>JANZLQ010000086.1:19570341-19585892 GCA_026212715.1 Elanus axillaris | reverse complement strand
TGCTGGAAAGTCAAGTTTCTCAGAAGGAAACTGTTAGGAGAAGAGGGGAAACTTCCCCCCCCAGCTTGAGCCTGAAACCTTGATGGCTGCAGTAAATGAAGGTCAGGGATCCAGTACAACATTCCACAGCGACTCTGCAGCCTTGCCCAGTTCCATAGAATTGGCAGAGATCAAAAGTTTATCTGCTGTCTTTTTAAAGGAAAGCAGAGCATTGATACCTTTCCAAGAAATGCCTGAAACCCTCATTTAAACTGGAAATACTCCTTTGGGGTGGTGTTGGACAGAGCACTCTTGATTAGAGTAATTTTTAAAGTGCATTTTTCTAATCAACTCATTGTTACTATTAGAGCCTGGCCTTGCTGGTGCTATCCACAAAACTGTTTGCAAACATGAAAGACGACTGAAGTCCTGAAAGACTTGAATGCTGCAGAAAGGGGTTGGAATGCAAAACAGAACAGTGAGGTGTGAGTGACGCATTGACGAAGTATTCCCTATTTCTTGCTAAACTTTCTTCCAACAACTTACCTGCCCATCAGTTTGGCTAATTTCTTGCAGCTTAGTGTTAATGTGCCTTTGAAAAGGAAACCTTCATGCCAACAGGTGGAGGGACTGGCACAATTGTTTGTGTAAGGCCATCCCTTCTGCCCTCTGTCTTGGAAGGAAATGTAGCCTAGTGTAAGAGAAGAGATGGATGGGGGCAAAGTGTTCTGTAGAGGGTAGTTTTAAAACCTGAATGAGGCAGAGACCTTGTTTTGAGCCAGAGCTAGGTCCTTTCATGGTTTACTAATCAAAAGTCCTGGTTCCAAAGTAGACAGTAGTAGTACAGCAGCCGCTGACAATCTGCTAACTTGAGTGTGCATTCTGTAAGCCATGCTATCTTGAAATTAAGAGTGCCTGAGCAGGAGAAGCTCTGCAATGCCTCTACCCAGACCTGGGTTTGGCAAAAGAAGCTCTTGACAATGGGAACGTCTTCAGCAAAGTGGTGACTGAAATTAATGCACCTGACATGGTTATTTCTCTTGCCTCTATCAAAAGACAGTGCAGTTATTAGGCAATTTGGTAATTTTTTTAAGGGTAAAACCAGTCTGCAGTGGTGATGCTACTTTGTCTTTTAAATTTAGAGAGTTAGTGAGTAATTCTTTAGGGTTTCCCTGGTGATATTTGCTACCAAAGGTGTTGACTGTTACCCAGAAAAAGTACTTACAGTGTCAAGTTTTACTGTTTTGCAGAGGAACCTGCCCCTCTCCATTGAGGAATGGAGACTTAAGGCCATGTCATCCCTCTCTGTGCTGAGGTGACTGAAGAAAAGGTTTTGAGCCTCATTACCAAGTGATTGTATCTATAGCTATAAGTTGGTCATAGTTAGAATCATGGAATGCTTTGAGTTGGAAGGGGACCTTAAAGATCGCCTAGTTCCAACCCTCCTGCCATGGGCAGGAACACCTTCCACTAGACCAGGTTGCTCATCCTGCCATCTAGCCTGGCCTTGAACACTTCCAAGGATAGGACATCCACAGAGGGGCAACGTGTTCTAGCATCTCAGCACCCTCACAGCAAAGAACTTCTTCCTTATGTGTATAGAAAGTTAAGTAATGTTTGCTGAGTTAGTGTGTTAGCTTGTCCTTTACAGATATAGTTTACAGAGCACATTAAGTAGATAAACTATTGTAAAAGGTCTCCAGCCAGGAGAGGAGCATTCAGTAATCAGGTGAGAGTCACATCTGGCTGTGCTCACTGTTGTGCATGTTTGGCAGTGATGTTGCAGAGACCAGCTATTACAGCAAGAGCAATAGCATCGTCCTGTGACAAAGGTCCTGTGTACGACCACCAAATAAGCTGCAATGCTGCCTCTGGGACCCAGCAGTACCATTTCTTAGCATGCCACAGTTGAGCACAGAGGAAGAGGCATATAAATAGCAAGGAGTATGTGAATTCCATCTCAGTGCCTGATTAACAATTACAGGAATTCCTTTTAATGCAGGTCTCTGAGTCAGCCCTCTTCCTTTGGCTTCCTGTGTCAAACACTCCTTTGTTAGCTGTAAGTCCTTGATCACCAGGAGTTTGTACCTTTAAGAGGCTTGTGTTAAGTGATTACTAATAGTGGCACCAGATACTGATAACACTGTGGTGGGCGAGAACCACATTTCAACAGCTCAGACAGTCCTTCTAGTGCAAACAGAGCTGACTGTGAAGTTGTTAGAGAAGGAGGCACATATTGGCTCTCTGCTTCTTCCTTCAGTAAATCCAGCACACAGCTTTGTTTGTCCTCCAGAATTTGGTAATCTGCCTAGTCGGTGGCTCATGAAATTCCACTGCAGCAGAGAAAAGAAAATATTGCTATTCTAGTGAAGGAAAGTCAGATTTAGTATCTAGGCTGCCTCATCTAGAGATCTTTCATCAAGTGGAGATTCCAAGTAGCAAACAGAAGTGATAGTTCAGTGTCAGTGCAATGATCAGTGATGTCAAGGATGAGTTTGACTCCAGCTTTTTTTTTTCCTTCTCCTAGCTAAGAAATTCTGAGACTGCTGCTGAAGCAAACACATAGCCCCTTGCTTTCCCCTGATCTCTGATCAGCTCAGGAAACAATCCTGATGGGTGGTGACAAAAGAAAATATAAGTACATGCTGCTTTGTGATCAGACTGGTCATTGCCCTCTCACAGGCTCGGTTTAAAGTTTGTAGTTAAGACAAGACACAGAAGGAAATTTCTGAAGTGTTCTAGGGAAAGGCAGTTTATTGGGTTCAAGCCTTTTGTCTAAGCTTTTTGCCCCACAGATGAGGGAGCTTATTTAGCTAGAATTTCTAATGTTGTTACAGGGTGTACAGGTGCCTTTTTGGAACTGGAATAATGTTTGATAGAAAACGGAGTATTTTTAGTAATAGGCAGCATTTTTCAAAGATAAGCCAGATGTCTGTAAAGTATGGCTGTTTGGGCAGGGGAAGGAGGTATTCTGTATGAGTCTGAGCCAGGCTTCATTTTACTTAGGAGATCTGAGTTTTTTGCATAATAGTGAGAGCCAAGCAACATGGGATTCAGACCTCTTTATTCATTTGCACTCAGTAATTCTTGTGAATAATGCAAAAGGCAAAGTAAACACCAATGATTCCTAAACGGCTGTGTTTATCATTATGGCTACACTTACTACTGTACTTCAAAGCAAGTAGCTACAAGTTGTGAGCCACCTTTGGCTGCTGATGAGCCCGGAAGGGGGGGGAGGGCAAGGGAAGAGTTTGTGGATCATGACGTATAGCAGTATGATGTATAATCTGAGAACAGTTGTGTTGGAAATGCAGCATAAGTACCTTTTTATTTTAAAAGTATGAAGAAGTAAGTTAGGAACGTCTTAATATCCTTTCAGGATTTTTCCACTTTATTTTGAAAGAGTGTACTGTATTTGGGTGGTTTAGAACTAATACTCCTATTGTCTTATCCCTAGAATATGGGCATGGTTGTCTCTTCAAGTGAGTCTCTTCACACTGGAACCTGCCAAAAAAAAGAAAATTATATAAAATTAGCATCTGAATAGGAAATCTTTTTTTTTTTCCTTATTGCAACAATATACAGGAACATTTTGCTGACTTTCTATGTTAACATTTTGTTGGTAGGCAGGTAGGTATTATAACATTAGACTACCTTCAAGTAGCTTACAGAAGTGCATGTCAATGGGAGACAAACTGACAGAACATTGCTTCAGTCAGTGATTCTTTCAGTGATCCAGGGGATATCAGGTAGTGGATTAATGCATTTTTTTCTTTCCTTCTCAACAGGAAGCCTAAAAAGGAAGAACATCTTAGTGAAGAGGCTGCCAAGGTGATTTCTAGCCTTCCTGACTTAACTTTCATGCATGCCAAGGTGTTGATGTTCCCAGCTACATTAACACCTTCAACAAGCTGCCAAGAAAAGGTAGACTAAAGTGATGTGAATTGGACATTTTCTATTGATTCTTTCTTTTCCCTTCCCTCTGTGGGTCGTAAAAAGCAATCTTGCTTTAATTAAAAAAAATCAAGTTCAGATGATTTGTTGGTAAGCAGCACTAGAAAGGTATACATAGTAATGTATATTTATTTACATACTGGAGTCCTAAATTTATATTAGAGAAAAATGTAAATAATTGGGGGTAAATCTTTTTGAAGATCTATTCTTTTTGTTGTGCTGGGGTGTATACATTTATGTCTTTGTGAAATACACTGGTGGTGTCCTTCTTACAAAACTTGAAAAAGTTAAAAAAAAAAAAAATCTTAGAAACACTTAACAAAAACTTCAATCTTCACAATCTGTGAAGTCCCCCATAAAGGTTTTCAGATTGCATTGAGCAACTTTTTCTTTCCTGCATATATTAAAATACTTATTGCTGGGAAAAAAACTAAAAGGTTACATTGTCCCTTTGTGGATTTTCAGTTACTATTGTTTCTTTAAAACTCAGTAATTTCTTTCGTGTTTCAACAAGCTTAAGATGTGTTTTTCCTTTTCTTCTTTTCCATCCCCTCCCCCTGTTTAATTGGTTGGCTGATCAATTTTTATGTTCTTCAACTTCAGTAGTATGGTTCTGTCACTATATAGCCTTTTGAAAGGTATGCTGTCTGTAACTTGTTCCAGTTATGGATCACTGTCTAAACACTTGATTTTTTGGGTCATTAGAAGGTTGTCTGCTTTTAATCAGTTTGATTTGGAAAAGAAGGACCAAAACTATATGAATGTCTTACAATGAAATTTACCTGTTAAAAATTTTTATGTTCTGTTGTACCACTATTCCTGTTTGATTTTGCACAGTGTAAAATGACATAATCATAGATTGCTATGGTTTTAGGCTGTATATACAGTAAAAAACTATGGGTTGTAAATGTTTGGGGAAATTCCTATGGAAAAAAGAGAGCTATGTAGAAGAACCTCTAAAAAGGTCAATGTGCATGCCCAAGGTCTTTTGAGATTTAAGTGTGTAAATTTCCTTTTAGCTTACACAAAATAAAATAATTTAAAAGATACCTATGTATATAGTCTGCTGTCTTTTTACACAGAATGTATACATTATTCACGTTTCTGTTGATGGTAAAATTGATGCACTGCATTAACAGTAGAACCTTCTAATTTGTGTTGCGCAGTCCCACAAAACATAGCTGTCAGGGTCGTGCAGAAGGAGAAGCAGACTTGACTTTAACTGTCCTGTCTCTTTGAACATATTGTGATGTAGTCTTTTATTTCTGTCTCCAACTTGCTTCTGGCTTGTAGGGCAATGTGGCTCAAGATGTGATGGTATTTTGGGTTAGAGACTCCTTCAAAGTAATTGGCAATATTCAGCTGTAAGAAACATAAATTACGGTGAAGTGAGAAAGGACAAGTGGTTTTGCCTATTTCTTAGCTGGAAATAAAAATGTAAATTTAGCGTTCACTTAACTTTCCTAACATGTCAGCTTGCACTGTAGCTCTTTCAGCAACATCTTTTCAGAGGATATCAGTGGACTGTCTGCAGGTAAGGCATGCTCTGGGTGCTGATATTTCTTGAGGGTGCTTTGCATGGGCATAGACTCCTCTCTCTCTAACCTTTACTATGTGCACAGCTCTTTAAGTGCTCAGTAGTCACTACCAGTTCATCACTTAACATCTAGTTCTGAGAGATCTTCAATGCATCTTCTAACTTTTTCTTTGAATTCTTTATCCTCTGACAGTGCTTAGGTCAGAAATGTTAAAGTTTGAGTTCGATGTCATTAGTTAGTAAGCTGAAATGTCCTTGCAAAATGAAGCTTTTTCCTTCTTGAAATCTTGAGATGAGTGCTGGAGTTCCATCCTTGTGAATGTGGGAGTTTCAGTGAGTGCTGGCGACTCAGAATTGAGAGAGCAGCTCCTAACAGTTGTGATAAAGTTAATTTGTAATGGCTAAATTGGCTCCTTTGCCCTCTAATTAGTACTGCAGATACAATGCTATGGTATCAAACTGCACCCTGTTGTAGCTGAAAAGGTTTATGCAAAAGCCATCTGCTTTACCGTGTAGCCCCCAAACCACTTTTGTTTGCTGCTTCTGCAGATTTTCATTACAGTACCGACTTCATGCCTGTTACATGTCAAAATTAGCTTTGCTAATCTCACAGGTTTAGCATAGTGTTCTTTAGTGCATGCTTATTATATCATTCAGTTCTGATGTTGGGCTGCTGTAGGTTAAAATTGGTCCTTTTGTTTTCATAACTGTGGCGTGTCCCTTGGAGCCAGAGTAGTGGTATAGCTGCAGCAGAGAGCTATAGCTATTGTTTCAAGGAGAATATGTTTAGGAGCTGACTCGTGATCCTCGTCTGGCAGCAAGTGGACTGAAGTACTAAGGAGAGGTGGGGGTGGAAGTGCCAGCTGCAAGTTGATCTTTAGTCTCCTCACAATTGCCTCTAGAGGCAGCTGCCCATTTGTCTTCCAGTCTCCAAGTGCAGTTCTGGTAGCCTGCTGTAGATGGGGGAGGGGGAAGAAATGGCAGGGGGGAAAGGAGATTTCTATTGTGACTGATGTTCCAATCTGAAACTTTGTGAAACCTGGTACTACCTAGAGTATGCTTATGGGGTTTTTGTGTTCTTTCTGCCTTCCTCACATCCCCCCCACCCCACCCCAAAAAAAAGAAAAAATTGCATCCCACAGATCTTTACACTGCTGAAAGACATAAATCTTCCATCTAAATTCATCCTTTTGAGGTGGATGCTGCTTGCCTTAAAATGTAGCATTGCTTTTTGTCTCCTAGCTTAAGCTCTCTTCTTTCTGTCAATTGTGGGATGGACAGACAGACTCCTCTACCTCTTTCCTCCTGTCTTGTACATGCAGCTTTGTTCTTATGCAGAAAGTTTTGTTTAGCAGATCCAGCTGCATCAGGGTTGTCTTCCGTGCTGTTCCCATTGAAACGGCATGCCTTATCTAGTTTAATCTTGCCAGTAGGTTTGTGGGCAGGATGGTAATTGATGCTTTCTGCACATATGTGTTGCTGTACGTTGTCATCAGACAAGTCAATGTGTGTCACATTCACTCGAGAACTAGTGTCACTTAATAGTGAGGTGCTTCTATGCCCATCCAACAGAAGCAGCAGAGGACATTCAGTTCAGATGCAATTGCCTGAGCTGGAACATGGCCATGAAGCAAAGTCCAAAACTCCCACTGTGAAGTGAGCGGCAGGCCCCTGAATAACTGCTAAGAAGAGCTGGACTCTGCTTGTATTATCCAAAAGACTGCACTCTGACGCACAGTGGTCCAGCGCTGACTTACCAGAAGCGTTACCACCTGCTGCAGGTGTTAGCAGTGCTGTATTTCCCACAGCACTTGAAATGTTAAGACCTTCTCAGAATATCATTACCTTGACAGATTCATTTTGAGATGCCAGAAATAAAGCTTACAAATAATGTACATAGATGCCCTCAAATACAATTAGTGTGTACTGAAGTTAACCCCTTATCACATTGGATTGTTATACAGAACTTTATCTGGTGATGAAATCAGTGCGTGGAAAGTTTTGTTATGGGACTGCAGAACTGCTGCACTTGGGCTGAGTATTTAGTAGTCTTTATAAGATGCGAGGGAGACTTAGCTCAGTGCATGTAAGGTGGATCAGCCTTGGCCCAGTTGTATACATCTAGGTGCAACTCTTTTGTGCCACTTCTGCATCTCTGGAAAATTATCTTTTAGATCTCAGAGCAGTCTGAAAATACAGGTTAGTTGCAAAATACACTTGAATATAATTTCTAAAAGCATATGGCATCTAATAATTGCATAGCATCTGCTAGGAGCGTCTGCTACAAAAGCAGAGAAGTTTTTCGTAATCTAGCCTCTGTGCTGAAGAGCACGGCCACTAAAGGCAGCAAGCAGCCTGGTCTGCTCCCTTAGGTGAACCTGGAACATGAAAGGAGATGGGGAGAAACAGCACATTTGAATTCAGAGGGCTAAAAACAAGGTGAGGAAGAGCTGAGAAAAAATATAAAGCAAGAGCTTAAGAGAAGCTCTGAGTAGGGGAAATAAGAAGGTGAAGCAGGACTTGGAGTGGAAGCAGCTGGGATAGCTGTAGGAAGAGCAGGTGGTGGAGAAAGTGGGATACAGGCATGAGGAGCAGGGGCATTTGGAGAGAAGAGAAAGCCTGGGATGGATTACAGGTGCACACACTGTGCCCACTGGCTGCTTTTCTCCAAAATCTGGAACTGAGCCTCAGAGACCCAAGTCTCTGTGTTACTATACTGCAGAGAAAATGTGTCAAACCCATTGGGTGAGTGTAAGCTGCATGCATCGCAACAGCCTGCTATTGCTATCAATTATTTTTGGTAGTGAGCTGGACTGCAGATGTAAGGGGTTTAAATGCAGCTGCTGGTGCCTGTTTTAGCATTGATACAAGTCCAGATGTTAGACCTTTTTTTAAAAATTATTTTTAAATGAGGAGGTACATTATAAATCCAGACTGTAGGTATAAAACCAAATCCTCAAAAGCCTGAGCTCCGCTGCTGTGATTTGGAACTGCAGCTTCAGTCCTGTCATGCATCTGCAATGTGACAGTCGTTACTTATGTATCATCCTGTCTTCACTCAATCCTTGCCTCATGGCCTGTGCAGATTTATTCCCTGAATCAGCATAGTGCTGAGAGTGAAACTCTTCTCTGCAGGGCCCCTGCTTCATATAGCTGAAGAGAAAGAACGGCCTTATGTGGAAACTACACAGAAGGCGCAGTGGAGTGCGATGCTGTCCTGGCTTGAAGCAGCTGGCTGTGCCAGCTTTTTTGCAGGAGGTCACTTGTGCATTTCTGTTGTTTGGTGCCCAGCGTGAGTTGCCTGATTGGGATGTGCAGAAATGCTAATTTCTCCAGGATGTAGCTTAAGCAGTTAGGTGCTTTGCTCATTTGACATACCATCAGGGCTCAGTGACGCCAGGGGTCAGGTGCATGTGCAAAGCACCCGAAACTGCTGGACCTCTTGTTTTCATCTTGTCAGCCTGTTCTTAAACCTGTAATATACGTTGTTATCCCTGTGTTACACCAGGGTTGCAAAGACCAACTCTGAAATGCCATGCCCCTCTTTGTAGTTTGTCAGCGATATCCAAGAAGGACTCAGCTGATACATGTACCACACACATCTCAAAGGCATGGGGGCATGCTCACTGTCTTAGGTCTGGATTCACTGTATGGTCACCAAGGAAAAGTATGTTCCTAGTTTAGGGGCTCTGAATCTTCCTCTGCAGATTCACTGATTTTGTCAGGGCCATACTTATCTAACATTAGGGCATATATCTGCAGAGGTTCCTAATACTATACTCCATATAGGAATTGGATTGTGTGCCTTAAATAAGGCTGAGGATTACTTGTAGAATGTGAAGAGGCAAAAAGTTACTTCTCATTGAACTAAAAGATGCTGTGGTCCTGTGGAAAACAAAATAATGAGACTGTAGCTAGAGACTAATTCAAAGGAGAATCAAATTAAGGTATCCTAGATATTTTTGAATGTTTGCCTAAGCAAACTTAATGATCCTTCTGGCATGGTTTTCCACATGCTTAGTGATCTTTTTTGGCATAGTTTTGTATGTTTAGAATATGGACCCACATATGCATGTGTGCAATAAACTGAACCAAAGCATCAAAATGAAGCTGACCATCTCAGGCTGTATGTTCTATGGTGCTCTGCTGGGCTTCTACTTGTATCCTTGCTGTTTGTGTGACCAAAGTGGCATTTGTTGCTGACCTGCTACACCTGTGCTAATGCTGGCAGTTAAGCTGTTCTGCCTAATCCTTACTCATCAGGGCTGGATCACTGGGGGTTTATGAGTATGTATGCATGTGAGGTCCCATGCTGTAAGTGTTTGAATGGTTGACACCAGGTTTAGCAAGCAAATCTCCTCAGAATACAAGTAGGTTTCCTGCTGGGATTGTTGTCATTGTGTGAGCCTCACCTCCCATATTTAAAGCAATGAAGTTATTAAATGGGGAGGGAGGGGGAGCAGAGGGGCAGTTTCAGCTCAGCTCAGCAGCCTTGTGCCTTTGTGTCAGCTTTTCCAAAGAAATGTGTCTCAATTGTTTTTAAATCTTTAAGCGATAAAACACTTGGTGTTTGTTTCCCTCAGACAGCAAAGAACTGCAGTGAGGGCAGCTTACTGAAGCCAGGTGTGGTTTTCAAGATGGCCTTAATCTTAGAAATGGCAGGAAGTGTTGCCTTGCCTGAGCTGGTCTTCAGAAGGCATTACACAAGGGGAGAAAAGCAAGTCCTTTGGATCAGACCTTAATCTGTTGACTGGCCTCCAACTGCTCAGGAGGATGGCTCATAAGAAAAGGAGTTGTCCAGCATACCTTGGGTAGTTGTGGCCTTGTGCCATAATACAGAGAGCACTGCAAATCTTGCTGCAGTACAAACCCTAAAGACCACTGTGGTGTTCATCTCCATCCTAATGAGCCGCACAGTGTCAGACCTGGCCTGGCTTTGCAGAGGGATAAGCCTTTTGGACTAATATGTTGTATCATGGGAAGAACAAGCCTTCCCGTTCCACCCCAACCACTTTTGGTGGCATTGTTAGAGCACCTTGTGCCTCTTTGGGGAATTTATCTGTAACAGAGTCCAGCTCTAGTAGGAAAAGAAACAGACAAATTGGCTTCTCTAGTGCGAGTCCTAGTGATATTTCTAATTGTTAACTGCAACATGTTTGTATAAATATCCAAAAGAACATGCTAGTTAGGATCTGTCCTATTGCTTGGAATAGCAACAAGTCTTGGCCACCGTGACACAGGGAAAGGGAAGGCAGTTCTGCTGCTCCTGCCACACAACTTCATCCCAGCATGCTTTTCCAAAGTCAGTGGACAGCTATAAGGTCAGAGGAGCAGGTTGATGTACAGTGGGATGTGCAGAAAACGTGTGGTTGTGGCAGAACTGGCTCTGTCTAGTGTCTATTCTAGTGTCCCCTTGGGCTGTCACTCAGGTCTGCAGAGATGTGATATTGACTGAATTGTAACTTTTGCTGTGGTTGGAGCTGGTTTTTCAGGTCTTTCTCAGCTGGGGAAAAGGGTGTGAGGAGACAGCTTGGAAAGAACAAGTGAATGCTGGCAGCTGTGTGCAGACACTCCAAGAGCAGTTGGACTGCTAATTTTCATACTCCTTTATGCTCACTAGTCCAAGGAGTTTACAGAAGATGAGGTAACAAGTTTTGCTGGATCTCTTCCTAAGGCCCTTCAGCTCCTCACAGCAGCTGTGAAGAAGAGTCTGGGAGCAGCTTCCACAGGAGTTCAGAGCAGAACAGAAAGTATCTACCAGGCTCTTTCAAAAATGCAAAGGCTGGCTCAGGGTCCATAAGGCCTTTTCTGGTCACATTTTGGCTTTTAAACTACAGGGAGTCTTAGCACAGATATGGAAGTGTGGCTGTTTTGGAAACAAATCAAAAGCAGACGTGAAGTGTCCCACACACACACCCCTTCAAACCCTCCCTTTCCTCTCCCTCTCCAGCCCTAAATATCATCAAACATTTTGTCCAGATCTCAACAGCTTGGACCTGAAACCTGTTTGCACACAAATTCTACCAAAAACACTTGGGGATTTTTTGTTTGTTTGGTTGGTTGGTTTTGGTTGGGGGTTTTTTTGGTTTTTTCCTTTGCGGCTGTGTTATTTTACTGAGTGCAGGGACTGTGTTTTCTTTAGGAGCACTAAAGCCTTTTGTCACTTACTTAATGCTGAAGCAAGTTAAGAATCAACATGCAGCTGGCAACGGGTGTTTTGCAGCTGTTAGGACTATTGCAGGTTACTCCACTTTCTCTTGGACTGAGCTGCCTTCCTCTGACAATGGCAAATGAGCAGTTGTATGGCTGCTTTGTTCTCTTAAGGGTACAATTTTCCCCTCCTTTTTCATTTTGAAGAGGTGTCCTCTCTCTCTCTATCCTTGTCCACCTAGATGAAGTCTGTTCTGGCAACTTTCCTCCTCCTTCGGCCAGGGAGGAGGAAGCAGGGTGGAAAGGGAGGAACAAACAGCTGTCCTTTAGGTTTCAAATCAATGCAGCTCCTTAGCAGGCTGGCAGTGTGAGCTCAGTCATTAGGAAAGCTGCTCTTTCATTCAGGAGGTGGCCTGAGCCAATTCTCCCCCAGTCCAGCACCAAAGAGGTAAAGAGTTTGGTCCTCTCCAGCTTGTAGGACCATTGCAGCTGGCACAGGCTCTTATTGCCAGTGTTTCATTCACGCAGAGCACTGGAGGACTATTTTGGCACTTCAGAGGTTAGTCTGTCTCAGAAAACTGGGGAAATACTGTGCTGTGCGTGCCTGAATTTCCTCCTCTTTGTGAAAGCCACCTTCCCCTGAGATTAGGAGTGGATGTAGCAAGGAGATGTGGATTTTCCAGTTAAGCACTGCTTGGGTTAAACCTCAGAGTTGAGCAGGTTTTAAGAAAATGAGATGGATGAGGTCAGTCCCTCAGGTGCTATTAGTACCATAGTTCCCCTTGACCTGCATGGGCAGTACAGCCTACCAGCTGGGGGTCCTGCATGTAGGGACAGGGATGGTGAATATTTTTGTGATCTCTGCAGGACTTGCAGACCTCGCCTCAGTCCTGGTGAGAAAGATTGCATTTGCCTTTGCCTTCTAAAATGTGAGCTGATCCCTTTGCAGTTTTTCTGTAAACCATATGTGGATCATGACTCTGCTAAGCTGGTGTGTTGCATGTTGGGTTGTACTGTCATTTATATGTGCTGGAAAAATATACTGAACCCCCAGGAAAAAATAGTCAGACCAGAGCTGGCCTGATACACACTTAGACTAGACCCTGACTAGCACCAGTGGGATGTAGCGCTGCCTGGGCCAGCCTAATGGTACCACAGCATTAGGAGAGATAGGACTTGCTGTCAACCTGTTTCTGAGCATTCTGATCTCTGAAGTATGTTTTGATCTCAGGGATGTGAGTGGGGAGGATCGCAGCTGAAATCTCATTAGCAAATAATAGGCCTTATCTGCAGAAATCTGCCTCACTGATATCTTGATCCTATTCTGCCACTTCTGATCAGTAGAGTTGAAAATTCATTCTTGTTTTGCAAGTGTTAATACAATGCCACTGCCTTGTTTTACAAGTGATGGTGGAAAGAGCCATAGTATGTGGTGGCAAGGGGGGGTTTAGCATGTTTACAGGAGGAATTTTACAGATTTCCTAGTGTTGCTGCTAGAGAAGTTCATTTTTTCAGGGATACAGAAAGTGCTGTCTACAGGTATGGGATTTGAAAAATAAATATGCCTGTAATAAGGCAGCAGATCTCATTTAGCTGCAGAAAGGTTGGTTAGTGGAAGAAGTACTTCTTTCTCAGGTGCTCTGTTCTCTCCATGAATTTGGGTGACTAATAACCTTCTGCCACCTGACACAGTGCCTAAGTGGTCCCTAAATCAGTAATGATCCTCAAATCTGAGAGTTTGCAGAGTGATGATGTCACTGCTGGCAGCAGATGAAAAAATGAAGTAATGCAGTGGTATACTATGCTGCCCCAAATTAAGTATTTACTCCTTCAAAAAAATAGCCCTACTCTCCAAATTTTAAAGAAACCTTTCAAGATGCTGTTGTGACATATTTGTGGTGTGTTCGAACAGCATGAGGCATGGGAGGAACTCCAGGCTGTACCTTAGCACATGCATTCCCAATGTAAAGTGGGAGGGGAGATTGCACAGCCATGGGATTGCATCACATTATATATGGGCATGTGCTTTTCTGGCCTTGCAAGCCTCCTGGTCCTCTACACTTGGGAAAGTTACACTGCTGGAAGACAGGTGTCAATAGTGCCATTAGCTCCAGGTAGGCTTTCCTTGAATTTGCAGGGTTGTAAGTTGAAGGTGGACTCTGCAGACCCCGAGATTAGCAGAGATTAGCAGGGTGGTTCTGGTTGCAAGGAACTCCTGTGAGCAGCTCTCCAGAAGTTTTTAAAAAAGAAAAAAGGACAGGAAAAAAAGGGGGTGGGGGAGAAGCCCATTTTTTCCTCTGTAAGGGCTGAGTTGGTTCTGCAGTGCCAACAGTGTGACAGGCAGAATACAGAAAAATGCACCAAGGGTTTCTCTCAGCCTGCTTCCCTGCAGTGAGCCTAGCGCTGACTTCCTTGAAGCAGAAGCATTAGGGTAAAGCTAAAGTGTTGGGAGGTGGGGGAAGACTTTGATTTATGTACTAGTAGGGTCTGTTCAATCTTTGGTCTGCCTTATTCTCTTATTTTCTGTCTGTGTTGCTTATTTTTGTCTCCCTCGGCACTTCTCCCAAGACTTCTTAGCTCATTTGTGTTTAATCTTCCCGATTGTCTACAGCCTTGGTTGCTCTAATCTCTGCAGGTCATGGTGCAGTTTGCATGTTTGTTACTCTTTGGCTGTTTGCTGCGATCAGCACATCTGATCATGGTTGAATTTACATCAAAGAAACACCTGACAAAGAAGCAGGCCTGATAATAGGGTCTAGTTTCTTCTCAGCAGCCTGAACGGGTAGAGGCGAACAAGGGAACACTGGCAGGATCACAAGGGAGTTCATGCTCTACTTTCACTGTGGCGTGCTTTTCTCTCCTGCCTGATGGAGCACTGCAAACCCTTTTGCTGCTGTAGGTTCCCCAAAAATAGAGCTGCCACCGGAAAAGAGGAAAACAAGACAGAGGTATGCCTTCCCCTTCTCCTGCAAAACAAACCTACACGTGGGAAACAATTAACTAGAGAGGGGGAGGAAAAGGCTCTCCTGCGGTTGCTGTTGTAGCTGCAGAAGTGCAGCTCACAAATTACAGGTGCCCTTTCCCTGTAAGGACAGTTGGCTCAAATGCCAGGGTCAAGAGAGTCACAGTGTGATTGTTTCCTGCTGCTTCAGGGTTGATTGAAGAGGCTGATAAATTCAAGACTGGCTTCTCTAGCAAAACACTTCAACTTAAGTGTCTAAATAGGGATTTTGCATTTGCTTTTGTTTGTAGAATTTATGCTGCCCAGACCATTTTCCCTGTCTAGAGTTTGCTGTTAGGAGCCTATTTTATATAATGGTCATATAGAGTTATATATGGTTATACATATGTGCAATGATACATAGAGAAAGATATATGTGACATTAGATGCAGTCAGGATTATTCTGTGAGGTACTGGATGCTGTTTAGGTTGGTGCCAGGGTCCAGTACAGAGGCATCTCATGAGTTGTCATGGTTTAACCCCAGCCAGTAACTAAGCACCACACAGCTGCTCATTCACTCCCTGCCCCCCAGAGGGATGGGGGAGAAAATTGGGATAAGAAGTAAAACTTGTGGGTCAAGATAAGAACAGTTTAATAGAACAGAAAAGAAGAAACTAATAATGGTAACACTAATAAAATGACAACAGTAATAACAAAAAGATTGGAATGTACAGATGATGCACAGTACAATTGCTCACCACCCACTGATCGACACCCAGTAGTCCCCGAGCCGTGATCCCCCACCCCTACTTCTCCCAGTTTATTTCCTAGATGTGACGTCCCACGGTATGGAATACCCCGTTGGCCAGTTTGGGTCAGCTGCCGCTGGCTGTGTCCCGTCACAACTTCTTCTGCCCCTCCAGCTTTCTCGCCGGCTGGGCATGAGAAGCTGAAAAATCCTTGACTTAGTATAAACACCACCCAGCAGC
>JANZLQ010000086.1:19534532-19555870 GCA_026212715.1 Elanus axillaris | reverse complement strand
GGGGGGTGGGCAGGAAAAAGTCATATGAACCATGCATATCCTGACTGGAACTCAATTAATTTTCTCAGAATCTGGCTCCCATACCCTTTTTCATACAGATTTACATTCCTACAAGAGAATACATTCCTACCATACATTCTGTACATGTTACAATCCAGATGTTGTTAGCTTCACAATAAAATAAATATATTTACAGAAGGAAAAAAAAAAAGAATAAATAATTTATGAAAAACAAAAAAAAATCACTTCAACTCCAAAGCTCTTTTTATTCTGCTCCCATCTTGTCACTTCATTGCACATTAATGTCAATCTCCATCCCTGGTGTAGGTCTCAAGAGACGTTCCACGCGTGGCTGCTGAGGACCATAGCAAAGGCCACACTAGAGACCGTGTGGGGAGAAAGCCACAGCTGAGCCCTTCCCTCTGCAGCCTGCCACAGTTACAGAGCAGCACCAGCCTGCTAACCTTTTGCCTAGTCCCATAAATTAGGTATGTTTATACCCTATGGGATTCCTGTAAGGACTCTGCCATAGGATATGCACGTCAGCACCAAGGATACACAGACATCATCTTCTGAGTGGTAAAGTGGATTTAGAGCTCGTCTCCAGTTCTGCAGATACAAAACTTCAACTAACCCTGCTTAACAGCACAGCTCTCCAAAAATGGCATTGATGTGAACTCTTGCCTAGCATATGGTATTTGTTTAAATGCATAAGTAATCCAAAAAAAGGGGGCAGCTCCAGCATACTGTAAATTGGTTTTTAACCATGGTAAGGCAAGTGC
The DNA here is from genome assembly GCA_026212715.1 of Elanus axillaris. Classification (NCBI taxonomy): domain Eukaryota; kingdom Metazoa; phylum Chordata; class Aves; order Accipitriformes; family Accipitridae; genus Elanus; species Elanus axillaris. The sequence continues at coordinate 19,555,088 of JANZLQ010000086.1, read as the reverse complement.
TTACCAAGTTAGTGTGAAACGATGTCACCAGGTCCTACAGGTTTGTGCAGACAGACACACACACTACCCTTCCCAGTTACTCCTGGCACAAGAGATGCAGAATCCGGCAGGGCTGTTTTGTTTTCCTACAAGGGCTGAGCAAGGTCCAGTTGCTGCCGGGTGTGAGATGGAACTGTCCCCTCTCCTTCCCTGCCCCCTCACTTCCGATGGTCCCTAAAGCTACACTTGGTCAATGGTTTTCTGTTTGAAGCAAGAACTTTTTTTTTTTCCAGTTTCTGTAAGGAAACAACTGCAAATCCATCAGCATCCCACTGCTTCACTGAGTTTGGCTTGGAAAAAAACAAAGAAAGCAAACCCACCCCCTCAGCCAGTTCCCCTCCACCAGCCCCATGTCTCACCCTGGCAGATGAATTAGGAGCCAGAAGTGCATTTTATAATTGTACATGATGCATTTCATTTTGATTAGAAGTTCCTTCATTGCAAAACATATTTGCTTTTATACTGTGTCTGTGTGCATATCTATGTTACATCTATCTAGCTATATACTAATAAATATACATGGCCTGTTTTAAAGTGCCAATTTATAAAAAGCTACCTCCTTAAAAGGCAGACAAGACCCAATTTCATCCATGACAAGAAGGGAGCAGAATTGACTGAACATTGCCAAATGACGTAAAACATAATTTAAAATTTCTTAAATAAATATAAAAGTTATTCCTAAAGAAGCCATAGGCATGTCAACAATATAGGTTGTAACCGGCGCTCAACAGCTAAAGTACCATTGAAAAACTAAAATGCCATAGCAACTTCAGCAATAGGCATGATACATTGCAAACTTTTTTTTTTAAATTAAATGTACACCACAATGAACTTAAAAAATGCTATTGGTGCAGTAATGAGAAGACTTCTCAGGTGTTATGGGGATTGGGACCATGCATAGAAAGCTGTGTCTGTGTATTCGTTGTAAAACAGGTCTATAAAGTGTAAAGCAGGTAACACAGTTGATACAAGAAACCAACCCTATACGAGATGCCAAGGGGTGTAACACGACTGGCTCCAGTTTCAACAGCAATGGATATTAAAGCAAGTCCATCCAGTGCAGTTAAGAGATGAGCTTCACTGCAGTAATACTGAAGTTGCCTTTTTCAGCACTTAGCACAGTGAGGTGGGGAGAGGGAAGGAGAAATGCTCCAAGAAAGGGTAAGTGGACGCTGTCAACGCCAGTCTTCTGCCCGCTCTGCATGTATGCCCGTCGGTCAGGAAGTGGGCAATGGGCATGTTCCCCCTCAAAACCATTCCCCGGAGCTTCGGGTGAGGAAGTGCTGATCTGCCGCCATGTTAAGGCGCTCTGTGTCAGGCGGGATGGATGCCCCAGCGCTGGGGTGGGGAGGCTGCAGCCGTGGTGGTGCTCAGGACCTCTTCAGGTGAAGTTCCACAACTGTTTCCTGCCAACTGCTTCACATACATGTTGGAAAAGGACATGGCTCTAAGTTTCAGGAATCACAGTAGTGCGCAGTGGGTACAGCAGGGAGCAAACACTTGTGAAACTCCTACAGAAGCAGCTCCCAGCCCTTTCTTAAAGCACTTTTTTGTTTGCATTCAGGGAAACCGACTGCAGGCTTATTTGATCCAATTTTCTCTTTTGCACCATACACATATAAAACGTTACAACTCTGTATAAAAGTACAAGTGGTTCTTGTACATCTGAATTATGCAGGAACTATGTGAGCAAATCCTATCAAAATAGCTATTTTTTGTGTGTATAAACAGCATTTGTTTTTAGAAAAAACAATATCATAAACTGCAGAATCTGTACAAAAATATAAAATAAATTTGGGCAGCAGTTTCTAAACAGCCATGTAAATGCAACACTTAAGAGGAGCAGGTTAATGCCTCCAAAAGGCTGAATTGCTAAGTCAACCTATACAGGGCTAAAATGGTATTGAGATTATCTAAATAATAAAATTTTTTACCTCTTGCAATAAAACTTATAGAAAAAATAGACAAATATGCACATGCAATTTACAGCTTTCCCCAACATAATCCTTGTGCTTAGCTTTTACAATTTTTTTTTCTTTTTTTTTTGTACTAACATAACATTGTCTACAATACATATTCTTTCCTATACCAGGATATTCGGTCTTCCTTGAGGAACCACTTTAAAAAAAATACATTAGAAGTGGTCATACATGGATGAAGGCACTCCAACTCTGCTTGAAGCAAAAACTAGTGTGATCCTTTTCAAAAAAGGCAAGCAAGGACGCATGCACAGTGCTGTGAATCAGGGGTGGGAGGGACTATGGAAATACTACCAAGTGTATATACTGGTACTTAAAATTAAAAACCAAAAAGTTGCTATATTTCTATATTTTAAGACCCAACAAGCACCTCCATGATGTGATCCAGTTCTGTAAGGTCCATTTTGAAAGGCTGATTTGGAGTTACTGGTTGACTGCTGTATGGAGCGAGAGTTTTTAGGAGCTCATCTGCTGAGACGGGCGCCATTTTTGAGGCGGCCCCTGTGGCAGATGTGCAGGGGTCAAAATCATACATGGACGTATCAATGTCAGCAAAGAGAATATCATCCAGGGTCAAGTCTGTGAGGAAACCTGTGGAAGTTGTTATCTCAAAGTTGCCAGGTAGTGAGTCCATGAGTTTCGATTCAGCCGTTCTGCTCTCTGGGAGGCCCTCGGGCTTTTGAACATTGGACTCACTGTGGTGGTCTTTAGAGTCATCGGCTGCTGTTTCGGCTGCTACTGCCTCTGCGGAGGTAGGTGCTGGACAAAGCTCCTCGATTTCGTCCAAGGCTGAGGAGAAGCTGTCCTTTACTGGTTGGAGAGCAGGAGGTGGTGATTTTGTCGGACCATCGTGCTGGACAGTCGGGGAAGTGCAAAAAGTGTCGTCCTCAAGCAAAGAGGCTGGGGTGAGGCAAGACTCCAGGGGCGTAGTGCTTACAAAGTCAGTAGGGAGAAGGGGCTGGGAGGTGAGATGGCTGAACGCCGGCTGGGCCTCACGGAAGTTGTCGCTGAGAGGGTCGGCGGGCTGTGAAGCGGTCACGAACACAGGCCTCAAGCTGCCTTCTTGTTTGAGTTCTTCCTGGATTCGCCTCAACATGTTGTTAATTAAAACTGTCTTTTGCAAGCTTGGCTCGGTTAATGGCCTGTGGTTATAAAGTTTCATAAGGGAAATGTTGAAGATAGTCTGACGCTGTAAGGTGTAAGACACCTTAGAGGGACCGTCAGTAGGAGACACCACTTTGCCTTCCAACCCATCTTCATGCTCGTCAAACTTCCGCTTTCCTCCTTTCCCCAACATATATCTGAAAGGAAAGAGAAGAGGCCAGTGAAGCCTGAAGCCTGTTCTTCCCACCTGAATCCATCTACTCCCTTGCACATGCAGCATGGACAGAATGGCCGCTCTGTCCCCTCCTCACTTACCCCTAACAGTCACAAGTGGAAACCTGTCCATGTAAATAACTCAGTCATGGCCCATACCAGTATGATGAGGAAGCAGAAGCCACCTTAACACAGTGCTCTGCTCCATCGTGTTTAAGCACAGCTGTACTGGTAAATTCCAAGCAGGAATTCAAACAGCATCTATAAAACTCAAGCCCTTGTGCTCTTGGCAGCAAATTTCACTCTTGCATACGTTGAGCATATGGTCCCCAAATATCTGTACATAGGTGCGCAAGCTACAGATACCCTATTGAACATTTGTTTAAACTTCCTGACTGATCCAGTACTATGCCTGGGAATACAGACATAATACACCAAGGTTCTTATAATGAATTTCCCTTTTTATTCAAAAGTGTGCACACAGAAGGAAGGGGAGCAAGGCTCAAGCTATTGTATACCGAGAGAAACCTTCCTGGTGAAGTCAGGAGATTCAACCTTTTAGCACACCAGGACAGATGCATAGCTGACCTCATGGGTTTATTTAACTGATCACATAAGGACTAAACTACTAGAGCAGGAAATGCAGTTATTACACTTGGTATTAGATAAGTTACAGATGAAGATGATTCATCAGGTCTTTTAGTCTAATCCCCAAGACCATTCTCTGCACTATGCTTTACTGCTGCAGCCAGGGCCTTCAACCCTGACAGTGCCTGGGTCCCAGTTTGAGGATGGGGGTACCTGCCTCAGAAAGCTTCAAAGGACTTTGGTGTCTCCTGAAGCACTGAGCACCCTGCTCCAGAAACTGGGCCCCCAGGAGCACCCTTAGTTCCACACTCTGAATCCACATGGGAGCATGGGCACTGCCTGCCCCTTGCACTGGGGGGGGAATGTGCTGCATCCCCACATGCGCATGAAGAAATGGCAGCTCTGACAGAGGGCTGGGGTGGGCTGTGCTCTCGCCCCCCCTGCTCTTCTGGGTACAGAAAACATTTTCACACGGCAGTGTTTGAAATCCTTTCCTCAGCTTCTGACTGGCTAAGGCAATGCCAACAGCCTTTGCTTCCTCCCATAAGACTTTCAGGAGCTCGCTAGCCACAGACAGAATAGCTTTTGCACCAGAGCAAGGATGCATCACTGCAGGTGCACCATTTATCTTCACTTCTCCCCCATCAAAGCGTGTTCTTCACTCAGGACTACATCCATGTCAGGTTTCATTTGAGAACAAAAGAATGCCGTAGGGCTTTCTAAAGAACAAAAATCAGCATAAATGCATGTGCTTTTCTCCTGGTTAGATGGTAGATTTTGAAGGAGGAAACAAAGGGAATTTTACCAAACTTGCCCCACATCGTAAATCATTTCTGAGCTGAGAGTAAGTAGGGCAGTTCAATCCCCAGTGCTGTCTCTTCCAGGATGTTTTGGAGCGCCTGGAAGCACTCCTCTACAAAGCACAGTCCCAGCCTCATTTTGTCACCATTATTTTTGTGACACGAAGATCCTCCCAAATGCAGAAGAATGAAGCAATCACTGTGCTGTGAAAGAAGCACAACCTAATGTTATTCATCTGAACTGGGAGGGTGTTAGGGTCAGAAACCCTCTTCCCCACACCACCACCCATCTTTGGTGAGTAGCCAGGGTTTGGTTTGTTGAAATATCCATGATTACTTGGGTGAAACACCACGGTCCCTGTGGCAGGCACTTCTTTCAGTGCCTGTGAGATAGCAGGTTCCCTATGACTCTCTTCCCCACTACCTGCATGGACCCAGTTTACCAGACAAGCTGTTTTATCACATCTAAATCAAAACTAGAAGGAGCAGAGGCCGTTAATATACTTCATTTGCCTGTCCCATGGGCTGCATCAAATCAGCTGAGGAAAAGTCCTGTGGAGACAGGAGTAGGATTGCAGGTATTGCAGAGGAGCAGCCCGTGTTTGGCCTGCTTCCACATCTTAGGGCAAACATTTGGCTTTCCTCTCTCGTTTTTCCAGGTAGAGTGGTGAGATGCTGGAGCACGAACCCAGTTGCCCTTTTAATAGGATCAGACAGCTCCCCATTTATCCCTGCATCCCTCCCTCCATTTAACAAAACGCTAATAAAGTTGCATGAAGATTTCTGCCTTGTTTTTAAAAAGTGGAAGATACTTTCCAGCCACAGCTATCCAAAGAGAAGTTGCAACAGACATATATATCTTTAATGCCAAACTTGACTCCTTTCATATTAGCTTTATTATGCAGCTATCGTCTAGGAGACAAAACTTACCTTCCTTATTTGAGTACAATTCCCAGTTCCCCCAACAGGATTCATGCCTGCAAAATGACTGCACCAGGCAGGTCTAACACCAATTTCATTGTCATACACCAGTTCTGTGACAGACAACGTAGCTAAGGACTTGCAAACTTCCCCAAGACTGGCTGACAAACATTTAAAAGCAAAGAGCCCTTGCAAAGTGGGAGAGGGGGCAAAAGAAGCCAGGGTTTCAGTGCAAAAAGAAAAGAGCTTCAGAAAGTATTTGCTGGATGTTAAAGCCAAAATCAGATTGGGTGAAGTGAGCCTCTTCTGGTTAAAAATAAGTCCCAAATCCAGATCATTTTCTAGCATATTATGCAATTAAAAAAAGAAAGGCAGAGGGAGGGAGCAAGCTGAACAGAGCTGAGGAACGGGTAGGCTGCCATCCAAGCTCCTTGGCCAGCTACCAGCAATCCCCGCGCCTGGAATCTTGGGTGAATAAAACCCCTGAAATTTAGCACTACTGCTGAAGTCTGGTTTTTCTCTGCTCCCTAGTGTCACTTCCATGGACCACTCCAGAGCTGTGCACATGGGTTTGGGGTGTGAGGGGGGGGCTTTACTGTTCAAATGTTCATGACGGACACACTTCCTTCTACTTCAGACAGATAGAGCAAGAAAGGGAAGATCAGGCTAGCAAGAATCTAAACCCCTGCCCATGTCCAGCACATTTTCAAGGCAGCAATAGGTTAGGAGGAGAGCTAGCAGCTTTCTGTCCCTTCCTACTATCTCTTCCTCCTGAAAAAAGACAGGCTCTGCCCTAAAGACATACCAGTGCTCCTTCTGCAATGCTCTATTTAAAGGAGAAATTTTTAAATGGCTTGGGGACTATGAGAGTTTTGAAGTTTGTCAGGCTCTGCCAGGAATGTATAAAAATATTCATTGTACAATGCAAACCTTCTTCCCTGTGATAAAGAAAACAGACCATTCAGGTGGCCACTCTGTTCCCTGTGCTCAATTCTTAATTATTATTGTCAGGGGACATCAGCAGGCTTTTCAAATGAACCCAGTTGCATCCAAGATTCAGGTGCTGGTAGTTAAGACATATTTTAAGCTGATCAGTAAGAGCTATGGAATCATTAGTAAACACGATAACATTACTACGTCATCTTCCAGGAAGTTTAGAAATGATTCAAGGTTTCCTGTATGTATGACTGTTAAGCTTTCACATCTCACTCGATCTTCACGTAGCTTTGTTCAGAGCTTGTCCTTTCAAAAGACGAAATTCAAGCAACTCCCAATTTCACCTACTAACTTTTCAGCACAGCTTTCAGTTTCCTTTTCCCCAGTAATGCTCTGTGAAGCAGGTTTAACCATTAAAGCAGCAAAGCAGGATGCCAGCCTAAGCAAGGGGGTTTTATTCCCCCAAACAAGGGGCTCAAATGAGCACCATTAAAACTCAGCTTTATAAAGTTTTATTTTATTCCCTTCTCTGGCATGCAAATGGGAATTGTAAAAACATTTTCCTCCAGTTTCCATAAATCACTTTATTCATTCTAAGTCAAGCAAGGAGGCAGTATCTTTTTAGACCAACTGATAGAGTTGGTAAAAACAGACATGCTTTCAGGCTTGCAAGCCTTTCTCTGGATCTCCATAAAAGAATTTTATAGTTTCTGACCATCAGAGCTTAAGAAAACGTTGCCTGTTGGTTCTTTACAGTTCAAACCATCTCTTCCTGCCTTCAACCAACAGTTTCAGGCCTACATTAAAGAGATCAGTGTTGTACATCCTAAGATACTGAACAACATTAAAAAAAACAACAAACCCAAGCTGTACAATGCCAACATTTGATCTGGTTCAGTTTTGTTCATCTCAAAAACTTTGCTCCTAGCCTTTCCAGCCAAAGGTCCTCCTGGGAAAACAAAAATGCCAAACTTACAGATTGGGTTGGCCAAAGATCAGTACAAAATGAGATATACCCGCACCCTCCCAAATGTCGGAAGACAGAGTTGGCCTACCAAGTCATATGGCCATAATGGGGACAGCAAGACAACATCAACCCACCAAAACACAAGACTGGACAGGCAGCAACAAAGGGTCACGTCCATGGAGGGTCTTTTGTGCATCTATTTTGGCTGAGCAGCAATCCCAGCCAGATGTATTTCTGCTGCACTTCCATCCATCTGCCAGTAAACATCATTTTGGGGCCAAGCGTTAAAAGCTGAGATGGGATGTTGCTTTGTTGTTGTATTAATAAAGGGTGTTGCAGGGTTTTGGTATGCAAGTTCATTTTCAATGTTACTTAGGTATGTGGAACCAGAAAGCTGAAGAAAGGCAATGGAAAAACTGCATTTATCTGGGGATTGGGGCAAGGGGAGTTACTTAGAGGTCTTCCCCAATATTATCCACCAGTTGGCTCCCGCTCTGGAAGACCCAGACCCAAAAGCTGAACCATTGTTGCTGACATTCAACTTGCTTTTTTGCCCATTTAGGGCGATTGCATGCGCCTCAGAGCCAGAGAAACCCTAGCATTGTTTGGGAGTTGGCTTTTCTTAATTGAAAAACAAAAGTAATATATATTTTTTTTTATTTGCGTGTCATTTAGCTTCCTTTTATTAGCTCTGCATGCTTTTCAGACAGAGCTGGAAAAAAATGCAGTTGGGGCTCAGTAGAAGAGATAATCAGTCTGGAGCGGGTGGTTCTCTGGAGTCAACCATCATCGATTAAACACAGAAAAGCTTGTGCAATGCCTGACTATGTCTCTGAGCCCACTTAGTGACGAATCCTTCGCTCTCCAGAGGACAGAGGTACACACACATCACAAGAGAAGTATTGTATTTATCGATTGTACTTAGGATGCTATACTTTGTCACTGCTGGACTATTTCTAAAGCCTTTGATAATTGGGAGTTCGGCATAGGTATGTAAAAACAGAGGGGAAAAGTGATTTGGTTATCTCACCAATAATAAAAATACCCTTTAATGTTAATTCTCAAAGGCTTTTAACGGTTTAGTTTAAAATGCCTCTCAAGACTGAGGGCTTCTCTTGGAAATCAATTCCACAACCTGCTAGTCCCTCCCCACTCATCAAGGCAGACAGGAAGGAAAAAAGAGGAACCAAACACCAAGAGGGACAGCAGAAAAGGATTTTTAAGAAGTCACATTTCCACTCACACATTTACGCCACCCTATCAGTTGGTCTAGAGGATGGACAGTTTAATAGAGCAAGGTTCACTTCTAGAACAAATGCCACTTTGCTCAAAAAGGTAAAAGCATCAAATCCCAGAGTCCACAGGCAACCATTCCTCCCCACACAGTCAAATGCTGAAAACCAGACATTAACAGCAGGGGGTCATGCAAAAAGTGGAGTTTAAAGCAGGACTGGTTACTTTCTAAACTCTTGGGTAATTAAAACCACAGGAGAAAAAAAGAGAAATAAAAAAATAGGCAACTTGGGTGAATTAAAATAAAACACTACTTCACACATACATGTGCACAAAAAAATAAAACAAAAACAAAAAACCCAAACATAAAAGCCCCCCAAACTGCAAAGAGAGTACTGTATTTGCACATTTCATTCCCAAAACAAAGTTTCCCAAACTTCAGGTGTAAATGAACGTCACCAGGGTTTCTCACAGTCTCTATCCAGTAAATTATGCAAGCGCCTTCTGTGTCACTTCTGGCACATGAAATATTATTTTCCTCTCCTCCATCCCTCACTCCTCGTCCTTGAGGGTAGCATTGGCTGTATCCTGGCCCAATGGTAGTCAATGACTGTTTTGTTACTGACTTCAGCAGGACCAGGATTTGGCACAGATAGCTGCAGGACCAAAATAAAAAGACCTTTTGTGCCAATGGGGTTCAACTGGCAAGATGAGGGCTAGATCCTCTGAGCTAGTAGAGGTAGGATGGGCTGCTGCAAGGCATTTCAGTGCTGCTGCATCCAGCCTGAGGGACCACCTGAACTTGTAACCAGTCCCCATGACTTCAAAGCATCTGTCCCCTAGAGCTAGGGAGGCAAACAGGTAAACCTCTCTCTCCCCATCCCTGTTTCCACATCCCCAAGGCCATGGCAGAGAGTTGGAGAGCAGCCGCATCTCAGGAAGACCCCCTCGGGGCAGGACCATGGGCTCACCCGCTGCAGAATGATGGTCCTTGGCCTGCAGGATCCTAGCAAAGCAGAGCAAACCTGCTGCAGCAGCTGGGAGCTGGCCTGCTCTCTGAGAGCACAGACATCCTCCTCCCATTCAAAGCTGGAAAGGAAGAGAAACAGTAAAAGGGAACGCCAGTATAAATCTGGCACCCTCTCCCAGCCTTGCTAAAAACAAGGAAGAAAGCTCAACAGCCTAGGTGTTGAGGTTTAACTCCAGGACTGGAGTGAATAAGCAACGTGGACTTTCAGAGGTGACGGCCACAGTGTAATGAAAATCACCCCTCCTTGAAGATTTCATCTGTTGACACTGGGGTCTTTAAATCCTGGCACAGCAGCATCCCCAGGAGCTAGTACAGCATGCACCATGCAGTAACACACGGCTACTTTCAACATGCTGCAGCTGGCTCGCAATTTGTACACTGATAGGTGGTGTGGGTTTTCCCATTTTTTTGGTTTTTTTGTTTTGGTTTGTTTTTTTCTTCCAAGGCTGCGTCTCAGGCTCTGATGCAGATTTTACTTGTTCAAGTGTAATGAGTCCATGTTGCCTGGCTAGAGAGGACTCCTGACAACTGTTGCCTGGTAAGAATTGGGTCTCATGTCATATGTGAGTTAAAAAACAAAACCCCCAACACTAAACAAAAGGTACAGGGAACGGAGCTGTGCTGAGGTTCTGTCCTCTCCAGACCCAGTGCTCAGACATTCCCCATTTACAAGGTTTGTTTTCCCCAACGCTTACATTTTACATTAATTCTGGCAGCTTGCTTTTTTTTTTTTTTAAACTGAATGAGGTTTAATAAGCACTTACAAAACTCTCCTTTAGAGCTATATCAAAAAATTGGCCTCCTGGGTAGCTCTGTGCTTCCAGAGAGTACAGGGAATTGGTTTTATGTTTGCAAGCCTTCGCCACTGCAAGGCTGTTGGTGCCAGCAGTAACTGTAAGTGGCAGGTATTTCTCCCATATATTTTATAGGGACCTAACTCTTCCCATCTCCTGTGGTGTATGGGTGAACCTCAGCTCTTCTGGAAGAAGCAGAGGCAAGCAAAGCTGCTCTGCACTCCACTCCTGCATTTAGCAAGAAAGGCAGCTTCCCTCTCCCTACAGAAATGCAGCCTTAGCCGCCTGCTTTAGGCACCCACAAGCAAAGATTGGGGGAGAGCAGTTAGCAAGCTGAGCCACAGGGGTCTCTTCTAGTCTCAAATTAAAACTGAAGAAAGAAGGGAAACCATAGTGGATGACTTTCAGAGGCTAATCTAAGCAGGAATTAGTTAGGGACTGTGCAAGGATATCTCCTGGCAAACACAAGACAAGACATCAGAGGAAGCTCAGACCCTCATTTGCAGAGCATCTGAAGTCATGCAGCTCTCATGGGGGGGTTGACTTTGGCACTCAGAGCCCCGAGTCCCCAGGTCCCCAAAGGAGCGGCCATGTTAATCAGAAAGTAAGGTGAAGCCTTCCCTATCAAATAAGAAATGCAATTATAAAACCAGTCAATAGTGTAACGCCAGCCAACGTGTTCCAGCGATATTTTGAAACTGTAATCTGATCCTACTGTTTCCATCCTCGTGCCTTGCCTGCTCTCCCTTGTTGCATACTGTACTATTTGAGGCCCAGAGGGCAAAGCAAGCTCTTGCTGTTTGTTAATGATCAGAAACTGCTTTTCGAGCAAGAGCTCTACGTGCACCACCCACACTACTTTCTTGATAGTTTCTTAAAACTTGCAGCCCATGGAACCCCTGCTAGAAGGCTCTCTGAAAAACAAAAGTGAGCAAAACAACCAAAAACATGACTACAAACTCCACTTCTGTCTTCAGTTTCCAGCTCCTTTTTACCATGCTAAAAAAAGGCGAAGCCACAGTCGAAGGCAATCTCCAACATTGTAGTGTGTTAAGTCTTGCAGGAAACATATGCTTCTATTAAATTGGAAACAGTTTCTAATGCTGTCAGTTTGCTAAATGTAACATGTTCCCTTGGAAGAAGTGGAAGAGTTTTAATGTTTTTGACTAACTGCACACACCAAACAGAGTATGTCTGATAAAGCTGGAATGGGCTTCAATAAATATAGCTTAGAATAAATTACTGCCTCATTAAGTAATTGTTTGGAAAAAGGAGAGCAGGTTTTCTAGATTATAGCCATGTTATTAAGGGTGTTTATAATATTAGGAATTCTATCAGGGTAGCAGAACATAATGCAAGTTTAAATCAGACAAGTACTTGTTAGCTTGTTAAACCATTAAAGACTACCCTGGCAGAATTAGAAGGTGAACAAGACTGCACAGGTTCTGTATGTGGAAAGCTAGCTAGGCATATTTCAAACCAGCTGTGAGGCTGAAGCCAAGAGCAAAAGCTCTGAGCAACTCTGACAAGTTCTTTTCAGTACGAAGCAAGAGGGGGGGATATAGCTTTGTAACATACCGGGGCTAGAAAATATTTATTCAAAATAGGTTTTATTCACATACAGGAAGGCAGTTGTTTTTACTGGAAAAAAAAGAACAGATTTGGATTGCCCAGCAGAAGTAATTTCTATCTCAAAGGTCTCACACATCCAAAATGTCAATTCTCCAGTGTTCTGCATCAGACAGGACTTCCCACCCTTACAACAGCACCCAGCAGATACAAATAGGACCCCAGCCCTTTTTCGGTCTTGTCCTTAACTGGAAGTTTTATGAAACAAGCTTTCTATTACTGCTAATGCTGCCTCAGCCCTTCACAGGCTTGGCGCAGATACGGCCGCGCTGACCACTAACCCCAGCGGTACCTGCTTTGAGCCAGACCGGGGTAGAGGATTCCCCCCTTTCCTCTACCAGGGCCGGTTTTCTTAGGGTTAGTCACTGTGGGGAGAGAGATTTTCAGCAAGATGGCAAAGCTGCCCTCTCCCTTAGGTTACCACTGTGCCGAATCCTCTTCACCTCCTTCCCCAGGATGGCTGCATGCACCGTCTACTCACAACAGCACCCATGCTACCATACAGGAGCCTCCTCACTGGGGATCAGCTTGGCTGAGACTCTGTGCTTCCAAGAGCCACCCAAAAGAGCTGGGTTGAGGTTATTCTGAAATTTGGGTCTCCACGTGGCAGTGTTAAGGAAGCAGCCAGGCCTGCCAAGCATGAATCAAATTATACTGTGCTATGTACACACAGGCTGAGCAACTCTGCTGCCAATATCAAAAGCTCAAGGACTAGGAGCTGCATTACACACCTGGGTATCAGCAGTAGGAAATCAGAGCTGCAGTAAGTAAAACCAGGCACAGCACTAGGCCAGATCCTCTGACTTTACTACGTGATTAGCTGATTATTCAGCAGACTCTGCTTGTTGTCACCCGAAAAATATGCAAGGGCTTCTACGCACAAACCTCCCTGGGATCAGCCAAGAAGCTCCCCCTGCTCCACATGACTGTTTCTTTTCACAGGTCTGGCACTCTGGGCCTCCTTGCACAGGAGCAGGAGATACTGGTCCCACAAGCAGGACCACAGCACGATGAAATCTCCCCACCAGTGGGCAAAGAGCCATGCCGGAGCCCGTGCCCACAGCTCCGTGCTGGGAGAACCAGAACCATAATCTCTTCAAGAAGTGGAGCAACAGCAATTAGGATGGCCGTGTACTGCTTCAGGGCCCAATTCAGCCAAGGGCTGACTGCCTTCCATTTCTTCCTACTGCAGAGCCGGCAGGCATCAGCACAGTGAAAGCGCTGGCTAAAAAAGAGGCACCTTACTTGTAAATTAAATTCAAAACAATTTGAAAGAGCTAGCACGGCCACCAGAAAGTGACACAGGCTAGCAAACACACTCTCCCTTTTCACTGCTAAAATTACATGCCTGTAATGACAAGATGCTACTGGTCAGACTCTAAGGGAGAATGATGAAATAGCAAGACCGGCTATACATCCCTCCTCCCCTGCAACATCGCTCTGAACAATAGATTATGGCAACATTGTGTTATATTGTACAAGACATCTCTATTGGCACATGCATGTCACGGCCCAGCTGGTATTTTTATTGTACGTAGGGACTGAGTATTGTAGACCCATCTTCACTGCATGTGTGTAATTCCTACAAAGGTTAATGAGAATTGTGCGTGCATCCAAGAGAGACGAGACCCCTTTGTGTATAATAAGAGAGAGTTTCTCTTGCATATGTATAATTACTTGAATTGAATCCTTGCTTTCAAGCGTATCATAGCATCTTTTCCCCAAAGATACCTTGGTTTTCCCCCTTGTCGTAGACCCTTAATAAACACATGGAGGGAAAAAATACCCACACTACTGTGGAAAGAACTGAATGGTTTGCCAAAAAGTAGGTTATTGCTCTGAAAACAGTGTTGAATAAATTATCACAGTCAAACTGAAAAGCAGTGAATAGCAGGGGGGAAGAGGAGGAGAGAAAAAAAAACCTCTAAAGAAATGTATACTGCAAAATGCAACATACATCCCAGCAATGACAAGTCATTTTAGTTCCTGGCCTGCAGATTTTATTTGCTAACCAGTTTTTCACAACTAAAAGTTAAAAGGAGAGGAAAGAAAGGTGTTTCCCTGGCATTTTTTAAAGCAGCTATGCAGCATATGAGTTGCTTTCAACATTTTTGCTTAAATGAAATGAACACAGCCCTGCAAACAAGTATATTCTGTGAAAAAGCACCCACTCACCCCCAAGTTTCCCTTAAAGAAGTGTAAAAGCTGTTGGATATTTCTCCACCATCAGTGAAAACATAAACAACAACAACAAAAAAAGGTAGTTAAAGTTTGACACGAAAGTTTGCTGAGATGGTGTTAAGTGATGTTAGACAAGATGATAACTGTTGGCCTTTCAGTCCAGTGTACTAAAGCTCTTGCGTCTGTTGAAATAGAGCATGTGTTTTCACGTCCTACTAAGGAGCCTACTGAAAACTGATAAAGTGAACTTTGGCCAGCCTTGAACTATTCTCAACCTGTAACAGCTACAAGTTAGGGACTAAAGATATCCCATTTTTCATGGCACCTGCTTGATTTCACAACACAAACTACTACACCAAAGGGATACCCTTTAAAACAGCCACCATGGGATCCACGTAACATTTGTGTATTAATTTAAACATTCTCAAATAAATTGTTTAAACTTATATGTTTAAACTTATACTCTTTTAATAGTGTATTTTAACAACATATGTATTAAACCTGTATTTTGAAGCAGGCTTAGTACAGGTCAATTAACATGGAACAAACTTAACTACAAGCTTAGTCTTTGGAAATTGGGAGTGGAAAATACAGAAGAAGAGATCAGGAAACTGAAACTAAATTTCCTAAACTTCATTTCATATTCAGTCAGGCACAACCCATTCACCTCACCCAAGATAGTATTACACTGATTTTCCCCACAATTAAAAAAAAACCACAGCACATGTGTATCACGTATGTTCCCCTGCCAGCAAGGGAAAGCACAGCAGCAACAGGAAGCTTTACACTGTATGTTACGTACACACAGAAAATATTCTCTCTTCTACTCATTCACAAGTTGTTTGTGGAATACTTCAGTTAGGGGAGGAAAGGGGAAGGGTTGTTCAGAAAAGCCAATTTTGCCAAACAGATGGACTAGGAGGGTAAGGGAGACCACAAGCTAGATCACAGGAGGGTAACCTAAGCAGGTTGTTGTACCCCTGGGACAGCCAGAGTGAAAGTACCCTGGTCAAAATTCCTCGGACTGCAGCACAGACTAATAAAGTGTAAGTCACTCCTACACAGGCACAAGAACCAACTGGCAACAAACAAATCATGCTACACCAAAAAATGCTTAAATAAGAGTGGCTTCTCCCTCACATGCACAGAAATACCCACACAGAGTGATAAGATAGCAAAGTTACCACTGTTGAAAAAAACACTGTGGTTTGCACATGAACGCCAGTCTCCTATCTTAATGAAATGTGTATTTTTAAAATATGCAAATGATATGCATGCACGTGTACATGTATCTATTAAACGCTTCTTCCAAGGGTGAAAGAGTGCCTGTTAAACACATGAAAAGTAAAGAGTTTGTGGAGGCACTGGAAGATTATGATGTATTTCTGAATTAGGTTTTAAAACTTCATTTTGCAGCTACCTGAAGTTAAGACAAAGCTGCCTTTAGGCATCTCAAACTAGTCAGACCTGCTGTAGCAGTTGCAGTCTGCTTCAAATATGCCCTCCACGCTCCTTTCAACCTCCACCCCAACATATATCCGCATAGTTTACCTCCAGTCATGGGTGGTTCTTTCTATAGTGCAGTTCACTCAACCTTATTGCCTGCCTGGCACGACAGGAGTTTTTTAAAGACTAATGTTACCAGCTACTGTAAGAAACTGTAAGAAAACAGCCAATAATTGTCACATTTCCATTAAAGGTAAGTGTGGCTCAAACAGCACAAGGGTTTCCCAGGGGGATGGAAAATACAGGATCAGGAAAACAGTTGTATTTGTTACAGATCATCCGAGCAAGTTTTAGAGTGAGTTGAGATCTTTCTACCAACTCAGGGTTCCTTTGAAAAGAGAACTTCTTTCTTCTGCTACTTCCATATACTGCCCAGTTTTAAAAATAACATTAAAAGAAAACAACTCACATTTGCACTTTTCTCTTTGTATTCTACTATATTAAGAATACAATTTTTATTCTAACTTCACTGGAAACAGAAGCTGTCAAATGAAATCCAATATAACTTACTGATGTGAAAGCAAAGTAAACAGGCTTTGGCTCCTAATAATTACACAGACTCATGTCATTCAACGCCACTTAAAACTCAATTCCAGAGCGGTATTAACAAGAAATTCCTCTTTAAGCCCACTGCTCCTCAAAACACTGATCATGTTATATAGGTTGGGAACTTCAGCTGTTATATGGCAACACCTACGATTTTACGTACCAAGCAGAGCAGAGTACCGAACCTAGCCCCTTATTTGGAAATATAATGGTTTGAACTCGCCCAGCACAGGACTCTGAGCATGGTTTTAATGTCACTGCAGCAGTCTGAATCCACAGTCACTCTGATGTGGTGGTGGCTGCTGTCTCACTTGAGCTAGCTGAGCCTCCACTCTCAGAGAAGGGACACATGAAAACAAAAAACTTGCTCTCTGATGACCTGACAGCTTTTTTGGTCCTTTCAAGCCATCTTGCTCCTCATCATGACTTAAAGCCATTCCTGAAGACCAATGAAGCTGTACCGCCAACTGCCCAATGCCCCTGGAGACTGCCCCAGCTCTCCCTTAGAAATGTCCCTCAAATCAGCTCTTCCCCACCCAGGAATTCCCCTTTGTGCCGGAGGAATCTCCCAGCTGCAGGTCTAGCACATCTTCACAGATCCTCCTGGTCACTTTGCAACGACACCAAGCATCTGACACATTCATTGGGAGCCATCAGTGAAGCAAATGCTGCTGTGCAGTTTCTGTTCTGCACAACATCACAACATCTAATACCCAGACAGCCATGAGACAGTGGGTTGGGACCCTGCTGTGATCGGTGCTGTACAGCTGCAGGACATACAGGCCTATTTCTTCCACAAAACCTCTGCTGTCTCTCAGCCACACATTTGCTTTGGACTCCATTTTGCTCGATTTCAGCACACCCAACCACAAAGTTAGCACTGCATTTACAGGGCTTTCTTTCCCCACTTGTGTTGAACAGTCAGCATTGTTATCTTATTTTTTGTTATAGTGTTTGCATTGGTAATACTGAACAAACCTGAAGCCTCCATTACAGCAAACACAAAAACTGACTTTGTTTATAAAAGAATTAAAGAACTAACCCACGTTGAGGGTCTCTCTCCATTTACAGAGAACAGGCATTTCTTCATGACAGCACAATTGCTCTGACAGAAGTTTAGAAACAAAACAAGGGGCAGAAAACATGCAATTACATCCCCATGAAGAAAATGAGCGCTGTTCTCAGACTGGCAAATTCCATTTTTGACAAACTATTAATTAGCAAAAGATTCATCTACACTGAAGATCTGTGCTTACTGCCAACCTGCTTACATTTAAGCTGGACCTTGCTCTCCTTTGGAACATTCCTGATCTTTGGACCTGGTAACTGAAAGCTGCTGCTTCTGGCACTGATTTGTGTGTGTGCGCATGTTAAGGAACCACTGCAACTGGAGCTGTCTTCTTGTGAGCCAGTTACACATATAAAGCAGAGTTAAAAGAAGGAATCTCTCTTCCCACCCGGCCCTTATAAAAAGTAGATCACCAGAAGACTACTTACACTTTCAAAGTACTGCATTCTCCTTGCTTGACAGATTACACTGTAAGATGTTACATAAAAGCAAAAATAGTCACAAGTATTTTGGATCACCTGTCTAGTGTTAGCACTGCCAGAGATGAACTGTGCCAGGAGTGTTTTACATCAGTGTGAAAAAAGTCAGAGTTTCTAAAAAAATTTTTTCCCTATGAATTATTTATTGGAAAAATAAAAGCAGCTTCTGTAAATTATGACAAAATCCTTCAAACTAGATATTGCATAAGATCTGTTGTACTTCACGGAAGCTAAAAAAAAATTAGAATATGAAATTTAAGGTTTTCCTTGATATTAGGACATGATCTCAAACTCCCTGATGCCTCTCAGGCAGACAATTCAAGTGCTTGGATTACTTATATTATTATTATTTCCACCAAAACACTGAGAAACTGTCATTATTTCATCTTTCCCATTAAAAAGAGCAGGTGTATAAAGGAATACAATTACAATTCTTAATAAATCAGCACCTACAGACGTATTTAATGCTCTTTAAGACTGCTTCATCTACAGACAAAACCTGAAGTACCTACGGCTAGCAAGTTTCTTTTTGTTTGTTTTTAATCAGCTTCAGAGAAAAAGAAGTCAGCTTGACACGAAAATCAAAGCGGTGGTTTAATATGCACAAAGTCTAGCTTCATTCGTTAGCAGTCCAATCCAGTTCCTGCAGAAAAGGAGTGGGTGGTTTTTGCTACCAACTCAAATGGAAGTAGGATCAGTCACGAAAGAAGGAAGATCTACTGCTGTTACTTTAGATGCTGCAATACTTGCCTGGACAATGGAAGTATTCCCTAGGACACGCTCTCAGATACCTGTCTAGCAGCACAAACTGCTAATCCTCCTCCTATCTCTACCACCACCACTAGCTCATTATGTTAAATCAGATTCCAAAGATGCCATCTTATTATGTAAAAATGCATGCATTTTAACTTCAAGCAGAAAGGGCTACTTTTAGTTTACCCTGCTTAATCAACTGCTTAATTTCTACAGCAATATAAGTACAAGCAGCAGCAATTTTTAAGAAAGCACAATTCATTTCTACAGTTCATTTTACCATGTGAAAGCTTCCCGTGCACTTATACGGAAACGGAGGTGCCTCTGTCAATTTTGTACCCTGTGAGAAGCCTGTAAGACACAGCACCTTCATTTCTGCAGGGGAATCCCTAAAAAAATCAGAATAAAAAGGTAGGAAGTACCATTTCAACTCACACAAATAGAAACTGTTTACTCCATTTGAGAGACACAGGCATAAAACTGATGTTAGGGGGCGGCCAAGCCCTCTACCACCATTGTTTGAGCAATAGCATATTCTACAGTGGCCAAATCCAGCACCCACTGATGGTAGTGAGAGCCACCCTGCTGACTTCACTGGGCACCAGCTGAAAAAGCCTGGACTTTCCTGATCCCGAGAGCTTTGGACTTTGCCACACGCAACAGCTCCGGCATACTGCGCTTAAGTTCAGATAAAGCAGCTGACAGCTCCCCCAGATGCAGATGAAATGGGCAGATTCGCTTTATTTTACAGTGGTAGCTGACCCTTAGCTGTAAATCAGCCACAAAGGGTCGGTCCCAGGGGACTGCACAGAAACCCCTCTGCAGATTTTCAACAAAAGTGGCCCTGGGTTTTCCAGCTGTGCTTTACAAAATGCAAGAAATAACAGCAGGTAACTGCACTCCTATCTTCACACTTAGTGTAACTTGTCTTTCCAGATCCTGACACACTGACACAAGTAGAGCAGAAAATGCTCTAAATGAAAGTGGCATCATAAAAGGGTTTTTTTCAAGCGTTCCCCCACTGTGAAGGAAATCCCAATAAAGTTTTTTCACCATCGTTTCCAAAAGATGAACCACCCTGCTCACAAAAGCTCCCCAAATGCCTTTTTCTCCGTGTTGGTGGTGCTCCCAAGGAAGACCCAAGTGTGTGATTTGTCAGGGAAAAGACACGCTAATCCCCTGCCCTGCTGCAGCCCTAACACCAACCCCTGGAAAGGTCCAGCCAGCAGGGCCAGCCGGGTCCTGCCCGGCCATATGTCAGCTTTGCTCCAGCGGCGTGAAAGTCTTCCCCAGGCCCTTTTAGCTCTCCTGGGACTACGGCACACACTTTTAGGGGTACCTTTAAGTCCCCACTCTTGCTGGGACTACGGATCAAGGCTGTAGCCTCCCGGTTCAAGGGGATCCCCGGCGCACATGCAAACTTACCGGGGTAAAGCCGGTTTCCTTGAGTCGGATGTAGCACGGCTCCCGAGAGCACAACCGCCCGCACTATCGGGGGCGGCACAGCAGCCCCGGTAAAAAAAGTATATTCCAACTACACGCACGCACCTGCTTCGGCCCGGAATCCCTGAGCATCGGCGAGGGGAGGGAGGTATTTGAAGAGCAACTCCGCCGCTCTCTCTCCTCTGCTCATTCTCAGCACGATCACCCCCCGGAGGAGAGTGGGAGGACACCAGCTCCGAGCTCCTCTGCCCGGGCACAAATTTAAAGGTAGAGATAAAACAAGCCCCGATGACTCGTAAAGCCAGGGGGGTGGGGGGGGCGGGTCAAGGCCCCCCCCCCCGCCCCC
>JANZLQ010000086.1:19481429-19525071 GCA_026212715.1 Elanus axillaris | reverse complement strand
GGGGGGGGAGTTGTGTTTTCATTGTGTTTTCAGCTGTGAACAGTTTACATCCTTCTTAACATTCAGAAACCACTTTGTGTTCAGAAAGTACAGAGCACCTGGTCTGTGGGGAGGGGGATAAAGGAGAAACCACACATCTCTAGCCACTTTTTAAAAACTCAGGCTAGTGTCTAGAATCATCAGCTTTTAAATTATACAAGACATCATGGGCCAATGCCTGCAAACATTACCAGCAAAGACCACCTGTCTTCTGCACACAGTCTTCCCAAATTCAGCAGAAGAGCCTGGCACTGGGAACTAACACGGCCATAAGACAAGTACCACACACGGGAAGCACTGGCTGTGCTTTGCAGAGGAAATATTTTCAACCATGACACCAGGATTTCTGAGGTTTTGACAGTTCAGATTAACCCACCTGTGTTGATGGGCTACTCCTGCCTCTGCTGCACAGATTAGGTGGACAGGATTACAGCATCCCTGCTGATCCCACTCCTCAATTCTCTTCCTCCTCCCAGCCTGTGGTTCATCCTCTCAATAGGAAAACAGTAATAGTGCCTGGCTACGGGAGAGAGCCGAGCTGTTAGCAAAGCTGATTGGAGCTGAATGTGTTCAGCCTCTTCAGGCAGGAGAGTACAAGAAGATGCACCTTGTTCTGCTGAAGACAAGGTGCTTTGAAAAGCCTTTAGAAGATAGTGGAAAGCAAGCTGGGTAGAAAATCAGCAAGACCAACCAGGAACAGAATATACAACTCCAATTAACAAGAAACATATCCATACCAGCACTCGATGGATGAGAAACCAAGGGAATATAAACAGGAGGAGAGGAGGAAAAAAAAAAAAAATCAAAACACAACACAAGAATTTGTTCTGGTTAAACTTTAGGTTGTGAAACAGCATCTAAAGCTGCTTTCACAGGAGCCTGCCTCGCCTACAGTGCTCACATTAGCTACAGAAACAGTTCTATATTCTTGTAACAGAGATTTCAGGAAAAACAGCATTAACAATCTGTTGGTTTTGTTGGCTTTTTGTTTTGGTTTTGTTTTTTTAGTTCCTTGAAGTTTTCACTTTTATTATAGGACTGTCAACAACCAAGCTCTTCTATTAGGTGTCATTTGGGAACGTACCTTGGTCCTAGCCTAGCTTCCAGTTTATGCTGAGCAAAGATGATCCCAGGTTTCAAGAAAGGGGATAAATTCCCCTTTTCACCCTCAAAGAAACTTAATCCGCAGTCCCTCTTGGAGAGGTAAGATTGCCCCCTCAGTGGAGAATACAACTCCAAAACACGCATATTGCATACTCAGGCCAGATTCTCTCATCTCTATTAGGACATAGCAGACACACCTTAGTTTATGAGAAACAGGAAGAGATGATCTCCATACAAAACAGGTAGTATCAGACCAGAAGAGAGAATAACCTGGCAATCTGATCAATACATAAACAAGTCCCTTTGCTTTGCTGGAGAAGTAACAGGGTTAGGACTAGTGAAAAAAAAATAAAAATGCAGATTACAGGACTGAGCACAACATACAAAAATACATGACCAAAATCCCTGAAAGAATACACTGGTTGACTCCATCTGGCTTTGAAAAAGTGTGGTTTTGGTGTTCCTGGGGAGGGGAATTTTCAGATGGCTGCTGCTTGTTAGCTGCCATGGATAGGTCTCTGCAGGAGGTGGGAGAGCTTCTTTAGGAATGTTGCTATCATTTGTGGCAATTATCTTCTGAGTACAAACACGTATATAGCAGATTTTAGTAGTCAGCTGATTCCAGCATCTCTCCATCAAATCACCTGATGTGGCTCTGTCACATTACAACCTAACTGTAAAACCAATTTCCATTTCAGAAGTAAGACCTCTTTGAATTATAAAGCTGCAAGAATCAAGGTTACAGATCCAGACTGGATTTTTGTAGTTGGAATATGTGAATTAGCTAAGCATGCACCCATGTGTACCTATGTGTTTGTGTGCATGTGCACCATCAAAAGTTTACAGGAAGAGCAAATCAAATTTGCTTCCTAATGCAAAATGAACATGCAGGCGGAAGCAACTCTGCACTCAAATCTAGCCCGGAATAAATCTTGGTGGTTGTATTAGTCCTCGAAAGTGGGTTCAAACCTGAACTTGCAATTATAGCCTTTTCTGGTTTAGAAAATAGATGTCACTGCTGAGGGGTCCACACTCCTCTTGAACTTTCAGAAAGGAAGAAAAATCAATGTAGCAAAGTATCCTAGAGCAGCTGTCCCACCATTTCCCAGCTCTCACCCATTAGGTTAAGTACTACAACAATTTCAGTGGGACCAGCACACTTTAAAAGATGTAGTCTCTCTGTCTTTTTCGTTCTCTCACTGAATGATATTTCTGCCCACATGCACTGACACATACAGTGTCTAACAAGGCTGTGATTCATTTTCAGTTCTAGTCATGCTCACAAGTGATGTAGCATGCTTGCTGTGCCTTCAGGATCTGCGTAATTTAGCTTCATTTTCTCTGCCCCCACCCTGCATTAAGTGAAGTTCCAACAAAGCCAAGTCATCTCCCACCAACTCACCCTCCCACCTGCTTGGGGGATGTGTACAGCAGGAGTCTGAATAATAATAATAATAAAATAAAATTAATTTTTTTAAAAAGAGAGAGAAGGGGATGAGAGCTTGAGAGATATCGTGAATTGTTAGAAAGCTTTCTAAGATCTACAGGGAGTGAATAATAATAACAATGGGACATATACTACCCAATCACAGAAGAAGCTGTATCAATCCTGAATCATCTCCTCTAACATATTAAAAGCAGCAATGTGTCTTGCATCGTGAATATCATGCATGTTCATGCTAAAAAATGTTTGACATTAAATCTGAATCCCTGATTTATAAAGGCAAACACCTCCTCAGTCTCTCCCACAGTAACCCTGTAGTGACCATTCACTTGTCCTCTGTCCTATTGCAGTGACTTTGACCAAGCGCAAATGTCAGCGAAAGCTGTTAGCACATCCCAACTGCAAACCTCTCGTATCCAGTGGCTACCATCCATCATGAATTACACACAGTGGTTTTGTGATACAAATTACAAGCTGCTTCTGAGCTAAACTCCATGTATTTGAGGCATGAGGCCAAGCTCAAACAAAGTGAAAGACAGGCTTTTTATTTGATAAATCTCATTATGTCGCTGGCATTCAAAATTCATCTCAGACACAGAAATGCATCACAAAGTAGTTCTCTAGTTACTTGGAAGAGCCAAGATGCTTTAACATGTAAGCTAAAAGGTGTTTACACCCCCATCACGCTAATGTTTCTAGCTCTCCCCCACCTTCAACCTGGAACTATGTTTTGATGGAACAGAAATCTTGATTTTTCAGAAGAAAAACAAGTCAACTGCATTTCTTCGGCAAATGTCCCCAGACAAAAGTGAGTCACTGCAGACTCCTTCAAGCAGATCTTAGTGATCTGCATGATTTCCTTAATCCTTAACTGATGACAGGGAGAGAAGAATTAGCACCAAAAGCTAGAAGATACTTCAACATCACAGATATAATACTGAGAGGGTTGCTGTCACCACAGAGCTACAGCGAACTAAGAGGACACATACAGCCTTTCTTCCTTTACATGAAACACATATGCAAGGCTCCCCACCATGTAAGACACACACACCCCTAGCAGCCTCTCCTGTTGCTGACCCCCATTAATGAGCAACATGAGCAAGCCAGAGCAGAGATTAAATTCCCTACTTGCTGTAGGACTCCATCTCATCCTCTTCCTCACTCACTAAATGCTCACTCAGTTTGGCCACGCAGCTCACCAACCCACTTACTAGCATGTCCCCAGTTTGGGCACACTCAACCGTGCTGCAAAGGCAAAGCCCAAGAGGACACCAGAGTTTTGGGCCACCCCAGGCTTGTCCAAGCCTAATGGTTGGGGGAGGTGGAATTCCTCTCTCTGCCTTCCCACCACCATCCTCTTTTCTGCCAGGAGAAGCCTGGGCTGATCAGGAGCTGAAGAAATACATTTCCTCATGATCATTTGTTCCTGATCCCTTCTCCTCCTCAGAAGCTCTCAACTCCATCAGAGAAATGGAGGAGTAACTACAGCCCAGAAAGTGTTGATATGCACTTCTGATGTATACCACACATGACTGGGAAGTAACTGGATCACCCCATGAAGCTGGTATCATGAAGGGCTCTAGGAGCTCTGAAACATTTAGAGGAGAGTAGTTCCTAGGGCCGATACTTGTTGGGAGTAACGGGTCAGGCAAAGAAAGCAGCGGACTGTCATTTCAGCAGACAGGCTACTGCATCATTTTGCAAATTGAAGAAATGAAGCACAGGGAAACTACAGGGTGGCTTACTGTGGAAATAAAAGTCAAGGCCATGTGTTTTGATTTCCAGAGCACTCAACACAAGTCCAGCCTTCCTCATCCACGAAGTCACATTGTAAACATCCTCAGGGCAGGGCCTGCACCTCTCATTTGCTTTATGTCTGTGGCTTCCAATCTTTCCTGGTTTGCAGATCCCTTCACGCTTTCCAATAGGGCTGTGAACTTAAACCTGCTGACAACAGGCTTGCTTTCCCTGGCTTTCCTGCACATCTTGCACGTAGCCTGTGGATCCTTGTGAGCCGAAAACCATGGTCTGTTCTCCACGGCCTTTGCTGCAGATTCCTGTATGTCCCTCTCTTCCTGCTGATCCCTACACACCACAAGAGTCAGCAGCAGGGTAGTCCTAACTCACTCTAGTTGCCCTAATTCAAGACAAAAGCACAGAACTTCCCTGTCATTTCAGTGTTTCCCATCTCAAGGTATGGGAGCTGTTGATCTCCCACA
The DNA here is from genome assembly GCA_026212715.1 of Elanus axillaris. NCBI lineage: Eukaryota > Metazoa > Chordata > Aves > Accipitriformes > Accipitridae > Elanus > Elanus axillaris. The sequence goes on along the minus strand of JANZLQ010000086.1, from coordinate 19,520,265 downwards.
TGAAAATGCATTATGCTGTCAGCCCAGCCTAAGGGCTGTTATTTAATTTACTTGAGGAGGTAAGTGAAAGCCCCTTCATGCAAATGCTTACAATGTGATCTGGAAAACAGCAGGCGTAATTAGATAAAATGGCAGCAAAGCCCACCAGGGAAATAATGTTAATTCATGAGGATTTTCCTCTCCACCTCCCTCTCAGCAAGGTTTGAAGCTGGGGGGGGGGACGGGGCCTTAAAATAAAAATAAAAAAATCAGAATGCACCTCAATGATCTATCTCTTGGTGAAGAAGAAAAACAGGACAGCAACCAGTGGGGTCATCTAAAAGATGCCTCAGCATGGCACCTTTAGCAGGATTGGCAGCCTATGCTCCCAAGTGATGAAGCGCTGAAAGCAAAAATTGCTCTGTCACTGTCAGAAGTTATTCTGAGTAGAGACATAATAAGCCAACATCCCTAAACTTCATATCATCTCCTGACCAAGGCCTAACCAGGCAATGAAGAAGATTTGTCACATGATAACATAATCACTGCAACCCCCTACCCCTGGTAATAATAAGAAAACCAGAGCACTTTTGCAAGTCTTGAGAGCAGATCTGGATTTCCAACCCACTCACATATTCTTTCCCTCAAAAACATCCAGGAAAGGGTTTTGACCAAACTGTATCACAGCATCATTGGTAAAGGAGAATGCTACGGCACCACATTCTCAGCACATGGGGCACCAATACAAACAGCAGCAAAGCTCTTGAATGGCAGCGATGCTCTCACAGCGGCCTCGGGAAGACGGTAGCTCTGTTTCAGCTTCTGCTGGCTTCTCCCTCCCACCTAGAACCCAGCCAGGAAAGTCACCTCCTGATTGCTGACCTGCCAATACCAAAATGGATTCCAATTAGCCAACTCACTCACAGCTATTAGGAAAGAGAGACATTTTTTGTTGTTGAGTAATTACTCCTCATGAAATGGCTTACACCCCTAGTTGATTAGGTCACAACACGCTGTGAACAAACTGATGTAACAGAGATACCTTTAACCTGATAAATTAAGGCATACTTTCTCGATATACAAAGCTTAATTGAAGCCATGCATGGGGTACTTAACAAAGGCATCTAGACACAGAATTGTAACATTCACAAACAATGGTTGAGATCAAAAGCCAACCCATACACATCCAACTTGCATATTAATTGGGGGGGGGGGAAGCTGGTTTGTTTGCTTACTGTGAGGATAGTAAATGACTCAAAGTGAACAGAGTAGTTTGACATCAGCAGTTAAACATGTAACGGCAATATTCAGGTGGCATGTATGGAAGAAAAGAGAGTTTGCTTGTTTCCCTATATACTTTCCCCCAGCTAACAGAGCAAAACCAGCTTCTTCTAGTCAGGGATTCACTTGTTAAAGCAATCAGAAATACACTAAGTTTATACATAGCCCAAATAACTATATGGTAAGTGTGCCACAAAAAGGTTCCCAAAACACGCCCATGAAGCCCCCCCCAGAAGAATCTTTAACCACACTCAGCCTGGCTTGTATTCCAAATAAATTTGATCACATTTTCCCACCCTTCACAAAATCCCAACCTTTAGTATCCCTCCACAAATAAAACTTCCACTGCCTGGAGAACAGCAGCTCCACTACCATTTCTATTAAGTCATCCATCGCAGTACACTCATTTACTTAAAACCAAACCCAATTCCCCAAGCCCGTAAATACCAATGACTTCCTGATTTTGGGACTTGCCCATCTATTAAAAAGGAAGCTGTTCCTTTACAGACCATGGCCCTAATCTTCCAAACAGTTATGTCTGTGCTTAGCAGGAGCACACGAGCACTTCAGTCCAATGTAAGCATTTGTCAGAGCGAGGCCAATATTTCCTGTTGCAGTTAAAAACGTATTATACAGTTAGGATGGAAAAATACGACTGTGACACAAAATCAACCCTTCTCTTCCCATTTCAGGGTGGGGGGGTCAGGGAAGCATTCACAATAGAAACATAAATGACAAGGGCCTGAGTAAAGTAAGTGCCATGAACAGCTTTCTACAGTGGTGGTTTCTAAGTCAGGAAACTGACTGGGTGTCATTTAATCTCCTAGATTAAAATCACTTAGCGAATATTGTATTGTTTCACTGTTCTTGCTGTCATTTCAGCATTTGGGGCCTCACCGGAGCTCTGCTGCTGGCTAACTCGCCGCTAATGAAACCTCGCACAGGAGCAGCTGCCGGAATCTGTGTCAAACTGCATCTGGCACCCATCTATCTTCCAGCCATCTAAATTCACCTCTGAAATCATACAAAAGCAGCCGCAGAGCTCCCTGCAGCCACTCCAACACACCAGTCTTTGTCTCATCAAGCCTGTTAAGCAATTTAAAGCAATTTATTTTTTTAATTCGCCTTGTATTTTACAGCGGCAGCTTTTTCAAAAGAAGTGAAGAAGTTAAGAAAAAATTGGGGGTGGCAGGGAGAAGGGGAAAAAGTGCCCTTTTTTTTTTTTTTTTTTTAAAGCCTGTCAAGCTCTCAGTAGACTATCATTAAACCAGTTTTGGCTGAAACTGTATGTTTAGGGGTTTTCCAATGGAGACACTCTGGTGCCTGCAACACTCAGACGGGGAGGGGAGGCTGCTATACAATTGTTGAATTGTTGTCATGGCTATTAAACATGCTGTAGCACAAATACCCAACAGGGCTGAAGGTTTGCAGTGTATTGGCTCTGGAGAGGTATCAAAAATACTGGTATTAACTAGCAGATAACTGAGTTATACAAACACTGAATAAAAGATTAAGTCAAAAGTTTTAAAAGGTTTATTAACTTCACTCCAATCCCTTCCCACTTTCCTCCCCCTCACCCCCCACTTGGGGCTTAAAGTACCCTGTAAATTCAAAATATTTGACATTTAGTGTAGCATTAATTTGACAGTCTCCTCTAATGTTTGGGGTAAAACTGCCTCTACTTTCTTTGCATTTTTTGCAGAGGACAGGAGTTTTGCTCCACCATCTTGTTAGGCTTATGAGCAGCAGTTTGAGAGAATGGCACAGTAAAGCCATGACTTGCTGACTAAAACAGGTTAATGAAAAACAGGCTAGTGACTGAAATTGAAACTTCTCATTTCTCTCAAGAAAAGCATGTATTGTCAAGATAAAGTAGAGCCTAGAGTGTCTATTAAGCAGCTTTCAGAGAAGCACTGCTCAAAACAGCAGCACCACAAGCTCCACAGCGCGAGAGGAGGGGACGCAGCCCCTGGCGCAGGCATAGCCCCAGTGCCTGGCCAGGCCCCACGGGGAGAAATACCGTCATCTCCACACCAAAACCCAGTCAGCTGCCAGGAAGAAGCATTAAAGAACATGGTGTGCGGAGGGCATGGGATGTGCTGGGCTCCCCTCCCAGGGTGAAGTTGTCCATCCAGCCAAACAGGTCACAGCCAGATCTCAGGGACATCCAGCCGTATGGCATGGAGAACTCTAGGTGAGTGTGCCAGGCCTACCATAAGGGCACTGGTGGGCGAATTCAGGAGGCGTTTCTTAGACTGAACACTGCAAACTGCGGAAGGAACAAGAGAAACAGGATCTGTCAAGCCATCTAATTAAGGTGCATTTTCCCCACGCACTCTCATACACGCCTCTCTAGGCTATAGGGCCCTTGTTTCTTGCCTCAACCCAAAACAGACTGAATGTATTTTGCATTTCTATGACAATTTATTCTCAGCGCTTCTCAGGAAGGACAAGTACAATGTACGTGTCCTAAGAAAATGTTTGCATGTTCACAGATACCTCCATCTCTGCTGCTAATTGCATTGCATCCATCCCCTTTACAGCTAAACTGTTGCAGCAAAAGGCCCTGTTACTCCATGCTAACCCCATTTGAAAAAAAAAAAACCTCAAAGTGTGTGCCTCTCCTGCAAGATTTCCAAAGGAACCATGTAGACAAGAAATCATGTTCTTGCACAAAGGCTACAAGTCCAGCTTCTGGCATTGCTGCTCTTCTACCCACTAAGTAAAAAGGAAATCTGTTTATGCCCCACGTAGGGTCACATTATAAGGATGCCTAATATTAAGTCATTAGTGCTGAGAGGCTGAGTGAATATCCTGGGTGGCCCACTCCAGCCCCAAGTTGAGCTCTGCAGTGGGACTGACAACAGCTCCAATACCATGGCCACTAAGAAAAGCAACATAGATCAACAACTCATTTTTTACAGGCCAATGGGCTGACCTCTGGGCAGCATTGGAACAAGTCAGCTTAAAGGTGACAAAGCTCTGTATGCCATTATAAATCATCCAAACCAGCCAGCAGAAAATCCGTGTGCTGATGGAGTTAGCTTATACCTTTTTCTTTTTTTTTTTTTCCCCTTTGTAAACAGAGTTCTCTCCCCCATCATCTCTGAATGCCCATATGGCAGGTATCACAAGGGGCATTGTCACATCCTGCTCTCTGAGAAAGCTGGTTCTGCTAACCAAGTGCTTGCACAGCACACTGTGTCTTGCTGGACGTCACACCAACAGATGACGCAAGCAATGCCTGTTGTCCAGGTGGCAGTGTGTGACCTATTTCTGGGGCACAGAAGTTTGGTTTGGGAGGGATGTGCCAAGTCTAGTGAGAAAAGGGGGAGGAGGAACAAATCACTGTAAGAAAGTCAGGAATGAATCCTAAAGCCTATATATTCACTCTGTGTTTTCAGAGGGAAGTAAGAGGCCAAAATGAAAGCACAGTGTCACAGCCTCAGGACGTCACCATCAATCTGGAGCGGAAGTAAGGAGGAGAAAGCATCCCTATTGTGGAAAGTAGAAACTTTTGCTGCTTACAGAACTAATGTCCCAAAAATCTGGTTTCCTTAATAGCATATGGCATCAAGAAGGAGAAATACTTTAAAGACAGGCAGGCAATTCCATCCTCCCCTGCCTTCCAACAAGCCCATTCATTCAAAACAACGTGTCCCTACCTGACCATTAATAGACAGTACCTGCCCAGCACCACTACCAGCTGTCTCAGGTTTTATGCATGTATAAGCTGTCCTGCAAGTGGGGCAAATGTATTCTCTGTTCATTTACCAGGTGGAGTATTTCTTCAATCATTCCTCTCTCACATGATGTACACAACCAAGTGAGCTCCGTAGCAACAAGGTAAATTTTCACAGCTAACTCTCCCTCTTGCAGGATTTTCTTTAGCATGGGTGGAAGCATCGCTGGTTTTCTTGTCACTTGATGGTTTTGCCATATGTTAGAGCAGCTCCTCCGACCCAAAAGGACACGAGCACCGTCTTACACATACAAATACAAACAGTATTTCAAAATTTTGCCCTCAAGTCACAATCCGGAGGGCATCCCACAGAGGTTGTGAGGACAAGCAAAAGCCGTTGATTTGCACAATGCATAGTGCTCCTTTAATTAAAGGAGACTCACAGTTGGTCCATACATGCTTTCTTAAAATCTTTGGGGCCTTCCAACCCCCCCAACCTACTGATACCATCAGCCATAGGGAAGTCTTTGCAGATCCCTGTAGACAAGCTGTCCTGGCACTTCAGTCTGCACACAACCCCTGCAGATCTATGGTTGGTTTGTACTATGTGGCATGTGCACACTGCCTATCCAGAAAAAAATAATACAACAAAAAAACCCTCTCCAAAATACCCCATTCCTTCTATTGATTATAGAAATCTCCCCAGTTCCAATTTCCAGGAACTCCTGGAAAAGCAGGCAAGCCTTTGTGCCTACATGCCTTATAATATTGTTTGAGGGAAATTGTTTAAAGTAAAGCCTTTTTTGCTGGGGGAAACAAAAAAAACTGAATAGAGCTGGTTTTGTGTCTGGTGCTGTGATCATTAAATGAGTTTTTCTGTAGTGTAATAGTTTTCAAAACAGGGCAGCCAAGAATTCCCTTCTCCAGTTGTCTATAAATCAGGGCTGGAGAGAGAAGAAACAGTCCCAGAGTGTGGTATGCATCAGTCTGAGCAATCGCTCCACCAAATCATGCAGGTAAACAGCTACACAGCCCCAGTTAGCAAAAAAAGGGCTATCTATAAACCAAGTACAGAGAAAAGCTTACAACCCTGCCAACCAGCCATGGTTATCTGTTTAAAGAAAGGGAAAAGGCAGCTACCTCCCCCCTCAGCAGACACTGCCTAAGACAAGCAGAGAGACCAGGTTCCATTTTTAGGAGTTTAAATTGCAGAAAAAGCACCAGACACAGGGTCAAAACCATTCAGCAAGGCAGTCGTCATATCCTGACCGCACTCCTCTGTGAACACTGTGAACAAACTGTGCGAACGCTCTGCCTGACAGGCAAAGGGGCAGTCACAGGGCTGGTACACTTAACGGTATGCTTCAGCCATACCTGAAATTGTAAAGGTCACCAGAAGAAGGCACAGAGATCAAAGCACAGAGCAGTATGGACAGAGCAAAGGAAGAAAGAAAAGAACCTGAACAGAGAGGGAAATAAGGGCTAGAAATTGGGCAGGGGTCTTGCAGGCAGTGAGATAAAAATATATATACACAGCTGCAATGGGCACAGGAAGAGCACCAAAGGAAGGAGGTGGGGAAGGAAAGGTAAAGGGAAGAGGAGGATCTAGACCTGACTATGGCAGCAGGAAACAGTTTGGGGGCTTTTCACACACACAGACACACACACACACATTCATCTGGATAAGAATAATAAGGACTGAGATGTGAGTCCAAGAGGCCAAGGATGGGAAAATTTTCTAAACTAGAAGCAAAAGATGATCCAGTTTGGACAAGAGGTTTAAGCAGAGGGAAATCAAGAGAAGACAAGGAAGTTTGGAAACTTGTGTAGAGAAGATAACAGCAGGATTTAGCAACAATAAGGAATGGGAAGGGGGATGGGTAAGGAAAGGGGACTTAAAAACAACAGACTTGCAAGCTATGTTTCATGGCACTAATTCAGCAAAGAAACAGCCTCAAATGGATATAAACAATGGACTATTCATTAGGGGTTTCATTCCCTGCAACCCAGCAAACTATTGTCTACAAGTTTTAAATAATCCCTTCACACACACACACACTCTATATTACAGAAAATGTGAAACATCAGATAATCTCAACAACTTGCCTCAAAATCACTGCCCTCAAGAATGCACCGTGCTCGGCAGGCTCTTCTTCCAACCATCTGCCAGCACATGTAGGAAAATAAATGAGTAGGACCCCAACACAGCAGTTCTGTAGGGGTCTGAAAGTAAAAACCACTCCGCAAACATCTGAACAATGCATAAAATATTTGTGAAGCTTAAAATGAAATTCTGCTCTTGCCTGCCTCCATCCGTCTCTCCCTCATGTTTAAAGTAGGAGGTGGCTGTTCTGTGTGTCCTATCCCATGGCCACACCACCACCAGTGATCTTTCCATGGAGAGAGCTGGACGGCCTCCCACAGCTGTGCCCTGCCTGCCCTCGTGCCATCTCTAGCACAGGTAATCAGTCTTCTACATGCCATACTTCACTTTCACACTGCCTGAGACACTGGGGCCAAGAGGGAGCAAAACCTGGCTTGCAGAGCCTGCGAGCCAGGCTCAGGGCTAGGGAAAGATGCTGCTGTGCTTAGGCAGCTGATGGTTGCTTATAGCAGCTGACACTTCGTAAGTAGTTAGGATCAGGGTTTTAAGCTTGTAAGCCAAGTACTGCTGGTGCAGAAATCATCAAGAGGTAGCACAGAGGAAATCTGATGGTGCTATTTCCATTTGGCTGAGATGAGGCAAGCCTTGCACATCTGGGGTCAGACTGTGAGCTACAGCAGCCAGCCTGAAACTCATGCACAGCTTTGCATGAGTAAAGAACAGGCAGTGACTAACAGCAAAGGTAGACGAGCTCTGTGGAGCTTTTCTAAGCTGTCCCACCCCAAGCATCCTTTCCACCTTGCAACAGGAGCCTCCCACCTCCCACATTGACAGAAGATGATGCATGCTTCTATCTCACACTACCCGTCTGACACAGCAGCTAAAACAGCAAATCAGAGTTTGGGGCTACATTTTCAGTTGCAGAAGGTACAGATACGCATTTCCTTCTGATGCCTCTATTATCATAACGGGCAGACTGGATAGCTAGAAAATACATTTGGCATCTGTATTCGCTCATTTGAGCTTTGTCTGTTAAAGCTCTCTAGTAACATCCCTTCCTGAGCACCAGGGTGCACGACAGGGTGTCATGGTTTAACCCCAGCCAGCAACTAAGCACCACAGAGCCGCTTATTCACTCCCCCCCCGCTCCGCCCCACAGTGGGAAAGGGGAGAGAATTGGGGGCAGAGTAAAACTGACGGGTTGACATAAGAACAGTTTAATAGGACAGAAAGGAAGAAACTAATAATGATAATAACAACAATAATAAAATGACAATAATAAAAGAATTGGAATATACAAAACAAGTGGTGCACAATGCAATTGCTCAACGCTCGCTGACAAATGCCCAGTTAGTCCCAAGCAGCGATCCACACCCCCCCAAGCCAATTCCACCCAGTTTTTATACTAGGCATGACATCACATGGTATGGAATACCCCGTCAGCCAGTTTGGGTCAGCTGCCCTGGCTGCATCCCCTCCCAGCTTCTTGTGCCCCTCCAGCCTTCTTGCTGGCTGGGCATGAGAAGCTGAAAAATCCTTGACTTGGTTTAAACACTACTTAGCAACAGCTGAAAACGTCAGTGTGTTATCAACATTATTCTCATACTAAATCCAAAACATAGCACTGTACTAGCTACTAGAAAGAAAATTAACTCTATCCCAACCAAAACCAGTACACAAGGCATGCCAGTATCATCTGTATATCCTCCTCTTATTCTCAAAGGTGACTTGGCTCTTCAGGCTGCCCCAGTGCAAGCACTCACCACTTTTGATCCACAGCCCCTTAAAAGGAAGGGTCTTGTGCTTCCCAGTAAAGGGCTAGCAACCATGGGAGGCATTTGTAGGGCAAGAAGAAGAGGCAGGTTACCTAGGGCTTCCTTTTTCCTCACCTATACGAAGGCACCTGCATAAAGGATTGTTCACAGAGTGTCCTTCCTGTATTCGTGGGCAAAGGCTCAAAGGACCTATCTAGTCTGCAGACCCACAAAGCACAGGCTGTACAGCCTCATTCAGTGTCTCTCATGTCTGGCAGGATATGACCTGTCATTCAGGAATACAGCCAGCCTGTCTGGAGGACTGTAGGGAAAAGCTCCTGAGAAGAGGCTGTCTCACAGCATTTCTTCCTCTTGCCCAGGTCCAAAGTTACATGACCACAGTGTGACTGCTCAGTGTTACATCACATTGTTCCTACCATGAAGTATACAGATGTAAGAACTTGGACTCCCTTGAGGTTTTCACTCAACTTCTTCAAACTCTGACTCCTTGCACTGAAGGTCTGTGGAGAGGAGGAAGGGAAGAGACAACAAGTCTTTTCCTATCCTTAGTCTTGGGCATATGGGTAGCAACAAAGCACCTAATTCTGTTTTGTCTGTTATCCAGAAGTGCTGTGTGTTTCACTGAGCCCTTAATTTTGAAGCACACAAGCAACACACAGCCCACACAGGAAAAAATTGGCCTGGAAGTGGCAGGAGGAGGGGAAGACCTTGACAGTTTTAATTCAATTTGTGTCTTTCATATTGCATGGATGCTCTTTGTTCATATTACGCAGTGCACAAGTGGCACACACAGCAAATCACTGTCCACTACACTGGGAAAAGACAGATAACCTGAAAATATGCAGATTCATTTACATTTCCCCTCTCATCTCAGCATGCTTTTACATATTTGGTTCACATTTAGGGTTCATATAGTTCACAGAGTATCTCAATATAGCAATTACATACTGACAACTACTATGGTTTAGGGACACCTTCACAACTGCCACATTAGCAGCAGGAAGCAAAATACTTGTGTACAACACTGAAATTCCCCTTTTCAGCTTTCTGAAAAGCCCCTGGGCTGGGTATAAGGCAGCCTTTGGGGCTGTAGGACATGAGCCCCAGAGCTTCTGCAGCTCTGTACATGTTTTAATTTTAACCTAAGCTTTCAGTGTGAAAGGGAACACAATTTATACCTCTTTTCGTGGTGAATATAGCCACCAAAATGTGAACTGAAGGTTGGGCAGAAAAACTGAGGAAGTGCAGAGAACGGGTGTTGTAAATCACATGTGGTGTCCAGCATATGGGTAACAGTCACACTTAAATAAGGAAATCAACTGTCAGTCCACTACTACCCTTTCCAAAATGAATCTCCCTACTGACTCCCAAGAATATCCAGCTTCAAAGGCTGACTGCCTGCTTGCAGGAACAGGCAGACAGTAGAAAATACACACAGGGAAATAACTTGCGTTTACTCTGCTCTTCTCTTAGCCAAAGTCCTTTTCATTAAGTGTTTTTCACTGAGCTATACAAGAAAGAGAAGCAAGAGAGGAAGGGGGTGGTGGGAGGAGGGAAGGGGGAAATACGGCATTTCCCATCAGCTCTAACAGAGGGCAAGCATGGTGGGGAAATGATAGAGTTGCTGGCTGCAGATGTCTTCCAGCCAGACAAGTGCAACTAAGGAACAAAAAGGAGTAACACATGGAGATTGGGGAAAGGAAAACCAGCACACAGGGGAAAGACCAAGAGAATACATAGGAAAGGAGAAGAGGGCAAGGAGGCTCTTCTTTTGGTGGGACAAACTACTGAGGAAACTGCCAAACACATACACCAGTTTAAGAATGAAAGAGAAACACAGCTGAAGGTTTGAAGAAAGCATCCAAACACAGAAGAGAATAGGCTCTGTCTGAGGAAAAACTAGAGTCTGGAAAACACCAACAGGAAAATAAATGCTAGCAAGGAGGTGGAAAAAAGGTAATGAGAAGGGGGAAAACAGAATACAGGAGTTTGGCTCTCTTTCACACATTGAAATCTTTTCTCAAGTTCATGTCTAACTTCAAGAAGAGAGTCTCAAATCTCAATTTCAGCAGAAAAGATCCAAGTTCAAATTAGTCAGCCCACAAAGGATATTTTGCCACCACCTCTAATCTGCCTCCTATCACAACCAAGGACATGCCAAATATCTGAAGCAGACTTGGTTTAAAAGCTAAAAAGGTACCAGTAATAGTAACAATTCCTGGCTGAGTCACATTTTCATTTTAAGCTACGCACATTACCCATTCAAAGGATTTCATTTGAAAATTGTTATTGTTGAAACTTGTTGAGTTTGGGTTTTTTTTTTAGTAGCTCAGATACGTAGGAACAACATTTCCTGTACTATGGATGAGATGCTTTTTTGAACATTACAGGGTTTTTCCTCCCTCCTCTTCCCAGCCCTCACACACCTCTATTGGTGGGAACTTTCCTTGCAGACACTGACCTTCCCAAGGACAGATTTTGAGAAAAGATGATTTCCCTTACATAGTTTTCACACAGACTTGGGGGCTGATGAAAATGGTCGCTTGGGTGTGCTGTGCAAGCCGATGAAGCTGCAACCAAATGTCTTCACTCTTTCTCTTGTAATTTGATACCTGGCTTTAGCGATCCCTCCAGCTCTTGAATTAGGAATGGAAAATATGAGAGCTCTGTTTCGCAGCAAAGGTTTAGAGACAGGGGGGAGGGAAAAAAAAAAAAAAAGACATCTCGGGGCTACTTGCAAATGGTATTTGCTTTACACTGGACTAACACCTGACAGGAACAACACATGTAGGCTCTGTGTACCCACACATACATAGCTATGCCCATGCTATGAAGCACTGCTCAGCCCTGTCACAGCTGGTGGTTTGAAGCCTGAACCCAAATCAGGCCTGAAGCCTGATTTCTAAAGCCATTCCCTTTACTTTGTACCTCTCCGTTCCAACTGCTGTGGGTGCAAATAATGACTTTTAAAGGCAAACAGCTACCGCTAGCTGCTGAGGGGAATGAGACATTAAAAAAGCCAATAGCTGCTTTCTGCATAACTGCAGTTTGTCGCAAGAGTCAAAAAGCATGCCAGGCTGGAGGCTTTATAAAAACGTTGTCCCTAATCATCATGCTCAACTTCCAAGTCCTTTGAAAAATATTTTTAAAGCATCTCTCTAGTTATAGCTCTTGTTACATGCTCTCAGGCACACAACCAGCAAATTTCAAATCCCCAAACAGAGTACAAGAAACCCTACACAAACACAGCCCTCACGGCAGTTTGCAGCATAACCAGCATTCACAGACTGCCCTCGTGCACCAGGGAAGGTTATAATGTGTTCATAGGCTCACAAGGCAAAGCCTTCTCCTTGAGCATTGTGGCTCAGCCATTTCAGTGACACAATTACAGCATTTGCCAAGTAGCTTGCATCATGTAACATGCTGTGAGGCTTTCCACAGCAACGACTTGCAAGCTTCCCTTTGGGGGCCCATCCCCAAAAGCCCTGCTGCAAAGTGCTGTAACTCCCAACATTCATGAGCTTTCCCTACCTCTTTGGGAACCGTAGCAGGAATCCTGCACCTTTTTACTCCTTTTTGTAGGAGGATTAGCCCTGCCAAGCTCGATTTAACACTGGCTCCCAGTGTTTACAGGGAAAGATAACTGTCACCTTTCAGAACATCACCAGATTAATCTTCGCAAGAAGGTTTTGATGTAAATCAGGTGGGAAAGCGACAGGGAACCAGCGAAAATGCTTTTGCTGCATTCCCAGGAATATGAATTTGTGGTACCACTGGTTGTTTGACAGAGGTCAAATTTTAGTTAATGCAGGATTAAATCCTGTCCTTAGAGCCACATGATGATACTGGCTGGTCATGTTGAAGATCCAAGTGGAAACAAAGCTTAACTTTGTGTTCTTCCACTATACCATAAGAGCACTCATTTTTACAGACTGGCTACAAGATTTCTAAAACGACATGCTAGAGCTATCAGATGACATATAGCAATAAAACTATAGCTTTGTTGGGATGGTGAGAAATGAGCACTGTGCAGTGCAAACTAAATAGTACAAAAAAACCCAGTGAATCAAGCAGTTGGTTCCTGAGCTGAGCTTTGTAGAGATCTGGTGAGCTGCAGGATATTGGCTCTCCATCTTGCTTCCAGCTGCTTCTACAGATGTCCAGGCTCCTCATTGCCAAGAAGAGCTAGGAGGCTAGTGAAAGCAGCTGGAAGAGAAGGAGGTGGAGGAGGAGTCAGGCTTGCTGCCTCTGGGGAGGGCACAAATAGGAGGAGAGGGAAGCAGGCACTGCCCACATGTGCTCCGCAACTTTGGCTGAAGGTGTTGACCGCTAGGAAAAGGCATAATGCATAGGGAGAGGCACTGGACACATTGGAATGTTTTTTCCTTTTTCCTGTTTTTTTTTCTTTTTCCTTTTTTAAGGGAGCTAGGGGAGAGAATCAGGTCATTGGGTAGAATCTCTGCAAGAAGCTGAGAGCAAGGAGGGCAGAGACTCTAGAAAGAACAAACAAGGAGAGGGAGAGAGACAGAAAGAGAGAGAAATAAAGCGATCACATATTAGTGGTGTATGCAAGAGCGAGAGAATCACTGAGCAGATGGGAGGAGGGAAGAAGAAATGATTAATAGAGAGCATGAGGCCCCTCCCCCTCCCTCAAGCAGGACTAATCACATGGAAGACAGATAAAATGTTACTTCCTAATATCGCTTTGCTGCGGTAGCTGCCACATGATGGAGGAGAACGAGCCTGTCCCCAAGGCAAAAATCTCCCTAAAAGATGGGAACAAACCCCTCACAACAACACAACCATCATCTTTTGACTGCTGGTGCTAAAGGGTCATCTGTCAGGATGCATCTGTCATATCCTGAGAGCTTATATCTGGTGTGCTCTTGCCACCGAGTCCTGCAGCAAGTCTAAAGCAGCTTTCTTGCTTTCACCCTGGTCACCTCCCCTGCCTTCAGACTCCCAGAGAAAAATGACTGGCCTTCTTGTGCAAGCCAAATGCGAATGTTCAACCTCCCTGCATCAGGAGCCAAAAATCTCATTTCTGATGTCAGAGCATACCTCTGACCAAGCATTTGTGGAGCCACACCTGGATACTAATCTGTTGCCTTCTCAACATGAAAGCACAGGGCAAGTTTTGCCATTAAACGTATTGATCAGAGGTGCAGGTCAGCTCTGCAGCTGACCTGCTCTCCTCAGCTTACAGGACAAGAGACAGCCCTCCTGCAATGGGCTGCAGAGGCTCCCTTTGCACCATGTATTTCTCAGGCTCACCATCACATAACGGGAGAGAAGAAGGGACACCACTACAGAAGCACAGACCCAGATAAATACATTTGCTAAAAAGAGAAGGAGGCTCCTGTGGATTTCTGGTGACAGCCTGTCACCAGAACTGCTCTGCACAAAGCTCCCACGAGACAAGTATACAGTCCTCTTCGTGAGGTACGTGCTAAATAGTTTATTCCCTCCTACATTTTACAGGTGCTATCATGTCCATCCATTCCCTCAGTTTTTTCTTCCATGGACTGAACAACCCCAATAGCTTCATTTTCTCCTCATAGGTCATGTCTGCTAAATCACCAATTCATGCTATTTTCCTCTAGATTTTTTTTTTTGGCCCACTTTTGAGTAATTTTGCTGTTTTTGAAGGCTGTGAGCAGAAAACTGGTTCAAGACTCCAGCTGAGACCTCCCCAAGCTGAACTGGGTGGAAAGATCACTGCACCCTTTTGCTTATAAACCCCAGCTTGCCTTTTTCACAGCCTTATGAGCCTGGTGAATCACTGTCAGCCTGGAAGCCACCATCAACTTCAGCTGCTGCTCAGCCAGCCATCTCCCATTTTGTATCTGGGCAGTCTATTATTCTCACCTAAGTTTACAACTTTGTAGTCATCCTTTTCTGAATTGCCTCTTATATTTTTCCAGATGATTTCTCCACTTGGTCAACATTTTGAAGCCTAATGCTGTTCTCCAGAAACCTCAGAGCTCCTCCCATGTCAGTATCATTTGCAAGTGTAATTAGCATTCACAGCAGAAAAATCCCCACTGTGTGTCACTTCTAGGGAGGACATGCAGGAATTGACCACTGTGGACACAGACTGGTCCTAGTGTGTTCGTGAGATTGTACCTCACAACAGCCAGTCCATGGAATTTCCCCTGGAAGTAACTTGAGAGCCACAGTAAAGCATGGAAGACAAGGGTGTCAAGGGTATCATGCAAACATGCTCTGCCACAGGACATAATAAAAGTAATTCAGATGAAGTGCCATGCTGCAATTCAACCCAGTGTGAGGGAGATAACCACAGCTCATTAAAAAAAATAAAAAGGGTGCAAAAGCCTCAGCAAGACAAAAATTAAGAGGAACATTTGTCTGATCATGATGGCGGAGCATCCAGAAGAACTAACTATGATGTCCCCTGCCAAGAAACAGGCAGGGTGCCCTAAAACTTTCACCAGCAAGCATCACTCCCTCTGCAGTATTCATCAAAGCCAGTTAAATCCACACAAGAAATCTCTTCCACCAGGCACTGTTTCTATCCAGAGCTTTGACACTACACTATGATGGCACATATCTTTAGACTGACACAAAGAGAACAAAAAATTCAACTGTGGCTAAAGGCAAGGAGGCAGAGGTAGGCAGAAGGGGTGGCTATGTTTGCATCGGACAACTGATCTGGAAGAAAGGACCTGAGAGCATTTTACACACAAGTTACCCCCCTCAGCCTTCCTCTCCTCCCTGTGAAAGAACAGCAAACATGCACTGGGCTGCAAGAGCATCTGGTCACTGTCCATAGCTCATGGGCAATATGGCAGAAGGGCACTCTGATCCCAAACAGTGTTTCAGGGCAGCAAATTGCACGTGTCCTACAGGACATTGCTTATTAATCCTGTAGCACACAGTACAGGGCTATAAATTCCATCAATTGCCCACTGTTTAAATAAATTAGTTTTCTTAAGAACTGGTCCCAGCATGCTTCTGTTATAAACACAACTGACTCAAATCCATCTGATTCCTCCCCCAGTTATGCAGCTGGAATGACTCTGACTTTACACTGGGAAAAATGATACCCAAAATTTGACATGTCCTTTTACTCCCAGTGTCCATACTTAACAGAAAAGCAAAGAACAAAACCCAGCCTGTGTCTACTTTTACAATTTGAATCAGCAGGCACATGGACAAGCCCAAATGCCAGGAAAGTAAGGAAATCCTGGATCGTAGGGACCTCCAGCAGAAAAGTAGCCAGTCATAATGCCATTGGGGGCTCCACCATTTTCTTTATGCTTCTTATGAATAAAAAGCCTCCTTTAGCATGGTATATGGCAGTAAGATTGCAAAGAGATTATCATAATCACCAGTACTGCAAACCTTTGCTTTGGACCGTGTCAGCCCCAGAATGACCAACTCCTACCTCTGAGGCTTGCCAGTGTAACCACTGGCAAACTAAGCAGTGCCCACAGCGTTTCATCAGATGATGGTGACAGTCTAGAAAGGCACCACAAGTGGACCACTTAAATCAATAAGAATGTATTTTATTTATTCCTTTATGCCAGAACACTAAAAATTGCTGCAGGAGATTGCAGTAGAGACAAGCTAAGATTTTTGTTTGTTTGTTTCTACTTAGGGCAGAGCAGCCTCACTAAATGAAGTTTACTCAGTATGGGAAAAAAAAAAAAAAAGGCTTCAATACTCTTCATGATTTTATTAGGATTTCTTTCCTAATCTCAACAAAGCTTTGTAGTTTTTCTAGCTCCATACACTGTATGAGTCCCCCAATCGGCAAGATTTACTGCATTCGGAAGTCCTGGGTGGAGTGCTCCAGCAGAACTGGACCACTGCTACAGAAGGATTTAAAGTGATGTCAGGAAACGGGTGGGGGCAGGGAAGGGGAGCATAGCAAATGACATAGCCTACGATCAGGAAACTCACTTGGCAAGATTTGTGGAAAACCAGAGGTATACAGGAGTAAGGCCCCATAAAACAGTGCTCCGGCTGCTCCCACCACTGATCTGTTCCCGTTATCAGAGCTCAAAGAAAAGAGGACAGTTGCCAGCTCTGGAGAATTGGGAACAGTGCCAGCTGACGACACACTGATAGGCAGCAGCTTGGGTCTGGGTGAGGCCTGCTATCATGTGATTTGCACTTGATAGCAAGGGAACAGGGGAGGAAGCACCAGCTACAGAAAGCACCTACTCTCTGGTTATTGAATAAAGGTAAGAAGGATGCAGCAGGAAGGAAAAAAAGAAAGCATCCTGCAGCTGTAAGTCAGATACAGCAGATTACTATTACAGAGGTAGTTTTCCCAGAGATTACAAAAGCCAAGAGGCTTCACAGCAGCACGCAGATTAGGCAGTGCCACCCTGAGCCAGGTGCAGATGCAGTGCTGCATCACTTTCAGGGGGAAACCTGTCAGGCAGAAGTGAAGTAGCAAAGACTTTTAACACCTGCAGACAGGCCAGCAAATCCCCTGAACCTCACCAGAAAAGGAGTGACAGCAAAGTCACCCTGGTGGGCCTGGTTAATGGAGTTTGGGACTCCCCGATAACCAGCATTGCACCTCCTCAGACAGCAGGTGTAATGTGGGCCAAAGTGATCACAGAGCCTTGGGGAAGGAGAGGACTGGATGTGGCAGGATGGTCCCAGGAGCTTACATGTGCTGCACCAACTTGCAGAGGAGTGTGGTTTTCTTGCTCCTATACTGAGGAGTTACCTAGAGAAAAGCAACCTCAAATACAGGAGCTCCCAAGATAGGAATATAATCACAGCACCTGCAGGATGGTAACAATGTCACTGCTGTTTTCTCCCTGAGCTGCAAGATTCACTGGGGTCCTACTTTGCACATACATCCATGCCTGGACATGCAATTCTGTGTCACATATCTTAGAAGCTAAACAGATATGTCAGAGGCATAGGAAACAGAAATATAATAATCAGGAATTAAACAGAGCAAAGGGAATAGCAAATGCAATACAGCAAAGGGAACGTTTAAGGGCTGGGCACTCAAGTCAGGTCTCCTGAGTTGCCCTCCCACCCTGCACATCCCCTGCTCTCCTCTCCTATATTTCAGTCCACTGGAAGCCACCAGGTTTGGGGGGATTTAAAAAAATTTTTTGTGCAAAACACCTACACTATCGGGTAGGTTAAGCATTAGCTAAAAAATTTTCCCTTCTAAAGAAACCAGTACAATCAAAGGAAAAAGCAACACAAGCCAGCTCTGAAAGCCAAAAAAGGTATTACTGTAGCATAATCATGACAAATTTGGAGCAGCAGAGAAAAGATGGAAGTATGTATAATAAAGGCAAGAGTTAAAGCAAACGCATCAAAGAAGGGATGAAAGTCTCTGAAGTCATCAATATTCTCACAACAGTTTGTATTCATAGAACATTAGGTACCATACAATAAAAAATAGAGGTGTTTCATTTAAGAGTGCCTCAGCCTGGAAAGATACTTCTGTGGGCACCAACTGGTTTTTGATGAAAGAATAGTCATGCAAGATGCACAAACAGCCCTGTGCCACATGCAGAGACTCAAAGCTACAAGTTAGCAGGTCTAAGAGCTCAGCCATGTTAGAAGCAAAAGGATCACAGATGGAAGTTTTACCTATAGTAGGTCTGGCTTTTCACCAAGGATCATATTTAAAAAAAAAAAAAGGCAGTAAGACTGCATACCTTGGAGCATCCTACGCAGTACACCAAAATGTTGTACTTTATGCGCACCGTACCCCCAAACTGAACATTTTTTGTTACTTCATTTCACTACTGTCCTGGTTTCAGCTGGGACAGTCAATTTTCTTCCTAGTAGCTAGTACAGTGCTGTATTTTGAATTTAGTATGAGAATAATGTTGATAACATGCTAATGGTTTAGTTGTTGCTAAGTAGTCCTTATCCTAAATAAAGGATTTTTCAGTTTCCCATGCTCTGCTGTTGAGTAGGTGCACAAGAAGCTGGGAGGGAGCATGGCCAGGACAGCTGACTCAAACTAGCCATAGGGATATTCTGTACCATAGGATGTCATGCTCAGT
The DNA here is from genome assembly GCA_026212715.1 of Elanus axillaris. Classification (NCBI taxonomy): domain Eukaryota; kingdom Metazoa; phylum Chordata; class Aves; order Accipitriformes; family Accipitridae; genus Elanus; species Elanus axillaris. The sequence continues at coordinate 19,501,425 of JANZLQ010000086.1, read as the reverse complement.
ATATAAATGGAGAGGATTTGTCCAGGAGAGGCTGAGCCTCCTCACGTTATTCTGCTAAGCAAAACACACTTTGCTGCTTCCTTCCTCCATTATACTCGCGCAGAGAATTAGAAGCTTTACTTTCCATAGCTCTTTTTTCTCATATACTCACACAGACATGCACATCTAAGAAGTAGGGGCCCAATTACCACTCAGGTAGAGGTACTTGTTGATAAGCCCTAGAAATTTCCCCTTCCAAACCAGCCATCCTAGGCAGCCATTCAGCATGCTCACAGGACAACCCAGTCCTACACATTCATGACAGGTATCACTTATGGTTTGGCAATGTGATGTGAGGCAGGCAGATGATTTAATACCACATACCTGACTTTCCAAGAGACAGAAAATACTTGGATATGCTTAGTAAAAACACAGCTAACGCCGAGATTGTATTCTTTTTGAGACTGTTTAATTAGGCCATGAGTCACACATGATACAACAACTTGCAATGCATTTTGGAGAGAAGCAGGCTTTACTTGCAACTGCGAGATAGTGGGGTTTGGTCCCTTGGCCTAGAGGAATCTGTTTTTCCTGGTGATCAAAAGAAGTCAAAATTAGAGGCACAAAATCAATCAATTGTGGCTGTCTGAGTGGTACTTGGAAAGCTATTGCTGGCACTATAACCTAACACTCCCTGTATACACTGTGTCTGCCATGCAAAACCAGTACAGTCACTACCTGAAACTAGAATCACCAGTTTGGTTTAATTTCATATGTCTAGTTGTTGGTAATTCTCTCTCTTTAGGTGTCTGTGCTCCTGCTTAATTACCCCCAAGTCTCTGCCTCTGGGCAGCGGCAACTCTTACAGTCACACACCCGTATCTCCAGTTATGCGAAGGAAAATGTCTTCTACCCCCTTTAGAGACTGAGTCTAAACTCTTCTAAAAAAGGGTCAGCAGGTGACACTGACTCCATTACAGTCAGTAGCAGCTGGCTTTCCAGGGCCCAAGTTTCATACCAACTGTTCAGCTGACTTCCAAAAACATTATCATCCCCTTGGAGTAATTAGCATGTTTTAATGGCTGATGGCTTCAAAAGCTGCACTAACTTCAGCAGCATTAGAAGTACCAGACTTTTTTTTTTGCTTTGCTTTGCTTTGCAATCTGTGTTGTCTTCAGATCTGAAAACAAAGTTGCTCAGTTTTGCTTAGTTTAGTTTTGAAATCATACACAGATTCTGAATTTTGTGACATTTATGCCTAACTTCTATCCCAGGCTCATTTAGATCACTGCTGAAATTTGCCCAGTTCACAGCAGGAAATGTTAAGGTAATGGAAAATTTATGAAAAAGAAAACCTGAAGTCAAACAGATCTTTGACCAGTCAGTTTCTGGAACAGAAAGAGGAAAACAGAAGAGAGAGTGGGTTTAGTATATATAACCAAACAAACCCAATGTTTTAAGAAGAGCATGCACTTCAAGTGGGAACACATGTCACTAAAGATATTTCTGTGCACACGTACACTTAAACACAAAGGACCACATTATACCTTGAGTTAATACCCCAAAACCAGCCCTACTAAGCCCATCAGCACTGTCTGGTCACAACTAAGGAAAAAATTTGACCTATTATGCAAAATCAAATCAAGTGAAAAAAAGGTGAAATGTGAACTCACTGTCAGTGTGGCAGGTCAAGGGACCAGACTGAAACTACACACCAAAGCCCAAGCTGAAATATCCAAAATCCAAAGACATCCACTTCTCCATGGAACCTACACATGCATAGCTTCTCTTTCGTGAATTCTAGGTAATTTTTGTCCCTGAAAACCTTTTGCTACATCACCCACAAAAGTCTTGCTAACAGTATAAAAATCATCAGTGACCATGGCAAGCAAAAATTTAGAGCTTGAACTCCATGCATCCCTCCAGAATGAAGTCACTTCAATTTAAGGCTGAATGATCCTGTCAGAAAACCACGAGGGTATTCTGCCTATGTTCATGCCCATCCAGAATAAGAAGAATGCTTTGGAAATGGGTTAATTAAGGGGTTTTGCCCTTTTTTTTTATCATGTAGTTTTCAAATAACTGTTAAACATGCTGTACTGATGATAGATGAAAAGAGAAATGCATGAATGCTTTGGCTTCAGCATTCATTAAGAAAACATAGAGCAGTATAAGGCTTCCTGCTCATTGATACAATCAGTGTTAGAACTTACACTTTCATGCCTACAGCCATACCACCTTTAGCTGTGATCTAGGCAGTTCCTGCAAGGCAAGCAGGGTCAGGTTGGGTCAATACGAAAAGGAGAGGCCCCCAGGGAAAGATCCAAGTGCTGCAGATACTAGAACTGGTAGTGATGTAGCAGCCCTGCTGCTCTCTCTCATGGACTGCCTACCCCCAGGGAAGCTGCTATACAGTCACCCAGCTGTGTATCTGCAGCATGGTATCTTACAGCCTAACAACTCTGTGTAGATATCGAAGGGGGCATAAGATGCCCTGATGCAACACAGATAACTCCACTTTCAAAGCAGATACCACATTATCCATATAGGAGGGGATAAGGCAGAGCACCTTGTACATTGCCTTGCATTCCCCATGCCTTGGCTCAGTAACTGCCCTATAACCAAACCTGGAATAAGTAAAGTTGAACTAAAGAACAAGCAGATTTTCATACCTCAGGGAAAAAAAAAAAAAGAAAGAAAAAAAAAGAAAATCAAACCAACAAACTAACAGTCCACACTTTGCAGAGAAATGACACTTCTTAATCAGCCAACTGCTAAACCCTCACGCCCTGATCAGCTTCCATTTTGGGTTACTTTAAATTCTTCACAGTTTCTACAGGACACAGTGAAGTTCTACTTCTTGTCCCAGTGCCACAGCCACACGTGCTGTCATGCTGTCAAACAGCTGCTGCGTTCCACCCCGTGCCAGGCTGTGCCAGAGGGGAGAGGAACAGTTCCCATGTTCAAGTACATATCATTTGCAAAGTGTGTTAGGATCTTCTGTGATTAACTCTGTTAGAAGTATGCATTGTTGAGTTATTTTTGTTGGCATTACTAATGCAACATGGGGAAAAGGTGTCTGGAAAGCACAGAAACTCTTCTTCAGCATTTATTTGTGAACAAGCTCTAAACCTCTTTGGAAATAGTTTACAGGAACCTTTAGTATCAGTTAGTAACATGATGGGGTTTGTACACCTAGAGTACATCCTGCCACTCCTGTCAATTTGACTTGACTGGAGATGACAAACTCTGAGGGACATGTTTTGCTAAGAACTTTGTATTCACTGCAATAAGAAGCAGCTGTAAGAGTCAGTTGAAGAAAATGCCCAGAACTCTCAAATACCTACCCCTCAGAGACAAGGTGATTTCATAGTCACGCAGCTTTAATAATGGGACTTCCTCAGGGACACAGTATTAAACATTTAGAGGAAGCATTTGAAGAGAAACTGTATTATCAGCCTGATTGCTAATCTTTTCACTTTCAGCTACTTAGAAGTACTTCAGGGTTACTCCTAAATGATACAAAGTGACTACGCTTAGCATTCTGCAGGGGGCAGGGCTGGCAGGGAGACATCTCGGCTTCTCCCTCATTAATATTTCCTATGGATAAAGTTCAGATTTTCATTTTTATTGATTGACATTTTTAATTTCTCAGTCCACTGGGTTGTTTTTAATATTAAGAACAGTGCCTTCAATAGAGCACTATACAAAAACCAAAAGAATTAACAAAACAAGCCCCAAAACACAGTTTCACTTTCCACTGATCTTGCAATAAGTAGTCCATCAGAAACTCAGCCTTCTGAAAAACATATATGAAAATGGAGGGGACAGGAAGAGAAAGCAAAAGCAAGCCACAAAAGTCCTTTTCTGTTGCAGCTGCCTGCAGACTCCAGGATCATTGCTGCACATACTTGGTGTGTACTTAGAAAGAAGAAACAACTGGATTATTCTATAAGGCTGATTTGAGTGAAGCATAGGATAGCACAAATTCAGGCTGCCTCTTGGCATTGTTAGAAGAAAATCTCCAGATCAATCATTACAAGAGTCTTCAACACTTCTCACATCAGGAAATTGCACATATAACGACCTCAGGAACTCCCCATCCTCTCCCCCCAAAATGGATCTAAAGCACAGCATCACATTACTGCCTATTTTCCCTCTGCATATCACAGGCACTGCACAACCTAAGAGTGAGCAGTAAGACCACTACTTGTTAGAAGTTGACAAGTATGAGACAAATATTACTCTTGGATGCACATAATCTTTTTTTTCCCTATTAACTTCACATGTGACATGAAATAGACAAAAACTCCACATATTCTTTTAGTATTGTGGGGTTTTTTTAATTGGATGAAAAAAATTAAAAGTAAACAACCAACCAGTCTTAGGAGGCAGCAGAGAAACCTAGGCCTTACTTTAAGAAAAGCAAAGCAAACCAAAATACTTTTTGTCCCTTACATCCAAAGGGAAACCTAGCCAACTCGGGAGCAAACTACAAAATAAATAAAGCAGGGTCTTCATCTGTCTTTACAGTCTGCTCATTTTCTTGTGACTTTACAGATGCCATGTCCCTGTTAAAATATATACAGATATACTTTCCCTCCCAGTTCCTCTGGAGAATACTGCCACCATCAAGGAAACCTGACAGAGAAAAAAAAAAAAAAGAAAAACCAAAAAACCCCTAGTGATTCACAAAATGTTCATGAAAGACAGAACCAAGTTAAAGAATGGATTGTGAAAGAAAAGTGTTCTCTGTAATATCTGTCATTTATAGTAACTTTCTAAGTCAAAGCTAATAGAAAATGTTTTCAGATTCACATGTTGATCTGTTTATCCCTCTTGGCTATTTTGCTTAAAACAACATTCATTATTCAAAAAGAAAAAGAAAAACCCTGCTGCTTGTGAGAGTTAGGGCATAAGAAACTACCATGACATAAGCAGAGCCCTGCCAGTTGTGCTGAGCCTATGCTGCTGCTATCACAGACACAGTTCTGCTGAAGACTTTGGTTGGCAAAGCCACACTGGGTGCTTGGCACAGGGTGCCCACAGCTCCTGGCTTCTCCACATGGCCCTGACAGAGACCAGCACTGCAGAAAGAAGCAAGCTCGGGCCAGCAGATGTTGCTAACATTTATGCCTATCATCAAAAGAAAAGACAAGAAAAAAATCTTGAAGAGGAAGCAACTTTGCCAAGAATTGGGACATGGGGTGGGGGGGGAGCAGGATGGCACCCCTCAGGACTGCTATTCATGTCTTTGTTGGCATGCCATTGCTTGACTATTATTGGTACCAAAAAGAAAAATAAAATCAGTATTACAATTAAAGAACATCTTCAGCCATTTTAATTCAACACATTATTGTACTAATGAGAAAATTGGGTTTTTAGTGGTAGAAACAGGCATTTCGGTTTGGTTTGGTTTTTTCTGGTTCTGTTTTTGAGGTTTTTTTTTTTTAGTTTGGTTGGTTGGTTGGGTTTTACCATACTTGTTTTATTCAGCGTGAAAAAAATCCCAAGGCATTTGCACAGGTAAAGCTGGGGGGCCTTGACAGGGAGCAGCAGTACCATGGAATTGAACAAAAAGCTGTGTACTTTACCTGACCGTCCAAATAGCACACAAATCCCTGTTTTGCTCTGTATAGATCCATAAAAGTCCAATTCCTCCTGCTCATCAGTTTACCCCAACCTCTGCTCTGGTTTTCTCAATTTCTTCCTCTCTACTGGGCTTCCATGGCATTACCAACAAGAAGTCAGTAAATTTGCTTGACACTACCCTTAAAAAGACTAAACAAGGACAACCTTTCCAGTCTGAAAAGAAGGCTGTGGGGAACTTCGGGATCCCTCTGTGTGGGACTGATCTCCTGTTCAGTGAGACGTGAGCAAGGGAGAGGATGCGAAGGCATCATATGCTCCATAGGACCCTGTGGCCACTGGGGGGTGAAATAATAATTAAAGATAAAAAAAAAGAAAAAAGGAATGAGCAGGCCATAGTGCCTATCTCTAGGTTATAAAACAGGATCACTGTGACTCCCTTTTTGCTCTTGCTGGTCTCCTTCCGTTGGAAACCCAGACTTTATGCCAATAAGCTGTGAGGACCTGGCCAAGGTGTGAAACCAAGCCTGGGAACTGTTCTTGGCTTTTTGAGTTTAGATGGACCCACTGCAAGTTGCAGAGTTATTCCTCTCCCTCGCTTTGTAATAGTGTCTTTAGACAAACAAGAAAACCCCAAATCCCCCAGTCTACAGGGGACTGTCCACTTCATTAAACTTGCTGATATGCATGCTGTAGCAGACACAGAACAGGTCAGGGTGCAGCTCTTGCCTTATAAAGCAGCAAAGGTCCAGTGGTAAATGCTGGTAAGAATCCTCCCTCTGTCAGTCTTGCCCAGAGCTGTTGTGCAGTCTATTCCCATCTCACATCGTGATCAGGTATGGGGAGAAGCCATCCTTATGATGATTCTTTACTATTCAGAAAAGTTGTAACCATTATAGAAGCACAGAAGGGGCAAAGGCAGGAGCATGCAGTGTTGCCAAGTACTGAGAAGTGATTAAATAAGAACTTTGGCTTCACTCTTCTTCTTTTGGTTTTTAGCCCCTTACATTACCTGGAAATCTTGAAAATACCAACCTGCAAGGATCAAAAAATAATCTGAGAATAAAAAGAAGAACTCAGTGTCATTTCTTTAGAAGCCTTGCAACATTACTTTGAAGGGGCTGACCACAAGATTTTTCTGAATCTTTGAGGAAGGACCCTTCCTTTTAAGATGCATGACAAAATGGTACCAAAGTTACACCTTGATACCAGACCAGGCTATTCGGGAGCCTTTTTAGGACTATCTCCATAAAAACCAAAAGCAAATTCAAGATTTTTTTGCAACTGGTTAAAATTCTGTATTATTGGATCCCTGGCCACCTTAAAGCTAAACTTGATGCTTCACTCAATACAAAGTGAACCATAACTTCAACAGCCATCTAGTAAATTTTTTTACATGAAGAAAAAGAGCCAAGCAGGGCTGGCTGTCCAAGGCCCTACATGTTCCCAGCAAGAGGAAACATGCTGCAACGTGTCTCTGACTTGTGGTTTAGGTCAAGGCTAGCATGAGCAGTTCTGGCTAACTCTTACCACTGGGAGCAAATGCAAATGTTACCCACTCAGAGGTAGAGGCAACAGGAACAGGCCTTTCCCACCAGCGCAGCTCCCTGCTTAAAGTTGTAGCAGGCTGCTTGGACAAGATGAGAGTCAGTAAAGGGAGGCAAAGAAAAAAAAAAGAAAGAAAAAAAAAAACAACATAAAGGAACTTTCCTGCTGCACATCTCCTCCCATTCATAGCATAACAGATCTTCAGTGAGGCTGCAGCTGAGAGATTAACTGCCTTTGCAAGTTGCTGGTACAGTTTTTGGAAGGGGAAGTTCTGCTGGGGGTTGTGACAAGCCCTCTGCAATGCACGGTACTGCTGAAGCCACCTAGGACAAGATCCCTGCTCAGCTAAGTCTGCTGTTAAAGAGTTTTGCAGTGCTACAAGTCACAGTTTCACCCTCCACAGGCACAAACCAGACCCCAGAAAAGGAGGCAGGCTGTAGGGAAGGCACTGACAGTCTAGCAGCCTGCCATCAGACCACAGAGCAGAAAAGAGATAAAGAGACCTAAGGCAACTTGCTCCAAGCTTTGTACACAGGTAACATTTCCCAGCCCATGTCACACCTGCCTGGGAAGGACAATTGAAGAGGTCAGCCTTCCTCCTATACACTGGCAAGTTCACATTTGCATGAGGCCAAAGTTGTGATGATGGAGTTGCCCACAGGCCCTGAAGTGTAAGAAGTCTGCAGCTGGGGAAAGGTCACCTTGCCACACTGATGCAGCTCCAATGGCCTCATGTCTTCTGCACTGCAGCAGAGTGCTGATTCTGCCCACAGCCAGTCACCAGCTTACCTATGGCCACCCTGGCTATGTAGCCTGAGATTTTGGAAATTTTTGCTCCAGCCAATTCCTCTCGAACAAATTCCTTACCTGAGCTGTCAACTTGTGCTACTGCAAGCTCCCAAGCACAAGCTTTCTGATGGCTTGGCTTCTGGTCTCTTCTAAAACCATCCTGGGCTTTTCTCATAAATCAAGAACAGTCAGGCCCTGCCACATGCCAGCCCCTCTGGGGAGCAGGTTGTCAAGCAGCCACACAAGTCTCCAAGGAGAGTCAAACTTGCAGAAAGTCAGGACTTCCCTGGTTTTGAAAGAGCTGCTGTTCACCCTTTCTTTCCCCTCTGCAAGATCAGCAATCCCAGTTGTACCATTCTCTTAATGAGATGCACAGATCTATCCCACATCTGCTTTTGATCTCCATTAATTCATTGAGAAGTATGGGCTCAGACAGATCCTCACTTTCTTGCCCACTTTCACTGAAGTAGTGAATCTTTGAGACTTGGCATCTCCATCACATTTGGTCAAAAGGCTCAAAAGCTATTAACAGGACAGACACCATCCTAGAAAAAAAACAATTTTTCTTTCCCTCTCACATTCTTGTCCCTCCCTACTAAGACAGATTTTATGATTAACCTAGTCTGAATATACCCTAAAAACAGATGTAAAAACTTGTACATTAGAAAATGTTATATTGGCAGTTATTCACATTCCCTTCCAGGTTTTCACAAAACTCTGTAAATCCCTCATGACAGGACCTAAATGGAATATAAACTTTTTGCTATCTTTGCAGCAGTACAAGAAACAAAGCAGAAGTTGATGCACTGTTCTTTCTATCCCTGAAATATTTGCTTGGAAGCATCATTGATTCAAGAATAGCCCATCAAATAGTTATTCTGGTAGGTTTATCAACTTTTACTTAACATTCTGATTTTCTGTCACACAACACAATGATTTTGGTGTTTGTTTTGTCCTGTTACCAGAGCAAACCATTCATTTTTAACTGTTGTTTTTGGCATAACAGTACTGTAAGTTCATAATGGAAATGTGTTTTCAGCAGTAGTACTGAACAATAGAAAAGTCTCTTTCAACTGTCGGGTTATGAGGAGAACCATCTGTTATTAAATTTAAGTCACAGTGGCTCCGTTTCAGAAAGGCAACAGAGGCTTCACTAACTTTGCAGTCAAGGCATTTGTAGCATTACAGGAAAACAGCTACTTTTCTAAAGGCCTTATCTGAAACCAGCACCACAAAATGGTACCTTTATTCTAGCTTAAATTAAGACTGATTAATAACCAAGTATTCTTCAAGTAAACCTTTTCTGGGTGTTGTGGTCACAGTTTGAGACCTCAACAATTAATATACCTGTATCCCAGTAATAAAAATCACATATACAGAAACTAGCAAAAATCCTAGCATCACCAGGCTCAGCTCTTTTAACTATATCTACAGCTGAATAAAGCAAACATCAGGAATTAAAATAATAATGAAAGTGCTTAATTCAACACAATAGAAAAGTCAAATTTCATCATCTGCTTGATTGACTGTTATATGGCACTTTAATTGTTCTCCGACTTCCAACATGGAATGAATGTGAATTCTACAGAGCAGCCAAGATTTCAGAACCTGGAATAACACTGGAGAGAGCGACTGCAGCTGACGAGGTGGGAATCAAAATACCCTTTGGTGTAAGACTTAAAAATCACCGCTCCACCCCATATGAAGTTATCAAGAATTGCTCTATTATTTCTGTCATTAACCAACCATTCCTCCCCCACCTTTGCACCAATTCCTCTCAAGTGCAGCCAGAGATTATCAAACTCAGTGATAGCCTTTCAACAGCTCGGCCAGTTGAAAAAAATCTCTCAAGTTATACTGCTATCACCACTGTGTGAGCTGACGTCAGGCTGTTGTTTACTGGAGATGGGATGGTGCCAATTTCCACTGAGCTGAAGACAGCCGTGTCCGGCCTCTTTTGGCTGTGCACAAGCAAGAACAAACTCCTTGTGTGTCTTTGCATGCATGCACACATGTGGGAGAGAAAGAGTGTGCATGTGTGTCTATTTGTGGGCACACACAAATGTGGGGGAAAAGTGACTTGCTTTTATTTTCTGCTGTGATACCAGAAGTAAAAACAACAAAAAAATGCAACACTCCATCTTCTCTGAGAAACTGCAAAGGAGAGAAAGGGAAACACTGACAGTTTTCTTGCAAGAACTGTCACAGTATGGATGAAAATAATAATGAAGACATAATGGAGTAAAAGAAAGCTTGGGATACCCCTAAACTCCCTATAAAGAAGCTCACATGATTAAATAATTTAAAAAACAATGCTTGTCCATCAATAAAAGGACTAAGTACTTGACAGCATAGAAGAAATAGCCAAGTTTTACTAGGACTATTTAAGTTTTCAGAGTAACTGCACTGCCTTCCTCTTCTAAGACTAAGAAAGTCCCAGGTCAGGGTTAAGTAAAATTACTTAATTAAAATTTGCTATACAAAAATATGCTAAACCATATTAACAATCCAGAGGAAAAAATAAAAAGATATCTAACCAAGTCTGACTTTTTTGTACCATTTATTCACTTACATTATTCCCTGTAAAGGGGCAAACTTTATTTGTGAGTGAATGTGTGCAGATGGGAAGGGACAGAAGATACATGACAGCATCAAGTTCCATTTTCAAGCACAACTTTTGTACATTACAGATATAATTATCTTGATGGCTGTAAGGATCCATATGAAGTTTTAAGTGTTACACTATCATTTCTGCCTGGAAAAACACTCCAGCGAATTTGAATTTGAGAAATACAAAATGCAACTATTTGCACCTCAAGTGAACTTTCCAGTATTTGCATCCAAGCATGCACCACCACTGTCATCTGAGTGAAAGAAGTAACTGTACTGAACATTTTTGGTTCCATTTAATGGCTTCTTCCCCTCAGCACCTAAATACACACTCCTCTGCCTTCTTTCTTCCCACGAATGCTTCACAAGAGGATCTTCACATGCACACCAACTCACTCTCCTGATGATTTTAACTCTGCCTTATCCCATCTTCTCATGGAATTTCTCTTTCAAGTTTAAATAGTTTCTCAAAAGTTTCTATCGAGTCAACTATCTGAACAGGTTTTACAGACCATTAATACTGCTCTGTAGGTTAACCACAAACAACATAAATAATTGTTTTCTTCCTCATTTAAGGAACTACTGAGTTTGATTCCCCTCCCACCCCAACATCAGTGGCACAGTACACACAGAAAATTTGCAAAACTGGGGGATCTTAATTTGAACTACCGGAAATAGAGAACTTAACTGCTTAGGTCCAGTGTTCTATATTTACCACGTATCCATCTATATATCTATATATCCATCCCAATGCCCAAGACAGCTAAAATGTGAAAGAAGCAAAAATATTTAACCTTTAACATAAAATGCATGAAGCTGGCACATTGGCTACAGCATGCAAGTTAGTCAAGACCTTGCAGACAGCTTTCACAAGAACACTTTCCATCACTGCTGGCCAGTGGTATTAAATTGATACACTATCAGACAATGAAATACGTGCTGCCTTTCTAGTCTATGAAAGTTTGGGAACTTTTACTCTGAAATGATACATGGCATCTCCTTACGTTACTGACTGTTGCCTTCTCTCAGTCAATTATTTGTCCTCCATACAGGCTCAAAGATATCAGACAGGATATCACCACCTAAAACAAAACTGAGAACTGGCATTTTGAAGTCTAGACATGATTTCCTCTTTTGGAAGTCTTCTCATCTCTGTACCTTCCTCATGTAACCACACTGGGGTAAAGAGTTCTCAAGGTGGCCTCATTTAGACCTTCTGTACACAGACAACAGTTCAAAATAGCATTTATTTCTTTAAACCAGAACCATAGGCTAATAACTTGGTCGATAACTACATTGAATCAGCAACACTTTTTTTAACACTTTCACTTTTTTTGCTTCATGTCTCAGAGACAAGGGGGACACAGCATGGAACATACACACTGTTGGGATGCAAGGAGCTGTATCAGTATCTCACACAACTTCTTTAATCCACTGTTCCTTCAAATGCCTCTTGAATTCGTTAAAAAATGTTGCTCAGCACATACATTTGTAAAACTGCATTTGCAGAGTGTTTCCAATCAGGCTTACGAGACTTTCTGTTCCATAGCAAAGCACTACTGAATAGTAATGAACTTGACATACACATGCCAACACAGGCTTTGCCACATGGGCTGATCTTGTGCCCAGCAGGTAAATCTGAGGGGGCTTATTTTTTTGCTTTTTGTAAGGCTGACACCAATCCTTTCTGCCTTCATTTGCTTGAAATTTCACTGTACCTAGCTCCAGCACCTATTTGGAAATTCACTTTCTGTGAATTTGCTTGCCGATGCATTGTACAGCCTTAAAGGGTTGCTTTAAACAAAGTGACCCCCAAGGAACACTGTTTCTGTGGTGATCATGGTATTAAGTTCTCCAGCTATGTTTTTTTGAACTACTATGCGCATTCCGTGCTTTGCAATTTGTTCTGATGACAGGCTTTCAGAATGTATGATTACATATATTATCTACATATATATGTATTATCTATGATGATAATATTCCTTGGGCTGGCCACCTTCGTTTTATACTGCATTCTCTGTATGTATTGCAAATAAGTTTAGCCCCTGTCTGCATTCAGTCTACATGGTTTGACCTTTGTTTAGCTGTGCTCTTCAGCTCTTTTACTGCTTTTTCATTAGGGAATCATTTTCACTTGCCTTCCACATGCACACTGCTCTTTGGAAAAAAAAAAAAACATCTCTATTTCTCCCTGTGACTTTCAGTTTTATCTGTTATAGATGCTGGGAAGTTTTTTGGTCTGGAAAACTATTTCAGGGGCATGCACAGCACTGCTCTGAATAAGGGAGCTGAACAGTTGTGATTATGCCCCCATGATACAGGAGACATTCAGGCTGCTAATGTAGTAAGCAGCTGCGGGGACTACAGCTCCCTTTCACTCTGTAGGTGAATCTGTCCCATGTTATGTTCAGCAAAATGTGGATTCAGGACTGAAATCAATTTGAATTCACTGAACAGCCCTTAAGATTCCTGTTTCTCTAAAACTAGAAAACTCGTTTAAATCACTTACTCTTTAACCTAAAGGAATTTAGACAATCTAAAATACTTGGGTTTAGGATTACCCAAAATCTTGATTTTTCATGTTAGCAAAAGAAATTTTTCATCTTCCAGTTCAAACCAACCGACATTTTTGGTTCAGCCACAAAATCAAAAGCAACACAGTTAATCATGGTTCTAAATACCTCTATCACTACTCCCCAGTTTGCTAACTCTTCAAAAATAAAAATCTCATGACTGAGTTTTACACTACTATGTAACGCTAGAGCAAATGGCCTCAGCTGATCTCTAGTTCCTTCTGAAGAAGGAGGAATACCCCTTTCCCAGGTGATATTCCTCACATGAGTACACACAGTTTTCAAATCACCTGGGATTTGAAATCCTCTCCATTTCTCCCACTGGAGCCTACAATAAATCTCAATTATCACATATGCCAGACTCAGAACCAACACAGAGGATTTCAGCCTCTCCAATTCCCCGACACAACATCACTCAGGCCAGGAAGATGTGCAATGCTGCAACCAGCATCTCCTCTGCCAGGCTCCATTCCACACACTAAACAACTCCAGTGGCTTCATTTACTCAGTTTATTTTTTTCCTGGTCTAAAGTGCAGTTCACTCCCAGCTCCAGACATTGAACGTCAGCCCTGTAGATGCATACATAGGAGATTGTTTCCTGCCTCTTGCCACCTGACATACTATTCCCTCCTCTTTCTGCACACACAAGACCAAAAGGCAAGCCAGCAGCAAACAAAAAACCCACCCCAGTACAACATGTGAACACTACAGTAGTTCACAACTAATTACTGCAAGAGTTTCAATCATAAACTCAAGCCAATTCATCCACAGTTTTTCAGCATCTCTCCTTTTTCCAATGAAACCAACTCATATTTCTTTCTTTCCTTCCCTCCCACCACCCCCTTTCCTTTGGTCAGAGGTTGGCAATCTTCAGCATAAGAAAAGAAATCCAGCCCCTGATCTCCAAAGTCTCAAGAGACGTGGATCACTGCTGTGATCTTTTGCATCAGAGGGCCTTGGTGCTGCCAAAGATAAAATTTCCCTACTTGGTCTTCTATAGGATTCTAGGTGTTTGAGATACATGGGTTTTATTTGTCTGGCAGAACATACTTGAGAATGGCTTCTAGCAGTATCAAGGAAACAAAAGAAACAATTTTCATAGGTAAGCATACCAGCTGTATCCACTGATACATAGGCAGCATACAAAAGCATGGAGCCCTTAGTGATGGGTGAGAACACAGCACATCAAAGTCTACAGTAGTGCCCCATGCAGAGCTGTATAAAAATTGATAGTGAAGTGATCCTGAGAAGAAGGCAGGCCTAGGATCTCAGCTACGGACCTCTGAATTCAATCAGAATATCCCAAGGTTAGGGTCTACTTTGATACTGAAGAAATGTTGTTCAAAAGACCACTGGCTGCATTCTCCAGCCTGCACACAGCCTCAGCATTGTTCTGGTTCAAGCAAACTGAATTTTTTTTTGTCACAGTCAGCAACACAAGCCAGAAAATGACTCCCACTGCCAACTTGTCTTTCCACAGGCATCAAAGTACCAAAGGGACTCTGTGGACTTGTTGACTGTTTAGCTAAAAGCTTGTCAGGACTTCCTGGAACAGAGAGGACACAGAGGGGTTTTGCACCTTCAGTGGTTCTTGGTTAAGTCAGAAACACACATCATGAGCATGCTGCATTGGAGTTACACAATCAAATTAAACGTTGTACTGAGTACCTAGTCTCCTTCTCCCTTCCATGCCCCCTCTCACACACATACACAGTGGGAAAACCCACTCCAACAAGTCCCAGAGATCCCTCAGTAACCCAAGTGTTTGGTTCTCCATTAAAAAGGAAAGGCTTTTATTTGTGCTACTGCCTAGTATCTTCAAGGACAAGAGGATCAAGGTCATCGCAGGCCTGAAGACCACAAGTCAGAACGGTGCTACTTGTCTTTCCATGGGCCAGCCTGTTTCATGTGCTGTGGCCATGTCAGAAGGAGACACAGGCAGAGAGCATGGCTGTCAGAAGCAGCCTGCTCAGCACAGACGTGACACTGGCCCCACACACAGCTTCTGCTGCCTGTCCTTGTAAAGGTGCCAAGGCTGGATACAGTTAAATACCCCAGGGTGAGGGGAAAGCCCCAGTGATTTTCAAGCTGCAGCTGCTACACCATTTGTACAGTGGAGAAAAGCCTTAGTAGGTAGAGAGGCACAGAAGGAGCTGGCAAAAGATTGCAAGTTTTCCTTTGCTGTCCCTTTTCCAGGCAGTGGCAGATGATTTTGCTGTGGAGTCTCAGGTGTTCTGAACAATAGCTGTGGAGCCAGTCCCTATTTTGGTGGTAGAAACGAAACTGGCTTTCTGGGGAGAGACAGAGACAAGTCAAGCCTGTTCCAGACTGTCATTTTTCCTACTGGCTCATTCTGCTCAAATCACAAGCTGGAAAAACTGGAAAGGTAAGCAGTCCAAATTAATGGGAACATCAAGTGAACTGGTTTGTTTACGTATTGGTTTAACTGGAACAGGGAGCACAATTCCGGCGCTGGGCACTAGGTTTGTAGACATTCCCTTAGCTTACCTTCTACCTGAGAAAGCCATGTGCAGGCCTGAATTATTCCTGGTCTGTCCTCAAAACACATCACAGTCTCTTGAAGCTTCATGCTTGCATGGCACCCATGACAATTCTTATTATGGAATGGCAACATTCATATCTTACCAGCTCATTCTTCCAACTCAATGTAATTAGGAAGGAAAAAAAAATCAGAAGCAACACAGAACAGGAAGCTGTCTTTTTCCTCACACTGCTCCTCACGCTTTATTGTTGCCACATCTTACCCACAGCATAGCATTGGCCACCAAACTGATATTTTTCTTATGGAATGAGAAAAAGCAGTTTTTAGGATTCCCACAACTGGTAGGAAATAATCAATTTAAGCCTAATGATTAAAAAATCCCCACGTATATATTTATGGTTAATTTTTACCATAGAGCAGACCTCACCAGATGCTCAATTGCATTTCATCCTTAAGAGCAAACAAGGGCTCCTGCAGATTAGACCTTTCCAGCAGAGCTGTTACAGATGGGCAGATCATGGTGTCCTGCTAACTATCACTGAGACCACAGTGGTACAATGATTCTACTTACTAAAAGCAATAAGTTAAAGTAAGCACCACAAAGGGAAGAAAAGTGGCATGGATCTTGCATGTCATTCCTCTTAAAATTCTTTATAAACTGCAGGATGGACCTATATTCTGCAGACAGGGAAATCCAAGCATAGTGGCTTTGTTACAAAGCTCAGTGAAAGAGTGCCCAATACCCCTATACACCAGGGCTGGTCATCCCCACCTCCAATCTGTATAATCAGCAATCCCAGAAGTGAGCTTCTTCTGTGTGCACATTAAAGACCTGAATGAGAACATAAACGAGTCAAACCGCCTTGCACAGTTTAAAACTTACAGCATGACATAACTGCAAGTCATTGCCATTAAAAGTTAATAAAAAAAGTCCACACCTGCCAAATACAGCTCCATTGTCCACTGCTGAGTTTTAATGACAACTGCTGCATCTTGGAAAACTGTTCAATAATAAGGTACTACATTTCCCCTCCAGGACCAGAAATCAGGTCCTGTCACTTATCTACATAAAAAGCACACATAGGAATATCCCACAGCCATGTGGTTCATGCAGCAATCAAAAACTTGGACACCCTCTGCACAGAGAAATTTGCTTTTACTACAACATATTCCAGTTGGTCAGCATGCTAAAAATCTCCACTCAAGATTTCTGGCTTTTCCAATTAAGCTTACAGACAAAAAGTCTTTTTTCCTTTAATGACATTGCCATTAATTGCAAAGCTATGATGAGTTCTTATCTCATTGTGGTACTTCATGGTAACTCATTATTCACTGAACTTCACTTTTTGATGTATGAGGAACAGCAACATATACTTAAATAGCTCTATTTAAACTGGCCCTATAGTTGAAACAAATCATTCCAAGAACAGCACTGCATTACAGTCAGAACTGCTCAAAAGCTTAGGATATGATATTCTTCAGTATTCTCAGAGCTTAATACCTTTGAACAGAAATTACTCAAGCTGATGTATCTCTCATTATTATTAAGTCAAAGTTCTTCCAAACAAGGGGATGATTGATAGTCAGAGATTACCAGGGCCAACACAGTGAGAGATCACACCCTTTATAGCCACAAGCAAGCCTGGGAGGGCTCGGTTCCCCCCCAGCCAAGCATCCTGGGAATGCTGCAAAGCATCCTCAGTGCCACTTGTCCGAGAGCCCAAGTGTTTCCCTCATTCAACACCAGATCTACTTGGTGCTGATGGGTAACCGAGCATTGCCTAGTCCTTCTAGGCCACAGATGCAATGCAAGCTTTCAAACCTTGTAAGGGGGAACAACAAAAAAAAAAAAAACACAGCCAGAAAACAACATATGCGTCAGCATAGCTTCAGGCCTCTCCCCAACCCCTCCAGAAGGTAAATGCTGTGAGATGGCAAGACCTTTCACAGAATAAGCAGCACTGCTTGGATCAGGTTCTTTGCTCTGCCTAACATTGATGGGATTGGCTTGAGAATTCAAATCAGACCTGGGTTAGAGGTGGGGAGTCCAGTTCAGTATGTCTAGAAACACTCTGAAAAGTGAAAATACTGTCATTGGCCTGGCCTGTTCACTACTAGCTTCCTACATTAGACACTTAGGACACACTGGTATTGTAGGAGAGGAGGAGCCAGATTCACATGTCCTAAATTGCACTTAAGTCGCTACATCTTTTATTTCCTTCTAGCTGACTCTCACCTTCAAGCACAGAGCCTTAGGTGGAATTTAGTCCATGAGAACCTGGTCTTCAGCCTCTCAGCAAGTGGAAATACCCACAGTTGACTACAGCTGGAAGATATTGAACATGTTACAAGAGAAGACACACCTGCTGAGTGTACACATACAAACATACACAGCAATGCAATTCTGCCTTGGGGATCCCAGACTTTGGACTCCGACCTGTCACACAAAGAAAAGCAGAGCTGAATTTATATACATGGAGCATGTTGCAACTGGACACTGCAGGTGAAGGGTGCAATGTGAACAACTTCTGCCTGCTGACCATGGTCTGCAAGATCCAGAAGCCAGTTTTCAAAGCAAGACACTGTACGTATCACCCCTCATCCCTGTTACCACTATATTGCTTACCAAAGGCAAGCTACTGAAATGTTTCCAAGAGGATGGGGAGTGTTACTTCCTTTCCATAGCCGTTATGTGTTGGGCAAGATTGTAAGCAGATAATATCTCAGGCACAGGTAAGAAAGACAGCAGAGTTAACATATCTTAATCTTTTCCACAGGTAAGCACACATTGTACTATAGTATAAACAGCAATCATGAAGCTAAAGAAGCATCCCAGCCTGAAGGATCTTCTCTAGGCTATTATGTATCAGAGGAAAGATAAAAGCAGAAGTTTGAGACATAGTAAAAGAAAAGCTCTCCCCAGATGCAAAGTCCAGCACTGAGCCCTAATATACAGGAGTATTTCACTCTCCAGGGCTTTCTACCACAGTTTCACATCCCAGCTCCAGAGCATCCTCCCAAAAGCACTTTGTGAAGGAGCAGACAGCTACAGTCTCTCTCATGCAGTGTTCAGCTTCAGTGGTGCAAGGCGGATTTCACTGTCCCTGCCTGCAGTCACAACAGCTCCAAAGGAAAGGAGAACAGCTGTTCTCACCTCAGAATAGGACCTCCACTGAAGAAAGCCTATAGACCCCATCAGCCATCTCTGTCTCCCCCAAACCCAAAGTACAAGGGAAGAAGGCAGTACTTCACACTCCTGAGCTCAGCATGTCACTGTCTAGAGTCAGCTAATAAGAGATGTTAAGAACAGGGCTGGACCTTAAACCCATCCACCACAAAGAAGCAGAAAGAAGGTTCTTCCATCCACGCACCAAGACCTGTCCTTTAAAAAGCCAAACTTCCTCATTTCATATACAAGGCACTAGCAGCAGTGGCCACAAGTCTGCATCCTCCATAAAGTAGAGGAGGCCTTAGCTCCCTCAGATGAGGCAGACTGATAAGTTCCTCCCTGCCATTCCCATCCCACCCCAAGTTAGTTGAGGTCTTGCAGGAGCAGTGCCCTAAACCTCCAGAGTACCCTGTGTGAGACGGAAAGATGACTCTCAGCTCCTGCAGAAGAAATGAGCCTGCCTTGCAGAACAGACACTGGTTAAAATCCAGAGCAGGAATGGGGAACAGAGAGTCTCTTCCTGTTCACACAGGCATTCCCCTGGGAGAAAGAGCCACTGGTCCCAGCTGTGAGAACAATCGGTCCAAACACCAGCTCATTAAATGCACCAAAGGCGCTGGGGGCTGGCAGTATATCCTGGACTCTGCTCTACCTCATTTCTAACTGCCCTTCAAAAGAAGGAAGCAGGAAAGACATGTCCAATCCCATGGGCATGTGTTTGGTGAGTTTCAAGAGTGCCTCAAGGAACTTCAGCAGAAGAACACCCAGCTTCTACATTTAGGTTTGAACTGCCTATTGAGTTGGTCACTGCTGCAAGATGAGGACATTTCCAGTCACGCTTGGCAACAGAGAAAGATAACAACAGATTTGTTAAAAGCAGAGTACTGAAATTAACGGCCCTTCTTTCTACTGCCCATTCTGACACCACTTTAAAAACCCCTGTGGTGGGTTGACTCTGGCTGGACACCAGGTGCCCACCAAAGCTGCTCTATCACTCCCTCGTCCTCAGCTGGACAGGAGAGAGAAAAAATAACAAAGGGCTCATGGGTCATGATAAGGACAGGAGAGACCACTCACCAATTACTGTCACAGGCAAAACAGAATCAGCTTGGGGAAAATTAACTCAATTTATTACAAATCAACCAGAGTAGGATAACAAGAAATAAAACCAAATCTCAAAACACCTTCCCTCCACCCCTCCCTTCTTCCCAGGCACAACTTCACTCCCAGCTTCT
>JANZLQ010000086.1:19470942-19481329 GCA_026212715.1 Elanus axillaris | reverse complement strand
CCAGCAGCTTCTCACAGAAGCCACCCCTGTAACCCCCCCACTACCAAAACCTTGCCACAGAAACCCAATACAACCCCTCTACAGAAAGATGGGCATTAAAATTATTTCTTGACATCACAGGAACACTTGAGACTAAGTTAATTGAGTCAGGGCCTTGGTCTTCTTGGAAATCAAGTGAAGGACAGAATATGTACAAGGTAGTCAGTTTACATGAGCAATGTATGACACTTTTTAAAATCAGAATTTTTTTCCTTATGCACTCAATACTACCAAATTTTGCCTTACCCTGTGCAAAGCATACAATGTTAGAAGCAAAACAAGGTCTTCTCCCACACTTGATATTACACTTGCAGTGCTTTGCTGCTCATACTCCCACACCTGGGGATGTTCCACAAGTACCCCACTGTTCCCATTCACTCCATGTCACACTAATAAAGAAAATCAGTTCATTGCTCTTACTCCCACCTTCACAGTTCTTGGGCCACTGAAGAGGCAACATAAACAAAAGCAAACAACATGCAACTGCTCTGTTTGCACGTCCCGAGGACTGGCTCTGCACACTGGTGCCTGAAGAACAAGCACATTGCAAAAGCATTATGTTTCCAGTGGCAAGATGGATGGGAAAAGTGCCAGCCACTAGCTGTAACCCTTTTGTCATGCCAATTGCTGGCTGCTATGAGGATGTATGTTAGATACCTCCTTAGAAAAGAGCTGCATCTCATCCTTCCAGATGGAGGAGGAATGATTCATATGCACATAAGCAATGCTAGAATGATGGCTGAAGAGAAAACATTTTCTTTCTGTTTTCTGTTACAGACATGCTCAGGGGCC
Organism: Elanus axillaris; assembly: GCA_026212715.1. NCBI lineage: Eukaryota > Metazoa > Chordata > Aves > Accipitriformes > Accipitridae > Elanus > Elanus axillaris. The sequence goes on along the minus strand of JANZLQ010000086.1, from coordinate 19,480,498 downwards.
TTAATCACAGCAAAAATTGAATTGAAGGTGATGACACTTTGTGCCCCAAGAAATGCAAGTGTAAAACCCCAATGCTACTTCTCATTGGCCTTGTTAAGCCTCATGTTGCATGCACACACCTCACAGGCCTCATTCCCCTGCTTTCTCATTTTCACAGCATTTCTCCGCACAGAACATGACAGAATAACTCCACTTACACAGCCATCACATCGTGCAATGACAAATACGGGGGGAAGAGTCCAAGAGACAGATCAGGTGTCAGGTGCTCTAAACTGACCAAGGACTGACTTGTAATGCAGAAGCAAAGCAAAGGATCTCTTTTCTTTCCAGACACACCAGGGACCAAACCGCACACATTTACTAGGCCTAGATGCCTGATAAATGCAGAACAGACAGAAGGCTCAGCAGTCAGAGCACTTGTCTACATGGTGCCCACTTCTTTGATGGAGGCCACTGCACATCTCCTCCTCACCTCACCTGTGCAGTACCTTTGCCACACACTCACACTCCTATCAGGGGCCCCGTGTCCTGTGAATCTCATTCTGCTTCTCACTACTAACCTGTAAATTCCCACCTATTTACTTTCCTCTGGCCTCTCTCAGATTTGTGAAGTCCCTGGAGCAGAGATTATCTGTAAGCACCTGGAAAGTACCTGGAATATTCTGAGTCCTACTGCAAGTAAATAAACAAACAGCAATACATAAGCACACAATATGTATATTAAGCTAAGTGTATAGCAGTCATCTGTGACAAAAAAAAGTGAGGGTGGTAGCTTCTTCCTACAGACAGTCGTAGAAAATCTACACTTTAGGGTAAACCCACTGACCAGGAAACCTTCAGATTTGCCTTCCCTGCCACCCACTTCTCCCCTTCCCCATCACATTATCCTTTTCTGAAATCCATGCCCCACTTTTTATTATAAATTATTCTAATCAGTTTTGTGGCATGGCAGAAATCCAGCATACCCTTCAGAAATACACATGCACACACTGGCTATATAACTTCTTCATTTCATAGGAGCCTTTCACAACAGCCTGGTGCAGAGTCTGGGACAATTCAGCAACCTTTCTTAGCAGTACCCCATGGTGGTGACCCTTTCCTAAAGAGGCATTTACCCATGCTACTTCCTCTCTTTGTAAAAGAAGGATTTTTCCTTAAAATCTCATTAAAGCCATGAAAAAGTGCTCAAGCACAAGTTTTTCCTCTGCTGTTTTTTCAGGTTGAAGAAGTGTGACTTGGGAGTGGCAAAGGGGCTAGAAAGAATACCTGCAGTCCAATGCAGACCTTCTTTCTCGCTCCACCCTCTTGTGAATGGAAAGATCTAAGATAGGCTGAGTAATTGCTCCAACTCCTTCAGAATCAGGGGCCAAGTGGGGAAGAAAGGGAAAGGAAAAAGAAAAAACAGAAAAAAAAACCACAGAAAGGCCCCAGAGATAATAAGGATTCTTAACTTTTTTGGGGTAAGGAGCACAGGCTACTTTCATAGCTCTTGAAAGAAGCCCTACACAGTTTGTTCACTCATGCTGCAACAGCTCCAGAAGGAATCTGGATCTGTGGCTTTCCCATAAAACTAATAAGGAGGTGTGAACCCCACATTGGGAAGGGAGAATAAAAAAAATCATAACAACAAGCAGTTTAAACACAGAGCACTACCATCTTCTTAAATAATATGTTAAGAACTCATATGCAAGTCTGTCTTGGCCAATGAGAGACATAAATCAGGAAGATACAGTAATACTCACTAGCATGCAATTAGTCACTGCTGTAAGCACTTTAACTCTGGATTTCTTGGATTATAACATTTCAAACACTGTTGTTCTATAGGATTGATATGATAGCCCTCCAAGCACTACAATCAAATTATGCTACCAGGACATTCGGGCAATGGATTATCACAGCAAAAAAAATGGATTATCACAGCTTTTATTCTGAACAAGGGAAGACTATTTTGAACACAGCAGGGGTGACAGTAGAAGACTATATCTGAGATTTTTTTTTTCCTCTCTTTTGGACTTTCCAAGTAGGAGTGCCACAAAAATCTTCCAATCTGAAAAGACAGAAACTACCTTTCCCTAGAATTTTCACTGCAATATCTGGAAAAAGGGGATAAATTAAAAATACTCCAAATCAAAGGGCAGCTAAAAGAACCTCCTTGTGTTGGCTGAATGCTGGAAGGATGCCCTATTCCTGAGCATTTTCCCATTGTGTATCTGGCTGCTACCCCTTTCACTTGATATTAGGCAACAACTATCATCAACCCCAACCCTAGAGACTTCAGCTCTGTTAAGTAAATTTACTATCAGATACATTCCCTCTCACAGGAAGGAGAGCTGCTTACCTTCCAAAACCTTCAAATTAGCAGGTTCAGGAAAGGATTGCTGTGTTCCTTTAAAAAGGTTTAATAGTTTAAAGGTTCTCTTAAAAATATTGCACCTTCTACCTTTATATCACCAGAGAAAACCTATCTATTGCATTTTATACCATAGTTCTCACATTGCATCACAAACCAAATACTAGGGGGTTTAACTTTACAAATCTTGTTTTGTTTTTGGTTTTTTTTATTTAAAGAGTATTTTGGTACCTTCAACACGTACATACTTTTTGGCACATAGTACTCAAGAGGCCCTGATTCTGACCTCAATTTCTTTGGCAGTGGCCAAATATTCCAGCACAGGATGAGGGAAAACCCACTAAGTCTTAATAATGTCCCTGTGATGCAGTCTGAGAGGTCACTAGTAGCCATGACATATTAAAGACAAGAAAAGACTAAAACAGAGAAGACAGCCAAATAAACAGAAGCAGAAGAACCAAAAAAATAAATAGAACTGAGCTTCATAAAGCATAGAAGGAAAAAAAACACCTGCTTTGCTACAGCACAGGACATGTGTCTGAAGCTGATGACACCTGGGTATTATTCCTGGCTGTGGTCCTTACTCCTTCTGAATGACTGCACCAACTCATGTCACACCTCCAACAGACTCTGTTCACATTTTCCTTTTGGACTATGAGTGAGCAGTGGTGTACCTTTTCCTTGCCAAGGGCAGAGGACACTAAATATTACTGGCATCCCATAGCTCAACATGTGCCTTAGCACTGCATGACAGCAGCACAACTGCTCTCCATACCAAAACCAAGAAGCGTGTGCCACAAAAAACAGGAGCTAGATGCCAGTCCCCCGATTTCACATTCCCACTGTAAGCTTTTTAAGGAAGGATCAGTTGCTATTTATTTGTACCCTGTGTAAAGCAGTGTTATTCGGAGCTGTTAATGTGATTCTAGAAGCAAGAAGCAACACTGGTAGTTGATTAAGACTAGAAAGAACAACAACAAATAGAAAAAAAAAGTTAGCGGAAAGAAGTGGAAGGAATCAAAAACAATGACAGAAAAGGAATTCAGTAGGATGGAAAGAAGGAAAGCAGACAATGAAAAGACACTTAGAAGAAAGGAAACCAAGAAAAGATAACCAAAAGTGACAAGGCATCCACAGGAATATCTGACTTCATTTCAACAAAAAACAGGGTGTGTATTTTTTTTTAATGAGAATGTTGAATCTGGATAATCAAACAAGACGTATTTTATTTTGCCCCACAGCAAATATATGAATACAGACTTTTTAAAATTTTAAAGAGGAAGAATCCAAGCTCTCAACACACTTGCTCTCAGAACTAATGCTTTAACCACAGCTTATGAAAAGACAGCAAAGTGACTACAAGTCCTTTTCTATCTAGAAGCTACATTTTGAGAGTCACCATCACTACTGTAATTTTGCAGTTATGGAAGACTTTATCCTCATTATTTCTTAGTAACTTCCTCCCTGTTTCACACAGTAAGAGCTAAAAAGGATTTTGTTCAGGTTCAGCTGAGACCTCTTCATCCCTGTTTTTTTTCATTTCTGTGTTTTTAAACTGTCCTTAACTAGACATGCGTGGCAATGCCAGAGATATTAAGTACTGTGGATCACTACAATTACAGTCAATTATTTTAGAGAATCAGGAGTTTACTTGCATACTATGTTACTCCAACTGTCCCGCCCTTTCTGTGATTTCACCTGCTCATAATTATTAGAAAGCAGAGCATCATTTCTAAGCTGTAGTTGAGCACTAAAAGCACCACACTGGCCCTCACTGGGTCTAATTAGAGATTAGCAGAAGCAATAAAGCATAGGGAGAATATAAACATAATTTTGCCAGTTTCTCAGTAAAAAGGTTTGGGTTACCGAAGAGATAAGAGAAAGACTGCCTATTTTATCTGTGTGGCCGTGCCAGCAAGTTTACATTCACTGGAACCACGCCCCCATCACAATTCCCTCTGAAATGTCAACACAAACCATATTATTAATTTTCCAAGTTGCTGACCTTTACTGTTGCCTGCCTCATAAATCCGGCATTTTGAACTGTTTCTATTCATACAAGAACATGTTCCATATGCCTCACAATATCTGAACTCTGTACATACGCTGCTCACATCACACAACATGCTCACTGCAGTGTCCCTGAAGAAGCTGCTGAGCTGGGCCATCCTAGTTCCATAAAGCCCACCAGATTACCATCAGTCATGCTATCTACCGCTAAGGCAGACAGGTTTCCCAGGTTCCCACAAAGCACTTAGTGTATCTTAGCTTGAATAAAATGTTTCAGAGTATTTTATCAAGGGTCATAGCATACAGATATTTTAGAATAAAATAATTAAGAACTTAAGTTTAAATTCAGTCAGGAAGAAGGAAAAAAAACAAAGTCCTTGGATTAGAAGACAGCCATTCCCATTTACTGATCCTCCCAATTAAAATGTTTTATACAGATCATCAGAACTTAATGCATCATACATGTTATACAGTGCTCAACATAAGGCTGTCGATTTGTCATTTCTCTGTAAGTGCTTAATGTGATGAATGATCTGGTTACTTGACTTTCTGGTATAAAAGCAGGAGAAGCTTTGAGACAAAGAAATAAAGGCCAATGCATATTATGGATCTTACAGTGATTAATATCAGCCCTCTTGACTCACATCTCTGAAAACAGTTAAGGTCACTATTTCTCTTTGATTTTTACCGTGGATTTCAGCACATCCCATCAGAACCCTCCAAACACTTGAGATCATTTAAAGCAGAAACAGGAATGTCAGGAACATATAGCATTTGGGCTACAACAAAAAATGCCACACCAGCATGTCATAAGAAAAGTAAGTGACCTTCACTCTTGCCTCTGCCGACAGACACACTTGAAGCCACTTGCAGGCCAGGATGTTAGTGTAATTTCTGGAAGACAATCTAATAAATAAAGATTCAAAAGAGTTTAAAAAAAAATCTGACTACATATTGCCTGAACTGAAAAACCTTCCTTTCCAAATCAACTAATGGTTTAGCAAGACTACATGAAAGGCAGACAAACAAATAACATCTTTTCCTTTTAACATGGAATCTGCAATAAGGAAAAGAAATCAGCATTTTATTGATTTCCATAATACCATCTCTACAGCTTAACAAACTCACTCAGCTGCTAATGCTAATTCACTGATGCTATGGAGCCTTCCCATATAATTATACACCCTCCACTTCGCTGAGCCCCAGGGCGCTGTTTCTAACTTTCTAGAGGACCACTGCACCAAAAGTAGAAACAAAAAACCTCTTTTATTACCCAAAGCAAACTGCAAACCAAATTTTGCTTATTTAAATGGGAAATTAGAGAGACTTAATTTTTAAGACAGGGAATAATCTGCCAGTCTAGATATATTTTCAGATTTGATATCGTGACAACAAATTCTCATTTAAACTCTTCTCCCCACCCCTATTTTTTTTCTTCCTGAGTACACAACAATACAACTTATAAATACTGCAACAATTATGATTTCTAGGGAGAGATTCTAAAGTCCTTCTCAGCTCAGAAGTGTTTCAAGGGGGTGATTCAGAATCAGACATAGAGACTTTTGTGAATGTCACAATAATTAACATTATTAAAAAATTGTAAAATGTTACCATTGCTATAGGGAATATTTTATAAGTGAATGTATATTTCAAAGATACTTTTAATAAGTTTTTCTTAAAAAAAAAGGGGGGGACTTTCTAAACCAAATTAAAGGAAGATACCTTCTTAAATCTAAAATCCAAAATGTCCTAAATAATTAATGAAGTAAACTTTGCCATTTTTCTTCATTTCTTGAGCAAATTCAGCAGCCTACAGCCAAGCAGACAGCTCAGGTATATTTCAGTGAGTTTTGCTCAATTAGGGGCTGCAGAATTTGGCCCAATTAATCTAGTACTGCCTATATGGAAAGAATGTGGTAGAATTCTGCACTGTAAACACCTTCCCCAAATGGCTGTACCTAGTCCTCTTTCTTGCTCCCCTCATTTACCCTGCCTTGATATTTCAGATCCAACCATACTGTATTCACCATCTCTATCAAGATTCAGTGTGCCATTTGAGCTAAAATAGCTTAATTTTGCTACGGTTTCCCATTAATATATTAATTTGGAAACAGTTAATCTATTTCCTCTGAGAATGGTGAAATGTGTGGATTTTTGTTAAAACAAACAAGTTGACAATATCAATACAGAGTTGGAGAGCCTCTAAAAACAATCTAGTTTGCATAATTAGTGCTAATTACAATAGCATCTCAATCAGTGACACAAAAGCTTAGCAATGAACAGTCATATGAGGAAGTGAAAACATGAAACAAACATGAAAGAATTGTGTCTTGTTCTGAAAGAGTATCAGGCAAACTTTCAAGAGATTTATAAATAAGAACATAAAGGCAGAAGACAGTTCTGCTTTGTTAGACATATTTTCTTTACAGGCTGCTTAGTACAAAGCTTTCTTCTGAGACTGTAATAGGACGGTGGATCTGAGCTGTGGACGCACCAGATAATATTATCTTTTTACAACATCACATCCAAGCCATTATCAACTGCTTTAAAGAAAAACAACTGAGGGCCTGATCCTGCTGCCAGTGATTTCAACAGCAAACATTTAAACAATGTGATGTGAATGTTTGGAGGGGTTCTGGTGAAAGAGAGGAAGAAAAAAAACCAACTTGAACACCACAGGTAGGGATGGATTCCCTCAGGCATAGAGGAATTTCAGGACAAGAGAATGAATTTTTCAACAATCTTTTTCCTACTTTCCATAGCAACAAGGGAAAAGCTAAATACACAGAAAACTTACCTGCCTGTTTCACTGGTAGCACAGAAGTCTTAAACAGGGTCTTTTTGATATGGTCACTTAACAGAGCAGCTTTACATTTAATCCTCAGAAGTTTTCTTCACAACCCAAGAAAAATAGTCATCCAATATATTCTTATTTCAAGGGAAGGGAAAAAATATTTATCAAAAAAATAAGCACCGCTCTACCTCACCCAAATCGGTACTGTAGTACACAAGTAGTCATACAAACATCACAAGGAGAACTTGCGCAGTAAAGTACCTCTCAGCATGAGTAAGGGTGGCGTAATTGGGTCTGATGAGAGAAGGAATCACAGCTTGTCACGTCACTACTATAGGGGCCTTTCTGAAAACATGGGTTTCTTGATTACTTTTCACATTAATGCAGATCCACTCTGTTAAAATTAATGAAGTTACACCGGTGCTAAGCTAGTACCAGAGGGAGAAGCAGGCCCACTTCATACTGATTTAAGACACCACAGCTCAAGGACCCCCCCATAAAGGCAAAGTAACAGACATTTCGGAAGCTTTGGGGTTACATTGGGCAAGTTACTCCTCGGGATAAAGACTAATTTGCTATTTGGGATAAATCTCAGGGCTGATTTTTTGGTGTTTGTTTCCCTCCTTCTCTTTATAGATAGAAGCAAGACAAGATTTGTTAAAGACTTCATTTCCTCTAGAAATTTACTGACCTTAAGCATACTTAAGACTACACTTAAGTAGTCACTGACTAGAGCCATACTTTACTACTTCTCATTTACAAGAGTGCTTGCCTTAAAAAAAGAAACTTCATGAGGAAGATTCTCAGAATGATGCTAGCCTTTCCTCTTAACAAAACTTCAGTAGGTTTATATTTCAGATGTCTGAGAAAGGTGATTTTGGAGCACTGTGAGGTTTGGTAAACCTTCAATTCAGCAATTAGTTTCCATGTGATATGAATTACAAAGATCAAGCAATTAATATTAATAACTAAACCTAGCAAAGTACTAAGGCTTCAGACACCCTGTGTATGGAAATACTGCTGTACTTGCTGGGGTTTTCCATGTATCTGTTTTATTATAGCTACTCTGAACGTATGGCACATGAGAACGTACACCACATTCACATTTCTAAAAATACATCAAGGCGGAAAAAAAATTAAAAATCAATAGCAATGAAAGAGAGACATAATCATTTTACATTAAGTGCTCCCAATACCAATCCAAGCCACCAAAACTCCCCACTGTGGACCACAGCTTCACTCTACAATACATGCATTTTCCTGCTACACCAAGTCAAGCCCAGGTAATATCAAAACATCCAGGCATGACAGGGTGGGGAGGAGGATGGTGTACCTGGAAATAAAAAAGGTGGGTTTTCCCAAGAAGGACGGTGGCCGGAGCCCGGTCCGGAGGGGTCTGGCCCACCACTCGACCTGGGTGGATTTCGGGAGCCCCTTGCCCCTCACGTCAACCTTCACCACAGCCTCAGCCGCGGTCTCAACCGGGGATGGGGGGCGGGGGGGGAATTACAACCAAACGTGTCACCAGCAGCATGACACACATTTGTAGCTGGCAACGACGCCGGGTTTTCTTTTCTTTTTTTTTTATCGCCCCCTCCCCCCCTTCTCCAGTCCGAGGGGGAAAGTATCTCCCCGGCCGATGCCAGGCTGCGCTGTGAGGCGAATGCCCCCAACTTTCAAACAGTTGGCAGCCAGCGGAGACACCCGGCCCGCCGCCGCCGCCGCGCTGCCCCCGCCCGTCCCGCCGCCTCCCCGGACAACCGGGGGTTGCCCCGGCCCGCCGCCCAGCCTCTACCCCCCCCACACACCTCCCCCCAGCCCGGCAGGCAGAAAGGAGCGAGCCCGGGAAGGCCGTGCCCGGCACTCACCCGCTCCGGGGGGCTCCGCGGCGAGGGCCGTTGAGGACCGCTGAGGGAGGCGCTGAGGGGAGCGGGGGGCAGCCAAGAGCGGAGTGGGGTCAACGGTAAGAGGGGGCGCCGGGGAGGGCGTGAAGAAGCAGTAGGGGGGGAACACGACACACACACACAGGGGTGAGGAATTTAAACCGGAGAGGGAAATTAATTTAAAATGAGCGTGCGGCGAGGCGCCGGGCTGCGCGACGGAGGCGGCGGCCAGGCGCTGAGGCGGCTGTGCTCTATCCCATGCCGCTGCGGTGGCCCCGGGCGGCGGCGGCAGCCGAGCTGGGGGGGAAGTTGGGGCCGCAGCCGGCGGGGAGGATGTGACACCGTGACAAGTACGGCCCGCCAGCCATGTACCGGGGGAGGAGGCAGGGGAGGCGGCCGCCCGCGCGCAGGGGGCCGGGGCAGCCCAGGCAGCACCGCCCGCTCGCACACGGCATTTAACGGCGCTGACGGGCCGCGCCGTGACTCACACACGGGAGTTAGTCACAGGGCGGGACCGGG
>JANZLQ010000086.1:19422530-19463530 GCA_026212715.1 Elanus axillaris | reverse complement strand
CCCCACCCCCGGTTATTTGTTTGCCGGCATTGCTGCAAGCCTCAAACCCCCCCAGGGGATGTGTTTGGGGTTGGTGCTGTACCTCCCTCCCCATCAGCAGGAGACAATCGGGAACCTGCAAAGATAAGCATGGAAGAGGGTGCTGTACAAAAACAGAGAGGTAAAGTGATTTACTTAAGGATAAGAGTCATCTCTCCCGAGAAGACACCCCCACCCCTTGATTGCTTTATCTCTGTGGTGCTGATGGAACTGCAAGGAATGGAGTCTCTCAGGTAGGGCAATGGTTAATTCACTGAGAAAGCAGAAGGAAAATGTCTTGCTACAGATTTAATTCCCACAGTTGTCCTCTCTTTCCTCTGTTGTAAACCTGAGGGCCTGCATGCAGGCAGGAGTGTTTCTATTAGAAATGCTTCTGACAATAAATATTGTGAAAATCAGTATTGTTTTGTTAAAAAAGGAATGAATGTGCACCTCCAGTGACCTCTATTTTTCACTTCACTGAAGTGATTATAAATGGCTTTACTTCTCCATCAACGCCTTTGTTGTGGACACTATTCATTGTTTTTACCTCGCTGCCCATATCCAGGTGTACTGAATTTTTTACTCACATTTCCAAACGCTGCTTTTGCCCTGAGGTGGGGCAGACTGTGCTCCTGCAACAGCAATTCAAAACTTATTGTTGTGATTATCCGTGCTGAAGGAGTACCCAGGATTGACACACAGATGCTATATCCATCCACGGCTCAGCTTGGTCCTCACCAACTCACGCACTGGCATGGGAACAGGGTAGGGGCTGGAGAGATGTGTGGGTGACAAGGGTGCTGGACTCGTGGGTCTGCCCTAGAGAGAGGGAGCTGTAGCCTGGCCCAGCAGTCAGGAGAGCATCAGAAGATGTTGTGGGCCAAAATAAGGGTCAGGACTCAGCCTGTGTATGGGAAGAGACACATGGGGAAGTGCTTGGCAGGAACTGGGGAAATTTGCCAAGCTCAGTAGAGAGGTCTCCCCCTCCCTGGACTTTATCCAGCCCTGCTGAGGAATAGCCAAGCCAATGCCAGGAACTGGAAAGTGAAACTGCAGGAAGACAGAGAGGGAAAAGAGAGAAAAAAAAAAACAAAAAGAGAAAGAAATCCAAGCTGAAAAGCTAGGAGGAAAGAACACCAGAGTGAAAAGCTGGTGTGCTGGAAATAATTTGTTCAGACTGAATCCGCCGAGTGATTTCAATAGTGGAGGGGCAGAAGCTTCACTGTGCTCAGGAATGTCGTGCTTGGACCCACCGGTTTATTTACAGCATTTCTTTCACTCCCCCTCCTGCGCTGAGCTAAAGCCAGTGAGCCAGACGGAGGGAGGGAGAAAAAGAGAGGCCGAGAGCCTTCTGCGGTTGGCGGGGGCCTATAAATAGCCGGTGAAGTCTTCTAATACCAATAGGGTGCGTCATTATGGCCCTCCCCGGCTCTGCTCAGCAGCAGCCCTGCCAGCGGGAACGGGAGCGGGAGCTGCAGCAGCACCCAGGGCCCAGTGGCTTGGCTTGGCACGGCACAGACCAAGCCGGGAGAGGGTGGCCGGGAGGTGCAAAGGGGTTGCACGCTGTCTGCCGCAGTCTGTCTTGGGAAGAAAGAGGGGGGAGAAATGAGCCACGTGTCCTTACGAGCCTCCTCGCCTCGCCCGGGCATTGCGAAGCATGTTCTAGTTCTTGCTCTCGTGGCTGCCTGGTTGGCACTGGGGAAATGCCTCTTCCCAGAATAAATGGGCATCTGAGGTCTGTGTCTCCACCTGACTTGGATGTTAGGGATGTTTCTGAAGTCCTGCTGTGCTGTTCACTCTCCCGCCTCCCTCCTCCTTACTCCATAGTAAGGGTCAGAGGAGGAAGAAGTGATGGAATGTTTGGCAAAACGGGCAGGCTGGTTCAGTGCCACCAGCCAGTGATCCTTTCTCCTTGCTCTCAAAGGTAATTAAAGGCAAAAGTCTGAGGGATGCTAGAGGGGATTTCTAGCCCAAATTTCCTGTCCCTGTCACCACCACCTCATGCCACTGGATGTAACCCTCTTGTAAATAAGGCTGCTGCTCCTGTCTGGTCTTTTTAAACCACTGCTGCCTAATGCAGATTTCAGGACTGGGGTGTTAGAGGACCTGGTGCCTTCATTTTCTGAGCTTCCACCATCAGCCCCATGGCAGCAAGCTATGGTAAAGCATGCATTGCAAAGAACCTGTATGTAAGACTACACAAAATTCTTGCATAAATATGGGGAGCACTTTTTATGCTAATTAAAATGAGATTCCAATCATTTTCCCATTTTTTGCAACATTGTTATATTTTTTGAGCATCCTGACCTGCTTTGTATCAGTCATTTCCCTTCTTCATCTGCTTTGTATTCCTTTGTTGCTCCTTGGAAGGTTTTGCAAACTTGGATGCAATTTGATGTATATTTGCAGGAACACAGTTAATGGAGATATCCTGATCAGACACCAGTTTCAGTGACTTATGATGCCACTAATAAAAGGGTGAGGACGGAGTGGCCAAATCTCACTGGTTTCAACCATCTTCCAAAATAAATTCTTCATTATGGAGCGTTGTGGAAATTGCTTACTTCAATCCGATGGACAGAAGTGGAGTAACCCACTGGTGAATTCTTCCTATCTGGTTGCCTTTGCTCAAAAATCAACCTGTTAAACAAGAAGATGCCAGACTGTCACAGGCAGGTCTCTCTGCTGAGCCAATGCCGTGTGATATGCCACATTTCAAGGAAGATGGTGATTTCTCCCAGATTTGGGGCTCTCCATGGGGTCTACCAGTGCCACATCAATGGCCGGCAGAGTAACCAGCTCTCCATGAAATTGCACTGCATCCAGCAACTGGAGACCCCTCCAAGCATCCTAATTTCCAAAATTTCCTGAAGTTTGAGCTCCAGAGCAGTGTGGAGTTGGCTAAGAGCAGCCTCTGCAAGAAGAGGTGCAGGTCTCCATGAATGTTTGAACACTTGTCAGGTTTATCAGTACAAAACCCAGCACAGAGGGAGGGGGATGAGGATGATGGTTAATCTGTTTGGGTATCGACAGAGATCACTGGCACTTAAGGAGCAGCACGTGGTGGTTAGGGGAAGCTGGAGTGCTTGCAGCAGGTTATAAAATGCCACTGAGAGCGGGACCATCCCTGCGTAGGAACAACTTGCTCCCAAGCTCAGCATTTGACTCCAAGCATCACTGGTTTCTCACTGTCCAAAAAATTTAAGCTTCTAAACACTTGGGTTTGTGAGCATTTTGAAAGGACTGGTGCAGAAGGAACAAGTGATCTTGCTTCCCCCCTGCCCAAAACTACTCTAAAATCCAGTGAATAAAATTCCTGATGTGAAACTTCTGGCTGGGCTGATTTTTAAGAGAAGACAGTGGATTTGGGAATAGTCAATAAATTATTATAATAATATTATGTTATAAAAAATATGATTACTATAAATTGAGCTCTGAACGTGGGAGCTGGGCTCACCCTTGGAAGTGCTCTTCTGCATCACTTTGCACCCAAGCTAAGCTCCATACAGGTTGCAAAAGCCTGGGACAGAGGCAGTTGTGCCCTGCCCTGTGTTCTCTGCACCAGGCAAATCCCATTCCCAAGGATGTGATGTCTTAGGTGCCATGTCCTGCTGGCTGCTTGCATTTTTCCATCATGCTGGAAATGTCTCCATCACACTGATGCGTTTGCTCTCAGCAAAATGCAACTGGAGCAAGAGCAGCCTTCTTAGACAGACCTGTCTCAGTCCTGGGGAAACCTCACACCTGGTTTCCCCATCTCACAGCAGCCTCCTCCATGTTCTTATTAATCCAAATATATTTGGGTATGTATGTCTTTTCATGGGGAAAAATAAAACATGTGACTTAAAAGAGGTTCAAAACATCTTTTTTTTCTAACAGTGAGGTCCATGCGGGCAACAGGCTTGATACTGGCTGGGATCTACCTTTCTGAACTGAAATCATGAGGATTACTCACATGTTTAAAAATAAACCCATGTTGAAATTCCCTTGTTGGATTAAGACCTAAGCCCTGCAATTGTCACTTTTCCCACCAGAGGAAAGTGCTAGTGGATTAACTAAATATACTGTCCACATTGTGGCCTGCCATTTCCAGATTGTTTCTCTTTCCCCTTTTACTGGAACCCCTCCACGTTTCAGTAAGTTTATTTTACTTTTTGGTCGGTTTGCTTTTTTTCACCAATTCATCACCTTTCTTGCTACATCCCTTTCCCTAAGCCATATGTGTTCTCTCATCCTGTCCTTTCCATTTCTTCCCCAGCCTTCTCTGCCCATTTGCCACCCATTCCTTCAAACTTAGAAGAAACTACCCAAACTACAAATTTCTGCAAGTAGAGGAAAAAATAAAGCCAAATTCACCCTGGATTTGTGTTTCTTCCATGCAAGAACTGATAGAAGTATTTTACAGGGTTGGGCAATTTGCTGTTAGGGATTCTGTGATGTCTAATAAGGGTTGTGCTGACATGCAGCTATTTCCAGGTGGTACGCAGTCTTTGGGATGATTCTGATGAAAAAAGTGGACTCATGGTTTTGTCACACGTGATGAAGAAACTCAGAGCAAGAACAAGGAAAAGGCAAGGATTTCGTATGAGTCCAGTGTTTTACTCTGTGCTTATTTTGCTTTGAAATAAAACAAAACATGTTCATGAACAGCTTTTTAAGCATTTTGATTTCTGTTTATTCACCTGGTTTGGCCTCTCTCTCCCTCTGCAGTTTTCCTTGCTGAAAAAGAAAAGGGAATGCTAAATTTAAAAAAAAAAAACAAAACCAAACAACTAAAAAAATGAAGGAAACCCAATTACTTTTGAGAAAGCTTCACAGAAATGCAGAATACTTCCATTAAATCGAAAGTGTAGAATGGACCAGCACCCCTGCTTCCAGTGTAGTGCTGACACTCTGCTTAGATGTTGTTTCCAGACATGAGCTGAATACCCGCCTGGTGTGATCCACCTATGGGCTTGCTCAGGGACTTGGCAGGACCCAGCTACTTAGCTCCGGTCCTTGCCATCCATGGGAAGTGCTCCATCAGGAGCAGCGCTGAAGGCAGCTTTCACCCTGGTTGCTGGCCAGCCCTCAGCTTGCCAGCCTGATTTCAAGGGGCTTGGGGAGTTCATGGGCTGCCTGGGTCCCAGGTTGCTCCCTCAAATGCTGCTCCGCTGGTTCAGCCAAGGCTGCCCACGTGCCTGCAGCTGCTGCTCGGGGCTTGCTGAGGCTGTGATAGCCCTAAAAATGCAGCAATAGAAGCATATGGCATTTTGCTGATCACCTAAACCATGGGAAAAAGCCCAGCCATACCCAAGCCACTCCCAGTGTAGGCAATACCGTGACTCCATGGGACTCCGCTAGGAGACAGGAAGATGTTGGCTCATAAAAAAAAAAAAAAAAGTGAGAGGATACCATTACGGCTGACCCCAAAGGTGACTCGCAGTGTTTCAGCTGAATTCACCACCTTATTTTACAAGGCATATCCTTCCTTAACACACTTGCCCGCTCCTGTCTCTAAAGTAACCCCCTAGTGGTACTAAAACCGAGCTTTGTTTACTTACTGATACTGGCTCGCTCAACACTGGTGATGTTATGCTTCTTCTCAACTCCCATTGCCAGCAGCAGCTCTCCCAGCCCATCTCTCTCCACCAGCAGTATTTCAGCCCAGGATAAAGCAGGATGCAGCCCAGGGCTCGCACACGACTCAGACATACAGACTATAGAGCAGCCAGATCCCTCCTGCACCCTGAAGGGTTGATTTCACCTGTATCAGGTCATGATGTTAATTCCAAGACATCTCCCCTCTGCTGCTATTTATTTTTGCTGAAACCAAGAGGTCGCAGCCATGCCTGCCAATTCCCTGAGAACCTGCACTCTCAGCTCCCCCAGATCAGCTTTCTACAAAGCAAGGAGGTCTCTATGTTAATAACCCTCGTGTTTTGATATCTCAGTCATATTTTGGTAGCTTTGGACAACACATAAATTTTGATAAGTGTGCCAATGTGATAGACCCCTCTTGTTAACTGCTGACAGCCAGCTAATGAAATGAGGTGAGGTTTCGTTCTTCTTTTCTGACCATCTCTTTCGGCAGCCTGTTTGCAAGGGCTTCATTTTTCTGTCATCATAGCCCAAATGGCCACTGAGACACTGTAGTGATGACTGTGGTTTAATCACTTCTCCAGCTCTGTGATATCAGCTCCGTTAGATGCCTGGAGTTTAATGGCACATGGGGTATGCAAGGAGGATGTTAAATGCTCTTGAAGCACAATTACCTCTACAGGTACGTTGCCTGGGCGCAAATCCACCAGCTATGGTTTTGGATAGGAAAAGTTAAGACACAAACATAATTTCTCATAATGCAGTGTAAGCTACCCTCACCCGTGTTTACAATACATAGCCCTCTCTTGCCAGGAGGAAATAATTTTACCTCTCCAAGCTGCTTTTTTTTCCTTCTGGCCTTCCTAGCTGCTGCATTGATCAGTGTCTCAAAGAGGTCTTAATTTGAGTAGTTTCCTAATGCACAATGTGTGCAAGATTAAGCTTTTTTCAATAATTTGCTGGTACAAAAGAAACATATTTCACAATGAGGAAAATGATCACCATTATAAATATCAAAGTGTGATGATGCCCACTTTGTAGTTATGTTCCAAAGGATACTTCTTATTCAATTCCCTCTTTTCAGGAACTTCCCCTTCTGAAATTTCTCGCTGTTGTTAAGTAGCCCAAAGGGGGATTTTTGTGTGTGTGTGTGTGTACATGGGAGGTTTGGCATAATTCATTCAGGATTCTGTGGTAATGGGGTTATTCTAAGCATGAAACAAGATAATTTTCATGCCTTTTGGAAGCCATTTTCTTGTTTGCTTAATATCAAATCATTCCCCTTTTAATGGGTTACTCCTGAACATTGCAGCTGATGTGACACCGCATGTCCCGGACACCAGGGCAGCACATCTGACCCGCCGGGACTGATCCTGTCATGGGCACCAGGCTCTTCTCCATCACCTGGGATAAATCCCATCAGCGTAAGCAGGAGTTGTGGATAGGGCCAAGGGGAAACTGCGGCCTCAGGTCTCCTCGCTCGCTCTTCCCAGCAAATCCACTCCATCACCTGGAGGTCTGATGGTACCCCCCAAAATAGATAGGGATATCCTGCAAATCTGGGAAGGGCTGGCAGTAAACTTTCTTCGGTTGCTCCCTTGCTGGGCTGGGTCAGCTGTGATTTTAGGGAGCATACTCAGATCCTTGTCTCCTTGCCAAAAAGAGGAGGCAAGCAGCCAGTGCCTGCTCTTACAAGGGACACATACCCCACTCCATCCCACCCCCCTCATGTTAGCCCGTTAACCATGTGTTAGGTGCTTTGAGTGTATTTAGGGGCCTGGAAGTGCAAATAGATGCCTAAAATCCCACTGACAGCACAGGGAGTTAGGCGCTGAACTGGCATAGATGTTTTGGAACTTCCCATCCCACAGCAAACTTCTGCCAAGCTCCTTGCCATATGTTCAGGGATGAAATAGCATTGGGAGTTTGACCCGTGAGCATGCACACCATGCATACGTGCTTTGCTGAATTAGAGCCTGGGGGTGTAAGCCTTTGAAATGCTTTCCCTCAATTTGAGAAGACAACGATTAATGACTGATTTTTGCCATATCTCAGTCCTTCTCACTATTATTCTGGAAGTATAATAGCAGTCAGTAGGCATGATTTTGATGATGATGAATTGTAATATCTATGAACGCTGCCACTATTGCAGCTAAACCCTGCATCCCCTCCATTGCAAGTGATGCTGTTATTATGGATATATAAAACGCACATGGCAAGCACGACTCAGCGATTCTAGGATCCCAGACTTCCCATGCTCCAGCGTGACAGTGCTGCCCGTTGTGCCAGGCAGAGGAGGGACAAAGGCTTGCCAATGGAGGCTTAATATCATCTTGGGGCTGCCCCCATGCTGCAGCTGGCAGGGCACCAGCGTGGTTCCTGGCATCCTTTCTCACCGTTTCAGGGTGGCTCTGATTAACGCCTGGCTCCGGTGGCCCTCCAAGGGCTGTCCGAGCCAGGGCACCAGGCGCTTCCCTTATTTCCCAGCCATCTCCCATGATTTCCACCCCAAGCCTAGTTGTGGGCAGAGAAGCAAGTATTGCTATGCTTATGCTTGGTACATCTTGAGATCCCAGTTATACAGGAGGCTATAATCTTTATGACAGACAAAATATTTGTTTGAAATGTGAATTAATCAATAAACCTACCTTTTGGTGGTGGAACTGAGCATGTATTTCCCTGGCATGTGAGAATGGGCATTCCCAGCCCGTGAAGCTTACAAAATAAAATACCACTGAAAATTTAATGCCGAACTGTGAAATGACAACCAGAAGAAAGGCTTTTGTTTTCCCTTGCCTTTTTTCTTGAACCGAACAGTACCTAACTGTTTAACTTGCGGCTAGGGATTATTTATATATGGCTCTTGTGTAGGTAAAGCACCATGTCCTTGGCCCTCTGCCCACGTAGCACAGCGCGGGATCTCTCGTTACAAATTGCAGCTGTATAACATAACAGGAAACGTGGGGCTTTAAGTTATTCCACTGGAAAGATTAATTATTTGGAAAATAGTTATGCAGCAGCTTTGTGTGTTTTTGGAGCAAAGGTGACCAGCACCATCTTAAATTTAAAGAAAGAAAGTCTCTAGGAAAGAAGAAAAAGAGACACTTTAGAGAGTCGTGGGACAATTTATTAATTTTTTTAAAATAATGTTTGAATCATCTTCTGTCATGGAAGGAACAAAGCTCAGCTCTACGCAGGGCAGCCCTGGCAGGGTGAGGGTGGTGGAGGAACGGGAGTTGCTGGATTCAAGTGGACTTTGACCCTTCCCATCCAAAATCCCATCCACCTGCTTGAGGGGAAGATGCAGGAGTCCTGCTGATGGGGGAGACAGATGAGAAGCAAGATTGGAGGCACAGGCTCAGCGCAACGGGTTGTGATCTCCTCAAAGTATGCTGTGGACAGCCCATAGGAAGACACCAGATCCTGGGGAGCCTCTTCCCTTCAGGTAAACACTCTTGAAAAGGCAAATGCGGTGTTGGGAGGGGATCTTTTCCCATGGAGCAGAGGATGGGGTGATAAGTGATACCTCCTGCTCATGTCAATCCACCCAGCCTTGTCCGCCTAGCTATGAGCTTCTTTATGTTGCCAAGTTCATGGGATTTTAATTTGCTCCTCTGCATGCAAGCGATCACCCCAATTAAAGGAAACCACTAAAACAGCAAACTAGCTGCTGCAGTGTGTAGGCATGGGTGACGGCCAAGTTCGCCCATCGCCTCTGTGGATGCTTCCCAGTGACTTCAGAGAGGCCTGTGGCCAAAGCAAAATGTCTCACTGATTAGGATTCCTCTTAGCATCCAAATGTGCTTAAATACTGGAGCTCTCCGGAGGAATGTGGTTTGGATAAAGAAGTGGTAGTTATTTTTAGGCAGCACAATGCACCTCAGTAAAGTTTTTCCACTCAGACACTGAAGTCGCAGCCATTTCGTGAAGGCAGCTATCCCACATCTAACTTTATGCTAACCTGGTCTGCCAGGGCTTTTGCCCACTGCTGTGATAGGAACCTGGTGGTCCCTCTCTGTTTGCTCAGCTAGAGCTCTGAAATGAAAGCCCTGAGGGAGAAACCCTCTTGTGTGAGCATCTCGGTGGGAACCTAGTGAAGACCAGGACTTGTGGCCTGGCAGCCGTGCTCCTGGACTCTTCTTCTCCTCTGCAGGCAGGAGGAAAAGGAAGGAGGTGCCCCAGGAGCAACAAGATGTGGATCCCAAACCATGCCCAGCATCCCTCATTCCATTGATGCACAAGGGAAGCCTGTTTTCAAAGCAGCCCGGTTTTCCCTATACATACTGGGAAAATGACTATTAATAACAGATTAATAATAGCAATAGGCTACATTCAAGGTGTAAATGTCTAATAATTGATGCAGGATGGTCCATTATTTTTCACTTTTACATTCCAGGTCCTGGCAAAGAACAACATCAGATTAAGGAGGGCTGTAAAGAAAGTTTCTTATAAAATCAAGAATGCCTTCTACGTAAGTAGCAAACTGAACAGAGAGAGCAGTCTCTTAACTTTCCAAGTTTTTTATTTCTGCCTCATTTGCTGCTACCTCAGACTAACCAAAACTCCATGTTTGTCTAATATAAAAAAACTATTTTTGCAAAACTCTTCAAGCCACAGTAGTTTAGCTATACCACAATAATTCACCACTGTACTATAGCAAATGTTAATATATGAAAAACCTGCTGGATATAAGAAAAAAAAAGAGGAGGAAATTATTTAATGTAATGCCTCTACATTTCAGTGCATTTGACAGAAGACAGAAGGCATATTTTTCATCAGCCAGAAAATAACATTAGTAGAAGCCTACGTTCTTCACTGCGTTGCACCTCATGTGGCTGTTGGCTCTTTTATACCCATAATGTGTCCCCAAAGCAGATATCCACAAAATCCTTCTGGTCTGGGACCTGGAGAATGCCACCCTGCCCCATAGCCCAGATCTTAGCCCAGGTACCTGTGTGTTGCCTGGCTGAGGTCTGGAAAAAGCATCTCTGGTTTCATCATAAGACAAGTGAATTACAAGTTAGCTAACCGCATATCACTAAGCTGTCTAACATAGGACCATGGTCATTCAAGGCCCCATCTAGACTCAGTGGAAGGAGAGACCCTCTAGAAGACAATCCTGCCTAGCTATAACTCCTGCTAGGAGAAATACTTCTTTTGTCTTCTGGGCCATTGACTACAGGGACAACCCAGGATGACAAACCTCCTTATTTAGGTTTTTTCAGAGAACTGCTTGAAGTTGGGTGGGGAAACCAGAAGGTAAAAGTGAGGTGTGTGGGGAAAAGGTCAGCAAATTTTGGTGTAGTACATAACATAAACCTTTTACAAGGGAAGAAGAGGCCACTGTAAATAACAAAAGCGTTGTTAGGTCTGAGGCTAGCAAAAAGGTTCAGTTGAGAAACAAGGATGCCATAGATAAGCTGAGAAGCTTTCAAGAAACCAGGTCTTTTGGGCAAAGCAACAAATCTTCTACATTCAAAAGTTACCTGAAGACAGAAGGTGCCTGGAAGAGCAAGATTTTACTGCCAACCCACGTACAACCTCATTGTAAACCAAAAGCGACACAGGAGAGGTTGGTCGACATGATGGTCTTTTGAGTTTGCCAAAGAGACAGATGTTCCTTGCAATGGGGAAATTATCTTCCACACCTTGGCATCTGGTTCCTGTAGCTGCCAGTAGAAGAATGGGACAGGCATATTGTGCGGAGGGGCAGGTGGCACATTGCAATAGCTTTTTCAAATAATTACCAAGAAGTATTATGAGAATTTTGGCTGAAGTGATACAGATAAACGCTGTGAACAAGCTCTGTGAACGTGGCTCAATGAATCGCTGAAATTAGCATTTATCTCTTGATATTTCAGAGTCCTGGGCTAGAGGATTTCAGGAATGAAGGATTATTTGGCAATAAAACCCTTTTCTTGGTGCTATGTGCATCAGCGAGCAGATCCTTAAGTAAGTAAGCAGCCAGGCAGGCAGGCTATGAGTTACGGTGTGCCCACTTACACCAACTTGTACTCTGAGGGACGAACACCAAGCCCTTGCTAACCTTCCTGCAGGGTTGGGTATTTTGGAAACTAATCTAAGAGCAAGCAAAGGGCTTGAAAAATAAGACAGAAAAATAGCAATTCTCTTTATACTCCATTCGAGGAATGAACAAAATTCTTTAGAGGCTTTTGCAAATGTGGCATCTCAGTTATCTGCTGGAGCCAGACTATTGCCTTCATAAAATTCTGTGAGGTCCTTCCCTCAAAGAGGGCATTTTCCTGGTGAGAAAAACAGTATGAGCACAGGAACAAACGCTCCAGGAACAAATCCTCCACTCATGGGAGAGTGTATCCATTGCAGATCCCCATGGGGCATAAGTTACACCAGCCTCAGTGCTCTCCATCCTGGGTCGGAGGGCCTCCAGCCAGTCCCTCCTACCTATCCCTGGCCACCGCTCCACTACCATCCCATTTTGGTCCTTGCTGATCTCCATGAGGTTAAAAAAAGATAATGGGAAGGTTTTAAGAAGAGAAGTCTGGAAAAATCAGAAATGCTTCCTAAAACCCTGGCTTATGTGACATCCATCTGCTCAAAGCACACATTAACTGGTTGTTTCTTCTAAATTAAAACCTGTGATAAACTCAGCTGCTCTCAGCTCCGTCACCATCTTTATCCTTTGGAGTGAATTTGCTGAGATGAAAGGGACTATTCCTCCCTCCTAGATAACTACTGGCCCAAGTTGCCAGCACGCTGGGG
The DNA here is from genome assembly GCA_026212715.1 of Elanus axillaris. Classification (NCBI taxonomy): domain Eukaryota; kingdom Metazoa; phylum Chordata; class Aves; order Accipitriformes; family Accipitridae; genus Elanus; species Elanus axillaris. The sequence goes on along the minus strand of JANZLQ010000086.1, from coordinate 19,451,188 downwards.
CAGACCTCTGTATCCCACCGTAACAGATTGTGGGTCCTTTTGATTTTCCCGGAGCTGCCAGTGGAGCCAGGTGGGGGTGTGAGTGGCACCAAGCATCCTCGGGATGCAGCTTGAACCATGTGCAATGGACCTGCTTGACTCCTGAGTGCTGTCACCATAATCACGGTGGAGCCTGGCAGACGCCTGAGCCACCGACACTAGCAATTAAGTGTAATTATCTAAGGGGAGTGTGTGTGTTATATGGAAACACAGCCCTGCCGTGAGTGCTGATGTTCAGAGGTAAACACCAAGCTGAGTGGAGAAATAGAAGTCAACTCTCTTGAATTTTTTTTTTTTTTACAGACCTGCTCACTGTTACAGAGCTGAGCCTTAGGGTTTGGGTTTTTTTTACAGAGACCCTGTTCAAATGGAGGAGGGACACCCCACCCCCCCCAAATGCCATAGAGGGATGATGATCTGGCCACATCCTCCATGTGAATTACTGCAGCGAATTCTACCCACAGGGGGATCAGTGAGACATCACCACGAGGGACTGAGTAATCTCGCAAGCTCTGGATGTGGTGGGAAATAGGATGGAGAAGGCAAGGTGGGCATCCAAAGGGTGGGTGAAGATGGAGCCCACAAACTAGGAGCTCCCAGTGTTATGGTTCATATGTGGCTTTGGGTTACCTTGAGCAGGGCTGAGCAGGAAAGGTAAAACAATGACCCAGGTAACATACCTGGGCCAAACAAAGAAGATGTTTATTGGGGAGTAGTTCCTGGCCCACTCCAGCCTGGTGACGGTGAAGTTTACTCTTCTCAAGGCTAAATCTGAGAACAAAAGGAAGACCTGAAACATTAGAGGACCCCAGGGCCTAGCCAAAGCTTGGGGAGGAGGGGGATGGAGAGGCTATGGAGCTGTGCCCACTGATGGTGGCCGAGGAGAGCGGCTACATCTTTGAAATAAATAGAAATGGCTTTACTTGGATGGGGCTGGTTTGATGCTGATCAACCAGCTGGCTGGACTCACCTACCTCCAGATTGAAGGGGCTGCCGGGCACGAAATCCCAGACAGATGTGCCATAGCCACCTGGGACAGCTGTCTCTCTGCCTTGGGGGACCACTGGACCACTTCACTTTGGCTTTCATGTGTTTGACTGCATACCACATCTCAAAAAGATGCTAACACTTCCCCGCTCTAAAAAAGGAGCTCCTGAAAAAAAAAAAAAGAAAGTATTGCAAGATAAAAAAAAAACTTAGCAGAATATCTTTCTTTGGGCTAAGGAGCTTTGGGTGGTATCAGGGAAGATTTTCAAAAGTGGCTTATAATTATAAAACAAGAAGCCATGGATTTGTGCCAAAGTCTCCTGAAGCTACCGAGGGGATGATCTTGAATCTGGACAATGGGAATTGAAGAGGATAGTACATTATATCCCCTTAACTTTAAATTACAAATGCCTCAGGGCAGCAGGGTTTTTACATATCAAGTGGAGTACTTGGTAAGAGGCTTTGAGGTAGGAATGGCAACTCTTTATTTTTCTGAGCATCCCAGAAATGTATCAAGGCCGTAGGGAATGTTAATATATTTTATTGGACAAACTGCTAGAGCTGGAAACAGTTTGTCAGCTGTTGGGCACATGAACGTTTCCAGAATAAAAGCAAAAAGCCTTAAAAGCTTTAAAAAAGTGCCCAGAAAGACTTCACTTGTGCCAACAACACCTTAAATAAACTGTCAAAATTAGCCACACAAAAACTAGAAATATCCCCAGAAACCAAAGAAGTTCTGTGAGTGTGGATCAGCTTTGGGCAAATTACAGCTGGTTTGCTTGAAAGGCAAAATTTTTCCCTACAAAATTTTCCTTGAGTGTGTACTCAATCCTCCTTTCTTTTCTATCAAAACTTGAAAATTTAATTAAAAGATTGATTGAAAACCAGCCAGGCTTGACATGGATGGAATGCTGGCCTAAGCAGTTTTTCTTTGATTCAGAATTCTAAATTTTTTGTAAAAATACTACTATAGGAAATCCCTGTGGATTGGCAGGGTATTCTTGTGGTTGCTGGGAGAGCCAGAGCAACCCAGGCAACTTGAATGAGCAAGACCTGATGGCAGGAGAAATATTAATGTTATGAATTAACCCAAAATGGAGAATTCCAGCTCTGGAGCCTCATCCCATTTTGTATTCGATCCTATTCAGTGTCCAGGACCAGACAGCTCATGAGTCTGAAGCTCTCCCAGTCACTGGGATAGTCCAAGATTTGGATTTCTAAGAAATTTGGTTGAAAAGACAAGACAGAAGTCAAGGCAAAATAGAGTATTTATCATTCTTTGTATTCTTTCAGGCTTCTTGCTTTCCTACTTCTCTTGTTTTATGAGTTGTAAGGAAGATTAGACAATTTGCTGTGAACCTGTACTGCCAAAGAGTTATTTTATCGCTTATTACCCAAGCACTTGCTACCTGCTTTGCCTATCAAGAAGGCATTAAAAAAAAACAAAACAATTTTGCTCAAGTAAGAGCCTGGATATTGCTTTGACATTACTTATTCATATTCAAAATTTGTCATGTTGGGTCAAGCTATGGAGTTTTTCTCTGCATTCCCTCTCACTCTGAGCACTTCTCCATCTGAAGAAAGGGAGAATGTTACAGGCAAAGTCCACAGGGCATGTTTCTTCTATTGCTATGCAAAAGGCACTTCAAGTGAGGTTGATATCAAAGTGCTACTGTAAGCACCAAGCATAATAAGCACCAAGGAAGGACTGCCACAATTCATACATCAGGAGAGAAACAGAGACTGCAAAACAGCATTTCCCTCTCTTTGGGCTCCTTATTGTGGTGAGGTTCTTGTCAAAGGCACAAAAAACCCAGCCCCTTGCAATATTAGACATTTGTTTAAGTCATGGTGGCTGCCAGAAGATAATAGCCGTCACTGTAAAATTACAAATCATTCTGCATAATGCTGTGCTGATTACCATGAAAGCAATGGCAGTATTTGAATTTTACTGCTTTTTTTTTCCCCATCTTTGTTGCCATGCTTAGCTGAAGAGCTTGACGTGGCAGCCTCACTAAGGCAGTGTTTTATACTCAGCTCTGCATGGCTTGCCCAATGTCGCTTGTGAATTGCTCATTTGCTGATCAACAAAAAGGTTCAGCAGGTATGTGTATGATCCCACCGCACAGCATCCTTGTGGAAAGCCTTTGTGGGCTCCAACTTGTGTCCCCTTCATCAGCAGCAACGTATGGCTCTCTTGTGATGGAGGAAGTGATTTTCACCTTCCTTTCAAGTCTGAGAAAGGGAAGCACAAAAGCCTGAAGTCACTTGCCTGTGTTCACAATGCAAGTGGCAAAAATGGGTTTTGCACCTGAATTTCTGGAGTCACAAGGAATGACATACCCAGCCACTTGCCCAGGCATCTTTCAAGTGCCTCTAGCAGCACCGATACCATAATGCTGCCATGAAACTGAGCTCAGGTAAGATATTCACCACCATCACTGTGAGTATTTATCCTGAGTATTTCTCTGTAGTCATGGCTATGCTTCCTGCAAAACCCAAGCTAGATTGTTTAAGATGAGCTCAGGTTAAACCATGACATCAGTGTCACAGTGTGAGGGATCAGGGAATGAGGGATGCTTGGGAAGGTACTATTTCGTGATGAGCAATTATCCAAAAGGAATCCTCTGCTGGGAGAGGAGAATGTTTTATGGCCATGACAAAAGCTGGCACTTAATTCTATTTGATGTGAAGGAAAAAAAGATCATCATCAACATTTCTCTGTGCTACAGGATGAGAGACTGCTTGAGTCAGGGACGTTGCTGCGGCGAGTCAACTGGATTAAAAAAGTAATGAAAGGAGATGCAGGAAAAAAGTATGACAAAGGGGATAATTATGAAACAAGGAGCAGAAGAAGGGTTGAAGTTTTCACCTTAACAATCAGGAAACCCAGTCAGGACTGCTATCTGATCACAAACAAAATGTATTTCAATACCTCTGCTTGCCTGGACAGCTGGGGCTCCTGCAATCAAACCACACACCCCCCCCGCAAAGCACACTCACATGGGCAAAAAGCAAGAGGGCAGCACATCTGGGGCATTGGTGTAAAGTTTGGACAACCAGATGTGTCTGTCAGCTTCACACTGTGCCCTAACTTGGTCAGAAAGGATTTGCCAAAAATGTTGTGGAGCTGGAGGTGCTGTGCTTGCCCAGTTTCATGCAGCTGGACTCTAACCCAAATTAATTATATATGCGCTCTGCTTAATAAACATATAGATGACTCCTTCCTTCTGTCCTGTAGCAATTTAGCTGGTAAAAGCGCAATTCATATGGCCTGTCCTTGAATACCTGGCTCTGCTGGACCCAGTGCTGCTCATGGGGGGCTGTGTCTGAGGGGGGACTGTCCAGGTGGGGTTTAGGGTGATGCTCAGGTGCTTTCCTGGTCCCCACTCCCATTGCTTCTTCTGAAAGGAGTATGAAGGTTTTTTGTGAAGAGCCAGAAGATGGGATTTGGGACTGTGGGATGGGCTATGGGTCACAAAAGCATCTGGAAAACATGCCAGGCCCTCTAAAGCATGGGGTCCTGCAAAAAAAAGAAGGCATAATGCCCTCAGAGGAGCTGGCATGTCCCCTTCCCATGCAGGACTCTGCTCTGCATACAGCTGAATCCACCTTTAGTTCACAGTCAGGCGTTCCAAAGCCTGAGAAGTCACTGTAAATTAGGCTTTCTGCCTTTTAACCCACTGCTCGAAATGCTGTTTCTCCTCTTCCTGGCATCACAGAGTTGCCAGCAGTGCTATTTCAGAGAGCAGAGCAGAGCCGTTCATCTTCTTCTTTAACACCCTCAGTTTTTGCTTAGGTCAAGACGTGCTCATCTACCATTTTTCTGGTGATTCACAAGCCAGAAAAAGATCCTGGCTGCTTCAGAGGAGGGATGCACGAAGCCCTCAGTCACCATGAGTCACTTCTCTGCCAAATGCTAATTTTGCATCAGAAGCATGTTTTACTTGTATTTTGAGAGTGACTTTTTTTCTTTTTTTCCTTCTCAGTTCTGTCATTTGAGGATGCACCCGGCATGGCAGGTGGTGAGCACCCAAAAATCCTGTGAAACTTGTGGGTGCCAGAGCATCTTATTTGGGATTTGGGACTAGAGCTTCCTGGGGTGTTAATTAGTGTAGACCTCCTGAAGGAGCACCTTAATCAGGTTTGTAATAAGTAAGGTGGTCTAAGCAGGATGTTAAAAGATATTCAGAAAGGTGAAGCTTCATATAGGCTCCTGCAAGGAGGAGGATTTCTTAGGGGATCATTGAAAGCACATCTTTTTTCTCCTTCCTTGGTTTATTTGCTGGCATTCTACTTAAAAAACTTTCTTCCCAGTGGCAGCAATAAGGCAGTCTGGTAGGTTTTATGGCATTTTCAAGAGTTTTCTTCTCTGGCAATCTATATACTTGATCTTTATCCTTCTCCCTTTCTCTTCCTTAATTTTAACAAGCTAAACCATGTGATTATTAGCTGCCATAGTAAGTACATGTCCATGATCCTGAGTTAAGAGGAAATAGAGCAGTTGGTACCATTGCAAGCTTCCCTTCTTGCAGATAAAACTCGGTAGGTCTTGTTGGATCCACACATGCTGTCGTGTTTAAATGATTAAACATTGGCTCTCAGTGGCCAAAACCTTGGTATTATAGAGCAAAGATGAAGCTTGCAGAGGACATCCCTCCTCAGTAATGAAGTCAGTGAGGATGCCAGAGATTTAAGTCCCTGTTCCCCAGCAGACATGGTACAAACTGCGCCACAAGTAACCACATGGAATTTTCTCATCTTTCTTCCTTTTCCATCTCATTGAAGGTTAGAGGTTTCCACCTAATCGAATGTTAAGAGTGGAGGCTACAGACAGATGACAACCCACAGAGCTGTACTGTAAGATGTCCTTGTTTGGCAAGGTAAAGTGGCCTAGCTCCACTGGGAAGCAGAAACTGGGGCCGCAGTGGGAAGGGAAGCAGATAAGAAAAAGAAGAAAAAGAGGAAGCCAAAGCCAGAAAACTCCTCTTCAACTCCTCTCCCACCACATGCATGATCACCATATGCTCACATGGACACTAAGTGCTGGTGAAACAGCCTGAAACACCAAACAAAACACAGGCTGTAGCCCCAGGGGCAGTAGAAAGAATGAAGAGAGACAAACATTATGCCTCCTCCGGGAGGTGTGGGATGTAACCCAGCACAGGGAAACCTGCTTCGCTTCTTGCGTGAAATATGCCCAAGCAACTTCTTCAGTGCTTGGTCCCCAAATGAGAGCTTCTATTTGTTTACATCTGCAATTGTCTCTGCCTGATGCTCCCATATCTGTGTGTACTGTTGAAACTGGCTAGTGAGGGATGGGAAAGCCCTATTAAATCATTAAGCCTCTCCCCTGAAGTGCAGGCCACATGCTGTCAATCTGATAGAAACCAATACTGCAGTTTATCTCTGTCAGAAGTGCTGTGAACACTTAGCGTCTGCCTTTTAATTTCATTGTTTTCTTAAAATATCATGTCCTTAGGCTCTGCTGTTAATTCAGCAGAAAAAGGGAAATGCAAAGGGGAGATCGTGCTTAACCAACCTGATCACCTTCTGCAATGATGTGACTGGGTGGATGTGGGGGAAGCGGTGGATGTTGTTAACCTCAACTTTAGTAAGGCTTTTGACATGTCTCCCATAACATCTCATAGACCATGTGACAAAGTACAGGTTAGATGAGTGGATGGTGGGGTGGGTTGAAAACTAGCTGAACGGCTAGGTCCAAAGGGTTGTGGTTAGTGGCACAAAGTCCATTTGGGGGCAAGTGGTGCACCCCAGGGGTTGATATTGGGGCCAATGCTGTTCCACACCTTCATTAAGGACCTCAGTGATGGAACAGGGTGCATCCACAGTGAATTTACAGATAATATAAAACTAGGAGGAGTGCCTGATACACCAGATGGTTGTGCTGCCATCCAGAGGGACGTCAACAGCCTGGAGAACTGAGTTGTCACAAAGTTCAAGGGGAAATGCAAAGTGTTGCCCCTGGGGAGTAATAACCCCAGGCACCAGTACACACTGGGGCCTGACTGGCTGGGAAGCACCTCTACAGAGAAGAACCTGGGGGGGGTCCTGGTGGACACCAAGTTGCACATGAGCCAGTAATGCATCTTTGTGCCAAAGGCAGCCAACAGACTGGGCTGGAGGAGGTGATCCTGCATCAGAAGGGGTGTTGCCAGCAGATGGAGGGAGGTGATCCTTCCCTTCTTCTCAACACTGGTGAGATCATGCTTGGAGTGCTGGGTCTGGTCCTGGGCTTCTCAGTACGAGAGACATGGACATAGTGGAGAGAGTCCAGCAAAGGGCCAATAAGATGATGAAGAGACTGGAGCATCTTGCACATGAGGAAGGGCTGAGACAGTTGGGACTGTGCAGCCTGGAGAAGAGAACACTCAGTGTATAAAAACCTGAAGGGAGGGTGGAAAGAAGACCGAACCAGGCTCTTCTCAGTGGTGCGCTATGACAGGACCAGAGGCAGTAAGCATAAACTGAAACACAGGAGGTTCCTAAAACGCTTTTTCACTGTGAGGGTGACCAAGAACAAGCACAGGTTGCCCAGGGAGGTTGTGGAGTCTCCATCCTTGGGGATACTCAAAAGCTGTCTGGACACGCTCCTGGGCAACTGGTTCTAGGTGGCCCTGCTTGAGCGGGGAGGCTGGACCAGATGACCTCCAGAGGTCCCTTCACACCTCAACCATTCTTTGACTCTCTGATTCCCTTTCTGACTTTTTTTCCCAACTGAGGAATCCTTCTTTGCCTCACATTGCCTCTATTTTTCTAGGCATCATCAGCCAAGATATTTGGCATCATCAGCCAGGATTTCCAGTGTGGGGAAACCGACTACTATTCCTGGGGCTTCAAAGACAGATAATCAGCAACAAGCACTACTTTTCATCAGGTATTTCACCACTCTTCTCCAAAGGGATGGTATCGTAATCATAATCTTCAGTAGGTATCAGCAATTATAAGATTTTTTTAATCCAGTAAACTGGGGCTGCGTTTAATCCAGTAAGCCAGCACAGTGATATTAGCAGAGTCTTCCTCCATTACATCTTGCCTGTAAGTTATATTTCAATAGGGGAAGCCATTCATACCCTACCATCTCCTGACTTGGCCAAACATCCACAAGCCTATTGCTAATCTGCTTTCTCTAATGAAAGCATCAATTCCTAGCAGCGATAGTTGTCATTAAATCAATAAGACATTTAACCCATTCTTCTGGTGCCTCACACAAACACTTGAGCAGCTTGTTAACAAGATTTGCTAACACTAAGGTCCCACAGTCCAGAAGTTTCCCACCAATGCTGCAAAACATAATGGTATTTGACTTACAGAAGAACTTTGATGGTTTGCTTTGTTCTTCTAAATATTTTAATCCCGTTTTCCCTCTGATTTTTCAGTGTTTGAAACCTGTGGAGCAACTGGGCTTGGGTGGAGGTGGTTCAGGCTTGAATGAAGCACCGACAGTAAATGCCAGGCATCGTCTTCTGCAGGTACTCAAACAGAGCCACAGAGACAGTCAGTTCTTGTTTTGCCCAGCAATTTACTTTTCCCCCAGAGAAACAGTAAACTAAGTCCTAGTCATCCCTCAGGGGTTTCCTTCTTTCCCTGGGATCTATTCCTGATAATTTTTTTTTTAATCACTTGGAAGTAAAACCGTGGCCCCTTATAGTCTCCCAACACTCTTCTGGCTGGTAAAAACCCCGTTCCTGGAAATCTGGAGGCCAGCTAATGTTTTAAGGATGAGGAGATGACCCCAAGATTGGCAGCTTTGCCTCCAGAATATTTCCTGATGTTAAAGTGCAGCTGACGTGGCTTTTCTCTTGAGCACCAGGAGCAGCCTATGCTGACAAGGGAGTGCTTCTGTGGTGTGAAACAGCCTTTTTTACTGGTTTTACAGGTTTTTGGTGGCTGGGTCTGGCCATCTCACTGAAAGACCTTCATCCTTTCTCCGTGCATATTTGTGTGCACATTGACATAGCGGGATCAAGGGCTGCAAAAGTAAGGATCATACTGCTGACCTGCTGGCTTGTAGACCATAATTAGTTTATGTCTGAAAAGCACAGCAGCAGCAAAATGTTTCATGTGTGTCTGTTCAGAGACAAGCAGGTAGATAAGGAGGGTGACAATGCTAGAGGAAGAAGAGAAGAAATACAAAAGGAGTGAACAAGCTGGCAAAGAGAAGGCAGCCAGAGGTGCTCAAGGACAGAAACACAAGAAGTCAAGCTGATTATGGAGAAGAGCCTGTGCTTCAAAACATGAAGGGGAGCAGCACAGAGAGATGCGAAAGAGCAGTAATGACAGGGAGATGGATCGGATGGGCAAGCTGTGGATTGAAGGCAAAGGCACAAAAGGGCAAGGACAGGACAGATACATATGGCTTTGCAATTAGTGGCTGTGATTTATGTTTGCTTCTTTGTCTTATCATCCTTCCCTCACAGATGTCCTGCAAGCAGTGGCAGTCAGGGGGGTATTTGGGGAGGAGGGAGAGGGGATTTTAAATGGTCAGACTAGCTGTGAGGTATGGAAGGGACTTTCTCATAGTCTGTACAACCTACCCAGGCAATTCTCATGAGCATTCAAAGCTGGTTTGGGTTTCAGCTGCTGGTGGGTGAGGAGCTGGGAGGAGTGAAGCAGAAACGAAGGTGGAAAAACTTTCTTTGTTGGGACACTGCCCCCTGATCCTTTCTCCTCATCCTGACCATTCCCTTTGCTCTGTACACACATACACACAAAAGTTGCTATCCCATCTGTTGTGCCAAAGCTCAAAGCAACATGATTTTGTGGCCATCACTTGATTAGCTGGCAAGGCTGTGAGCCTAACTGAGAAGCTTGAAACTGTGGAAGGGGCTTAGACATTTAACTTTGATTTATTTTCAATGAGTTTTTTACACCTCTGCTTACATGGCAAGATTAACACCATAAGTAGGGAGAAATAGGCTGATCTTAACCCAGGGCTGGACCAGAGGGAGCTCCATCACCTCTGGTCCCCCCCACAGAGGAGGGGGCACATGAAGAAAGAACTGGGGCTGTGTGGGAGGAGAAGCAGGAGGCAAACAGGGTGAATTTGGGAAAGGAGGAGTGCCCTCCCTTGGGAGCAGAGGTCAGAGAGGCTTGGCTGTTCAGAGGGGGCCAGCTGTGGCCACGGCAAAGGCAAGTGGTGGGGCAAGAGGGATGTGCGGGTGACCGCAAGCTCCTCTGCTGTGTGTCCCTCGGGGAGTGAGTCAGGACTTGTGGGTTCACCCTTTCCTATAATAGTTGGGGCTGAGGGTGTTTACCCTGTCTGCTCAGGCAGCCTGAGCACAGGCATCCTCTGTAGTGCTCCCGCCCCTGCAGAAACCCACCCGCAGCTCCAGGCTGGTGGGCTTCATGCCCTGGACACCTCAGGACCTGTGTCTCTCTCAGGGGAATCAAGAACTAAAGCTTCTGGGATTGCCTGTGTTAATAATGACACTATAGACCCATATATAAATGCAACTACATGAATAGATTAACTTTGCTTCGCTGTTCAATAGCTCCAGGAAAGCTTATGTTTGGAGTGAGCACACCTCGGTAAATCACTCCCAAACACCTAATTCGTTGGCCCTGCAGGGCCCACACCATGACAGCCTGGAAATGAGACTGTAAGTGCATTTTTTTCTCCCTTGTTCTTTTGGAATTTCTTTTGCTGTTTTTCTCTTATCTACAGGTCCTTTGGGTGAGCATCTGGTACCTGCTTGCCCAGCTTGGCTGCTTTTTCTTGATATCCCAGCCTCTTCCTGGTCTTTCCTTGGAGGCTGTAGCAAGTTCCCCTGCCCTTAATGGAGCTCGGAAGGAGCCTTGCCCAGAAAATGGGGATTTGCTGTCTCTTAGGCCGAACAAGGGCACACACTCGTGGTAGTAAAGCGTTAAATCTCCTCTAGCATTATGTGCGAGAGATGCAAACCCCTGGTTTTCTCTCTGGTCTGGGAATGGGCATCCCTGGTTTTCCTTTAAGGGAATCTGTGAACAGCAATTGAGAAACACAAGTCAGGTAAAAGACAGGGATCCCCATTTCCACTGGCAGCTTTAAAGGGAGTCTGTATACCCTAAAAAGTCTGGAAAGAGCTGCAGGGGACGGAGTCCCCAGCTTGCTCCTGGGCAGAGCTCATCCCTGTGCTTGGAGGTGGCTTGGAGCTGTCTCCTGCTTCCCCCTGGAGCCAAGAGCCTGCAGCAGGCTTTTGCAAAAGATGCCTTGTTAAAGGTGGTTCAGTAGAGCATCTGTGGATCCCAAATGAAGAAATAAAAGGAAAAAGTGGAATTTTTAAAGAAATTAATCCATTTTTATCCTGGAAAGCAAAGGTTACTGGCCCAGGCTGGCTCTGTGGGCTGCTTCAGGCTCTCTGGAGGAGAACTGGGGGTTGCCCCTGCCTTGGTTGGAGCAGCTTTGACTAGTTCGGGAGGGAGGGAGCAGTGGGAAAGGATGGGAATGAATAAAATAAAGCCAGGGGGAGAGAACTTCGTTATATTAATATTCACTGCCCCGTTCTAGAAAGGGAAAAAAAAATGCTTGGTCATTTGTTGCACTTCCAAAAACACATAGAAGTGAGAGTCCATAAATTGTTTAAAGAAACAATATGCATTAAATAGTATTTACCTGCCAGAATTGAAAGGGGGGATAAGGGGGAAGAAGACATCAATTGGAGGGAGAGTAGAAAGTATTTTGATTGAAAAATATCAACAAGCTCTCCTAGAAGCAGCATCAGGCAGCAGTGATTGGTTTTGTACAAAAAAAGTCCTTCTTCCCTATGTAGAAGACTGGTTTTATTTTTCCAGTTCCAGATCACCTACTTCTCCCACAAGAAAGCCACATAATACCTCCCAGACATCCCAACTCCCCCCATTGAACTCTCCAGAAAACTTTGGGTAACAGAGGAGAAAAGAAGAAAAAAACCTCAGAAACAAAACACAACAGCAAGGTCCAGATCCTCAAAGACCTAAAAATAGCACTGAGACCTGGGCTCTGTGTTGGCAATGACATTTTGGTGGAGAACTCTTCCTGCGCATCCTGGCTCCTAGCTCAAATCTGTGCACAAAAAGGGATTTTCTAGGCGTTTGGGTTGTTGTGGGTTTAGTGGCTTGCCAATGACTTCTAGGTTTTTTTATTCCCTAATCCTACATGAGCATTGTAGGCTGAGAGACATAATCCAGGCTCCTTGAATGAATCTCACAGAGTTTTGTTCTTAGACAGAAAATGAATTAGGTTAAGCAGGGATTAGAGGAGACACACCACATGCCTGCTTGGCCCCATGCAATAGCAATTGTTTATGCGTGAGCTGGAAAAAAAAAAGGTTTGTGAAAAAAATAGCTGTAAAAATTAATGGGTTTTCCAAAATGAAAAAAAGCAAGAATAAAAAAGGAACCTCAGAGGGTTAGGGAGACTTTCTCAAAATGACAATCCCATGGCACTGTATAGCTCTGGCAGTCTGGGGTAAAATATATCTAGGATGGAGCCAGCATCCATGGAAAGATGGAGGTTCAATGGCTGTGGATGGGTCTGAGAATATCAAGACAAAGCTTTGCTGAGCAAAGAAGGGCTGATAGGGAAAGCATACCTTTAGACCACAAAAATCATGAAGATTTGGGTGGTGTTTTTAAAACTGCAGCCACAGCGAGTGGGTGGTGATGGCCCATGGGTTGTCCTCCTCAGCCCTGCTGTTTCTCCAGCCCCAAGAGGCCAGATCCTGCTCTGCCTGCTGTGCTGGGTCCAGGCATGCTGAGCATGGAGCGTGATGCCAGCTTTCTGGATTTTCTATTTTAAGCAGCTTCCGTCAGAGGTGAGGAGTTGAAAGTTGCCATGCCGACAGGGAAATTTCAGGCCCTAAAATAGTCAAAACTTGCTCCTGCATCATGCAAGCGTGCGTATGCTTCCTGCAAGGGAGGCAAGGACCGAGCTAGGAGGGCGCAGGGAGGCTGTAAGAATCCTTCCTATGCAGGGGGGAAACAACCCCTTGAGAAAACATCTATAAGATGCTTTCAGACTCCTTCCCTATAGATAGCTGGGTAAATAAAGCAGCAGCTGGCAACAGACAGCAGCAGCAAAGAGGGGATCCTAATGATCACAGCATTAAAAAACCTGATTATTCCTGGTTTTACTATCACTGTCACTGCTAGAGATCTTAGCCTCCAGACCCTGATAAGGAATCCAGTTCTCAGTGTGAGACATGGAGAGCAGAGGAAAAGAAACCGGATGGTTTAGGAGGGAATATACATTTCTCAAGGAAGTCTTGCAGTATGCTCGTGGGGCAGTACTGGTGAATCACGATGTAAAAGATTTGTAGCTACAAGTTGGAGATTCCCGAGGGCTGCACCAAGCACCCAGCTATGTCCTGCCAGTCATGAACCTGAAGCCTCCTCCTGTTGTACAAGAATAAATGGGCTTGGTTTTGCATTTTCCCACACTGTTCAATCCAATTTGACCAAAGATGCCAAAATGTGGATTTGTTTGGGGTTTTTTTTAAAGTTCCTTAAAACTGGGGTAACCCCTGCAGAGATGCCCAAACCAGTCAAGCCAGTGACACACATCTCCAGTGGTTAGGGGACAGTTATGCCTCTTGCATGTGCTTGGGTGAGGTTATTCTCCACCCTCACAAAAGCATAAATACAAATGCTGTTTGGCCATTCCTGACCAAGGAAAAAATCAATTCACTTTACATGCTGAGAGTCAGCCATCCTCCGGACCCTAGTGGGTGCTGAAACATCTCTGTGGCCACCAGAAATGAACCCTGGCAGAGCCACAGTGAAACTCAACATGCATTTCAGCAAGGGAAAATCACAGCTTGCTTTTCATTTCCCACATTCTGCCTTTTTTTTCTCTCTCCCTCACTCCTATTGTTTTTCCCTGCTTGCCCCTCCAGCCAGTTGTCGCTTCACAGTCCACGCTTACAAATGTAATTTCTTCTGATGTATGAATATTTCACAATTGCTCCCTGCCCCGGGGACAGTGTCTGCCTAGGAGGAGGCAGCCTCTCCGGGGATAGAAATGGTAGCAAATGGCAATCTTAATGAAAGATCTCTTCTCCAAGGGCATATCTGCAGAAGAATACACCATCCTGCAAGAGCTCCCAGCCCATCAGAGTGTGCCCTGCTCTCCAGCTACTTGAGTTGCCTTTGGCCATGGGTGGTGGATGTATAGAGAATTACAACTTGGTCTTTTCCTAGGATACACTATTTCATAGGTTTGGAGATGTGTTGGGATGCTCTGGCCCGAGCTCCTCATAAGACTGATGGAAATATCTTCCCTTCTGTAGACATACAATGACATAACCCATAGAGTGGCATGATGCTTTCGGTGAATTTTTTTCCACCTGATGTCCGGACAGGGGAACTTCATTACGTAATTCCCCCCATCCTGATACACATAAGTAGGTGATAATCAAAGCACATATCAAATCCAAGCAACAAACTAAGCATCTTCACCAAAGAAATGTGTACCTGGGCACATGTTTCCCCAAACCTCCATATCTCTATTGCCTCTTAATCTCCTTGCCCATCTCTTGATCTACAGGCCACCAAGAGGGGCTGGCACACAGCTGACATGTTTTCCCGGGTGTTTGTGACCCCCAGACCCACCCAAAATTTTTCCAGCGAGGTCTGCCCCCGTGCTGGATCTCCCTTGCTGTGCAGGACCTCTCTCTTCACACCCCATCCAGACTCAGGTTTGCTGTGGGCATAAATAAACTGACCTCAGCAGTATGTATATATCTATGTGTATATATCCCACTGTATGTATACAGCTACCTTAGAGATATCCTAGCTTTCTTAGATATCTGAATGATACGTCTTAGATACCTGAGTGATACGTCTTAGATAGATAGATCTTAGTTATTTATCCGAGTAGCAAGCACAGCCCATGCCTGAGCAGCGGCCACGGTGCTGTCTCTCTCTCCGACAGTGGGTGGCACTATGAAATCAAAATAGCTTTGCTTCCCCTTTATTCCACTATCTTCATTTTTCAGCCTGGTGAGGTTTGAGCTGTGCAGTTTCGGAGGGGCAGGGAGCATGGGTTTCACACCGACAGCATCTCATAGTCGAGGTTCATCGGAAGGGAACTCGTACAGCAAACTGCGGGCTGCCAGGAGGATGGAAAAATCAGAAATGGCAAAGTTACTCTGAAGGCTGAGCCTGGTTTGAGTTGTGCTCTTCACCACTGTTGTTTTTTTTTTTTAATTTAAGGAGCAAGAAGTGTTTATTAGGAAAAAATCTAGTATGGTGGCTACTTTGTTGCCCTTTTGTCTTGTAAAACACAGAGAATAATTGCTGGTCTGCTTTTTCAGGATGGTGTTAATCTGTGACACATTCTCTCCTGCAAATAACTTTAATATATTGGGACTCGGTGTTGTGACTCACTCTCGATAGCAAGAGATGTGGAACTTGATTTGCACGTCTCAATAATTTTTCTTTGCACTTTTGTTCTGTTAGAGATGCAAGGGAGATACTCAGGTTTGGCTCTCATCTGCCCTAGGACTTTCTTATCAGCAGGGTCTCCCTGATTAGCTCCCATTGCAAAACTTCTGCCAAACTGAATTGACTGCAAGTGAACAGCAAGATGGTGCAGTCCGCAAGTCCATGAGCGATGGTACAGTTACATTCATCACTGGGGAAAGGACACAGAAACATATGCCCAGATTGCTAGGCTTGGCAGAAGCGCAGAGTGCTCCAGCCTGTATGAAAATTATGTTCTCAAAGAAATTAATAAAATTTCTGTGATACTAGCAAACACGGAGCTGTATGGCAAACTGTGTTTAAAAGCTGAATGGGTATTTTTTACCTAAACCACACCCTTGGCAGGGAAACAGTGGGATCTAAAGGAATAACGAGAAAACAACAATGTATTCATGATAAAAATGCAGAATCTCCTGACACATCAAAGGAAAGCCCAGTTTCACCGTGCCCTGTGCACCAGGGTAAAGTCCAGTGTGTTGTGTTGGGCACATCCCAAACCCGAGTTTCTCAGGTGATGGCTGGTGAATCATTTCCAAGTGATACATTATAGCAGGAGATGTCCCTGTCTCCTGCCTCTCTGCTCTGTGTGCTTGCAAGAGGTTTAACGGAGCAGCTGCTTATTGCAACTGGGACTCGTGCTGGTACTAGGATCTATTTGATGGAAAGTTGCCCCCACTTTAAGCAGAGGAATGGGACCAGCTTCCAACAGCAGCCTGGTCCACAGAGTAAGGCAGCAGTGTTTAAAGATGTCAGTAGGGGAATTACACCTTCTGTTTGGCTCTTCAAATAGGACAGGGGTATATCCAGATTTGTACAAGTCCTGGTTTCACCCTAAACAAAAATGACCCCTAAATAGGATGCTAGGTGCAAAACATTGTGCTCACACTTTACTCAGGCAGCCCAAGTAATGTGGTACCCTGCTGAAGTCAGGGTGATGGAGGGTTTGTAAAACAACAATACATCATCTCCCTGGAGGGTATTTTATCCAAGGGTCCTCCACTCTGTGTCACGTCTTGGCCAGTTCTACGTCCCTGAGGCAGATGAACACACAAGTGAGGAAACTGGAACACAAACATCTTCAGGGCCAAAAGCATTGTGTGACCCTGAGAGGTGCTGGTTGTGCCTGCAGCACCTCAGGCTCAGTTTAGAGGACAGGCTATGCCCAGCCTGACACACTGACTGTGTAGACACATCCATCAGCAAGGATATAAGTCATGCCTGGGAAATAAAATGCAAACAAAGCAAGTCTGGGAACTGGTAGTGCTCAATGTCACACGATGGGGTCTGCACTGGTGCTGGCAACCAGGAGGGCTAGGGTGACCCTGCTTATGGTGGTGACATGGGACCAAGCTTCCCTCCACAAAGAGGGCATCCCCAGGACATCAGAAAGTTAGTTTACCTTGGAATTGTGCAAGAGCTAGTCCTTCATTCTCTTAGACGTTTGGAGGAAGTTTTTGGCAGAATAACTGTGCTTCTTTTGCAGGCCCAGACAAGAGAAAAGGAGACATTTACTGCACTCAAAAACCTGGTCTCTACACACAGGGAGAGCCGCAATAGACAACAAATCCTCCTGGAGTGCAGTGAGAGGCTGGGCAAGCAGACACAGTGTTCATGCAACATGGTGGACACTCATTGCAGACCCCAAAAGAGATACACCAGCAAAGGACAGGACCGTGCTAGGGGGAGTACTGCTTCTTCCGCTTCTAGAGGAGACCTTTTTGGCAATTACAAAGCACGCTCCACTTTTGCAGGCCAGAGCAGGTGACTGGTGTCTCCAGCTACCACTATGTCCACCTCAAAGAATGATGGCTCCTATGAAGCCAGTCCATAAGCAATCCCAACCACCTTGTGCTAGCAGTGTGTGTGTCTGTGTGTTTTCTTTCACAGCTGTGTCACAGTCATACCCTGCTCTTCTTTATTTTAAAGCAAATGACTCTGTGGACTTTATACCAGCACTTCAGATTCTCTAGTGTCTATACATCAGTCTAGCTTCAGACACCAGTGGGTATACATTAGTTCACGCTAGCTAGGGGCTGGCTCAGCCTGTTTGCTGATGGCGATGGCATACATTTTAGTGTAACTCCAGTAAGGATCATCTTACTGGGACCAGATGGGAACACAAGGGGCTGTTGTCCCAGGGGAGATGTTTGGGTGTGAGAAAACACCAGTTTCCCTGAGGCACGCTGCCTTTGTGCACCTTGGCATCCAAACCAGCAAAGACCTCAACACTGCATCAACCTCCCTGCTCCCTTTTGCAGAGGCCTTGGGGTTCAGGGGTACCAACCACATGGCCCCTCCTTCACAGCATCTGCTGTGCTCAGATGGACAGTGTTCAGTAGCAGGGGAGCACCAAGTGACAACACCTGCCACTGTGGGAGTTGCTGTCGGTGTGGTGTTGTTTTTATATATGCTGGTGGAAAACCCAAACTCCGCCCTTGCAGAGAAATGTGTGAGGTTTTATGGAAAATCAGGCAAGGCAACCATGGCCCTGTCACCTATGCCAGAGCCTGGGGGGCCAGTTTGTCCTAAGATCAGCCCCACCAGTCCCCCATCTTTCTTCCTCCAGCAGGAGCAGAAGCTCATCACCCAAGGGCTGTCCCCACCATTCCCTTCCCATACAGCATATGCCCCAGTTCTTCATCCTTTGAGTGGCAAAATTAAATTTTGCCTACACAGCTGGGAAATGTCAAGCTTTGCCCAGACTTGTGCCTATCCAGTGCCCACTCAAGCTGCAACACTCAGAAAGCCCTAAGGCTGAAGCCCTTGGCTTAGACTCATCTACCCAGCTTTGCTCTCCATCACTCCTCTTCATGCCAAGTGTGGACATTATGATTAATGTGAAGGATTCACAGCCCTGGCTTGAAGGACTTACCATCAACAAGATACCCTTTATGAAATGATTTCTGCCAGGGTTGTTTAATGAGAAGCATTTTGCCATGGTTTATCTCAGTTGGATGCCTCAGTGGGTCTGGCGGGAGGTTTGCTCCAGTGGGGCCAGAGTCTCGCCCATGAGCCAAAGGTTCTTAGAAGTGGCTTTGGCTTTTCTCAAATTAGGCTGCTTGTGACTCACAAACTTGTGTCTTGCTTTCAGATGAAAGAGGGAGATAGAGGAAAGATGGGTAAATAGGCAGACTGGTGCAGGTTTCATACCAGGCTCTGCAAATTGCTTTAGCTAAATCAGAGATATTGCTAGTGGGCTTTTGACATGCAAGTCCTGTCTGCTTCTCAGTTAACCCTTCCCTGGGAGCAGAAGATGAAGGGATTTAATTTCCTTACCAGGACCAAAGCACAGTGCTAGGAAGGTGAAATGACCCCTCCTGCTTGTGTGCTCTGGGGACCTGAGAAGCAGCACAACCATGCAATGTGTACGGGGCTCCATGTGGCTGGGGGACTTCTGGGGTTGTCCAGAAACCCTTCACCAAAATATGTAGCATCTCCCAGTGGCCTTCCCATATTCCTGAGTTCTGGAGGAGGAAACTATGCACAGTAACCAGCCTCAGGGAGGGCTGAGGAAGGAGCCAGCAACAAGAAGTTGGGTAAAGCTGTCCCATGTCCCCTTCATAGTGGATACCTGCTTCACACATGGTGGGTGATAAGCTCCCAGGAAATTATTTCTGAATATGCACAAGGCTAAATTGGAGTTGCTGTATTCCTGCTGGCTCCAAGAGAGCTGAGAGTACAGTTACACACCTGGTTGCAACAGTTTAATTATTAGAAACTTGAATTTCACTGAATATATTTAGAAAGAAAAGTTGCATTTGCCAGTGAGGCTTCTGATATGATGACATGAGAAGCTCCTAAGATATTTCTGGGGTTTTCACTTTTGGAATTGGTTTATCTGGTGTTAATGAAAATCTAGGCATATATTTACAAGTTCCCCCACTGCCAATCAGAATTGCTTTCCATAGAGCCTGGGTCCTGGGGAAGGGCTCGAGGTCCTGAATATAATATTCCCCTGTTTCAGAGTTGGACCTATGTACCCTAAGTGCATGGATGTACCCACATACTATCTAACATATCCCTTCTTGTTTATCTGGTTCAGCCTCTTGTGAAATACTTCTACAAGATTCTGTGCATTTTCATCCCAATTGCTCTGAATGTAATTACCCAATCTTGCTAAAACTGTTTAAATGTGATTAGCCAATGCAATTATGCAATAATAGAGTTGGTCCAAAAATTAAAAGCAACAGAAAGAAAAAGAGGGGAAGAAAAAAGCAAATAGAGAAATTTGCATCAGATTTTTTTTGATTACTTTTCCTATTTGACAGTATGGAGGGAACAACCCTCCGATGCTGGAAAAAGATTGGTTTCAAAATGGAGAAAAAAACAACTCTGGAATTCATTCCTTGAAAACAGTTTTTGGTCTGAAAATGCTGACCCAGGGAAGATTTTTTGCTGTTTTCCCTGTGGTCCTCTTTAGTTGCCCAGAGGCACATGAGAGATGGTGTCACCTGGTTCCACATAAGAGGGATTAACAGTGGTCAATGTCCCATGAAAAGAAATGCATCTAGAACCTGCTGGAGGTGGCTAGTGATGCTCTCCTGTGAAAGACACTAAGCTCTGGTGATCTCCCTGTGTTCCTGGGGGAATCATTTGGGAATGAAGTGGGAATCTTGCTCCAGGGCTGCAGGCAAATCCTGTCACGCACAGCAGCATCTCAAAGGTTTGCATCCTTCTTCACCTAAAAAGTCCTTCCAAGAAGATCCTATGGTCACTGCCTCGGTCTTCACTGAGAGGCCCTGAGGTCAAGGGCTGTTGAACAGCTCAGTCCCTTTCTTTGCTGACTCTCCACCATTTTCTGCACCATGTGAACAGGCACATTAAACCTTCAGACACCAAATCAACAAAACTATCCCAGCTCAGTAACGGAGGTTATAAGCCAGCTGAACAAGTCAAGGCTTACTTCTATACATTCACTTTTCACTCTTCATTTGACTAATTAAGCAAGAAACCTGGGTCATAAATTAATATGATTAAAACAAATGAAGCAGTGTAGAGTACACCCTTAACTGTGCAGATCATAGGTCACTCCATCTGTACTTGTTTGTTTAGCCCACTCCGGACAAAGTCCTAGCAGATTTTGAGCATTTAATTGTCAACTCTTCATTTTTTACAGTTCACTGCTTGCAAGCCCACAGATTGTGCGGACATTGAGAGGCAAAGGGCCAAATCATGCCCCATCCTGCCCCACTGGGAATGAACTGAATCAACAAGATGAGCAAGCATGCTGCCAAGGGTGGGACATGGCTGTGCCCAGCCACTCATGCTGCACTTTGGATTGAGCAGAAGTAGGAGGCAGCGGTGTTTTACTGCGGAGGAATTTCCTACCTTGCAAGACCCACTGTACTGACCTCCTGTCCCCATTAGCTTTGCCTTTTCAGCTCAGACTGGATCTCGCAATTTGCCCTGAACCCTTTCTCTGGCTGTTTCCAGCTGGGGGCAAGGGGCGGCCTGTCTCCAGTCACGGGGCTCATGGCCGTAGCTCATCCTTATGCAAGTCCTGAGGTACCCTGGCTGCTCCTCTTTCTTCCTGCTCAGCACCAGATCATTATGAGATCTAGTACCATCCAGCCACCACTTGCATAAATGTGCTGCAGTACTGGAGGTATCTGTGCTCTCCCTGGCAGTACACATGGTCCCCTGGAGGAGAACTGATAAGAACCTAGTAATTTAATTTTGGGGAAGGAAACCAGGGAGGTCATAGTGACCTGCACTCCTGTCTCAGCTGCATGGCTCCTGGCCATGCTGGGGTGCAAATGCCACGAGGCTTTTGCAGGCAGATCTCCGACCCGTTCGTTAGCCAGGCCCAGCTGAACATCTCCTTTCCTGCCTTGTTACACACTGTGGCTCCTGCACAGATAAGTTAGGATTTGGGATGGATGCAGTGAAGGGCAAATCTCCAAACACCAGTATTTTTCTGTGCCCCAAGGGTGTAGGTGAGACAGTGCATCTGCTGGCTTGAAGTAGATATTGTTACTGGAATTTGGGATGCCTTTCGGATTAAGCATCATGCAGCGCTCACAAGGCTCCATTTAGCCGACATGTCTGAGCTCTGCCTGAAAATCTGATTTCCCTGTCATTAGTTCTAAAGCTGTCTTTGCCTCTCCTCCTTTCTTTTTTCATTCTTTTCATCCTGGCCCGCTGTAACATGCACCTCCCTGTTATGTTCTTCAGAGGTACTGCCTTGTTTTTACTTGAACTAAATAATTCTCTGTGCTCTTTTCTCCCCCTTTCCCAGTATTGGCCTTTCCCCAAATTCCTGGCACAGGCAGTTCGTTTTCTATGGTTTTGCTTCAGCTGAGCTTGGTTATTGAATGTGCTTTCTTCTTTCCAGAAAGACTCCTGGTCCAGCCCCTGGGCTGTTTTTCCAACACATTAAGTGTTTCCATGTCGTTCCTCTCCTCCACTCCAAGAAGATTTAGTTTTATCCTTTAAAAAAGTAGCAGTAACCCTTTATATCTCTACTTCTGGCCCATTTTCTAAGGACACAAGGTGTATTTAATGGTGCTATGCTTGGGTATGTATATGTCTACCTGTTGATTCCCTCATAACTTGAGCCCATTAGCCAAATTTAATGAAGGTGGTCAGAGAATTAGGGAGCTCAAAGACTTCAGGTTCTAAAAAGTCTCATGAATTTGTGTAAGTGAGCAGACAAGGAAGATGCTCTGTGCTCCTTAACCAAAGGGCAGAATAAATACTGTGGTTTGGGGGGAAAAACTCAAAAATAGGACCAAGGGCCCCGGATCCAAAAGCAAATGAAAAACATGCACTTATATTTCTTCTAAACCCCATGCTTTTTAAACCATAAAGTCTCATGATTTCGGAGGGACCAGAAATCATGACTTTTAAACCCTTGGGTATGAAAGCAGTGATGTTGGAGTCTACTTGCAGCCAAGAGTAGTCAATAGACCCTCACAAACCCATGAGGGTACTGCTTCACCTCCTCCTTCTTGCTGGTTTCCTGCCAAGCCATTCCTAGAGGCAGGAAAGAAACACTCCCAGCCTAGAGCTATGCTATTGCATCTGAATACATGGTACAGGTCCAGGGAGGGACAGCATGGGACAAAGCAGATCAAAGAGCTGGATGTAGTGGGTAACCTTGGGCAAGTTGGTTTACCTCCCTGTGCCTCTGCTTGTCTACTCACCCTGCAGAAACCCTTGCTGCTAGGACTTTTCTCTGCCATGTCTGTACAGCACCTACCACTACAGGGTTCCCACCCGGTTGTGCCCTGCAGAGAAGGACTGCATCAGGTCCTAAAAAGTAATAATTATGGGCACAGCAATCTCATTCAAGAGCCACAGGATCAGCATCACTGTAGAAAGCAAAGGGGATAGCCTGGCTTGTAGGAGGCATTTCTAAGGGGCTTTGTTCCTTGGATAGGTGCCCCTTGGCTAGGGTTTCAGGCACTCTTCCCAAAAGCTCCAAGGAGATAAAAAACTGAGGTGGAGAAAAGGAAAGAAATGGAGGAGCAGGCAGGAAAGGAAGACAGAAATTGGGAGAGAGAAAGCAGGAGACAACTTTCTTGTCTGCCAGAACAGGTAGCTGCTGACTCAGGGAAAAATATTCCCATGTGAAGACCAAAAATCTTCCCTAGCCCCAGCCTCCTGCATGCACAGACCCCTCACAAGTGGTCAACATGGAGAAGGTTGGCATTGCTCCCTTTTGAGGAGCACAGCTGAAAAGAGCCACAATTTCTTCCTTTAGGAGTTCAAGTCACTGCCCATAAGGTCTGATAATTCAAGGAGAGCTTCTCCAGAGTATGCATTTGCCTTCCTTTCTAACCATATTTGGATGTGATATGGGTGCTTTACCTACATTTCCCACACGAAGAAAGCCCCTTAGCTGTAACCCAGCTTCTCCTTGCCTGCAGACAGCTATTTACAGGATTTCAATGGGTAGGTCTGAAATGACTCCACGTCCAGAATCACCACTGCCAAAGGAAGGAGACGGGAGTCTTTGCAAAGGGCTTTAATAATCTTCCTGTTGCTCTGGTTGGCAGCTTTCGGCATGCATCCCGCATTCTTCAGTAGCCCTTTCCTTAGCAATGAATAGGCTTTTAGCACACTCTCACAATGATTGCTTTTCCTGTGGCACTCAGAAAAAGCTTTCAGCCTGCTCCAGCTGCCGCCTCTGCTGCCTCTCCTTATCCACCAGAAAGATGCAGTGGCTCTGCTCAGCATATCCTCTGCCACTAATAGAGCCACTCTTTCACCTCTGAAAAGAAGTGGCGTGTGAGCAAGGGGTGGAGGATGGCTTTGCCTCTGTTTATTTTTCTTAAAGCTCCTTTGCAAGCTGGGGGTTACAAGGCTAAGTTAGGACCTCTTCACCCCCCCCAAGAAGCACACGTGCCCTGTGGATCAGCAGCCCTGATGCAGGATCAGGGTCTTCAGCCTGGAGCCGCCATCCTGCACTGTGGCAGCAGTGTGCCAGAGACTGAACTTGCACTCCCCGATACAGGAGGTCTTGGCTCTGATTTAAGGCAGGTGGAAAGTGCATGCTCCTCCTGCCTTGTTTACCTTGTCTTAATTCCCAGCAGGGCTGTTACTCTAAAACCTGCAGTGACAGGACTCTTACACAGCCACAGTAGTGTGTAATCTACTCTGCACAACTATGTTGTTGCTTGATTTTTCCTCCTGGATTTGATAACGATACTGCTTAATTAGGGAGCAAAAATTGCTGTAGTTCAAGCTAATAAAAGCTTGAACTTTGGAGCTCCTAACAGTTATCTTAGATACCTACATTAGCAGGTACCCTAGATAGCTTTGAAAATTTTACAATAGGTAACGTAAGCTCAGGTTCTCAAAGGCTTTGAGGTCAGTGAGAATTACAACCCCCAAAAGAACATTAGGTAGCCACGTACTTTTCTAGGTCTGGCTAAGAAGCGTGTCTGAAACTGTGGACTTCAGCAGCAAAAAGCTCATTTTCCATGATGCAAACATGATAGGAGGAAAAGGAGAGAGTGGCAATGCAACATGCTGCTGTGACTTCTCAAGAATTTGAGGTTATTTTCATACTAACCTGCAGTCTCATTACATGAGTTTCTGTGTTTCCTCTTTCTCTTAACTTTGTTTTTTTTATTTCACTGCCCAGGAAAGCATTGACTATGCATTTACTATTTTCCTTATTTATATGCGACTCCTCCACATTTCCAAATATTTCTATGTATCTTTTCAGGAGTAAAGAGAAAATCTACATCACCTCTTTCTCCACTATTAGGACAACTACTTTGTGATTCACATGGAGATTTGGGACAACTGTAGACACAAGGTAAGTTTTAGTCTGGTTCCTAAAAAATTGCACATTGGCACATGCACTGGGAGATGTGTCTCTATGGGGCTCCATCCATCCCTCATTGATAGCTCTTGATTCCAGCATGCAATTTCACCGAAGGGTGGAGATCTCACAGGAAGCGTATTTCTCTGAGTTTCATAAAAAGAGGCAGGTTGGCTGAAGAGAAACCTCCACTGAGGAGCTGTCTGAGATTACCTCTGAGCAGAAATCCAAGGATTCACAGCCTTGAAGACCTACAGCCTCATTAGGTTGGTTGGTCTTAGTCATCTCCTGGGCCTGAATGCCAAATTCCCTTCATTACAAAGGAGGGAATAGCATTCAGTGGCTGTACGGCAGCCTCGGAGGACAGAGGCAAAGAAACCATACCACTTTCCTAAATGCGTGTTTCACAGATACAGCAAACACAGCAAGTTTTTAGTGGTTTGAATCTTTACACAAGGGGTTAGTACACCCTCTTGGTGAATCAACCAGCTCAGAACACATTGCTGGCCAGATACTATCTTCTGCAGTAGGTTAGATGCAGTTCTGGTAGCTACCTGCCTCTCACTGCCCCAAAAGAGTTTTATACAGTCCTGGGGTCTTGGCATAAATGACCAAATACTTCTTTTCTTCAAGTCTCCATTTCTTATACCAATCAGGTATAAACTTAATTTTTAGGGAGGAGGGGAGAGCTCTATGTTGACCACTGACATAAACATTATTTCAGTTACCCCCGAGGATGAAGTATAGCTATTATAGTAACACCACATCTGACAATCTCAGGCAAAGTGGTGCAGTGCTTAAAACAGCAGTCTGAAAAATGGAAGTACCTGCTTTCTCCTTGGCACTTTTACTCCTGTTACAGCATTACAGCAACACACACACACACACACATAAACAGCAATTGCTCTTTGCTCCATGCACAGCCATCGGGGCCTTGTAACTACTGGCCATGCTTGAATTTGTGGCCATGGACCTTGGCAGCAGTGCATGTAGCAGTGTTACTGCTGAAGAACAGCATCAAGCAGAGAAACAACTTCTCTGGTCATAATGCACAGCATTTCTTAGCTTCTGCCTGCTGACTCTGCTGCCTTAGCTGTAGTTAGCAAGGGAGAGAGGAGTTTCCACCTATCGTAAATCCATGACATGCTCTTGTGCTCTAGTCTCAAGGGGTACAGAAGAACCAAGAAAGGTGCAGAGGGTGGCAAAAACATGCAGTGAGCACTGTATGGGACTAACAACATCTCTGGAAAGGAGATGACAGGGTTCAAAAAACCAGCAGACAAGTTTGCAGGAGGAAAATGCATGGAAGGCTTTTAAATCCAAAGGACTGCACCTGGAAACATTTGAGCTGCAGACTGTTGGATTCTTGGAAAGTAGTCTCAGAAAATATCATGTGTTCTTGCTTTGCTTATTCTTATGTTCTTCCCTTCCAGTATAACTGTTCTTATGATACTTTGCCGCTCTTTTTGCATAGCCCCAAGGATATCCAAAGCTGCAGTTACTTCTCAGAGACCTGTTTGGTTCACACCTTTGTTCCCACAGCCCCTTGGTCTGGCCACTCTCACAGTCCTGCAGCAAGCTGGGGGCATGAGAAGGCATCCTCACAGGCCAGTAGGCAAAGGGCAGCTGCACAGTCCCCTGCGTTCCCTGGCAGAAGCTTTACCACTCCTGTTCACTGTCATCCCAGTTTACTGTCACCCATAATCAGGGATACAGTATTCATTGTCATACCATAATCAGGGATAAAATGTGTAAGGATAGAGATTCCCCTTGCTGCTTCTAGCCACTGAATCACAACTAACATTCAGAAATTGCTCATGCTTTTTTATCTCCCTAATGTAGCTTTTATAGCATATTCCATACAGCTGATGTAAATCAAGGCATGCTCTGCTTGTGAATTAATCCTTGGATGCCAGGCAAATCCTCAGCTGTCTAACTCACCCACCTCCTGCCACCAGCAAGGCACTTTATCAACCCACATCCATGGGAGAAATCAGCAGGCACTTCTACTTGGAGCAGTTGCAAGCTCTTCATTCAAGCATGTTTCCCGTAGTTGAAACCCTCCTATCATTTCCCTTGCTCCTTCAATAGCAAAGCTTCACTGTGAGAGATCACACAGCTTGTTTTCAGATCAGCGCAACTTGTTTTGAAAAGCCTGACCCTGCATTTCCCCTGCCAGCAAGAGGCAATGTCCCCTGCTAGGACGTGATGCCACACATCCAAGATCTTGAACATCTGTGCTTGTTCTTGCCCTTTTTTCCAGCTTTTCCTCATTTTACCCTCAAAAAAATCTCAGGAAGACCCTATGAAGGAAAAAATGCCATTATTCTTGGGAGGCAAGTTGGGGCCCTTCTTTTCCAGCAAATACCAATTTGGTTTTCTTCATGTTTGTACATTATTATGCTTTTGAAAAGGGGACAACACACCCAGTTTTAAATTTACTCCTGTCTCAATTCGACTTTGTTTCCAGAGCCATTCCAAGGAGCCTTCAGAGTAAAGAAGATGGGTGTGTGTGTGTGTGTATTATTCTATACTTTTCATCTTCTTGCTGGTAAAATTGCATGTGCCTTTGGAGGATAAAGTTAAATATTTACCCTAGGTCAACCATCCCCATCTGCAGAGTTTATATTTTGTTGGAGTTTGGGCAAGTGGTATTTGCAAAATTCCTTGCCTGCCTCTGCTATTAGAAAATGCACTCACAATGCCTTTTTTCTTCATCCTCAGAATATTTTCAATCAGGCATGAGAACTTACCTAGCGTGGAGAGACAGTGAATCCACATGTGACACTGTGGTGGGATTGTGTTTGGGACTGGGACCAACCCCCACTGAGGGCCAGGGGGGTTTCTTTCTGTGGTTTTGGATGTCTTGAAATCAGGCTCACTCTGATAAGTCCAGGTGGCTGCGTGTGGGTGGCTGGTCCTCCATCCTGCTTGCAATGGGGTGAGCTGATCAGTGGCACTGGGAAGAGCCAAGGACCACACTTCATGTTCCTCCCAGAGGCAGGCGGAGAGCATTTCTGTGATGGGGCTGGAGTCTGTCCAAAACGCTTGGCATCTCAGGCCCAGCAAAGTCTTCCTGCCAAGCTAAAGTCTGCATACCAAGGAAGTGCTCTAGGCCTTCCTGCCTCAGCCAGTGTACCGTGGCTCTTCTGAGGAACTTCATTTTGCCTGGTGGAAAACAAGCTCTCTCCCACATGCTTTTCATGTATTCTCCTCCAAAAAAGGTCACTCTGTATTACAGCCCCTCGGGACACTGCAGGCTACCCAGAACATCTTAGCTGGGATGTATGGGAGCACCTTTATTCAAGCTTGTCTTGAAAAACACAAATATAAAACCCAACCCCTTCCTGCATTTTTCCTTTCATCTTGCTCCCTCCTCCCCCCCACCATGACTTTTAGGCATTAGACTTCAAACTACTTCATATCAAAGCAGTCATGGGAGATGGCCTGATTGATGATGTCTTTCTAAGCCTACAAAGTTTTGTTAGGTCTCCCAAGAACAGAGGGTAAACAGCAAACAGACCCAAGGAAGCTCCTGAAAGCTGCAGATGACCTTGGCAGTCTTACAAAGAGGGAGATAGCAGCAGGAAGACAAGGGGAAGAGGAGGTGGCATGATGAGTGCTCACTGCACCCTGCTACACACAGCTGGTATGTGGTTTTGTAGGAAACATGGCCCAAGGGCTACTCTAACCTGTGCCAAGAGGGCATGTATCAGGTGTGAAATTCAAGGACCTGCAAACAGCTCTTTGAAAGCCTTCCTCTCCTCCTCTAGCAAAGAAACTCAAGTCTGATTTTTTTCAGACTTTGTGTTGATCTTTGTCGTGGTTTAACGCCAGCAAGCAACTAACACCACGCAGCCGCTCACCCCTTCCCCCACCCCAAGTGGGATGGGGG
>JANZLQ010000086.1:19373978-19418005 GCA_026212715.1 Elanus axillaris | reverse complement strand
CTCGCCCCCAGCGGGGCTTTCCTGGTGCGCGGCGGGGAGCCGTCCGCAGCCCGGGCACCGGGCGGTGCGTGGCCGTGCCCTGCGGCGGCGGGCATCGCCCCACCGGTCCCTGGCACCGCTGCTCGTCGGTCTTCCCCTGATACCGGAAAACCCGCCCGCCGAGCCCGGGGGCTGTGGCGGAGCAGCAAAACCCACCGGTTGGGTGGGGTGGCCGCGGGGAATCCTCGGCTTGGGCGTCCCGGGCGGCGGCTGCCGCCGGGGCTCCTGGTGCCGCTCGGGGTTTCGGCAGCTGTCGCCTGCCAAGCAGCCGCGGGCCACCAAAACCCAGGGCAGGGCCACAGCCGCTGCCCCCGCTGCTCTCAGCTCTCACTGCCCCGAGATCTGCGGGAGGCTGGGAGGCCCCGACCCCTCGCCGTGCCCTCCGCGCCTGCCTTCGCTCCCCATAGCTGGGATGAGCGCCGGGTGCTCCCTGGCTCCAGCGGTTCCTGGCGCTTCTTTGCGGGCACACGGTCAGGTTATTCTATAAAGCATTCTCAGCCTCATTTCAGCATCTTTCCCCTGGGCCTCTCAAAGCGCAGCCCGGCACCACGCTCTGCGTGCACCGAGACGAGAGAGGGTGTGCGTCTTTTCCGACACCGTTGTTGGCTAACGAGCCCTTTCCTCTGCAAAGGGGAGTGGGCAGCCAGCTGTGAGCTTTCCCACATTCAGGCTAAGCTGCCCGGTGGCGTGCATAGCCTAGGTCCAGCCATCCCGTCCCGTCCCCCACCCCGGGACGTGCTCCCTTTCCAGGCAGAGCAGAGGGATGGGGACAGTGTAAGAGGAGGGGGTTTGCCCCTGGATGGAGACGGACCCCCTCCCGGCAGGCTGCCAGCTCTGTCCGTTTCTCCCAGTGCTGACACCTCCCCCCACCCGCTTCCCATCCTCACAGTTTCAGAGTCTGCAGCTGGAACGGGAGATGTGTTTGGCTTCAAACTGCACCCTGGCCAGAGTGAACCTGTCCCTGCGTCCACGGCTGGAGGACGGGAAAGCTTCCCTAGCTATCAAGTACCAGGAGCTGCGGGAGATACGAGAGGCATGTTGGGACAAGCAGCAGCGCCTAGGTGAGTGAGGTGCAGCCCATGGGATGAGGCAATGCCCAGCTCGGCCAGAGCAACCCGCGTTAATACAAGGGCCCCAGGTGAGCTCAGCATCCTCGAACCTGTCCTGGAAAAATGGCCCAGCCATGATCAGGAGCAGTGGGGGGCGATGCTGCCTGCAACACAGCCAGCCCTTGGCTGGCACTGATGCTGTGGTGGGATGTAGGCTTCGGTGTGCAGGTGGCTCCAGGGATGTGTTTGAGGGTGTTTCATTTCAAGAGGGCGGAGAGCTGATGCTTGGGGGTAGGAAAGACCACAGTCCCAGCAGTGGGGGTGTCTGGGGGTAGGTTTTTCAGCAGCCCCATCCTCTCCTGACACAGAGGCTTACCTGGAGAAGTGGAGCCCACAGAGTGCCCTGAGCCAGCTCCAAGCCAAGCTGGATGCCTCTGAGGCAGAGTCAGAGGTGAGTCAGATGAGCCCCCTGTGCTGCTGCCACTTCCTCACCTGGGGCCTGGACTCCCCTCTGTGCCCTCCCATGTGCCAGACTGGAGAAGAGTCCAGGGTCTGGGGGTGCTCAGCTATCTGTGCTCCCTTTGTGGTCCCATGGCTCTCTTGGCTTGATGCTGCCCCACTGTATGTCCCACAGGAACAGATAAAGCAGTTCCTGGCCCAGGACCTGCCCCTCGATTCCTTTCTGGAGTCCTTCTGCCAGAGCCGCACACACTCTCACATCTGCCGGACGCAGCTGGAGAAACTGCAGGAGCTGCTGCAGAAAGACCAGGTGGGCAAGGACCCTGCAGGCCCCGCAGGGTGCCCAGGTGCCCTGGCTAGCCCAGCACCAACCCGCCTTGCCCCACTGCGGAGTGGAGTAGCCCCCAGAGCCTTCAATCTCTCCTATGGTTTTGTGCCTGCCTTTCTCATCCCCTCGGAGGCCGTTGTGCCCTTTGCCATGCCAGCTGCACCTCCCAGACACCACCTCCCAGCCCTGGGACACCAGCCAGCATCTCCCTGCTCCAAAATCCCCAGCCTGGGCTCACCTCTGCGCCTTGTTGGACACATCCCCCTGCTCAGCCCCCAGCCCTTCCGCAGGCAGCAGCGGCCACGACACCAGAAGCAGGAGCCTCCACACCGGTAGCAGGGCAGGGATGGGGGATGTCCCTGCTCCTGGCCCTGGTGCCTCCATGGGGGCTGCACAGGAACACCCTGGCCAGGAAGCATGGGGTGGGGAGTGTGTGGTGTAGGCACAGCTCCGAGGGGCTGCGGTGTCTGTTGGGCAGGCACAGGGGTGGGTGCTCAAAGGGGACGGAGGCATTTGGCGTGGGGTGGGATGGGGTGGTGCCATGGCCAGGCAGTGGGTCCTGCACTGGGGGACGGAGGTGTTTGGCGTGGGGTGGGATGGGGTGGTGCCATGGCCAGGCAGTGGGTCCTGCACTGGGGGAGCTGCCAGGTGGAGGTCTCTGCATCCACAGCAAGAGGAACAGTGTCAGGAGGTGGGGGTGGGTGGTTTATAGGGATGTCAGTGGACTTGGTCAGGTAGGAGATAGCAGGGAAGAGCACTCAGGAGCACTGGGCACCATGTGCTTTCTAAATAAAGGCTCTTTTCCACTTTCTGTGTTACCCCTTGGCTCTGGCTATGAACAGAGGGAGGGGACAGGAAGGGAGGAGGTGGTTGTGGGGGGACACTTGCCAGGCTTGGAGGTCACTGGCAGTCAAAGAGGGTCCTCCAGACTGGTGAGCCCCAGGCATTGCACCTGCACTTGGCTCAGCCATCAATGCTCTGGGGAAAGCAAAGAGCCCCTGCAAAGGGAGCAGAGAGCCCAGTGAGTGTGCATTTCCACCCAGATAGGTGCCAGGGACTATCTCCCAGTAGTTGGGCCCTACACGTGGTGAAGACCTCTGGTAACCAGAGATGCCGTATGCAAGCAGCCAAGTCCTTACCCCCATAAAGGGTTATACCCCACAGCTAGCCAGGCTTGCTCATGGCCCTGCAGCAGCTGGTCTCATTGGCCTGTGTGCAGCCCTGCAGTGTTTTTAGTACCCATTCCCCATCCACCCTTTTGCACTAGCCCCGACTTCAGACACCACTGGAAAAGGCAGCAGGAGGACTGAGCTCACCCTGTTTCATCCCAGGCTCCTCTGTTGTTTTCCTTAATTTCATGCACTGGATGGTGAGACAAGTCTGGGGCAGGGGATAGCCCTGGTTACTCTGCTGCAGCCTCCTGGGCACCCTGGGGTACTTGTTCCCTGCTCTGGGGTATCTCTTGAGCTGTTTCTAGCTTTTGATTTGGTTTCAGGCTCTTGTACATTCAGCCCCTGTCTGGTTGTAGCATTTTTTCTTCCTTCCCAGTTGCCTGCCTACCTTGCAGCTTGGCACTGTTATGTGGACTGCTTAGAAATCAGCCAAAGCAACAAGGGGCCCTGGCTGTGGCTACAAAGCGTGCCAAAGTATGGACCATTGGCTTGCAGTGTCTGATCACCCCCTCCACCACTAAGGGTACTGGCTCTTAGGCCAAACTCCAGCCCTCACTTGTGGGAATGGCACCACTCATCCAGTATAACCAGTTAAAACAGGTTTAAGACTAGGATAAATTGGGGAACAGCCACTGTGGCTTTATCAGCAGGCAAGGAGATGGTGGTCACTGGAATATCTGGGGTTTCACAGAGCACCTCCTGCTTTCCTGGGTTCCACCAGTCTCTGTTTGGGCTCAACCTATCAATGAAAAGTACCAGGACGTGCCTGATTGATTGCCACAGTCGGGCTCTGTGGCTTGCCACATGCCAGGAGGAAGGACCATAGTAGGCTGGCAGCCACGGCATGAGAGCTTGGTTGGGCTCCCGTACCAGTCCCACAGCGCTAACCTAACCAGGGAAATAAGGGGACCAAGCAGGAACACTTAGGAGGACAATTGCGTGTCTGGAGGGGACTGGGATGCACAGGCAGCCCTGTCCTACGCAGTGTCCTGGGGTCCCCCAGACAGTTGCCCAGGCTGCCCCAAGGGCTGCACTGGACACTGTGAGATGACCAGAGCTGTGGGTGCAGCATGAGGACATGGGCCCAAGTGATGTGTGGGTGTCAAGCTATGATGACTCTGAGCACACATCACAAGGGGTGGTGGTGGGTAAGCAGAAGGCTTCTCCCTGAGGATCTGGATGCCCACCTGGGTGATGAAGGCCACCTTAGCACTTGCCTCAGGAGGAAAGGACCCCAAGGCAATGACATGAGGATATGGTGCATGCTGGAGCCCAGAGCCAGGCACCTGTACAGGCTGAATGGCAGCCAAAGGCAATGCTGATGAGCCATGTCACTGCCTTGCAAGATGGGACCAGGTGCAGCTCTGGGGCTGGCACTAGCACACATGACCATGCACAAGGAGACAAGCCACCCAAAAAACAGCCAGGCACAAACAGTGGGTCTCCCCAGCCAGTGCCTGCTTTGCTTGGCTCCTCAGGGCTGAGCAGTCCCAGGCAATGCTGCATGGGTCTGTCACCAGCTCTGGGACAAAATTCCCTGGCCCTGAGCTGGTACTGAGTCACCTTATGGCAAGGACAAATGCAGCCCCATGAGTGAACCCTCAAGGTGAGCAGTTGGCTCTCTCCAGCCTGGGGAGGGTGGGCATGTCCCACCAGAGCTGACAGCACTAAAAGCAACGGTCCAAAGAACAAAGTGAGCTGGGATGCTGTGGCCCTGGCTGGCTTTCTGTCCATAGGAGTCCCACAGCACCCCCGGGCACTTGCCCAGCTCAGGTAGCAGAAGGCAGGCCCTGGCAGCCCCATGGTCCTGCTGGGCTGGCCACTACCCCACTTCAGCCAAGGTCCTTTAACCATTGGGAAGCTGCCAAGCAAGGTGATCCCTGCCCTAGTGAGGTTCCTCCAACCCTGGAGTTGGTCCTGTCCAGTTTGGAGCACATACTGCCCCAGGCGCCTGGTTGGACACCCCAGGTTGCAGTGGTCCTGGCAGGGAGTGTTAACGCGTGTCATTAGAGCACCCTGCGCCTCTAGGGGACGTGGCAGCATTGGGTGTCTGCCTCTGCTCCCAGAGCACGTGGTCAGCACTTCACTGTACTGGCAGCTCCAGCCCCTTCCACAGGCAGACCTGGGCTGAGGACAAAGTCCTGCACAGGGCACAAGACAGGGACATTGGTAACAGACAGGAGCTGGCAGCAGCACAGTGATCCCTCTGTACCCCTCTTTGCCTGCACAGTGGCTCTTCCTGCCTGCACCAAGTGCCGACTGTCCCACAGGGCCATGTCAAGGGGGGTCAACGTGCCTCCAAGGAGGAGGAAGCATTGCCACCAGGTGTGCACCTGCATTCATTTCTGCAATAGGCCAGACAGCAGCCTCCAGCCAGCTCAGTCCCAATGCCAGCTGGTGTGCAGCCAAACCCAGGGAGGGCAGGCAGGGAGCTGGCCCTGCCAGCTCTGTGGCCTCCCTGGCACCCCCAGGTGTGGCTTTTTGGAAGCCAGGCTGGGTAAGCAGCAGCCCCCAGCCCAGGAGGGACAGGACACCTGGGAGAGAAGGGACACCTCCAGCATGAGCAGCCTCCAGGATACCCTTTGAGCCACAACTCCAGGTCAGCAGAGGATGCAAAAGCTCAGGCTAGGGCCAGTCATAGAGCAGTGGTGCCAGGGTGCCCCTGCTGGGCCTCCCTGTATGGCAGGCACTTGGTAGGCAGCAGGTCTGTTAACAGAGAAAACTCTATTAACAGTTAACTCTATTAACAGAGGGGTTGCTGCAGGGGATGCTGGTGAAGGGAGGGGGAGCTGCCCCCCCATCCACCAGTGCAGCCAACCGTGTGGCCCTTCCCTGGGGCAGGGGCAGAGCCGCCGCGGGCCCAGCAGCAGCAGGACTGGGGTGCAGAGCACTGCTCACAGATCCCAGGGGCATGTCCCCTCACCCCCCTCCCTGCCAGGCCAGCCCCTCTTGGGGTGGCGGGCAAGATGGCCAACCTTCCAGTGCTGCTCAGGACCCTGCTCACCCAGCCTGCAGCTCCTTGTCTCTGCCCCTCCTGCCCCCAGCCCTACTGGCACCCCCAAAGACCTGCCAGGAGCCAGGTTTAACCCCTTCCTTCCCAAAAAGCGGCTCAGCTTCTCCAAATGGATGGAAGAGGCCCTAATGAGGCACCAAGACCCTGGGCCTGCAGGCTGCTGCACCACCCAGCAGCTAAGGCAAGCAGCTCAGCACCCCAAGCCTATGGATACAGAGATATCAGCCCATGAGAACAGGCTGGAATAAGACTAGGGAATGAGGTCTACACTGAGCTTGCAAGGTGTCAGGATGGGCTATCAGGCTTCATCCGGGCTTGCCTGGAGCTTTTGTTTGATTTACTTTGTAAGGGCATCTAATTACCAAGTGGCCATCAACTGCTTAGTTTTAGTTTTGCTTTCCTTTTACAGTGGCATGGTGTGATGTCTTTTGTCAGTAATTCAAGGGTAGGATTGAGTAACAAGAAGTTACGTAGAATAAACCCTCAGGTGAAGGTGCAGGGTAGAGCAGTACGAGCCTGGAGGGGTGGGCATAGGGTGATAGCTGAGACCCCACCAGCAACTCACCTTTGGGCAGTTCCTTTCAGTGACGCAAATCTAAAAGCTGGCAAAAATTGGTGTCAGGGGTAAGAGAGCAAGGAACCAGCATCCAGCATGCATACAATACATCATTTAATACAGCCAAACGTAATGTGAAGCTGCAGAGCAATGAAGAGAGGGGTAGGATGTGCTAGAAAATGTGTGAAAGTGGCCCCAGTGGACTTGAGAGTGAGGAGGAAGAAATCCCCACTGTGAACATCGCACTCCTCCCAGCAAAGGCCTCAGGATGCCAGCAACTCATGATGACCTCCTCCCCAGCTGAAAGTGCCATCCTTACCACCCCAAGAGCACAGGCCATGAGGGAGCTGTACAACAGCTGCAACTGCAGTATATTACTGAGATTAGTTTCATAGTAACTGGATACATCCTTAAAGGAGGCAAAGCCCACAGCAGACCTGGGAGTGGAAGCTGTTCCCTGCTGTGACCCCAACCCACAGCTGCCTTGCCCCCAGCTGCAGGAAGATGGGCTGTCTCACACAGAAATGACCCTCTGTGGCTCAGTACCCCAAGGATCCCTCCTTGTTGTCCCTGAGGTGTGAAGAGAGCCAAGAACAGTAATTTGCAGAGCTTCACCATCTGCTGCATGGCTCAGATCCAGCTGCCAGAGGAAGGTGCTGGAGCAGTGCACAAGCCTATGCCTCCTCACAGCAAGGTGAGGGAAAGCAAACTCATCATGGCTCTTACTAATCTGTCCAGCGCTTCTCCCTCTCTGAAGACAGCTCTGTAACCCTCTCCAGTTGCTCAGCATTCCACTGCTGGTAGCACTGAGAAGTCACCTCTCAACCACAGTACTGCTGAACCACTGCCACAGGAGAGGTAGAACATGGGGTTTCAATACAGAGTAGGTCCCTGTGCAGCAAGCCTCACACATCCTACCAGGCCAAGTTGTGCTGTTTCCTCTCCTTTTCCACTTTGACCTTCTAATCCTGGTGGGCTTGTACAGCTGACACAAGCCCCTGCCACCACACCACTGCTGTCACACTTAGACCCTGCTTTATTTCCCCTAGCACTTGTGCCACAGGCACAGCTGGCTAAAGGAAAGCTCTAAGAAATCCAGTTGCTCCTGGCACCTCTCCATTGGAGAAACAACTAGGGAGAGACAAGAACACAAAAACAGTGTTGACACAAGAAGACAAAGGGGTAGAAACCTGGTGTGCTCAGAGCTGGCAGCTGGTCTATGCATTTGGACTAGCTCCAGCTACTTTGTGCCTAAGCTCCTGAAATCCTTCCTGGAGCAGATGAGCATTCAGGCCTGATCAGGGTGAAGGTCACGCTGGGGAGAAGTACACATTGTACCACACCAAAAGTGACACACTGGATGCCCCAAAGCATCCCTCCATCCCCTGCATGCCATGCTTCCCCTCCTCTGAGCAAAACTAAACACTGCCTGCAGCATCTGAGTGCAGAGAGCGTGTCACAAGTTTACAGCAACCCACGTGTAAAAGAGGCAGCACAGAACAAGTCTCTAGCAAGCAGGAGTGAACTCCACAGTGGCCCAGGGAGGACATCCTACCCACTCCCTGCTGATTTGCAGGCAGGATGCTCACCTTCCCAGCATGGCCTCAGGGAAACAGGACCGCCCCTCCCCACCCTCTTCCTCAACCTGCTGCAGTCACTATGTGAAACACCAGCCTGTTCCCTACCCTCCATCTTCCAGCAAGTACAAGGAATATTTACCACCCAAGCCCACCAAAAGAAAGATGTGTCATTTCATCACCAGTTTATGGCTAATTATCTTTAATGTTCAAGATACATCATATAGACCTGAGGAAGAAGAGGAAGAACCAATAGTATGAACTGCCCAAACCACCCATTGAAAGGCACATGGATTAGCTCAGTTTTGGTGCCTGGATGCTTCACCCCCCAATTTCAGACACAAGCACCAGACACAGAGCAGGAGTCAGAGTGATGCAGGCAGCACAACCAGCTAGCATGTTCCTCCTGCTCCACACCAGACCTTCTCTCTGCTAGGAACCTGGCTCACAGCTGGGAACAGAGCCTGCCTGCTGGAACAGCCCACAAGCCTCAGACCTCGGCACTACATAGACTTAGAAAGATCAATCCAGAGGGCACCTCATGTTTGGCAGGGCTGCCTTAAAAACTTGCAAGCCACACTAGGAACTGGAGAGGTGCTCCCTAGTACCCACCATTTCCTATGGACATCCTAGCTTTTCCAGCCTGGAAGAGAATGTTTCCTGCCATACTCTGCCAGAGAAGTTGCCTCTGACCTTTCAGGTGACTTGGTTTATAGCATGAAAATGCAACAGCACATGACACAGAGCCACAACTCTGGAGACTTTCACTCTGTAACCCTTGGATACCCTGCCACAACTCTGGAGACTTTCACTCTGTAACCCTTGGATACCCTTGAATGCCAGGTTCCTGCTCTTCACATACTGATGTTTCAGTGCTATAAGCCCACACAGAAGGATGGACTGACAACCAGAGAGGTTCCTGGAAAGCTCACTCTCTGTCCCTGGGCTGAATTTGCTCCAAACATGCAGCGGTCTCTGGAGTCTGCAGCTGGAAGTGGTACAGTGCTTTCCAGAAAAGGCAGAAAGCTCTCCTGTACAGTATATACCCTGCACCAGGAGACATTATACTCCCTACCATGCTACTGTCTCAGGCTCAGTTTAGTATCACAGAACTCCACAGTCAGAAAACCAGAAAACATGGGGCATTTGCTTTTAACATTTTTGTGTTGGGAGAAAACATAACCCAGGGTCACTGCAGCGAGGGGAGAGGGCTTGGTTCCTGTGCAGAACAGTGCCAGCCAGGCACAGCAAATCCAGTGCAAAGTAATGCAGATGAATCAAGTCTTTGGCACACTCAGTGTTCGATACCATGAAGCTTCACTTACTCCATGTAATACCAGCATAGCACAGGTGAAACCTTCACCCAAGGAAAGACAGAAGCTCCAAGACACACAATCTTTAGTTCTTAAAACACTTCAGTACTTAAATAGGCAAATACTCTTATGTGCAAATGATGCTTAGATACATGTAAAAGACAAGTAATGGCACTCAGTGCTCAAAAGCATACCACCCCCAACCACAAAGGCCTGTGTGAGATGGTCTTGTGCAAAGCTCCTGGCAAGCCCCAGACAGGATGGGCTGTTCTAAACACAGTAGTGTTTTGGGCAGCACCTCCAGCCGATGTCACACACTGACCAGGACATGAGCCACCATGGGCTCAGGTTTCATTCTTCCAGGCTGCTGAAGCCAAGACTTCTGTACTTGCCACACAGCAAGGCAAGCCCTGAACAGGGACAGACGAGGGCAATGATGCAGTTTGGAGACCAACACTCCTAAAATTCCCCAAAGATGTCATAACAACAGGTGTGACAGCACAGAGGTGGCAGGTCTCGGATTCACAGAAAACCACAGAAAGCCTTAACTCAGCACCAGTGAGAGCACCCCCCACGAACACACACAGCACACAAACACCAATGACAGCCATTTAATCTCTGCTGTGGCTTAGAACATGCAAGTGGTTCCTTCCAAGGTCAAACAGCAGTGCCAATGGAGGGGACATGTCCCCTCCACAAAGCAGAGTCCATGAACTGTATTTACCTGTCAGGAACTGTCTGCGGGTCATACTGGCAGAGGGAGCACATCACAACCTGTCGAGCCCCTACACCATGTCTGCAAGGTCATGCTGGTGGCAGGGGCACATCACAGCCTGTGGAGCAGAGCCCACATGTGGTAGCCAGCGGTCACATGCTGTCTGCAGGTCACACCTACAGAGGTCACATCGTAGCCACATATTGGGCCTGCCAGTTGCCCTCTGTGTCCGAAGGTCATGCCGGCAGAGGGGTCAGGTCACAGCCCACGGAACAGAGCCCACAGAACCTGCTAGTTGTGCACCATCTCTGAAGGTCACACTGGCAGAACGGATATGTCTCAGCCTGAGGCGGAAAGCCCACGTATGGTGCCTGCTGGTCACGTACCATATCCAAAGGTCACACTAGCAGAGGCAAAACATCACAGCCCGAGGAGCAGAGCCTGCACACGGTGCCTGCCAGCTCTGCAGGTGCAGGAGCCACCCCCCAGCCAGCTGCCATGCCCACTGGTGACACTCTATCCCACTGCAGCAGTGAAGCTAGGTGGGTGCCCTGGTGGCTACCCTGCCGTGCTGTGCCCCCGCTGTCACTTGAGGCCGTAGAGGATAGCAAAACCCAGGAAGAAGATGAGCCCGACCGAGAAGTCGGAGAAGAGCTGGAAGCGTCCCTGGGCCACGGCCTCCTCCTGGCGGAGGCGCAGCTGCTCCCGCCGCGCCCGCAGCACCTGCTCCCGCTCCAGCTGCTCCCCGTAGTGCGCCCGGTAGAAGGCATCGAAGTCGAAGGGCGGCCGGATGGGCCCGCGGCGGGCGGCAGCGGGAGGACGTGGGGCGCGCGCAGGCAGCCGGCGAGCCGGGAGGGCGCTGCCGCCTGCCGCGCCGGGCAGCATGGAGGTGGCGGATGAGGAGAAGGCGGGCAACGGCCGCAACGGCCACGCGGAGGGGCCGGCGGCGGCGGAGCAGCGGGGCGGCGGGGGTCGGCTGCGGGGCTGCCGGGGCTTCCTGCGGCGCAACGCGCTGGTGGTGCTGACGGTGTCGGGGGTGGTGGCCGGCGTGGCGCTGGGCGCCGCCGTGCGCGGTGCGGCGCTGAGCCCGGCGCAGGTGGCCTACCTGGCCTTCCCGGGGGAGCTGCTGCTTCGGATGCTGCGGATGGTGATCCTGCCGCTGGTGGTCTGCAGCCTGGTGTCGGGAGCCGCCAGCCTGGACACCCGGTCGCTCGGCCGCCTGGGAGGCATCGCCCTCGGCTATTTCCTAGGCACCACGCTGCTGGCCTCCGGCCTCGCCGTCGCCCTCGGCTTCATCGTCCGTCCCGGCGCCGGCGCCTCCGCCCTCAACGCTCCCGGGCTGGGTCTGCCGGGCGGCGTGCCCACCAGCAAGGAGACGGTGGACTCCTTCCTCGACCTCGTCAGGTGAGGCCGCTCCGCTCCCCCTCCCCGCGCCTCCCTCCTTCCCGCTTTCCCCGCCGCGGCCGGAGGATGATGACAGACCCGGCGGTGTTGCACGCTGCAGCCGGCGGCCGCGGAACCTCGCCCCCCCCTTCTTCTCATCCTCCTCATCCTGACTTCTCCAGAGGCACCGCTTTCTGTCCAGGTACCTGCAGCCTGGTCAGGTGCAGGGCTGCATGGTGCTCTACGTCTCCCTCCTTTGTTTTTAATTTTGGCTGGGTGGCTGCGAGGATGAGTCAAGGCTTGCTCGGAGCTCTGGGTGTCTGGACCCATTTTTGGTCCCGCCTGGAGCGAGAGCAGCTCCTGGGTGCTTGCTGTAGGGCAGGCATGGCCTTGCCTGGCACCTTCCCCTGCCGCGCTGCTTGTCGTTGCCCTTCTGCAGGCAGGGCAGGGCAGCTCTCCCTATCCCT
The DNA here is from genome assembly GCA_026212715.1 of Elanus axillaris. Lineage (NCBI taxonomy): Eukaryota > Metazoa > Chordata > Aves > Accipitriformes > Accipitridae > Elanus > Elanus axillaris. The sequence goes on along the minus strand of JANZLQ010000086.1, from coordinate 19,405,934 downwards.
CACATGCACCTTTTTCTTTTATTCCCCCAGCCTTTACTCAGGTTCCTCAGGCAAATGCCACCCTGCTTGTTGTAGTGCGCTCTTGTAGGTGCAGGCATGGAAATGCAACCTCGTGTTTCCATCGGGGTTGTACCCTAAACCTAGTCCACCATGAGGAAGGACACCCTGTATGTTCATGAGCTTCCCATCCCACCTCTGCACCTTGCAAAGACAAGACTCACATTCCCCAAAACTACCTGGAAGCAAGACTTCCACTTCTAACCAGATCATAGTGTTTTTCTTTTAACCTTATTCCTCCTCCTTCCTTGCAAAGTTGCAGATTTCACCTTTTTTTTTTGTCTTCCCCCAGAGCCCATGTCTTCTTGAGATCTGTCCAGCACTTTAAATAAGACAGAAACAATTACACAAATGAGGCAAACATCCAGCCAGCTTTTTGAGTATCAGAATTCCAACCAGTCTCCTGCCCTTTGATGAATCTTGGTGCAGAACCCCAGATGTGAATAGATGGTGTGTTTTGTTGCCGAGGGTCTGGCTCTGCCACACCGGAGTGGCGTTGGGCAGTCACAAGAAAGTATTACAGGTGCCAGAGAAAAGTGGTGGAATAAAGGAAGACAGGGGAGTGTGGAGTTTTGCTGAAACGTTGGAAGATGAATGGCTTTGGAGGTGGTAGATGTTACCAAGATGCAAACAGAAGAGTTAAGGGAGATGACCTGTGTACCAGTGAAGTGGCTGGAGAGTTGTGTTTAGTGGATATCTTTGTAATTACAAAGCTGAGTGGGGGATTTTTATTTAGATCATTTGCTTTGCTTTTATGAGTTCAGTTTTTCATCTGAGAGACTTGTAAGCTGTGTTTGGGTAAACGGATGTGGCAAAGAAGATAAAAAAAACTTTTTTAAAAAAACCCAAACAACCCCAAAACTGTAATTACAAATCCATGTTAATGTTCTTTTCTCCCCCAGAGAGAAGTATGTTCTCTTTGGACAGAAAGTACGTCTGGTTTGTCCCATTGGCAACCATGTACTTCGTGTCCTCAGCCCACCTCTCTGAAAGATCAACAATTAAGGGCCTCTCTTAAGAACCAGCAATTCCTGACAGAGCATGTTAAGAAGTAATAACAGGACAGTGCGAGTAGGTGGGCTGGCTGTGAAGGTGATGTGGAATTGAGTGGAAGTGTAGGCAAGTGACAGAAAATTACCAAAAAAAAAAAAGAGTCGGCACAACCAGAAGAGTTAGGAAGACAACTGTAGCAGTGGCAGCCCTGGGTGCATCCTGGCATGGTTGCTGTAGCTGGTCTTTCATTCTTGTGTCACCACACAGCACAGAGTAGGATGTAGCTGAGAAATGGGGAAGGAATGCTCCAGCAAGCTTCAGGCTATGGGTAACATCTGTCAAGTTGGGAGCAGAAAGCTGCTTCTTGCTCTGGTCTGTAAATGCAGGTGGAGAGTTACCTTTGAAGGGGTTGTAATGGCAGTGGGATTGAGTCCTTAACTCTAAAGTAACACTCATAATTATGAGACTTGAGTTAAAGCATGCAGGTTGTGGAGGGGTTTCCTTCTGGGAAGTGAGGGGCCAGGGGCTTTCCTCCAATGCATGTACAGTGGGCTGTGAATTCAGCTTTCTCTGGGAAGGACTGTTGTAGGCACACTGTTGGGCAGTCCAGTTAACACAACAGCGACAGCAGAATGCAGTCCAGTAAAGATGCATTTGGACACAGCCATCACTAAAACTCCCAGTCTTAGAACAAATACCTGACAGACCCAGGGATGGAGTGAGTTATGTGATTTTCTGGGAATAATATCTCTCTCCCTCTGCCTTTTAATTTATTTTTTTTTAACTGTCCTTGAAAATGCAGGTGTTCCAGTTTGAGCATCAATCTTGGTCCCTGCTGTGGTGGAGGGTGCCAGAGTAACCTCATCTTCAGTTAATGAGGTCTTGAGTGTATAGGGCCTGCAGGGATGAAACTGTTGCCTTTAGTTTGCGTGGGTCTTGCAGCATCCTGCTCTTTGCTTTTCCTTTTCTCTCTTTTGGTCATGAAACTTTCTATTAGACACAAGAAAATTTTGTTTTCAATTGTGTCACAAGACTGGCTGCGTCCTTCAAGGCTTCACTGCTCAGTTTCAGATAAAAGGTAAAAATGTGGCACGAATAGGTAAACTGAGTCCCCCTACAGCACTGAAAGCAGATGTAAAAGGTGGCCCAAGGAAAAAACAGCCAAGCGGAGATCACAGCTGTGAGTCAGTATTTGCCATGCCTTCTGCAGGGATGACACAGAGTGTCCTTTCCCAGGGTGCAGATTCCTTCTGCTTTTGGGAATTGTATTAGTTAATGACCAAAGATGTTGCTTTCCATTGTTGCAGTGATGTCTGGAGGCCAGCTGAATTCTTGGTTGCAGTTTTCTGTTTCTAAGTCTAAAGCTTCCACACAAACATGCACCTGTGCATGCACACATGACCTCTGGAAAAGAGATTTATCTTGGGCTTTGGTAGCAAATGAATAATGACTTGCTGGTGAACCAAAAGCCTGTCTCTGTTTCGTTTTGTCCATTGACCATAACTTCCAGGTCTAATTTGTTTGCCTTTCTCTGGCTGGAGATGCTGGAGCACCCTCTTGGTTTCCCTTCTGGCAAGTGCAGGAGACAAGCCTTGAGCATGCCTGGCCAGGGCTTAGGCATGCTGTCTTCTGCTCCAGGATGCAGGTTGGGAACTGCAGAGCTGTCCTGAAGGTGCCTTTGTGCCCCACAGCAGGGATGCTGATGGCTTGTCTCATCTCATCTTGGGTCTGTCATATGGGCAGCTTTTGGAGCTCCCTAAAAGATGAGCATGGCCAAAGGTAGGGAGAGACTGCAGCTCAGCTATAACAGGCAGGATCTAGCAAGAGTTCAGAGATGCTTCTACAAGGCTGATGGCTTAAAAAACAAAAAACAAACAAACAAAAAAACCCCAACCCAAAAGTGGGGTGTGCTCTGAACTCAGGGGGGAGACCTTGGATTTTCCTAACTCTGTCCTGTGGAAATGAAGAAAGACAGGCTTCTTCAGAGCACCCAGTTCAGGTTCTTACATTAAGCCAGGCTCTGGAGCACTCTTACTCCACATGGTCTTAGCTGAAGGTGGACCTTGAGAACATCTCCAGAGCATCTGGCATGGAGAGCAGTTCAGTTGTTCCAAATAGGTGAGTGCTGAGTGCCAGCAGAAGATGAGGAGAGTGAAGAAAAATTTTAGAATTTCTGGTTTCATCCCTTATCACTTGTTTGGTGGAGAAGGCAAAATGGAGAATAAAGAGCTCTTGTCAGCTTGGCTATGAAGTGAGTAGCAGGTGGAGGAAGAGGCTAGCTGTGATACAGCGGCCTCTGGGGCTGAGCACCCACCTGGGAAGGAGACATGGCAGAGAGCCAGCTTGGCTTGGATCATGCTGGGCGTCTAACCAGGGAGAAGCAGGTGAGGAGATGTGGTGACAAGGAAGTGACTCCAGCCACCAGCTAACACAGCCTACCTATAGCTTGCTGGAAAGCCATTGAAACAGCAGGATCAAGTGTTTTGCAAGAATCTATTGATTTGTTAACACTTTAGACTGGCAATTGTCAAGACTGCATGTTTTGATAAGGTCAGAGTTTCGTTTTAGCTCTGATTTATATTTGTTGATTCAATAAAATTAAATAGTTTCACAGGAACCTATTGATCCTGTCAAAATTTCCAACAGTGGGTGATCCTGCCGCTTCATTTCAGTGAGGTCAATGTTTTGCTGTAATTTTATACAAAAGACTTAAGTAGAAAATCTCACTCATCAAGAAGGAACATTTCAACAAAATGTTTTACAATATTTTTTTAGTGGGGGGGAAAAAAGGTCTGGAACAGGCTTTCTTTGCCCAATTTTGGGATGAAAACATGTTTTGAAACTGGAATTGGCTTTGGGAAGGGAATTCTGGTCTTAATCCAGCTCTAGCTGTAACAGTCTGGGGAGGGAAGGAGGTAGTAGCATCATCTCCTTTTTATAGGAGGGGTATGCAGAGGTCCATGTGTCTGCCCTGAGCAGTAAGGTCAGGGTTTCTCAGGCTGCCAGGCAAGTCTGCAAAAGCAGTTTAAATTTTATTGTTCCTCACTGCCCTTTCTGTCTCTCTGCCAGAGGTTACCAGCTGTGCTGCCAAAGGGAGTACACACGGCACCGTCCGCAAGCCCGCACATTGGCTCCAAGCACCATTGGAACCAGAGGGAATGCAGGCATGAGCTTGAGTGCAGGGAGAAGCACCGGTTGTGTTTTGCTGGCTGGGGTGCAGAGCAGATGGCCAGGGTGGACCATGAGGTCCAGAGCACTCATGCAGTGACCCTGGCTCGGGCACCAGTTGCTCTGGTAGCACTTGTTTCTTATAGTCTTGCTCTTCCCATTGGGTTACTCAAAGGCAGCAACCATGAAGGCTGTCTCTGAAATCCCAATGTGGAAAGAGAGCAAAACTTGACTGTTAGGAGAGGAAGGGGAGATGCCATCTTTGTAGTGATGAATAGAATAGGAAGTGGCCAGGAAACAGCTGCAGTTACACCAATGGCAGGTCCCCAAGATAGGCTAACCACTGGGTTTCATTTCTGCTCCTTTCTTTTACTCTTTATATTCATCACCTATTTACTACTGACTCCCACCAGTTATGTTTTATTTTCTAAGCAGTGAAGATACAGACTGTACCATTAAGGCAAAAAGTACCAAATACCTGCTATAAGGAAACTCATTTTCAAGTTTCTCTGTGTTAAAGCGAATGCATGCAGTCATAAATATGTGTATGTCCAGGGCATGTATTGTGCATCCACATACATATCAAAAAGCAGATGAGAAAAATTGTTGTGTGATATTGAATGAAAATCTTGGGACAGAAAGAAAAATAAAGGTATTGGAGCTATCCAAACTGGGCTCTGGTAGGTTGCTACAGTTGTCAGTAAAGTTGCTGTCATTGGACTCCTACCATTGAAAACACTTCATTGAAAAAACCAGGAGATAATGCAACACAGAATATTTTCTTTTCTGGGCTTCCTCACAAAAATATGTTTTCCAATAGCAAAGTTTTTGGCCTTGGAAGTGGAACCTTTTTGTAAGAAGCAACGCAAGAGGAATGTGTAGTACTTCAGGGTTTTGTTCTACTTGCCTGGATTCCCTTCATGCTTTTGCTGCCACAGCAAAGTTGTTTGTAGAGCTCTAGCAAAAGAATCACTTAGAGTTAATAATCATACCTTACAAATGCAATGTAGGCATTCCCGTGCCATCCTTATCCTGCTGGTGGAAAGATACAGGGTAAGGAAGAGAGGAATTCACCTGTAATATCAAACTTGAGAAGGATGGAAGCTACAGCCCCCTTTTGCTCCCTTTACAGTTCCATGTTTCCTTAGTTGTCTAGGATTTCCAGTAGCAGATGCTGCAGCTGAACCAAGATGTCTGTTACAGCAAAAATCCAGTGAGACCTTGTTGCTAAATTCAGTTAGGGGAGTCATGGTCCCTTCTTGCCTGGTGGGAGCAGCTTTTCACATGAGGGGAAAAAAAAAAGAAAAAGAAATGCAGAAAGCTGCATTTAGCTGGCTGTGCATGGGGAGATGGTGGGATGAGTACAGTATTCAAACACAATGTATTCAAACTCTGAAACTCCTGCCCTGGTGCTGCTGCTCTCTGGTTCCTATTTTAAGAGGATCCGAGATGGGTGCTTTCTCACACTGTGTGTTGTGCAGGTATGTGGAGGTTTTCTGGCTCAGCCCAGCTGCTGTTTCAGCCCCAGGACACAGCTGTCACCCTTGACACCTGTCTGATGGAGTTCATGTTTTTGAGGGGGTGGGGGGCTGTCTGCATGACTTGCAACAGGCAGAGAGAGACTTTCCTGCTTGGTGAGGGGAGTAAAGTCTCTCTGTACCACCTACTTTGCCTTTACACCACAAAGGCAGTTGGGTCCATGCATAGGTAATCCATCCCTCTCCCTGGAGCGAGGTCCCAGCAGCAGGGGAGCATCAGGGGTGCATGCAGCACATCTGTCCCCCTGCCGTAATGTCATGCATTGCTGGCTCATCTCATTCTTGCCACATACAGCAAGTTTCGTCTCTGCATCACAGGGCCAAGGGTGCCTGATCCCAGACCCCTGCGCTAGAGTCCTTATCACCCAGACTCAGGGTTTCCTGAGCAGCGTGCTCTTGTGATAGCCCACACCTGATTCAAAAAGGCAATTGCGTTCTCTGACACAGGGCATGGCAGCAGTAGGGATGGGGCCATGAGAAACAGTAGCAACAGTCAACAATCTAGTTATATAACCATGGTGATATCCTTGAACTCCATGTTCACATTTGGTATGGGCTTTCAAAGCAAAAAAACCTTCTCAATATTTGATCTGCATGGAAAAACCAACTGGCAGATGCCCACATTTAATTCACATGCTCAATTACCCAGTTCATCAGCTTTTCTGTTTGCTGCTTCACCTGGACAGGACGGGTGTTCACACTTCCCCATGTGACTCCTCTGCTTGGGCTTGGGGCCACATTGAATGGTGAACACCAGCTCGCAGGGACAGAGCTGGGTCGGGTTTCTGTGGTGGGTGAACTTTGCCTCACTGTGCATCATGAGCAAAGCCTGCAGGCTCAAGCACATGATGAGCCCAGGCAGGTCACCAGCCAGCTTTTGGCTCTCCCTGGAGCATGCAGCATCCTGACCTGTTTTTTTTAGGTGCTGCTGTGGTGTTCTTGCACAAATCCATCTTAAAGTAAAAACCTGTGGTCTGACCCACCCATAATTAAAGCTTAATTTAATTTGCATGCTGACTGATCTTAGGTGAGCAATGAGTGTAGTCTGTGCAGAACTCGTGCCTGTAAGGTGAGGTTATTTGTTGGTAGTTTTCTGTGACCCAACACATTTTGTTCTTAAACTTCAGGATCTGAAACAAAGAGGAGCAAAACATTTTATGTGTTGTTGGGACTTTGCAGCCAGGTGTACTTAGAAGTTGGATTGAACAAAACACAAAGCTCCTTCTGAACTGCTGAATTAAGATCCAAAATTTTTACTTGGTGGGGTTGTCAGAAATCCACTTGCTGTCCTCAGAGTCGAGTCCTATGACCACTGCTCCAGTGATAAAGTAGAGTGACTGCTATATGCTCATATTTGAATAGCTTTAGTGCTATTCACACTTGAAGCAAGAACCTGCCCCTTGCTTTGCTGTAGCAGGCATCACTCAAGTATGTGCTTTAAGTATATGCTTGGAGTTAAGTTAGTGTTTAATTACTGAGGCCTATGCCTGAAATACTGTGTAAATTATGGAGGGTTTGGTTTCTTGGCCACATTTAAACATTGGAGAACCATATTGTTTAGGCTTTAGGATTGCTTCCCTTGGCTTTGTTTCATCAGGATGGAAAAGCTGACTTAAAAAAAAAAGTAATTTGATTTCTGGTTGGTTTTCAGTCTTTTTTCATCGTTTGCTTCTTCAAAATCCAGTCAATTATTTTTTAAAAAAGTAATCATTTTGCTATTAAAAGTTGAAAAGAAATATCCTTATTTTCCAAACAGCATGTTTTCTTTTCTTTTTTTTTTGGTTAAAACTGTGCACTGAGCTGTCCATTTGTATATGTGATGTTTTACTCCTGATAAAATTAAGTTTGCTTTTACTTTATATGATGTTTTTATCCACTGGAGAGTTCCATCTGTACAAGAATTGATGGATGTTAGCTGTTGCATTGATCTTATTTGACCAATTCTTAAGCATCTTTGCAGAGTTCAACCTCACTTTCCTACTTTCAAGCATCTTTGCACAGTTCAAGCTCGCTTTCCTACTTTCAGACAGACAGCTGTATTGTCAAATTTTAAGGAGAAAAAGTTGCTATTTCTTTCATGCTCAGTGGAGTGTAGACTCCAGAAGCCAAGTTATTCTTACAGCAGTTTGGCTTTTGCAACTGCCTCCTAATATACCTGTAATGCAACAGAGAGAGAGTCTGAGGTAGTTCACAGCAGCCACTTGTTTGATGAAGGTCCATGTACTTTACATTGCTGTCAAGTCAAGGCTGTGGGAAAACCCTCACTGTGTGGCAGGACAATGGAGCTGTGCAATGGAAAAGACCAATATCCTTATCTGTGCCATTTTTTAATGTCCCTCTTGCTTTCAGTGATTTGACTCTGCTGCTCCGTTTCTTGCTGTGGTTCAGATTTGCATTTTCCATGTCATTCGTGGAATGATCACAACTGACAACCTGGTTTACAATCATGTTTGCCAGGGTAACTATGGCAAGAACTGGGGGGAGGTAGCTGCAGCTTCCTCAGAGCAGCGCAAGGAGCAAGGATGGGGAGCAGCTACTGAACTGTGTTTTTCCACAGTTAACTGGCTGTCTAAGTAAGGTCTTTTGTTTCCTTACCGTAAGAGTTGCCATGCCTTCCTGATGCATTCAGCTGGGAGTGTTTTCAGTTAGTACCTGCACCCTTCCTGCCCTCACCAGCTAGGGTCCTGTCGTGAGCCCAGAGATCAGCTTTTATTCCTATTTTGCTTTCTGACACAGCAAAAAAAGCTGCCATTTGGCTAGGGGAACACATGCTCTTTGCCCAGCCTAAGGGGGGAAAGAAGTGTAGCATTAAAACCAACTATAAAATACAACAAGAAGCAACTTTTTCCTTACATGGTCCAGTTAACCATTTTTCCTGTCCTTGTCAGTTCATAGATGCACATATACACTGGATGCCCAGTAGAAGTGTGTGTTGGGTTTGTGTGGCAAGGTTTTGGTAGTGGGGGGGTTAGAGGGGTGGCTTCTGTGTGAAGCTGCTGGAAGCTTCCCCTGTGTCTGACAGAGCCAATACCAGCTGGCTGTAAGATGGACCCGCTGCCGGCCAAGGCTGAGCCAATCAGTGATAGTGGTAGTGCCTCTGTGATAACATTTTTAAGAAAGAAAAAAAGTTGTGGGACACACAGAAATGGCAGCTGGAGAGAGGAGTGAGAACATGTAAGAGAAGCAACTCTGCAGACACCAAGGTCAGTGAAGAAGGAGGGAGAGGACATGCTGCAGGCACCAGAGCAGAGTTTCCCTTGCAGCCAGTGGGGAAGATCACAGCAAGGCAGGCTGTCCCTCTGCAGCACAGGGAGGTCCATGGTGAAGCAGATATCCACCTGCAGCCCGGGGAGGACCCCATGCCAGAGCAGGTGGGTGCCCAAGGAGGCTGTGACCCCATGGGAAGCCTGTGCTGGAGCAGGTTTTCTGGCAGGACTTGTGACCCCATGGGGGACCCATGCTGGAGCAGTTTGTGAAGAACTGCAGCCTGTGGGAAGGACCCACATTGGAGAAGTTCATGGAGAACTGTCTTCCACGGGAGGGACCCCACGCTGGAGTAGGGGAAAAGTGTGATGAGTCCTGCCCCTGAGGAGGATGAAGCAGCAGAAATAACCTGTGATGAACTGACCGTAAACCCCATTCCCTGTCGCCCTGTGCTGCTGGGGGTTGGAGGTAGAGAAGCTGGGAGTGAAGTTGTGCCTGGGAAGAAGGGAGGGGTGGAGGGAAGGCATTTTGAGATTTGGTTTTATTTCTTGTTATCCTGTTGATTGGTAATAAATTGAGTTAATTTTCCCCAAGCTGATTCTGTTTTGCCCATGACAGTAATTGGTGAGTGGTCTCTCCTGTCCTTATCTCGACCCACGAGCCCTTTGTTATTTTTTCTCTCTCCTGTCCAGCTGAGGACGAGGGAGTGATAGAACAGCTTTGGTGGGCACCTGGCATCCAGCCAGGGTCAACCCACCACAAAGTATATGTCACTTTGCATGCTATCCTCTCTGCACAAACCTGGTGCTCGATTTGCATTTCTGCATGAAAGCACTACCAAATTCGTATGTTGCAACTCTCCATATGAGTTGCCTCTACTTTCATCTGTGCTGTTTAACTACTTAAGCCCTTGCAGACAACTCTGGCCTGTGACATTGTTCTGCTTTACCTTGGTGTTCAGGGAAGCTGACCTTGTTGTGTTAAAGGGTTAAGCTGTTCTCTTAAGTGGATTTTGCTGATTGGATTGTCCTTGATGTTGATGCTGTGAGCAAAGTGTAATCACATGAGTAATGTTAAAAATCTGCCTGACCCTGGAGGCCATAAGCTGTTGCTGCAGCTGGTGTGGCTAAGCCAGTTTCTGTAGCCACTGGCTGATGGGTGTGTATAACTAACATCATGTCTGATTGCATCTGCTGTCACTACCGAAATGGTTAGGTGTGGCAGACAAGCAGTGATCTTTTTATGTGAGTAAAAGAAGATGGCATTCACACCTCTGGAGACCTAGCAAGACATCTGTTCCTTGCTGTCAACAGTATCTTCTGTAGTATGTACCTCACTAATGCCAGTATGCTTGCCTTTGCAAAACGAATTCAGTTTCTGAGATTAAAACACCTTGGTGCCTTAATTTTAGAAGTTTTACAAGAAATGTTTCATTTTCTTGTTTGTATTTTACAGAAATCTGTTTCCTGCAAATCTTGTTGCTGCAGCTTTCCAAACGGTAAGATGTGTGGACTTTGGACATGAGCTACAGTGTACAGACAGATGAAGTGACTGCTCTTTTTCGAAAAAGGACTAGAAAGATGGTGTAGAAAATACCAAAAGTTAATTTACTTATAGTAGGTGGGATTTTTAAAAGCACCTGACATAATCAGACATAAAATTTCCATGGCAAATGGTTTGATTTTGAAAAATACTCCTCAAACAAAAGTATATTCATAGCCCTTTAAACTTTTGTACTTTGGGTGCCATGTTGGGCAGCAATAGCAACTCTTTGTGCCAGGCTGCTTATCATTTTGCAGGAGCTAGCAAAGAAACCCTTGCGTTTGTAGTTTGGAGCTGGGCTCAGAATAGATAAGGCTGAAGACTTTTAGGCTCCTGTGTGTGAGCATTACCTGTTGCCTGATGCTGTTATTCAGTATTTTCCGTTGTATCCCTTGCTGGATTAATTGCTCAGCCTGGCTTCTCTTCCAAGAGGGGACTAAGTGTGGTAGGATGGTAACTGGCACCACAACATAGTGTGGTTTAAACTGATGGACAGGAGCTGTGGGGCTCCAAGATTTTGATTTAGTTCTTGTTGCTAACTTTAGATGTCAGGATAGATGCTGTTGAGAATACTGCTGTGGGGCAGAGTGATTCTTTGTGAAGAATCACTCTGAGCAGAATAATAGGTTTTGCCTTTATGGTATTCTGTTGTTCGCTTTTGTATCCAAACCAAGGTCAAACAATTAAAATCAAGTTCCTTTTTGAGTGTATATATAATACAGTAAAAGTCAATATGCCATAAATCAAAACAGGAGCAGTACAAAAATATTAAGAAAAAGGTATTCTGTGATACCTCAAGTGTCAGGATTCTGTATGTTCAGGGATGAAATAAAAGTAGTCCTCCTTTCCTCTGTGCTGCTGTTTTCACAGGTAATTGGCAAGTACCTAAGCTTTTCTTTCCCCTATTCTGTTTCTAAAGAAAACAAGCCAAAGGAGTGCCCTGCTTTTGCAAGGTGTCAAGCTTATTTATCAAAGTAAACTGTTGCCCTAGATTTTAGATATTTTACTGACAATTTTAATGGCTGCCTCACCATTTCTAACAGTGAAACAGTGCAAGCGCCACTTGCCTTCTACAGGAGCCAGTGCAATAATGTGGTGCATGAGGAACACCAAGGTGGAGGAAAAGGGAATTCCTTGGCTGCTGCCCAAACCTGGGAGCTCAGGGGGTCACAGAGCACTTCTCAGTTGCCACATGGGGAAGGAGCTATGTATGCTGTCAGTCCCTTTTCTTGCATAGGACAGGCTTATTAGCCTCCACAGTATGGTCTCCAGAAAAAGTCTTCCTAACAGTAATCTCCTCCTTGTGAAATGCTAGATGATATGGTCATATTGATGATCTGATCGGTAAACATAGTGGGTTTTTTTCTTACCTGCAGTATGCGACAGAATATAAGATGCTGCTCAGAAACACTACCTCTGGAAATGTCACGTGGGAAAAGGTAAGGCCACTTCTTATGTTTTTATACAAACCTTTGTCAGTTGTAATATTTGACTACTTTGCAGTCTTTAATCCTTTCCAACAGTCATTGGAAAGAAAGAAATACTTTTCTTTGCCTGGAACTGAGACACACACAAGCCAGATGAGTTACCCACAGCCACACAAAAAAGCTACGATACATAGGAGAGTTGGGCTTAATAGATCTGACCCTTGAGACCTTATTTTTAGGCCATACTTTCTTAGACCTGGTCTCACTTGATCTAAATTTTGTTTAATCACTCTGCCTAATGTTTCCAAATAACTTTCTGTGGACTTAGAATTAAATAGCAATCAGGCTGGCTGAATATGTCCCTCAAACCTTACTCTTGATGAACAGTTTGGAGAGAATGAGCTTTTTTCCACTACCCAAGGCTCTTTAAAAAAAAAAGAAAAGGGTTAGTTGAGAATTTTTTCTTGTTGCCATGCTGGTGAAATTTTGTTTGAAGCAGTAACAAGTGATCTGAAGGAGTAAAAATTATAGACATAACAAGTAGGCTACTATTGCAATGGTGTCAAAAAAGAAATTAATTTGCAGGTGTAGCTGAGGTAGAGGGTGTTCTCTTCCATATGCAGCTTGTAGAACTTCCCAAAATGTTCTATATCCTGTTGAGTGGCATCTCTCCTGCAGCATGGGGCTATCAAACATCTTTATTATTGGCCAGAGCTGATATATTGCAGGTCCAGCAATAATTACTGTTGTCTTACAGGCAGCATGCTATGAAACAAACCCAGTATCCCAGCCTGTGATGCGTCACCTCACTCCAAATGAAGTATCATCTCATGTGCTTTCATGGGATTTTGGGGAGACAGGTCTGAGACTGGAAATTACTTTCAGGGTTATTTTCTTTTTCTCGGGCTCATTCTGACTATCTGAGATCAGTATTGGATGTTGGATTACTATATCTTTAATATGATTTGAATGCCCCTAGGGCAAGAGACTTGTAATGTTTGTATTTGTCATGGAAGGGCTCAGCTGAGGTTTGTCCACCAGTTTGTAAAACCACTGGGGGAAAAAGCAGTTTATGCTTATCCAGAGGGACTCTGAAGCATATCCCTGAGTGCAGGAAGTATGGCCTCATTACCTTTTCCTCACCACGCGTGGTGTGTGAGCAGGTGATGCAGAACACTGTGTTTCTGAACTCGGCTTTCAGCTGATGGGCTGAACTTTCGCCAGCCCTGGGGGCAGGGTGATAGGTGACTTGGATGGTACAAGAATTGAGCAGGGGAAAAGTCAGCCCTTGCCTAGAAGCCTGCTATCACCCATTGAGTAGTTTCATTGGGGCAGAAGGCAGCTTCATCTGCCCAGGCCTGCGAAATTCCATTAGCCCAGATCTGCACTCACACCATCTGACACAGATGCACAACAATAACTGCAGAAGGGCCATGTGATCCCAAAAGAGCGCTTTCTCTTCTCATGCTATTATATCCTTGGGCAGTACATGCCCGTGCAGCCTCATGCTACTAAAACCCAAGTTCAATATGAAAGGCTGTAACAAAGTGCACTTAGACATGTGTGTTTGCTTACAGTGTAGAGTTATTCTTCATTTAAGCAAGCGTAAATGAAAAGTAAATGAATAACACTCTTCTTACTCATCTTCAGTGTCAAGTTTGATAGGGGCTTCTTGGCAACCAAGCACAGATCAGGGCCAAACATATCCATGGGACATAGGCTTGGCTGTTGAATACTTTTTTAATGCTTGTTCAAATCCATCACTCTTCCTCAAGAGATAAGAATGAATCTTTTGGCAATTTAAAATGTGAGATTCTATTTTTGTTTTCTTCTTTTCCCATTTATCAGACTCCTGTTTTATGCAATATCAGAAAAAATATGAATTTGTCACCAGTGCCTGTTTTTGCCAGTGGTTATGATGTAAAGGTTATTTCTGCTATTGCTTGTCCAAAACCTTTCTTCAGTTGTTGGGGTGGAACCAGAGCTGAACTTCTTTAATTCCAGAAGATGCCCTACTGTCTCTAGGGAAGAGCAGACCAAATAAAAAGAAAGCATTGTCTCAGTTTTGTTAGCTCAGTTTCAGTACTGATCTGGCCATATTATTTATGGATAGATGAGGATTAAGTTTGGAAAGGACGAATATGATTTTTTGATAATACATAGTATAAATATGATAGTAATAGAAATTGGGTTCCAGGGAAACAAGATGATATCCCTATCAAATGTTTTCTTTCATCAGCAGAATATTTGATTGGAGAAATGTTTTCCTTCTACTTTCCATATGAATAGTGTAGAGCGAAATTTTCCATTGCTTTTATTTCCCCTCCCCCCCAGTGGTTAATAGTCCCTGTCTTCTCTCGATGATATGAATAGTGGGGCACGTAGGTGTCTGCTCAGCCATGTCCTTTTTGTTGTTTCACATGCTCCCCTTGTGTTTACCTAGCTTTTATGGCTATGTCCTCTCTGTCTCTTCGGCAGCAAGGCTTCCTGGGGCACGGACTATCTCAGTTCCCCATCTGCAGCACAGGGAGGCTGTGGGGGCTCTGAGTTCCTCTTGTGGCAGCAGTAAAAATACACAGACCGGTGATTGCTGCTCTTCCTCACATCACATGGCTACGTTTTTTTTTCAGCCACCTACTACTGGGACAGCTCAATATCAGCAGTTGTTTCCTTGATAAGCACTTTGTTTCAAGAGCTAAAAACCAACAGGATCTTCAGAGATATTCAAGGACCAGTATAGCTCCATGAATCTTCCTACGAGAACACATAATTTCAAGCAAACAATAACACATCCCATAGTTTATCCAGGAACAAAGCTCTCATTAAAGCTGTTTTTGTTTGGTGTCCACAATGCTGCTTGGTTTGGCAGCTCCTTTGGGGTGATGCACTCTTCTGTTAGAGTACAAAAAGGCTCTTCAGCATCTGCCAGTTTTAGAGGCTGGGATTAAGAGGATCTTCTGCTGAGGATTTACTGCTGGACTTTTTTCATGTTGTGCTGCAAGGAGGTGAAATTCCTTGAATGCTGCAGATTGTCCGCTTGATTTGCAGGGAGCAATTTCTTGCAGTAAGGTGCTACTCCGTGCAAATGATGGACCTTCTGCCTACATCTGTGGTGATGGGAGGAGATGGTCAATGTTGTGTATTGTAAAGAAATTGGCTCAAGGGGGAGAAAGAGACCTGAAAAGGGTGGCAGGATGACAGTGAATGGAGGGAAACACCTAAGGAGTTTTTGGTGGCTGTGCACAGAGTCCTTCCTCCAGTCACCAAGAATTCAAGGGTCCCCGGATCACAAGACCTAGGCTTGAAGGACTAGTAAGTGTGAGCACTCGGAGAACAGCAGCAGCAGCAGCAATTGCAGTGCTGGGAGTAAGGTGGAGAGAGACATGTGAGGGTGAAAGAAGACTAAACTCCATGTATTGTCATTCTGGAGAGGTATAGGGGAGTTCGAGCAGAATTGGCCAATTTATGCACAGTAGGCCACTGTACAGGTTAAGATAAAAGGTGAGAAGCCACCTGTGTCCTGGCTGTAGCTAACTGGAGATGCTGCTATCTCTTGCCCTCCTCTAGCTTCCCAAGAACAAAATTTGGCAAGCCTTTGGCACCCATGGCTCTGAAGAAGGTGGAGTGGCTGATGCTTGTGGGGATTGAATGACCCAGAAGAGCACTGGACTTTTCTAGTCGGTGAAGTGACCTTCCAAATTAAGCTCTAGGAGCTCTGGCCCTTGTTCTCCTGAGTGCCTCCCAAGCTCTGTCCTTCTCTGTGACCCTGTGTGCCTTACGCAGCTGGTGGGAAGCTGAGCAATCATCTTGCAGGTTCAGTACACTTCTGTCTCATTCCTGAGACTAGGTCTCTGAGAAGCCCAAACAGTAGCAGGTTGTTGGGTTTCAGGCTCATACTGCTGCATTTAATGTGTTGAGAAGCAAATCCCCAGTTGGATTTTAATGGGTGGAGATGCTTTGCAAAACATCAGTATAAAGTAATATAATGAAATTCCCTCCCAGTAACATTCAGGTCAGGAGGCTGGGTGCTTTCAGCAGCTTGAAACACTGAATTTCTGTTCCATAGGAAAGATTGATATCTCTTTTTTTCTGAATGACTAACAAAACAAAAGAGCATTCGATGTTTTTAGGAGGGTTTTTTTTTTTGTGTGGAAAAAGTTTAGGGTCATTATGGTGAAATTCTGTTCCAAGCTGAACTTTTCATATTAGCTTTGTATCAAATTAACCTGATATACGATGTTATATTATAAAATAACAAGTTGAAAAAAACACAACAAGGTGAAAAGTTGTGTCAAAATGAAAGTGTTGCATTCACTCCATGTGAATGAAGTGTTTCTTTTCTGGTGTAAAAATGTTCATGTTTTGCCCAAGTTGACATTTCCCAGAAAAAGCTTTGGTTTTGATGAAATGGCATGGCAGCATTATTTTACTACAGATTTACTTTCTTCCTGCTGATAAATTAGTCATAAAATTTGAGACTTGTACATCGATTTGTACATTGTTACTGATAAATCATCACTGAAATTTTGTTATATTTTCTTCAGCATTATGGTAAACCTTATCTCCTACCCTAGAGTTAAGTTTTACCAACAGAAGTGAAAAATAGAAAAATATGCACGTGCCATGTACACAGACAGTTTATTCAATTAATAGGAGGGTGTCATTTTTTTGTCTAACTTTTCTAATGACAGGAATGTTCAGGGCTTTCAGGCACACAAAACAGAATACAGACAAAACTATCCAGACAGAGAAGTGTTACTGTGTGTGGAGAAAACAGCACATTTCTCTTGAGACATTTCTGGAGATACACAGTGCCCCTTTCATAATATCATGTCCATGTTTTCAATTCTTTCAATCGGAAATCAAACGAATACTGACAACTTAGCCCTGAGCAAGCAACTACCATAAAAAATTGCAGATCCTGTGTCTAATTATTTTGTAGCTAGCAAATATAAAAAGCCAGAACCTTCATTGTTTGTAAACACTTTTGTTAACAGCAGTTTAGCCTGCATACTTTTGTGTATAATTTGTTTTATCCCCTTCCTTGCAGTACTATTTTTCCACCTGCCACTAAGAGACAGTCCAGTTCAGCAGTATACTTCCAGGAAAAATATCATCTCAGGCAGGCTCGTTTTGTCAGATTTAGCAGATCAGTATCCCGAGTTCTTTAGTCAATATTCATTTTAAGCTTTTAGCTCAGAATATATTTTTCTTTCCTAGTGTTGAGCTAGTGTCTACTTAAACTAGCCAGAAGGCCAAAACTTGTACATAAACCTAATCTGTTTTAGAAGCCCTTCCAAATAAAACAACAATTTGACATGTTGAGCTTGTACTGCCAAGTTGTGGGTTGGGGGGGAAACCAGTTTGTCAAAACAATTATATTTTTACGTAGCCACAAGAACACTCATTCAATTCATATGATACTACATTGCCAAACAAGCTCAGCTCTCTTTGAGAAACAAACCATGAAGGACCAGTAGAGCAGACTTACAAGTAGACTAGTTTTTGTCAATAGGTGGATCCTGTTTTTATCCTCTTGCTTTTACCATGCAGCCACATGATTTCTGAGAAGGGTAACAGGTATTTCTTCTGTTTTGTCTGTCTCTCCCATGGCTCTCTGATGGGAGATGAATGAGTAGGTTTCCAGAGTTTTGCTGCCCCTCTCCACCGTTTCTGCTTCATAACATTGATTGTTTTCTTATGGTTTTCACCTTGGTATAAATATCACACTAAAGCAGTGGAGCCGGCAGTTTCTGAGAGCAGATTCCTATTAGAGTGTCAGGAAATAAGAGCATGTTTGGGGCTAGACCGCTGCAAGCCTCTTGCAGGTATGATTTGTTTAGGTGGTAGAATATCATAGTGCTGACAGTGAATGATGCTTGGTGGAATAATCAGAGCTAGGAAGTCAATTTCACCAGTATCTGGCATTTATGCCTGCGGTCTTTCCCACACCCATCTCCCCTTATGGGGAAACAGGGAGGAAAGTTTCAGTCTTTTAACCAAACACATGCGGTTGGTGCCCATGCTGTTTCGCATCTGTAGTGGAGCTTGTCCCGAGTCAACTGGGGAGGTTTCCTATTCAGGTTGTAGATGGGCACATGTATCGTATTGAAGGGCATGAGGGGAGGTAGTGGCAGGCCCTTTCCTTCTCCAGTGAATCCATGCCAGCTCATAACTAGGGAGGTTCATATCTGGACTGCATCCAGATCTTGTTTGGTTCCCTTCAACAAAATAGGTTCTTCCTTCCCAAAATGAGTTTTGCATGTTGATTTCAGATCAGTCAGGCAGCAACAAAATGAGGTGACCCTTTTGTTGGGTTTTGTGCCAGTCTCGCATCTAACAAGCCCTCTCTTTTTTGCCTTTACAGATCCCTGTTGGTACTGAGATTGAAGGGATGAATATCCTGGGACTGGTGCTGTTCGCTCTGGTTTTAGGAGTGGCGCTGAAAAAGCTTGGTCAGGAAGGGGAAGATCTGATTCGCTTCTTTAATTCATTCAATGAGGCAACTATGGTCTTGGTTTCCTGGATTATGTGGTAAGTGTGTGACTGCAGATAAATCTGCAGTACAATATTATGCTCAGTTCAGGAATCTCGCCATTTATCCATCTTTCCAGCTTTTTCCTACCAGATCCTTCATGACAGCAAAAGTGAATGTCATGGTGTCACATAATGGGGTCTTTTCTTATTTGTGCCCTGTAATTACACAGTCATGCATAACTTAATGTATTGGTCTGGAACACATCAGAGGGTTGCTTAAAAATCCTCTCCAGGACTCCTTTTTGATTAATTAGTGAAAAGAAGGCTTTCTATTTCAAAGCAGCATAAGCCCATGGCTAGCTGCCATCATGTGCCTAAAGGCACTGGCCTTCAATGAATAAAGGAGATGTGAGAAAGTATGGAATATGCTCATGTAAAGGCCATAGATGTTCGTGCCTGGAGTGCAATTGCAAATGTAGTGCATAACTAAAATCATACTTGTAGATTCATGCCTTGATTTTTCTGCTGGTCAAAAGGTTACTTGTACTGACCTGAAGAATATCTGAGCTGATAAGAAGGTAGCCCGCTCACTGGTATTGGTTTGGGAGAAACCCTGTGGAGTACATGAATACAGAGCCCTATCTGTCCACTTGAATCAAAGGGTGATGGAGAACCTATGGCCCTTTGTATACAAGAGAGGAACAGACTCCAGGGCTATGCTCTCCATCCTATTGAAGTAGTAGTGCTGGCTGCTCAGTGTTTTGTCATTGTTATCAGCACAGCCTGAGTTATATAGTGGATCTTTAAATCTTTGTTCCACTTCTAAGATCTCTTTCATTTTCTTGGTGAAGCAGGAACTAATGTTACTAGCAGAGCGATCCACTGTTTTTATCTTGTTTGTACTTGCTTCTCTAGAGATGCTTCTCTTTTCCATTTCACATCCCTGAGAGTAGGTATTTCCTAAGGTTGATTGTTTATTTTGTCTCCTGCCTATTAATGAGCAAATCTATTATTTCATTTACTTCCCTGGAGTCCAGACATGTTTATGGGGTGGATGTTGCTCTGACTGATCTCACAAAGCTTTTGGCATGAAAAAAAGTCTATATGTTAGGAACTGGAGCATGCTGAACTTTCTCACTAGGCAAGAAACCAGTGTTAGAGGAGGCATGCACCTCTAGGGAGCAGTTCAGGCCACCTGAGATAGAACCAGCTTCCTCACTGGGTTTTCTGTCAGGTAGGCTGAATCTGGGTCTCAGAGCAGTATTGTGGCTGTTCTTGTGGAGCTGGATGGGTCTAGGCTGCTCCTGTGAAACCAACAGTACTAATACCTCACATGCAAAAATAACATTTGTAAGGACAACTAGCTAACAAAGTAACAGTGGGACATTTCCCACTCCCTTTCCAAAGCCGTTGGAGAAGCTATAAGCTTAAGTTGGCAGAGGTATTTTTTCTCCTTTCATTCTGCATTTTTCATTCCTACTATTTTTCTCCCTCTAAGAAGTAGAAAGGTTTTAACAAAACACCTGATTTTACACAGGCAGATCTCTGTGTTAGTTGCTGTCATAAGGGATTGAAAAATTCAAAGTCTCAAAGCAGCTTAAGTCTTTTACTCTTGAGTGTAATTCCTTGGACACTGAGTACTGATAAGAGGCAGTTCTTGTATTCCGCCGATTACAGTGCTAACACTTCAAGCCAATCAGTTGGTATATAATCCTTTACTTTGTGGATTATCAGGACCACAGCTGACTCTTAACACTGCAGTGCACCGCAGCCCTTACTTGTTCTCTTTCCTTCCTTAAGGTTTTTGTGTTGTCCTGGTATTTATGAAAAATCTGTCAAGCTACACATACTTCCCAAAGGATACTTTGGAACAGGTGAAATCATACTACAAGAGAAAAGGCGGCTTGAGCTCATAGCTAGTCCCATTCAAACAGCCGTTTAGCAGCACTTTGGCCTCAGCTTTCAGTTCCTTCCTCTCCAGTCTCCTTCTTCAAGGGGAGGGATCCAGTCTTGGCTCTGAATCTAGTGCTCATATTTGTGGAGCTTGTGCAGGACCAGGGCTCAGCTACATATGGCTAATTGGGGTGTTCAGAAAAGTAGTTCAAAGGCAGTATGTTGCAGAATTGGCAGAGGCTAAGTGGGGAAGGTTCAGCAGGCCCCCCTAGAGATTTGGCCAAGGGAGGACAGAGAGAGGATGCTCACATTGATCTGGGACATGAGGAGGTGCTCTCTGGACAGAACAGAGGAGCTGCAGAAGCACTGAGGGAGAGGCAGGCTAGGAAGAAGTTGAGTGATCTGGGCAATCTTAAGGCTTGCCCACCTTTCCAAACCTTTGCATGCTTAACCAAACCTTCTGAAGTTTGTCCTGACTCCACAGATCAGCTTCTCTGAACATGGGCATTGGATTGGAGGGGACAGTGGGAGAAAAAACTTTCTTTATTTCTGAGATGTACAGGCAGATCTTTTGTAGTCATGTGTGTGCCTGGGGCAGGGTATTGGAGAGCTGGGTGATCTTTATTATTTCTTAATCTTAGAAGCAGAAATCGATGGAGCGTGGACAGCATCAGCAGAGGTACTCAGACACAGACATCCCAAGTAGAGCTTTGGAGGAACTGACCCTGGGCCTGAAGTGATTCCTGTAGTTCATTTAAATAGCTGTTGAACTGTAGGTGCAAGGGCAATTTTGTCTTTTCACAGCTCTTCCCAGCTGCACAACTGACACAAGAAGTGTGGTTGTGGCCCGCAGGTGGCTCTTGTCCCTTCCAAGTGCTCCTGAGAAAGGAAACCTCAATCAAATGCTGACGTTGTAAGACATGGCTTGTTTCTAGATAGGAGGCATGGGAATGTACTTGTACATAGCTGTTGGCTTGAGGGAAGCTCTGGAACCCTGATTATTTAACTTAGTGTTTTGTAGGCAAATAGAAGAGTTAATTGCCATCTTTCACACATGCATCAGCAGCCTTTAGCTGAGCTCTCTGGTATGGGCATAGCTTTTTCTTTCCTACACTGAATATGTTGGCACTCAGTATGACTACCATTTTAATGACCTAACTTCATACTTCTGCTGGTAGTTACCACATGTGTAAGATCCTACTCTTCTACCCCTTTATCTGCTCCAGTGACAAGCTACTGGTCCTTTCTTGCCTGCCATCTACCATCCCTTCAGCAATGATTTTACCTTTAGGTCTTTGCCTGCCGTCCTCCCTGATGGACTAAAACGCCACACCAGTGTCTTGTCCTGATAGCTTCTGCCAGCATTTCTGCTTCCCAGTTGGCTTCCCTTGGGCACTCTCCTAGCTGCCTCTTTGAGGGCCTAGGTGAACAGAGCTTTTTCAGTTTGACTGCTTGCCTTCCACCAAGCAAGAGTGTTAGAGAGGCCTTCCAAATTTGCTTAACCTGAGTGTATGGTGAATAAGGTACTACTCTTCAGTAAGAGCAGCAAATTCTTTAGAAGAATGTTATCTCCAGGACAAAAAATGTCATGTTTTTCAAGGCTTTTTGTTGTACTTAATGACAGGCAATATTTCTTTACACAGGTATGTACCTATTGGCATTATGTTCCTTGTTGGGAGCAAGATTGTGGAAATGGAAGATATTGTCCTTCTGGTGACCAGTCTGGGAAAATACATCTTTGCCTCTATTCTGGGCCACTTCATCCATGGAGGAATCATTCTGCCACTTATTTATTTTGCATCCACACGCCAAAATCCATATCGTTTTCTCTTAGGACTTATCACACCACTTGCCACTGCTTTTGCTACTTGCTCCAGGTGGGTTTCTATGTTTCTTTAGGGATTATAGCCTGGTTATATTTGTCAATGTAAATTGGTTATAACCCAGCACCAAATTGTGTTGAGTTTTAGGTGTGAATATTGTTCCTGAGATTGCACAAGTAGACTTTTGAGCACAGCAAGTCTCACTGCTGCCAGCAGCCTGCCACACAACACATACTGATAATGAGCTGTTGAAAACAATTCCTCAAAATACTGGGACTGTAGCATGATGCTGAGTTGGAAATTTTTTTGGGAAAAAGTGAAAGTATTTGCCTGCCAGCTGTTCCTTCAATTTTAAGTAAAGTGAGGGTCAGTAGTGACCCTCTATCAGGGTCACTATCTTAGTTCTCTAAGATCAGAAGGATCTGGAACAAGTTTAGACTAATTTTGCAGGAGCAAAGCAGACTTATTAGCTAGTATAAAGGGACTTAATATTATTGATTTCAAAGATCTGGCCTGATCAGCTTTTATTTGTCATAACCCAACGATCAAGCATGTAATTTACACTTTTCTCAAGGAGCAAATACCTGATCAAATATCATAACTATATAAAATCATTTCAGGTCATGTCTAAAAATAGATGCATGTCTGTCACAGGAGCTGAAGTACCTGAAGTAGGAGAGGGTTTATGAATAAAACCATGTAACTTATAATGTAAGAAATAAATCCAACAGTGATTTTAAAAAAAATATTATTATGCATCTGTTCATTTGAGAAGGTACTAGTACAACATTAACAGAGATTCCTGTTGCATCTTTTGTGTTTATACTGGTGTATTTTTATGGTTTGAGACTTGATCATTCCACAGCCCTGTTAGGCTACATACTGTGTTGAGTCATGAGTTCTTGCTTTTGGGAGATTACAGTCCTTATCAACTATTTCTGGGTGGAAGCAGATTATTAAATACTGCTGCTCAAGACCAACAAGGAGGGTCCCTCATTGCTGTCATGACAGAGAGGGACTATAAAATGGCATCATTGTCTTGACAGTCCTGTCTGTAGCATGTTAGAAACATGAAAGCGATGAGACAGTGACTTTCCATTCAGTGCACCCTGATGCTTTGTATTTATTTTTCCTTATTCTCTCTTTCTAGCTCAGCCACTCTCCCATCGATGATCAAGTGTATCGAGGAGAACAATGGAGTCGACAAGAGGATCAGCAGGTTTATCCTTCCTATCGGGGCAACTGTAAACATGGATGGAGCTGCTATTTTTCAGTGCATGGCAGCTGTGTTTATTGCTCAACTGAACAATGTCGACCTCAACCCTGGGCAAATCTTCACAATTCTGTAAGTTGCTTGCTATTGCAACCACATCCTTCTGGCCCCCAAATACATTCAAGCCTGTGGTCTCTCTGTTAATAGCTAGCAGTCTGCATTCCACATCTCTGACCTAAAGCTTGCAAACTGCTATGAAACATAATTATAGGGTGATTAAAAGGATGGAGTCTTTCAAGCTTTATAAGATTTCCCAGAATCTTGATTTAATAAAAGGTGGAACCTGGGAGGGGTGATTGAATTCTGAAACAGACTTTGAGCTGTTTGAAGCTGTTTCTCACATGAAATTCCTCTCCTTCCTTAAGCATCTCACTCCCCCACCTTCCAATCACCATTAATCCTCAGTTCCTTATGTATCAATTTCATACTAAAGACTCTGCACCTGCTTACCTCTGCCGTTCTTACTATCGCATTGCTGTCTTCTCAGGTCAGACCCATTATCATTCTGCTTCTGACTGCTTTGCTCCATTATCCTCTCCACCACCTCAGTCCTGCCTCCTCCTCTAGGACTCTCCTCTCTATGCGTGGAATATCCTCCCACGTCCCATATCCTATGAAGTGTCATTCTCTTCATTTCACTCCTCAAAATCCCTGAAGTGAGGATCCTACAAGGAATTCTAGCCCCTCACTGTGCCAAGAAGCCATAGCTGTATCCACCAGATGCCTCCTAGGGCCAGTTCCTGGCATTTTTTTACCCTCCCTGGCTAGGTTTTATTTTCTTCCTTAGTGCATTTCCCAGTATATTTTTTTGTCTATTTAAGGCAGAGCTGGGGCATTATTTTCTTTGAAGGTGACCAAAGTAGCCTTTCAGGTACTCAGTGAATCAGGTGTTAACACAGGCCTGAGGATTATGTAGTGATAGCCCAAGGAAAACACAGTTGTAGACATCTGCACATGAAAAGGTGTGTGGTCTATGTCTATAGCACATGCATCACAGGTTTCCAACTCCTGATTTAAGGTCTGTGTTTGAAAGCAAATGAGACACAGAGAAGGGACAGTACCCTGCATGGCAAGGTTTACCTTTGTACATTCATTTGGGGCCAGGAGGTGTAATGTTCTCAGCATATTTGAACTGATACATGACTTGGAAATGGATATATTAGTAAGGCAGTGGGATATAGTTGTGTTTGTTTTTTTTTCCTGAAAAGGCAATCATGGTATTAAACACAGAGCCATTGCCTTGGTAGCTGCTATGGATGCCTGCTGAGCAACTGTGCTCTGTACCCATTTACTTTGCGTCAGTGGGCAGGAAAGGGTTTGCCTGGGAAGCGAATGATTTGTGTCCCATGCTGTAGAGTTTGTTTACAGTTCCCATAGTGGGGAAATGTGTGATGTAAGTGTAGAAGAGGAGTGCTGCGGAGCTCATGCTAACTGGGTATGCAAACTGATTTGCAGTGTGACAGCTACCGCATCCAGCGTGGGTGCAGCTGGGGTCCCAGCCGGAGGAGTCCTCACCATCGCTATCATCTTGGAGGCCATTGGACTTCCAACCAACGATCTGTCCTTGATATTAGCAGTGGACTGGATTGTGTAAGTACTTTAAGCCGCACATAGCTGCTGTTGCATGACATGTAGCATGTTCAGCTGGAAACACAGGTCAGGGTAGTCAAAGTGGTGCAGTATAAAATAAAACCATGCAAGCTATGTCTGCCTGCAGGACAGGTAACTCTTGAGAGATAATGGAAAAGGTGATCCCTTCTCAATTAAAGCAGTTAGTATACTAAAATCCCTCTTCAGCTTTTTTACTCAGCCTTTATGGAAATGTATTTCTTCCTGGTTTCAATACCCTTTAGAAGAATTGTTAAAAGTTCGTTCAAGAGGGTGTTGATATTGCTGGTAATTAGTTGGATGCTAGGAGAGAAGGGGGAAAAAGGAAATTTAGTCTGAATAGTGGTGGAAAGCTTTCTTGGTCACATATGTGAAGCAGTCTCCATCAGAAGCTGTTGACAGCTATTGTTTGAACTATTTTTGTAGTGCAAGAGTGGTCAAAGCACCAACGCAAGCGTCACAGAGAGGTGCTGTCCATTGGCAGGGCAGGGACACAGAGGGTTTGTGGCACTCATCACAGCTGTGTCTGGTGTCATGGCTGGAACACGCTGCTGGGAGTCACAAGTTTAGTACAAAGTATTATCACCTTTCCTTTCAATCTCGTGGGAAAGAACTAAAAGGTCAGGCAGGCCTTTGCTCAGCTCCTCCTCTTCTTTTCCTCTCCTTGAAACATGAGAGATTATCTCCTTGCCCAGCTCTGTTTGGAAGAGCTTATCTCATCACTTAGCATAGTTATGTCCTTGTTAAGGCCTAAATTTACCTTCTATACTACCAAAATTAGAGTAAGGAAAGCCTAGAAAATTTTTTTTGCTCCAAGTATTGGGGACCCAGCCACAAGTGCATAATAAGTATAAATGCCACATGCAGGTGATCTCTTTTAGCTTAGATGAGCCCTGTGGAAAAGGGCATCTCTGCTTTTCCTCGAACAAGTACCTGAGCACTCATGAATTACAGCATGCTTAGAGTTTAAATGCTAGTGAAGTAAGCATGATCTGATAATTTAAAAGCATAACCTGCTTTCAAGCCATCTGGTTGAAGTTGGGTAGTGGGCTGAAATCACTGGTCACTATGGGTCAAGCAATCTGAATCCCATTGGGTTTCTTTTCCAGCTGACAGGTTTCTGGGCATTTCCTGGTTTAGACTGTACATAATCCCTCTGCATTGCTTTTTGGAAACACCAGCCTCTCTGTATAGATGGTGTACTTCCACAGCAGATGTGGAAGTTAGGATGCCCAAGGACAGTCTTGAATTCTGGAGGCTGGGGAAGAAGGCAGCTGTATTACCTCCTTCCCTTCCCATGCCACATGTGTCTGTGGAGCATAATCTTATTCCTGTGGCTTCATTAGGGCCATCAAACTCTTTCTTGCTGTCACCTCTTGGGGATCATCCTCCTCAAAAGGACAGGAGAGACAGGAAAAGCAGTGGCTAGCCCTTTGTAACTCGTCTTCCTAAGGGATTACAGTAGTAGCTGTGCATTCCACAAGCTGTAGTTGCAAGTGCTTGGAGGCAAGTGTGAAAAGCTGGCCCTTCCTTTCACTCCAGGCTGCCCTCAGCCTGTGTCGTGCTGGCCATCTTAATTTCAAAATATGTAGCATCCCTCTGTGGCCAACACTGTTGTTCTAATCAAGGAACTCAGCCTTGTGGTAACAAAAGGGGGAAGGAAGGAGGGAAGAGTCCAGTGTCTTGTTTTAATGCCAGCCATTTAATTACCAGAGAGAACCATGATGACAAGTTGAGCACATGTTGAAGTTAGGCTGCAGAATGACTAACAGAAGTCTTAAAAGGCATGTGAAAAAATTCTTCTTTATGACCCACAAATCTCTATTAGACCCTGGGACACAGTAGTTTTGTGTTGTAGGACCAAAGATTAGGACAGGTGCTAGTAGCAAAAAATCCAGACAGCGCAGTCATTCTGCCTGCTTTTGGAAGGACCCCTTAAGTAGGTGTTTGGGTTAAGGTATGAGCCTCTATGGTTAAAAAAGACAGCTAGGTGCTCCGAGTCACCTTTTGGATAAGCCCAAATCAAGTTCCTGCTCTGAACTTGCATTTGAAAAATGCTGGCCTGGGGAAGGGGAAGAGGATGGAGGTGGGCTGGGGAAAGAAGGATGCCTGAGAAAGAGTAGTACCATTGCCGCAGCCCACTGAGAGACCAGAACCAGTTAATAGTAATGGTTGGGCTGACCTTAAACCAGCTGCAGTGCACATTTTTAGTTCTGAAATGGTGATGATACTTCTGTGGAAAATATCTGTGGTAATAACATCTCCCTTGTCTAGTTCCACTGATGTTAGTGGATCAGCAGGGGTGAATCAGCACCCCTTATTGTGTTGTAACTCTCCTAAGCTAAAAGCCTGCTGCTTTGTTTTTTGTTTCTTATCTTAACCAGGGACCGAACCACCACAGTTGTGAATGTGGAAGGGGATGCCCTAGGAGCGGGCATCCTTAATTACCTGAATGAAAAAGAAAAGAAAGTCAAAGAGCAGGAGCTGAAGGAAGTCAAAGTAGAAGCAGTTGCTAACAGCAAGTCTGAAGGGGAAACATCACCTTTGGTAACCCACAAAACCCAAGTCTCCAACACAGCCAGTACAGCAGACCCTGAATCCAAGGAATCAGTATTGTGAACTAGAGGCCATTCATCAACACACGTCCTAGAGGTGGACCATGGACTTGTTAATGTACCTAAACGTTTGCAGTGCTAACAAGGGCTGGATAGCTCTTGGAAGTTTTCCGTTCCAGTCTGTTTTGAAATACGCTGGCCTGGGGCAGGGGAGGGAAGTGGGGTGGGCAGAGAAGGGGTGTTGAGAATGAACACTCGCTTTATAATAGCATTTTGATAATTCATATGTATACGTGCTTATGTGTTGCACGTGCACACACATATACATGTATGTGAAAACAATGCTATTGAGACTTCTGGTTTATAACAGGACTTCTGTTAGTAAAGGCTCATATGGGTTGGAGATGGGGAAGTAGACAAACCCAGTATGTGCTTATTGTAGGGAAAAATTAGTAAGCTTATAGTGCTGCTGTTCGAATGGACATGCAGTCTAGAAACTCCAGAGTGGGTGAAAATGTTGCTTAAATTTAGTTTCTGTCCTGGAAACACTTACTGACAATTACAGACACAATATGAAGCAACATTTTTCTCCCACTCCCCTTCCTCTCCTGTTCTCTGATCCCTTACAAACGTTAAACATATCCTGAAAACTAGCTTTTTTCTTTTTTCATATCTGAATTAATAGATTCTAGGGGTCCACCCCTTGTTCCATTCCCCCACTGCACTGCAGCTCATAGCAGCTTTCCTGCCTTTTGGTGAGTAACTCCCAGACTTTCAGACCAAACACAGGAGATCTTTGTGCAGATCAAGGACTGGTTTTCTTCTTTCCTCTAACCAAGCTGTTAAGGAAAAAATCCAGAGGAAACACAAATTTTGTTAAAATAATCCCTTTGGGGCTGAAAAAAATGTAGTGTTCCAGCATAAATACGTCTGAAAGAGGCCTGCCTGTGACAGCATCAAGAAACCAAGAAGTTAGTTTCCTTCATGAAAACACGCATGCTCCTTTGCTAGCATGCCATGTCCAGCTCATGCTTATTTAATGGGTCAGTCCAAACAAGTTAAGTCATATCCCTCTTCCTGCAAAATTGAACAGGGGAGGAAAAAATCTGAACACACATCATGTGGGAACTGATGACAGGCACGTCTGCGTGTTGGCTTGAAAGGGGAAGAGTTGAGTTTATAACCCTGTGTAGTTCAGTGATCTCTGTGTGTTGGGACAGCTGCATACCTGTTCCTGCTAGGAGTTTGGTCCTACTATAAATGTCCTTCTGGCAGCAGCTTACATTTAGTAATTCTGGGTGGTGCTGGGCCTGGGTAATGCTTAGTGGCAGATGGTAACCTTTGCCTGAGGCTGAACCAAATGCTTCTGGATTCTGACTCTGCCTTTCTTCCTTTACAACATACTTCCTGAATTTGCACCCCAAACCTGAACAAAGTCCAGCAAACTCATTGCAAAGATCCTGTTGTTTTATCTTGGCTTTTGGGACAGCAAATAATTACAAAATTATGGCTGTGCATATGCCAAGATTTTCCTGGACTTGTGACGCTTTCCCTTGGCTACTTTATTTAGCAAGATGATTGCATATGGTCAGTCTCCACAGTGTTAATTCAGCAATATATATTTACGCTTAGCTTTGATATAAAATAATGCTAAGTCTCCCTTTTTCTTTCTCCTCTCTTGCTTCAGAGGAAGCTATCTTGGAAAGATATCCAGTTGCTGATGTGTATGTTCACGGCACTAGGAAGAGGCAGCTCCAATTTCATAGCAGCAGCAGCCTTCATTTGCAAAGCATCCTTCCTGGTGAAGGGACACATGAGTTTTGCAAAAAGACGCTCAGAATGAGATGTGGCTACCTCTGAGGGAAAACACAGTGAGTGCGTCATTACTGGCTGTTTAACCGTGTGCAGCAGGGCTACGCAAACAATCGAAGTAGGAAAGCATTAGTCAGCCCACTGAGAAACTGCAGGTGGAGTATCTTTTTAACCAGTTTATTTATAACCATGTCCACAAAATTTGGTCATTCCTTGGCTAGTCTTCAAAATGGAAGGAGACAAACACAATTCTCTAGGGACATCCTTTGCCCAGTATTTATTATTTCATTTTTAGCAGATCAAGACCTACTGAAGCTTTGCATTTCCTCCCATTAGAATCATCCCAACTCCTTTCAACTCAGGAAGCCAAAAGCGCACTTTGTAGCTGACTATGAAAGTCAACAAATAAGAGGTTGTTTTGAAAAATGTTGGAGGTTTGAAAAAATGGTTCTCAACAAAACCATTTTTCTTTTTTTTAAACAAGTGTAAGTATTTCTTTGGAAAATCTGAATGCACCAGAACCCCAAATACTTTGATTTTAAAGCAGTATATGGATGTCTCAAGGAAGCTGAAAATCATGACTGTTCCCTGTGGGCTGAGTTCTGTAGTTGCATTTTATCCTCCATCAGACATTTGGCCCCTCTAGTACTGTCCTTCACCATGACACATGCAGCTGGGATCAGGATATGAGAGCAAGCAGCATTCAAATGACGATTCCCATGAACCATCACAGCACTGTTTCGGACTAGAACATTT
This sequence comes from Elanus axillaris, assembly GCA_026212715.1. Taxonomy (NCBI): domain Eukaryota; kingdom Metazoa; phylum Chordata; class Aves; order Accipitriformes; family Accipitridae; genus Elanus; species Elanus axillaris. Next base: position 19,375,808 of record JANZLQ010000086.1, on the reverse strand, counting down.
CTCAATTTTTATTTTTTTCACCCCAAAGCTGTTGTTGCCCACAGGTAAAAGTACTCACTTGGGCATGTCCAAAGGCTGGACTTCCTCACAGGCAGCACATTGTCATTGCTGTATTGATCTTTCTTCCCTGTGGTGCTGCAGCTTGAATGCACCTTGTCCTTGTAGCAGTGTGCCAAAAGCTGTGGCACATTCTTTCTGACAGTAGGTCCCAGGAAATCATAGAATCATAGAATGTTTTGGGTTGGAAGGGACCTTAAAGATGATCTAGTTCCAACCCCCCTGTCATGGGCAAGGACAACTTCCACTAGACCGGGTTGCTCAAAGCCCCATCCAACCTCACCTTGAACACTTCCAGGGATGAGGCATCCGCAGCTTCTCTGGGCAACATGTTCCAGTGTCTCCCCACCCTCATAGTAAAGAATTCCTTCCTAATACCTAATCTAAATCTACCCTCTTTCAGTTTAAAACCGTTACCCCTTGTCCTATCACTACACTCCCTGTTAAAGCATCCCCCCAGTCTTTCCTGTAGGCCCCCTTTAAGTACTGGAAGGCTGCTATAAGGTCTCCTGGGAGCCTCCTCTTCTCCAGGCCAAACAGCCCCCAGTGTCTCAGCCTGTCTTTGTAGTAGAGGTGCTCCAGTCCCCTGATCATCTTCGTGGCCCTTCTCTGGACCCGCTTGAGTAGGTCCATGTCTTACGTTGGGGGCCCCAGAGCTGAGTGCAGTACTCCAGGTGGGGTCTCATGAGAGCAGAGTAGAGGGGGAGATTAACCTCCCTTGACCTGCTAGCCACACTTCTTTTGATGCAGCCCAGAATGCAGCTGGGTTTCTGGGTTGTGAGTGCCCATTGCTGGCTCATATTCAGTTTTTCATCCACTAATTCCCCCAAGTCCTTCTCCTCAGGGCTGCTCTCAATCCACTCATTGCCCAGCCCATGTTTGTGCTTGGGATTGCCCTGACCCATGTGCAGGACCTTGCACTTGGCCTTGTTGAACTTCATGAGGTTTGTATCGGCCCACCTGTCAAGCCTGTCAAGGTCCCTCTGGATGGCATCCCTTTCCTCCAGGAAATGGTAAATTAAAGCCAATACCTCAGAGTTATCTTACTATTTTCCAGTAGCAATGCAGAAGCTCTTTGCTAAAGAACTCCTCTCCCAGTCCCTACTAGAGGATTGCTGCATTTCATATCAATGTGAATGTCTAGTCCCATGTAAAGCTTGTTAAGAGCAGTCAAATTTAAGGTGGACAAATCATTCTCATAGCAGGAATTTAACCAAGGAAATCTAACACTCCCTCTCCTTTAAACAGGTGCCATAGGGTTTATATGAACCATGAGTATTCAGGTCTTAACCTGCCAGAAATCTGTAATCTTACAGAAGCCCTACTTTAGACTTACAAAGGTGCCAGTTCTGTTGTTGTTTGTGCACAGCGAGAGGGATCCCAGAGTTTTCCGTAGAAGCAGGAACGCTGGGTAACTGCTGCTTGTCAGAACATCTTCATATTTTCTCTATCACCTGTGTCAGAAATGACATTTCTTGTTTTTCTGTGATGTTCCCATTCCTCACAATGGCTATGCCGCATCTTCTAGGGCTTTCCACCTGGATTCAGATTTTTTTTCTTAAGGTACAAATGTAAAAGATCCAATATTACACGCTCTCAGACTGTAAAAAATTTGGCACATTCCAACAGGTGCCCTTGTAATAACGTGAATCCTGATTGAAAGCCCAATGAGATGGAAGACTTGCCATTTGCTTCAAGTGGTCAAGGTCTTCAAGTAAGGCCACTGGAAGAAAAATGAAAGGGATGTTGGAGGATGTGCATTTTAGATGCTGT
>JANZLQ010000086.1:19339457-19373878 GCA_026212715.1 Elanus axillaris | reverse complement strand
GATGTTGGAGGATGTGCATTTTAGATGCTGTCCTTGACCTTCAGTGCAATGTGTTACACTGGGAGCTTCCTATTTCAAGTCCCTGTGCAGCCTCACTCCAAGAGGCTGTGAGCTGAGAAGGTGCTCAGCAGCAGTGCAGGTGCAGCTGGTAGTACCTGCTCTGCTCTCATCCAGGCACTCCATGAATCTGCTGCTGGTGTAGTACTTAAGTGTCTCTTGACTGGACATATATTTATGTTCTCCCAACATGACTGTAAACTGGAAACCTTTAGTCAGTTGCTTTTCTTTCAAGAGGGAATAAATTCTATCTAGAAAATACCATTTTTCTTTTTGGTTTTAGTCTTTTTTTGAAAGTACAAATTCTGTTCTTAAGAAATGAGGCTACAAACAGCTCATGTCCTACCCTCTAGTACCGCAATTGCTCTTTGGGAGAAAGATATGGGAATGTGGAAGAGAAGAGTCTGCAAGCCTTTGGCATATGCAGTCCTGTTTTGTCTCTGATGCCATTTATTCTTCCACTTTTACCTTCTCTTTTTTCAGTGAAGTTTCTTTGGCTGTTTTGGACCATCTTTTATTTCTTCTTCTCCAGGATTGGCTTTCCACTCCATGCTTTATCCATCACTGCCTGATCTCACCCCATTTCCTGGAATGCCCTGTGCTGTTCTTATGTATCAGTGGCTCAGATATAAATGGGAGAGTGGACAAAGTTTTGAGGGCTCCAGCTGGTCCCTGGGAAAGTAGTTTGCATTCTGCCTTGCTCATGTCCTTAACTCACCAGAGGTTTGTAAGACTTAGTAATTTAAAGAGTTGCTCTGAGTGTGCGGAGCAGTATCTGTCTGTCATCCTGAGAAAGGTGCTTGTTCTGTGCTGTGAAATGTGGCTATAGATGGATGCCTGAAAAGCTGTAGTGCGCGATGAAGGATGCCAGCACTTGGCTGCTATTAGGATATTTTCAGTAAAGGCTCATTATGCCCAGGAACTGAGCTTTATCTCGGCTGGTGTGTTGGTAATTGCACTACAAGTTTCAGTAATTGCAAAGGACTTTAAACCCTTTTGGGGATGTCTCTTGCAATCAGGGTGGGTTTTGTGTTGAGAACAGACTAGGGCCAAACCCAGGGCTTCCCCTGCAGGGATGTGACAAACAGGACTGTGTCCTTCGGACATAAAAGAAATGTGGAGGCAACCCAAGTACCAAATCAGTTGGTGAAACAACCTCTGCTTTGTCTTTTCTGGGCAGCACTGTTACTGCCTGTAGAGGCAATGCCCTGAGCTGGAGGTGGTGAGAGGTTGAGGGGACAGTATGAGGGGCAGTATGTGCTTGCTCTATTCCTTTACTCCTCCCTGGGCATTTGCCGTGGCCAGTGCCAGAGATGCACGTGATGTAGTGTCACCATTCTTAGACTCATTCTCCTGTAGTTCCTACATATTCTACAGCAGGAATAATAAAAACTGAGGCATTTAGGCAGTTCCTCTTTCAGTCAAGTCAAGTTGCAGCTCATAATCACTCACAGACCTGCCTGTAATGACTGATTCTGTGACTGATGAACAGCACTGAATCAGGCAGGTCACACAAATCCTCTGCCTGTACCTCCTTTTCTGTAAATTAAGTTTACAGATACTTACCAGTCTCTCACAGGCAATAGTGTGGATGATAGTAAGTCACAGTGTTTGGAAAGCATTCTTAAGACACAGAGCATTAAATCTTAAGTAATAATGAACTTTTCAAAAATCTGAAAGGAATCAAATAGTTAAAGGATGCATCATGAAGTCAGAGTTGCATTGTTCTAGAGTATGAATGACTGTGATGGAAAGGAGATCCAGTGTATGCATTTGCTGGGCTAACTTAGAGGAAGCAGGGCACCTAGTGCTAGTGGGAGTTGCATTTCAAAAAGTAAATGTGATTTAGTCAAGGAAGGCACAGTGCCCTGTTATATCTGCCTCCTTTCATCCCCACCTGGCATGTCATGAAAGCTTGGGTTCAGGTAAATTAACAGACTTCACCACGAATTCAACATCTAAATTTAGGAGTCTTGACAGCTTAGTTTCTGTCTAGTTGCAATGGAAGAAAGAGCTTTTCAGCTAAAAGAACAAGTTGTCTTGTTGGCAGTATGGGTGAAAAAGGTGGAGAAAAAGAAGGAAGAGCTGGAGGGTTGCAGAGGGAGCATCACAGAAGGCAGGGTAAGCAAGTTGATAAAGAAGCTAAGACCTGAAGGAAGTATCTTTTCCTTCATGTTTTGATACAGATAACATCAACAGACTGCAGGCATTTGCCGACATGTAGCAGAGACCAGTGCAAATCCCTGCCCACTGACTGGCCAGGATTTGCAGGGAGAGGCAGATGCCAACTGCTGATGTTTCTGAAGCCCATCGTCACTGAGCAACGATGAAGCATGCAGCATGCCAGCATGGAGCTCTGATAAGCTGCTCCTGGCTGCTAGCCATGACCACAGAGAAATAACAGTACAGTTCTGGATCAGGGATTGACCCACATTCCTCCTTGCAGGATAGCTAGGACAAATGCTCCTCAGATAAACGCATGGTAGCCATTATTCTTTGAGGACAAAGAAGACCTTGTTATCTATGTGAGCATATTGATGAAAGCCATGTTCACTTGCTGCTTCAGTATCAGGGAGGAGGGAAAAGGGTATGACAAATGATCTGACACTTTTTACAGACATTGGGCAACACTGTTGAGAAGTTGCCTTGTTTGGCTTCTGCAGCTCTCTGTCTTGACATCTGAGCACCTGCTTGGGGAGTTAATGTTAACATGGTATTCATTCTCTGCATGGGGTCTTCACAGACATTTGTGACCAGCAAGCAGCATTTCACAGCTGCAGAAGTGAATGCATGCAGAAAAAGGTGAAAGAATGCTTTCTCGAGTCACGCAAAGAATTGCCAAGCAGGCTAGGAGCAGATCTCGAATCCTGAAGCCAAGTTCATTGTTAGCTAACTATCACTTCCCTAAAAAAAATTATCATCTGGGTGTTTATAAATATATTTGAGTATTGATACCATAGTAGTAATAGTACGTTACTGCAGGATGATCACTCCTCTTTTTGGAGGAATGGAAGGGGAGAAGTGTAGATGTAGGAGAGTTATCTTCCCTTTAGGATGGAATTTTTTTAATAGAAAAGGAAAAAGGAAATCTCTTTCATTCAAGAGTTCACGGTATGGTTATTTGCCAAATTCTATCTCAGTGTCAGCAGATATATCATCCTCAACAGCTATGAAATCTCTTTTGGATTTAACCATTCATCTCAGTGCCAGCAGGAGGTGAGGACTGTGGACATTCCAGCAGGCCAACTGCTCTTACTTGAAGTCCTGCTCAAGAAACATTTATATTTGTCTTTCTCAAGGCCACAGATGCCGTTTGCAAGGCAAGCAGGCCTACTGACAGGGATCGATGTGAGGAAATTAATTTAGAGCCAACCCTGTTGTAATGTGACATTAATGCTGTGGGTTTAAGCCACAGAGACCAAGAAATTTGTTATTTAGATGTTCCTTAGGATAGCTTTCGCTTGCTCCTTCTGGTAACACCCTTCCTTTGCAAGCATGTATTTAGTAACCGAAGCTAAACTGCATATGGCATGTCAGTGCAACTTAAGTTAATTGCAGTTATATGTTGCAGAAAGAAATTACCAAGGGAAATCTTCTCTGAAGGAAACTGTTTACACATGCCTGAATCCCCCTGGATTACATTCCCACAGAAAGAATTGTACTTAACCATAAAAAATACTCCAGATATTAACTGGTTTGGATTGTAGCTTTTTTAAGAACCAGAAGGAATGCCACAAAATGGACAGGCCAGGGCCTTTGCTGTGTGTATTAATGTAATTTCCTGAGCTTTCAGTGGCCTGTGGGCTTCTGATGGAGATGATGCTTCCTTAGCAGCATAGGGGTTTGGTCTGGTCCTCTTAAGATGATCATGTTCAGTAAAGCAGCAGTAAAGGAAGATTTTTAAAAGCATTTTAGAAGCATTTTACGTGCTTGTGGTATTCTTATGACATGGTGCCCCCCACAAGAAAAATGTGTTTTCTAGATGGTCAGTGTTGATGCAGAAGCTTCCTAATTTTTTGATAGTTTTCCTTCTCTGTATCTCTCTTGCAGAGTATGCTGTGGTCCTTGGAGTCTCCCCAGACCCAATCAGGACCAAGCTGCTATGGTACATAGACTAAACTTAAAGATATTCTAGTCCCATGTGAGGACAAAGACTGTCACATCCTGTTATGAGGGGATGAAGATGTAGCTTCTACTTTGGAGGAGGGGCTGGGCTGAAGAAAACCCTTCTTCATTAAGGCAATACCTTAATGATATTTTTCACTTAATAAGTCAAATAATTGTGATGAAGCTAGCCCGGCCCTGGCAGCCTCCCTGCTCTGCCCCACAATAGATGCTCTGTTGACATCACTTCCCTGTAATGTCCAGTGTGGAGATAATGTGTTTGCCATCCCTGAATATTCCAATCGTTTAAAAATATAGTCTTATTTAGACTTTCTCTGTTACTACCCTGACTCCACTTTTGTAAGGTCATCCACAAAGCATGTGCTGTATGGGATGGAGACTATGCACAGCACTACAAATAGCTGAGTGTACCTCTGCTAATGGGAGATGAGCCTTTTTTCTTGAATTGCTTCTTGTTATAGCAAACTGAGACTGACTCACTCAAGCTTTATGAGGGTGAAGATATTAGATTTTGATTAGTCCCTCTAGATTCTGGGGCAGCAGGGCCATCCCTAAGACACAGGGAGTCTCCTTCTGCAGCAGAGGTATGCAGTCTGCCTTATTACCCTTAAAGGTGCCTTGTCCTGCTTCCTTTCAGGACAAATTCCAAGTTGCTGTTTGGCTTTTGAATATAACTATGCACCAAAGGTGAGAGACTCCTTTATCCCTGGAGACAGGAGGGAGAATGTGATGTCCTGGTGTGGGACAAGAAAAGTGAGTTTCTTTATCCTGTAAGCTCTCTGTCAGCAATCCTGCCTCTGATGTGTGTATGCGTGTGTGTGCTTTTACTTTTACATGAGCACAAATTGCTCTAATTAGGAGGGAGGATTCTTGTATTTTTATATGCTAAGCCATTTGATTAATTACTTTAATAAAATGACAGACAGATGAACTCTGAAATTCACTGCCATCTGCTCCAGTACAATCCTGTATCACCGATACAAAGGTATCTGCCTTCAGATAAAACCTAGTTCTTAGAGTAACCACTCTGTTAAGTAAGTACTTGTGCCATGTGGTTGTGTTGATCCTTATGAACATGTGTAACTGTTCCTCTTTTAAAGCTATGGGTTTAATCCATGTGACTCTGTATCAGCCTTTTTGTTATCTACTAAGAACAGATGTACATGCACATACACAAAAAAAAGACCATATTGCTGTGTCTGGGGGTGTGTGACCCTGGGGTAGCTATTACAGATGTTTATTGTGTTGTGTACCCTTCGGTGTAAAAACTCTCCCTGCCTGCCCAGGGAGAAAAGAGTCCTGTGGCTCAGGTTGAGATGGCTTGTTGTATTAGGAGGGTGACACAATAGGATGCTCTCTGTCTTTTTGCCTTCTCTCATGGAAATGTATATTTGTTCTCTGTGTAGCTTCTCAATCTGAAATAAAAATCACCCCAAATAGCATTCATGTTTCCATCTTTGTTTGGAGAATACCTAGCCTTTTAGCTGGATCAACCTTGCATAGGCAGCTGGGCGTCTTGCTGGACCAGGCTCTGGGGCCCTGTCTCCCAAGCAAACCCTCTGTGACTCCTTTGGAAATGCCCCTGAATGCGAACTGTGTAACTTGGTATTCAGGTCCACTTTCCCAGACCATGCCCTTTGCTGGTCACTTTGTCACTGATTATCAGCATAGCACTCCATTTAACCCCTTCTCCTGGAGCCCAGGGCAAGCCTACACAGGGTAGGATTTCTCCAAGCTCTCTGCACAGGTACTTGGCTCTAAAGGGGCTTTGGGAGGGCCCAGATTAGTAGGTGTTTTTTATTGATGTGTGACATCATGGAGTAGAAGGGCTGACAGACAGACCTGCTGCCTATTCTGCCAAGCAAACAGACTTTATTCCCTGGAGGAGGATTGAGGAGTGGGAGAAATAATCTAGCAAATCCTTTGCAGTAGGCAACCAGACTGGTAAATTCAGGGTAATTTGCATTTGACACATGTGGTCAGTCTGAGCAGTGTGCTGGTTCCAGAATTGAGGGCCTGCGTTTGCTATCAAACTTTTCCACCTAAAGCTCCTACACCTCTGTAGGGTAGATTTTTATCCTGAGATGCACAACACAGAACATCACAAATCCTGAAAAAAAATCTACTATGTAAGTGTAGTTTGGTTAGTTTCAAGCATTACATTCTGGTCCCAGAACTAATAAACAAGGGTGCAAAATTTGCAAGAATTGCAAGCACCAGAAGAAAGAAATATAATTTGAAGGACCTGCCCGTTTATGACTTGCAAATTGTGACTGCTGTTGTGTCTTGGTATGTGAATTTTATTAAACCATCAATGTTGTTGTTTCCAAAAAGCCTATCTGACCCCATGGTTGTGTCTTTGTCTTCTTGTTTCCTAGCTGAAATCCCGAGGAGATACCTGGAGGAATGCTAGACCAGTGAGCTCACAGAGGTGTCCTCTTGAACCTTATCATCTAGCCATTCAAATGTTCAGCTTTCGATACAGAGATGGCTGCTGCCTAAAACAAGCAGGTTTTAGGAAACCTTCTGAGGTAAGTGGTAGTTGTCAGAGCTGTAGTGCCTTGCCGTTTGAAACACATGAAGCTTTGAGACCTGTGGAAGAATGTGAAATGATTGTCTTTAATGAGAGCTGAGTCAAGCCTTAGACTGAGTCCCAGCTAACTCAAGCCAGAGATTAGAGCTTGCTAGGGATTATTATAGAAAAACAGAGAAAGTTTCTTATGATATTTCAACAGAGAGATAAAAGTTGGAAGAAGTTCTAATTAAAGTTCAATGACTTTATTTTGGTTTCCTACCACCACCTACCAGTCTGGCTATATGCTTTCCAATTTATTAATTTCATCTTTTTTTAAGAGGAAGAGAGTTTTTTGGGAAAATGTTCCTAACTTCTGCCTTCTAAAAAGCTTGACAGGCAGGTGACACACATTTGTCTAGTTCACATGAAGAAAAGCATTTCAAAATAAATTTGTAACAAAAGCTGCTGCTGTTGTTGTAACTTAATATTTGCAGACAAAATCCAATTATGGCCAAGGAGCAGATTAGTCCCATTTTGTTCTGCTTTGAAATGAATGGTTTGAGTTGAACAGGTTGTGTGGTACAGCTGTGCTAACAGGTCATCTTTAAAATATGTAGATTGATGTTAGTTTGTTGAAAATCAAATCTCTGCTATCTCCCCGTTCGAGCATTCAAGCAAACTTACAAGTATGTTGTACCTCTCGGGGGGTCTTGTGAGCTGTGATGTGTGTGAAACAGCTTGGCAAGCTTACAGCTATCTTGCTGTTCTTGCAAGTTCTTGCACCTTGGATGTTAAGAGTCAAGCTACCATGCTACGGAAGATACCAGTGGTTTTAAACTAGGCAGGCAGGGTAGCAGCTGGAATTTATTTCCACATTTTGAAAGTTATCCTTATGAGCATAAGGGTTGGGTTTGTCAAAATATATGCCAAGGACCAGACAAATTCCAAACTCGCTCTGAAACCTAGGACCAGACATGCAACACAAAGCCACTCCACAGGTTTGGGTAACAAGACTTTGTTGTCTCCACAGGATAGTGATCAGCAATGTGATGTAAATTACTGTGTCACCAAAACATGTACACAATCAGGCAGATCGGGATTCTCTTCATCCTGTTGTGCTGGAGTATAATTAGATGGTGATGCCTACAGCTACTAGAGTTTGAGGGAGGCCTGCAAACATTTGCAGCTCAAATCTCTCAAACCAAGTAGGTTCCAACCAACAGCAACCAAATCATCAAGATTAAGCTTCTTTGGTACTGCGTTTTAGTCAGCTCGAGTAATTTGACTCACTGACCATCCTGAAGGCACTTTTAGGTCCTTTTAGCAGTACCATTTTTGCTGAGGTAGGAAATGAGTGTGGCCAAACTCAGTATGAGATCTTACAGAAGGGGAATATGGTATTTATTTACATTTTAAGCTGATTTTACCTGCCCACAGTCATTCTCTTACAGATTTCATTCACTGATGATCACAAGCAATGAGACATGGTTGTTCAAGTGGTCTGGTCCTGATCGCTTGCGTGCAACATATACAACAAGGGATAATGGCTGTCAAATCTTCATTAAACATCCCAGTTTTGAGACAGTTCTTTAATAATCTTTAAGAATTTATAGTTGTTTTGTGCTGATCCTTTGCTGCAGTCTCTCTTCTTGCTAGGCTGCCAGGAGAAGGAATGGGAGATGTGATATGCTGCCATCCTCCTGTTATCAGAGAGGAGAGTCTTTCATGAATGAGTTGTGTGTGCTATGTGCTATGGTCTTATCAGTGTGCAGACCTTCTGGGCTTGTCAAAACCAACATAGTCTCAATTTTTTTTGCTGGGAATGGTGTAATTTGTTATGAATACAGGCTGTTCTTAACTCCCCTGCTCTGCTATTTCTTCTGATGCTTACATAAGCTGATTTTCATTCAGACCAATCCAAATACTTCTTTTACAAATCTGCACTGATGACTGATTCCTGCAGATCCCCGCTCTGGTTTTGAAGAGCCTCTCAGTTCTGCTCAGGACAACATACAAATGACAAAGGGCCAAGACATCCCAGCAATTAGAATGAAAAGGAAATCCCTCACATTCCCCACTGAAAGCAGCAGTAAAATCTAACATTTTAAAGTAAAATGAATCCAAATTATTCATTGTCCATTCTAATTCACATGGATCAAAAGCTGCCACCTCTTCTCGACCATCTGGCTATTTATTTCACAGCAATATGTTACCTTCATCCAACAAGAGGAAAGGCAAAATGTCTGGACCACACTGACTCCATCCCATTCATCCGCCTCTGCACCACGGCACCTAGCCCTGATCAGCTGTGTGGGTGTTTCAGAGCGCCTGTATAGAGGTAAGGAGATGCTTTGGGGGAATATGGAAACGTGAAATACCTGCCTTTGTGGATGGGTCACCCGTTGGTGGCCGTCTGGCCACGCTGTTTTTGGTGTGATGGGTCCATCGTGTGGCCAGCGAGGAGAAGTGCAATTTCTGTTTAACCTTTTTCTTGGGCTAAATCCTGCCACTCTGTCCAGCTGAGCAACCGAATGGCAAAGAACTGAAATTGCCCAGCTACTAGCACTGCTCTGCACTTCTATGTTGACACTAAAATAGATGTCACTGGTTTTTCCTCTGTTCTTCATTAATCCTGCCTTACATGTTTCATGTGTCTGCTGCCTTGAGTGTGCTTAAGTCATATTTTCAGGTGCTTCTCCAAAATCAGGAAGAAAAAGAAGCAGCTAGCTTTTTTGGGAGATATTTAGTAATAGTGCAGTAGCAGCTATGATGATCTAGAAGAGCGAGGTAAAATTTGCAGGCTTTCGATGAGTCTTCTCATGACTTTATAAAGAAGATAAAGCAACATGGCTCAGTTTGAACCCACTTATTTAGACGTTACTAGAGTGACTGTCCAGCTGAACGTCTGGATTCCTCAGGGGCCTGCTGTAGGTCCAGGACCATAAGTAGTTGATTAGTGACAAAAATGTTGGTACAGAGAAAAATCTGCAGGTCCCACCTGGAGGAGAAGGTCTGGGAACATGAAAAAGCACGGGGCTGAAACTCATAGCAATGTTGGAAAAATTGAGAGAGGGTCTGGGAAACAGAGGCTGCAAAGAGTTAATCTAGATGAGAGTAATTAACTGCACTAATACTGGTAGGAAATGGCAGATTAAGGAGCAGGATCAGCATCAGGAAGTTAGGGCAGTCAGAAGCATGAGTCAATGCCCTGGGCTGTGAATAAGGCAGATACTGTACCAGGATGTGTAAACAGGAACACAGCCTGGACTACCACACCAGTTCTGCCTAATCATAGCCAAGCCCAAGCTGGAGTTTTGGACCAGGTTTAGGTGTCGACCTTCAAAGAAATGTGGCCCAAAGAGTGAGAATCAAGAGGAGAACTAGGGGAATGGTCCAAGATGTGGAAATCCTGACCTCTGGGGAAAAAAGTTAATAACCTGAGAGAGAAGGACCTCTCCCTGCAAACGCCTTTCAGAGAGGGGTTAGGCAGAGCGAGTGCACTGCGAGCAGAGTGCTGAGCAGTTTGTATGAAGACAGCTCCTGCCCAGAACCACGGGTGGGAGAGTTTGTCAGCCAGCCTGTCCTTGAGGAGCGAGGAACGTGGTGCTGTTGGGTTGCAACATAGGTATTTTTATGAATCAATGCCTAGGCAATTTTAACACAGAAGAGGAATAATGTCAATCACTTTGATGTAGGCAACAGAAGCAAAGAAACCCTGTGGCAGCTCCTTCCCACCTCGATGATAAGTTAACACTGGAAGATGGCAGGCGTACCAATGGATTACATGTAATATTAACTCTCTGGCTGTCTGAGGCAGAGCATCAGAACTGGAATGATTTTCCAAATGCAGGCAAATCCTCCCCACGGGTAATGCCATACTGGTGGCCAAAGGATGGCAAAGTAATTACAACCAGTTTTTCTTTTCACTCTAGAGCAGTACTCTATTAATATCGCTAGCAATGCTCTGGGAACAAATAGGTCAGATCCAACCCCTGCATTTGCTGACATTTCATCCATCCCAAACATTTGCATTGAGACTGAAATTTGATGCCCAAGATAGTGCAGATGCTATGCAAGAGCCTATGGTGCACATCCAGGCTTCAGGTTTCATCGCAGAGTGTTAGCTGGCTTGTAGCATGAGACCATTCAACGTAGAAAGAAATTACAAAATGATGTGTCAAAAACTCTGGATTACAGCACATCATTGGTTATGGGCATATTAAAACTCAGGATAAATACAGCTGGTGCTCCTGATGGATCCAGTTCTGTACAAAAATATGGATACTCCCACCAAGAAGGTAGAAGTTTTTGAAGAAAATGGAGCCTTCATATCCCAGCTTCTCATATACTAGGAATGCATCACTTTCAAATCTGATCATCGTAAGCAAGCTCTACCTCATGTCATAAATACGGGGATTACTGCTGAATTATTGCATCCACAGATGTGGTGAAACTATTTGTCTTTGCTGCAGAACCTTCTTGCTGAAAAACACAAGTCTGAAAGAATCCCAAGGTCTCAAATCACCAAGAAAATATCCATGTTAGTCTTTGCCAGCCTTGAGTGACTTTGGGTGGGAGTTTGGCTGGGTTTGACCCTGTATTGTAGATTGAATAATCCAGTTTCTCTTCAGCAAAGTTCCTAACAAAGAGGGCCAGATGTCAGCAGAAAAAATCCGTATCATTTTCCTGAATTTCTTAAATAATCTCTCCTTTAGATCACCAATTTATCCCCCCCTTGTTTATTGACACCTTCTCAGCATGAGTCCGAGGAGACGGGAAAGATTTTGTGGCACTCTGGCTGTTCTTGTAGACATCCTGGCACTCGTTTGATCGGAGGTGAAACAGGATGCAAACCTTTCCTGCTGGGGCCGAGACCACAGCCGAGCACTATTCAGCTCTGAGAACAATGTCTGGCAGCTTGCAAGTAATTTAAACCAGCTAAAAACAGATGAGCCTGGGTATGAATCATGTGTTTGCTTCAACCTTTCAACTTGCCTGAAATCAGCATGGCCTCTACTGGCAGGCAACTGACTCCCTGGAGAATAAGCAATAAACAACATTTTTAAAGGACTTTTCTTACACAAGGGCTTTGCCTGCATGAATTCCAGCAAAAAGACGACTCTGAGAAGCGTGTATCTGAGGCAGGGGGATGTGCAGCCCTCTGGAAGACCAGCTGTAACATTCATCAAAGAACCCCCAAATATAGAAATATTATGCAGGAACAGAGGTGATGTGGGCTTTTCTTGGCTGTGAGTTCTTCTGAGAGCGCGGTACCATGTTATACCATGGCGTTACAGCTCCACTTTCTGAAGAAGCCCTGGAAAAGATACTCCTACTCTGTTTCTCTAGACAGAAAAAGCAAGATTCTCCAGGATGGTACATGGGGCCGGTTCCGCTGAGGTCAGTAGAATAAACATGGGTCACCACAGCTGGCAATCTGGACCATAATACATGGGTTAAGAGAGCTGGAAGATGCTGTGGGGCTGAAGAGTGGCCAGCAGAGCAAAGCACTAGCCAGGGACTTGAGATACCTGTGTTGTTCCCCTCACCCTGCCACCTGACTGCTGAGCAAACCCGAGATGTCTCTTTGGTCCTTCATGGTCAAAAGCTGGCAGCAACATTGTTCGTAAAGTGCTTTATCAAGTAACTGACCTCCAGGAAATCTCAGCATTATCTAAGAAATAAACTCCAAGAGCAGATGATGCAGACAAAACCCAGAACCAGCCTACGAACAGAAACAAGAGGAAAGGTTTGTCTTTTCTGCGGGACGTGGGCACATGTCGGGGCACATGTCGGGACACAGCCGCCCCAGCCACCAAAGAAGGGTCTGGCCGGGTACAAACCCCGGAGCAGCCTGCTTCAAAGCCTGAAAGGCATGAGGATTTACCCAGAAAGTTGCCCGAAGAGCTGGGCACGACCGGCATACGACAGCTGGCCTCTGCACAGGCAGGCAGCCTGGTCCCCAGCCAGGCCACGCTCTGCTACACCGGAGGAAGGTCCTGCCCCGCGACCTCCTCCTGCGGCCGAAGGGGCTTTGCACTCTGTTGTAGGATGCTAAAGCCCATTTGCCATTACACGTGCGGTCATTGCTCATGCAATACCATTTTTAGATGGTTTTCCACCCCAGAAACAGCGCGGTGACGCCCGGGGAGGAGCGGAGGCTGCCAACGCACACCTCGGCCCCGGGAAGGTCAGTGTATGGGATAAAAGGAAACACACTCAAGTCGCAACAAGCTCCTCAAGAGCGCTGGAGGTGACGCTGCTCCAGCGACGGCAGCGCCCGACGGTCCCGGGGGGGTCCTCAAGACCCCGGGGACAGGCGGCAAGTTTGCTTTCCCCACCCCTGCTCGGCCAAGGGGCGGGATCGGGGCCGGGACCGTGACCGGGGCCGGGACCGTGACCGGGGCCGGGTCGCCGCTCCCCGCCCAGCGCCGGGGTCGGTGGGGGTGGAGCCACGGCCGCTCCGCGGGGCCCAGCGCCACGCTCAGCTCCCATTGGCTGCCGGGACGCAAGGGCGCCCTTGTGACGTAGCGTCCGCCGCTCCCATTGGCTAGGACGCAGGGCGGGGGGGCGTGGCGGCGGCGGCGGTCGCCGCTGGGTAGGTGCGGGCCGGGGCGCGGCGGTACCCGGGGGCGGGTGGGGAACCGAACTGAACCGAACCGAGCCGACCCAAGCGGAGGAGGAGCAGCTCCGGGTGCTGCCCGGGGGTCCCGGGAGGCGGGCGGCGAGGAAGCGGGCGGCTTTCCCTTTGGAAGCCCGTCCCCGTTAGTCGTGGCGCGTTGCATTCGTGTTTCCAGCAGTTCAGGGTAGGCATCCCCAGGGTGCGGTGCCTCCTCGGCGTTATTGCCTTTATTTCTTATTTTTTTGGTTAATCTGCTATTTTTTCAGCTGCGGAAAGGCTTTTCGGGTGGAAGCGTGCAAGAAAAGGAGCAAAAAGTACCAAAACTCAGATCCTGCAGGCCTGAAAAGCAAGACCAGTGTGTTTTTTCCCCAAAAAAACTCCTCCCCAGCAAAACCAGCGCTGGTGGGAGACGGAAACTCCATCCGCGTCCGCTGCTCTTATTGAAGTCTGCCAGCCAAGTGATACCCACGGGCGGTGGGACGTCAATCATTGGGACGGCTCTTCTTGTCTGCTGGGTTTGTGCGACTCTTTGGCAGGCAGCTTTCTTTTGACGATGTGAAAAGTTTAGGGATCGCTTTACTTGAGAGGTCCCTGTGGACCTTCTCCTGTTGAAATGAATGAAGCGGCCACTGTCTTCATCCGTTATCTAAAAAACCAGTCGTGGGTATGGCTTCTGAGCTGCCCCATCGCTGGTGAGACAGTTGAGGGCTCGGGTGTAGATGGGATTTTTGGCAGTTTTCCTGTTGTTTTAAGGCCAGTGGAAAGTCTCCACCGTGCCTAAAGCTGTGGTCATACATCCCTCTGCAGACCTGTGCCAGTCCTGCCTGAGGATTTGGGCTTGCTTCTTCCCGTCGTGAGGGTTAATCTTGATGTGTCTCCACCACCGCCAACCTGAGCTCTGAATTTTTGTGGGTTTTGTTGGAAAATGGTGAGAAACCTTGTTTTTTAGCTGCTCTTTTAGTTGAGAATTGCACTTAGTGGCATTAGCATTTTCATTCTGTTTTTAAATATGACTTTTTGCCTGATCGTTTTGTGTACTGGATGTGTGTGACTTCCCCATCTAGTTTGCATCCAAGTGTGGCTGGGTGTCCAGCTCCCCCTGAAATTAATTGAAATTAGCTGCCTGAATTAGAGGCTTTTGAAAATGCAGTGAAATCCCTGGTGTCTGTTTGAATATCCTTACAAATTCTGAAATAAGCAGGTTTATTCTCACTCGTGTATTGGCAGGTTTCCCAGTTTCTCTTTAGCTTCCAATTAGCTTCTGGAGATGTAATGAACCTGTGAACCAGTACTTGCTCTGTTTTTAAAGACTGATGGCATTATAGAAATATATATCACTGCATGCTGTGTCCATAAGATCAACAAATAGTCTTGAAAGTTCAGAATAGTTCAGCCTTTGCACTCCTGTATAGTTACAAAAATAACAGATGGGTTGTGACCTATAGGGGTTTTTTTTAATGTTGCTTAACACATGCTTTTCAGATTTAAGGCCAAGGTTATATATGTTTTTTATAGTTGTTTTTACTGGGCTGACTGACACATGACTCAAGCCACTAAATCTGGTGGAGAGAACGATGTTCAACATCACATAGAATTTATTGTGGCATCTCCTTAAAAATAAAGAGGTACCGAGATTGATCATTTATTATTGCACATTCAATTTAAAACTTTAAAGTCTGCTTTGGTGCCTTGTTAAACTTTTCTTTTATTTATATATTTTTTAAAATCACTACCCAACAACATAACTGATCATTGAGGCATTTATGTCCTAAGCTATGGGTGTTCATCACCCCCTCTGTTAAGACTTGAATCTACTGTATCATTTTTGGATGTACAGCGCTGCTGTATGTGCAAGGAGGGATTAGAGCCAGTGAGATGCCCGTTCATGTTGTGATAATTAGTGATGTTCTCTGCTGAATCACAGGCTTCCTGTCACAGAGGAAAGTGCCCAAAATGGTGAATTTGAAGCTGGCTCTTAGGCTCTGAAACAGATCATGGAATTTAATACGTGGTACCTTAGAACTTATCACCCCAGCAGCTTTTTTCTCATGAGATTTTGTTTGGAAGAGGAGGAATCCAGCCAGCAAGCCAAGGCCTCCTTGTGGCCAAGGCCCTGGCTTTCAAAGTTGGTAAACAAATGTATCTCAGGGGATTTTCTGGGTATTTAAATCAGCTGTAAGTTGGATTTGGCATTCGATTTGCTAATACTTGCTTGCCTGACTGTCTAAACAAAACTAACTCAGAGGGACTGAATGGGAGCTGGTGAAGGCTGGCAGATAACAGGGGGCTGCCTCCTGGGGCTCAGGAGACCTATGGCCCTAAAAATCTATATGACGGATACATGAAGAAATCCCACACATGCTATGTGGGAAATACACATGGGTTCATGAGTGGTTTGAGATATTCTTTCTGTTAGCATTAGAAATCTACCTTCTGTTAAACAAGATATATATGCTTACGTATATTTTAATGATATAATGTTTTATAATATGTAGGGAATTTAGCAGCGGTAGGTTTATCAATTATGTTTATTGCAGTTACTATGCCATTTTGTTTGGATATACAACCTTTACAGGGGGAAAAAGCACAATATGGTTGATTTTAGGATCACATGATGTGCGTAGGGGTTGTATTTGGTAGCAACTTAGGCAATCAAGTGGGTGAGTCCAGGTGTCAGCAGAGGGACACGGCTTGTGTGGAGGTCTGGGAGAGCCCAGGCTTTACTCGCCCTCTCCGCAGCTGCTGCTGTGCTGAATATAGCTGCCTGGCCCTTTCTCAGGCTCCCGACTCTCGGTGAGGGGGAAGGCAGCTGCAGTGCCTGCCACGGGTTGTGCCAGGGATTTAGTCTCCCCTGGAGACCCAGCGCATTGCCCTGCTGCTCTTTATTCATGCGCATGGGCTCTACCCATGGGAAAACCCCTGTTGCCAGACGGGATCATGACAAAAGAGCTGATGGAGGGTATGAGTATCAACGTGTTTTCCACTTCCAAGTATTGTCTGGGAATACTTTCTTTCCTCCCTTTTTTTTTTTTTCTTTTCTTTTTATGTTGAGTTTGCTGTTGATGCTCCCTTGGCTGGCCTCTCCATTGCTAGCCCGGCACTAGCTGGGTGAGTACTGGCAAAACCACTCTGCCAGTGTTTTCCTAATGCCGGCTACCAGCTTTGGGCTGGAGTTGCTGGAAGGGGCTTCAGTGTTGCCGGGGCTCTGAGGATGCGTGCCTGTGACTGAGTGGCACAGAGCCTACATGTGGGGATTTTAGCAGTGCCAGTTTTGATGCTCTATGGGGAGCCCACAAGGTGTCATTTATGTTGAGAGTATTTTTGAGTCCTGCTAGCTTGGTGAACTCAAGCAGAGGTGCTCAGCTCTGACGGGTGTTCACAAAACAAGATCTCCCATGTGCTGTATAGGGTCTCCTTGATTTGCCTTATTGGTTGTCCTGCTGCCGCTCCTTGCTGGAGGCCAGCGCAGGCAGCGAGAGGGTGATGGTGGAGCATCTCCCTGTGTGGAGCACCCAGGCCTCAGGCTTTGAGAATAATACCTCATGTTAGAAGGATTTGCAGCAAGATGCAATGGGCTTGGCTGTGCAGCACGCCTGAAAATGTGTCATTGGCTGAGCAAGTATTTCCATTAATTAATTTCACAAAGAGTTAATTTCATGAATTGAGGTAGAAGCTGCAGAGCTAAGCACCAAGTTTGGGTTTTACAGCCTCCTACCTCTCCCTGTAATCTTTTAGATATACTTCTCACTTCTGGGTGGCTTCCATTTCAAGATTTTGAGTTTGTCTCTTAAAAACCCCTCAACTCTCCACCCCAACAGCCTTCAAGGCTCAGTCACACTAATAGGTGCTTTATATCCTAGTTAATGGTGTCTCATTTGGGCCCTGTAACATCATGGTGCACGAATTGTTTGTGAAATTGGCCATTAATTCAGGAGACAGTTGCACCATGCTGGCAAGGTATAAAGCACAGGTTTATTCTCACTGTGGCCAGAGCTTTAATTAGATTTTCCTTATGTGTCATGTCCTCAAAACCAGAAAACACTGCTGAGACATGAAGGTTTGCTCTTTACTCTGTCCCACTTGACACATCAAGATGCGACTTCATGATTTTGGGGGTCTGACCCAGAACATGCTTAAGATCTTCATTAGACATACACAGTTTCTTTACTTGGCATGGAGACAAAGGAGGGCGGTGAGTTACCACTACTGTGTGTCATGTATTTCAGAAAGCCCAAGGCTTGGCATCATCTTGCAGAAAAAGTTCTGTCCCCGTGGCCGTGGATGTGCGAAAATCACCTTCTGAAGCTTCACGGAGTGGGAAGGCTGAAGGCGATGGTAGGTGGGACTGCGCAGAGGTGGAGATGGACTACCCAGAGCTAGTGGACAGCCTGTGCCAGCTTTTAGGGGCAGAGGAAGCCAAGCCCTGCTCGCAAGGGACGGAGAGCATGGCAATGAGTGGACGCAGTCACTTGGCCACCAGTGTTACCCAGGGAGGTTTGAGCTACCGCCAAGAGGTGTCTTCAGCATCCATATCCATATTTCCCAGAGAAAGAGCAAGCCTCTCAGAGACAGAGATGTTAATTTATAGAGCTGTTGACGGCGATGTGCCTCATCATGTTAGCCACCGGTTCCTCTTCCCAGAAGAGCAGCAGGTGAGAGTGTTGTATGTACAGGTGTTGCTGCATCACCGGGAGGTCCCAGGTGAGGTGGGGACTTGTTTGTCTGGGCTGTCCTAGCAGGGCTTTCCATCTCCTCCAGCCAGAGTGTGCCCACCCCAGTCCTGGGCTAAGTCATACGGTGGGGAAGGGCTTGGGCTCTGACACCTAAGCCACCTGAGCCGTTGTCTCCATTCCTGTATTGCCACCACGGAGCTGGAAAGTCGCTCATGATGGGGCTCCTTAAATAAGTGCCTCTCGTGCTCCTTAAATAAGTGCCTCTTGCTGCCAAATGACTTGTGCAGCTTCTCGAGCCCTTGGGATGCCTTTACTTAAAAACAAGCCTCACTTTGGGCTTTGGGAAGCTGTGTGCTGTCCCACAGACAGAAGAGTTCCCCTTCAAGCCTCTCCTCAGAGCGAGTCCAGGGCTGGGCTTTTATCTCCATGTCCCAGCACAAAGGAGCCTTTTGTCTGGATGCTGTGCTTCATTTTATGCCTGTCTCTTTCTCCCTTTCCTTTTCCCCACCGTCCTGGAGCAGGTGAAGGCATCAGGCTGTTGGGAGCTGGCATCTAGCTCTCCCAGGCGGCGGAGCTCTGCAGAGGAGAGCATCCTCGCTGGCAGCTGCCACAATGCCCATGCCAGCCAGTGGAGCCGAAGGCTGGGAGCTCAATCACCATTATCCCCGGAGGTCCTGCGGCCCCAAACCTCCTCCAGCCCCGAGAGTGCCCTCCGGAGCCACTCCGCATCAAGCTCCTCCACTCTGTCTTCAGAAGAAAATGGCCTCTCTGCAGAGCCGTCCCAAAGCATGCCAGCCAGTGCAGATGTGTCTTCTCCTGCAGGCACTGCCACCCGGGACCAATGCTGTCGGTGGGCTGTGGCAGAAGGCAGGCCGCTACGAGCACGCAAGCTTTTCAGTCCTCTGCTTGATGACCACACCACCATGGAGCGCATCAGAGAGATGTCATCATACCAAGCCAATTACTGGGCATGTGCCATACCGGATTCATTACCCCCATCTCCAGACCGCCGCTCACCCCACTGGAACCCCAATAAAGAGTATGAGGACTTACTGGATTATGCTTATCCGCTGAAGCCAAGATACAAGCTGGGAAAGATGCCAGAGCCTTTCCTCCACGACTCAGGAATAGGTTTGGACAGCTTTTCTGTTTCCCCTGAGGGCACACTGAGGTCCACCAGTATCTACGGCCGAGGTGGGCAGGCTCGGGGAAGTGGAGAAAATGGACATTGGGGGTTCATGGCCTCTGCAGAGAGGTTCTCCACCCTGGGGCCTGGAAAAAGAGGCTGCTCAGGAGCTGGCTCGTACTATGAACCTTTACCTATTGCAAAAGCATCCTTTGCAAAGAGTGCTTCCTCTTGTCCTTCTAGAGGTTCTGCTAAGGATGTAACAACAGAGTCAGCTAAGCCAGGTTCATCTGGCTGCCCTGCTGCAGATGGGAGAAGCTGGTGCACCAGAGGGAGCCCCTTTCCAAACTACAAAGGGCAGGCGAAAAGCACTAGTAGCTTTTTACCTACAACAGGAGTGCTCCCCCTGAGGAAAGAGTGGGAGGGTGATGAAGAATTTCTCTCCCTGCCTCCAAGACTGCAGGAGCTGGAAAAGCTGGCTCAGTTTTTGTCCAATCTTTCCTTAACTATAAGGACGCCTGGGCACAACCACCGGAACCTTCCATGTCACAGTGACAGCAAGCAGCCCCTTTCATCTGAGTTGGCACCTTTTGGAGAAGTGGGTGGCAGGGACAAAAGAGGTAATATTGAGGATTGTGCTAGGCTGTGGCACCCCTGCAGCTCTCGAAAGCCCAGCTTGGAAAACACAGAATCGTGTGGCCAGATCCATAGGGATCTTCTGCAGGGGCTTCATCTACCAGCCGATCTCAGGGACACATTGGATGGGACATACCTAAATGAACCACAGGTCAATGGGCATCTGAAGAAGAGGCAGGAGGGCGAGTCCCTTGCCCAGTGTATTAAGGTAGGCTGAGACAAGAAATAAAGTTTATTATGGTAAGATCTCACATAAAATGTGCCTGTATTTATGGCACAATTAATTAAGGCTCCCCCTTCTGCATGATGTTTGGTGCCTGGCAGCTGGTAGTAATTTATGCAGGGGGCCTCACTGGAGCAGATAATTTCTTCTGATTGAGCAAGAGCCCATCTCACTTTTCTTGTGGCTCAGCAACACAGGGCTAGGCTCATTGGAAATGTGGCACTCTGCTTCCCC
The DNA here is from genome assembly GCA_026212715.1 of Elanus axillaris. Taxonomy (NCBI): domain Eukaryota; kingdom Metazoa; phylum Chordata; class Aves; order Accipitriformes; family Accipitridae; genus Elanus; species Elanus axillaris. The sequence goes on along the minus strand of JANZLQ010000086.1, from coordinate 19,353,667 downwards.
CAGCCCGCCCATCCTGCAGCACCGCTGCACTGGGAAGATGCGAGAGCCATGGCTGGGGCCGGATCAGCATGAATTCCGGTGTTCGCTGCCTGCCCCATCACTCCAGCTATTTAAAGTGGTGTGACTGGCTTTGCCCTTCATCCCAGGCTCTCTCGTCTTCCCTTGAACTGGGTCCTACTTAAGGGTATAACAAGGTCAGGCAGAACTGGTGGGGTTTCTCTGAAAAGTTTCCTAATTACTTTGTGAATTTTTATTTTTGGGGCAAGTGATGCCTCATGGCCATCCTGCTACCAGTGCTGTGCTCCCTGGCCAGTGGGGATTGTTCCCCTCCATCTTCTTCCCCACTCCAGGCCCAGGCTGAATTTGGAAGCAATGCTAAGCTGTTTGTAAGAGAGTAATTATTATCATGCACATAGCTACAAACACCAGTGCATTTCATCCCCTCCTCTTCTATGGGAATAATTCTGCTGATTTAAAAGGGTCTTTTCCACTGTCAGCATTAGGGTTTACCAAATCATGGTGCCAGGGAGAAGCAGCTCAGCTTTATAGCAAAACCCTGAGGAGCAGGAGCAGGGCTGGAGTCTGGTTTCAGTGAGAGCAGAGACCCCGGGGTTTCATGCAGCATCTTACAAAAATAATCCCTTACTGAGATGCTTTAAAAGTAAATGAAAGCACTTAACTGAACGAGACAAACCCTTGGGGAAAAGCAACTGCAAATTAACTGTATGGCTCCAGTGAGGAGGAGGGTGTCTCTTTGGCTGGGAGGTGGTGGAGGCAAACCTTTTCCTTCAGCCTGGGTGCCATTGGCTTCTGACACCACTCGGTAGTAGAAATTTTGTGGTGATACTCAATTCTTACCACACAGTGGGTTTGGGGTGAGTTTAGGGGTTTAAGGTTTTTCTGCCTTTTTTCTTTTTCTGTTGATCCTTGGGTTCCCATGCTTAGGGATGTTTGTGTGCGGGGGGCGGGCAGAAAAGCAGGGAGCAGGTGCTTTCTGAAACACCACTGGCTCACCTATTCCTGTCCCTGCTGTGTCTTTGTTGCAGAAATAGATCAGTAACCCCTTTTGTTATGCTTCGTTAAGTAGATGTTTTGCTGCCAGCTGGAAAAGCTAATTCGTTGGCTGTACAATGTCGCAGACATCACTGACAGCTGGGTCTCAGCCTCACCGGATGCTGAGAGCATGAAGGCATCACTGCACCGCTGCTTGGTAGGTATTGCCGTTGGCTCTTCTCCCCACTCTTTGGTGCTGTGGGCAGCAAGTATTGTGAAGCAAGGCACTGCTGGCATGGTCCAGGCAGGCGATGCGGGGTGCATCAAGTGTGCAAAGCCGAATTTGGGAGTACTGGGAACCTGCTCGGGGGAAACTGCTCCCTGGGTAACCTGCTGCAGGTGTGTCTCTTCCAAAAACCCTTCTAAGCAGCGCTCCTCTTCCCCTTTCCTTCCCAGGAGTTCAGGAAGGACGTGGCTGACCACCGGAGCCTGACAGAGAGTGTGCTGGAGAGGGGAGAAGCTCTCCTTGACTGCATGGCATCGAATTCACCAGGTGAGGAGGAGTGCTTGAGGGGGGCTGGCCATAGCATCTGCCCCCTGAAATCCCTGGCCCCACATGTGTGTGAGTGTGGAAGTGGTGAGCAGTTTGCCATTCAGCAGCTGTATGGGAGTGAATAGGGTTTTACACCTCCATTGCTGTCCGGAGCCTTGGAGGTGAGGTGACTTGGAGGTTTGAAGCAATTACTCCTGAGCACTTTCAGCTGTAACACACCTTCACCCTTACCTTGTGCCATGCCATCCATTGTGGGTGATGAATGGGTTTCTGCCTCTTATGGGTCCCTTCTTAGGTTTTTTTATCTTAACTGCAGCATGGCCAGATCCCTCTGGGCTGTGGGATGCTGTTGGCCTGCAGCTGGGAGGAGGTGTTTTTTGTCCAGCAGAGGAGGAAGCGATTTTCACACCCTTCTTGCGCTTGGTGCATCCCAGGATGGGTGTTTGCAGCCAGTTTGGGGAGACAGCCCAGCCTGGCTGGTGGCACAGCATGTGTCAGGCAGTCGCTCTGGTTATTTGGTGTATCCTCCATAGATTTCTAAAGGACAGGCTGAGTCTGCAGTCACCAAAGGGGCTTTAGTGGTCAAGTGCTGCATTATGGATGGGCTTTCCTACACAGTCCCAAAGGTTTCCTTTGGGAGTCCCTATTTCTGTATCTTCACTCTTAATCTGGAGCCTCCTAGGTCACTTTCCACCCCCCCAAACTCTGCATCACAACTTGGATGGGTTGAAGATCAGCTTATTGATTTCCAACACTCTATTTCCTTCAAAAGTCTGTCTGGGCGAGTGGAACTCTCTCTTACTGCTCTTACAGACATGTATTGTCACATTACTACCACTTCCATCATCTGTTTTGTTTTCCAGCTCTGAAAGACACGCTGGGTTTGATTGCAAAACAGTCAGATGAGCTAGAAAGCCACGCGGAGCGCTTGTATGAGTCTGTTCTGGCTGCTGTGGGTCCCATGCAGGGTGAGGACGGGATGGAGGACGAGGGGGTGCAGCAGACAGCTGCTCAGTGGGTAAGCAGGGGAGCAAGCCAGCCTTTCTGTGGCGGGAGGAGAGGGAGGGAAGCGTAGGAAGATAAAACACTTAAATTAGCTAACACTATACATCAGGCTTTATTATTTTTTCTTTTAATGTGTCATTTGGAAAGCCTCAAAGGAGAAGGCAGCAAGGGCGATCTCAAAATGGATGCCCCATCGTCTTTAAATGTGTGTCAGGGGAAAAGCAGTATGATGAAACCCAAGATTGTGATGAGAGCGATGGCAGCTTCTTGGAGGGACCCAGGGAGCCAGCAGGCAGGTCGCTGTCCGTCAGGGTGGAGGGATCATCAGCAGTCCGTCTGGCACACACACCTGCTCTACTGAAATCACTTGGACAGCAGAGGGAAGATGGAAAAGGGGTATTTTTTTGTTTAGTTTGTTGTTTTTTGGTTTTCTCAGAGAAAAATGCTGCTTGCCCTGTCACAGTGGGAAAGAGAAGCAAGTGAATTTGGGTGTAAAATATCAGCAAACAAATTTTCTAGCCCATTTCTTGAACATCTTCCTTCAAATAAAACTGCAGAGACAAAAGTGTTTCAGGAGGCCATGGCAGGAGTGTTAGCTTAAAGGGGCTGAGTGGTGCATGGTATTTGAGGGCAGAGGCACAGCAGCATCAATGGGGTCAGCTGCGTGCTACCACAGCCCTCAGCCACTCACGCTGTGATTGGGAATCACTATAAAACTGTGTCTGTACAAAACAATCATGGGTGTTAGCAAGGTGCTGGGTCCAGAGACACAGGAAGGCTGTTAATGGCTTCTGAGCACCAAGCTGTAGGAATTTAGGATTGGCAGGATAACCTTGCGCCCCCACTCCCCCACATTAGCTCAGAGCATTGATTTCCCCATGGCTCACACGCCTTAAAATTTGGAGTTGCAAAGGCAAAAAATTATTACCAGCACTTTAGAGGGGCGTACCAATAGCCTAAGTAGTTTGTGTTTTGTTTTGGTTTTTTTTTTGAAATTGCTAAATATATATTGACTATATCCTCTACACTACCGAGCGTATGTGGCATTGATTTAAGTACAGCGTGGGGTTTTGGTTTGTTTGTTAGTTTGCAGCCAAAGCACAGTAGCAAACTTAATCCATTTTATTTCAGGTGCTGCCTTTATCAGACCTGGGCTTTGTTAGCCAGTCTCGGGATAGCTGAGAAGAAACACAGCAACCACCAAACTGCCTCTTTCACCTCTTGCAGAGATGCCAAATACCCATGATCACTGTGTTTGGAGTCAGCCAGGCTGGGCTGATTTCACTTTGGGTTTGTTTTTTTTTTTTTTTTACTGTGGCTCGAGAAAGGCGAGCTGTACAGCAGTTATTTGGCTACTGGGATGTCTAGTTAATAGTGCTGACTAGATTGGGCAGTTTTGTGAGGAATGTACAGCTGGCCTTTTGTTTGTTTGTTTTTTAACGTAGCATTCATTTTTTATTGAAGTGGCTTGTTCCATGTGTTGGCAAAATGTCAGGAACACACTGTTTTTTAACTGAGTAATCCATAGTGTGCCGTGCAACTCACTTCTAAGTAAAGCTGTGTGATTTTTTAATAGCTGTGTTCTCATGTTTTGTTTATGCTCTTCAAAAATAGGTGCTAGAAGCCAAGAAGTAGCAACTCCTGGTTCTTGGGAGCAAACTGAACTCTTGTTTATAGTTACCACTCCCTGATGAAGCAGAGCCCATTTAACTTTCAGTTTCCTTATGCATGAACATGAAGAGCCAATATGTTATATGAATCTTGATAAAATAGTAAACAGGTGAGTACACACAGGGAAGAACCAAGTTACCTGTTATTTGCAGTAGTTTGTTAGTGCTGTGCTGGTTTCCCTGGGTGGAGTTGTGCCCCTCTTACAGCTACTGCAGTTCACCACTGCTCAAAAAAACATTCATAAAGGGTTTCCAAACACTTTCTGCAACAGAAAAGGGCATCTCTGAAGCAGCATAACAAGCTAAGTGGCCAAAAAGTTGCAGCCAACTACAGAATGTTAGTACTTGGCTTTAATTAACCTTTAAACTAAATAGCAATCATCGTGTTCTTGTGCATCATTTCCTCCCATTCTTGTGAACAGAACAAAGTGAAGTTTCTGTACTGCACAAGTAGAATATGAAAGCATAGTTAAACTGAAAGAGTTATGAAAGATAAGTAATTCATGGGGTTTTGTGGGGGTTTTCTTACACTCTTCCATCTTCCACCTCCTCAGATTAAAGGGCAATTTTTTTTTCTTTAATTGCCAAGTTGCAGGTGACAATTTGTAGATCAGTGTAAGTTCAACAAAAAGGCTCAGGCAAACAGTTACAGTGAGACTGGTCTTGCTGGCTTTACCAACACCAGGTCCTGTACCCATGGGCCTTCAGGGAGGTGCTTAAAGCCTATAGGGAGCAGGGCAGGGTGGGAGTTACATGGAAGGAGAGGCTACTGGTGCCTGTTTGCTACCACTTGCAAGTCTTAAGCCCAGCTCATTACATCAAAGGTATTTAGTATTTTAGCTTACACGTGAGAGACTATAGCACCTTTGCCCAGGCTTCCTAGGCCTGCTCTACCCTCTTCCACAGAACTGCATGGCAACCACCGGTTCTAGCATTTAACAGCAGCAGCACAGTAACACAGTAACAACTTCTTAGGGGGGGAAATAATCACCAAACAACTGGTGTAGCCCAATTTGGTTTTGCAATGCTTTATTACTGTATATATTAACATTGTTTTGGATAGTATGCAGCAGGCATCTTGACATTTAAGTTCATTTGTGCACTTCTCTGAAGGGAAGATGTTTTACCCTCAATACACCTCCTTGTGGTTCACTTCCTGATCTTAGCAGCACTCACTACTCCTACTGCTCCTGCTCTCAAGGAGGAGCAAGTCACATATTATATAATGAATTATACCAACAAGCACATCTCTAATAGAAAGCACATCACTTTATTGTGAAGGTCTCAAGTGGAAAGAGTTCAACTTAACCATGACAATACTTTATGTATTACAATTGCCTGTTGATTTATGCAACTATGTTGAAGAAAGCTGTTAGCCGAAGTCATCCCCCCCAAAAAAAAATCAGAGGATATTTGCACCCATTTTAGTTTATACCTCACAACATACCTAGGCTATATTTTTACTATCACAGGGTGTATTTACTAACTAGGGGAATGTTACATGGTCTTTCAAATATGAGACTATTTACAGAATAGGCTGAACATTTGAGTTTAGATAAAGCTGAACAATTTTACATGTATAGGAAGTGTTATAGGCTAGCTTTCCTGTGGCTTTTAGCTAGACATCAGGCACTAATGATTTGATTAGCTCTGTACAAAGAATCACACTGTCCAAAACCTCTTGGCTGCTGGTTAGTTCCAAATTGTTCAAGATAGCGCCTACTTTGAGCAACAGTCTGTTGTGGGGCCTTACTGTCCCTGTTTCATCCTTCCCATGCCTCTATGCATAACAGAATAGAAGCTAAGCTGCTGCACTAAGTCAGAAGAGTATTGATTAAAAGAGGATGGAATTAATAGTATATAGAAAAGACATAATATACTGGTAAAAATTTATACCACCTCAAGGTTATGTTGAAGTCATTCATGTTAGGGAAATACTGTTGTTTCCCCTACTATGCAAAGCAGACAGGAATTCCCCAAATAGAGTCCTTGAGAAATAAATTAAGTTCCAAGACTAAGTTAGGGAACTGTTGTACATTCAGAGTGCATTATGCCTCCATGAACATTGGCTGGGTGTTTCTGGTACAGCATATGTGCCTTAAGCACCATGACAACTCAGTCTTTTGGGCCATAGTCACTAGCTTTAGTTGCAGGGAAGGTACCTGGTCTCCTAGAAGGTCCGAGAGCCATGGCTGCACACAGATATGTTTTTTGCACAATGCAAGCCTGATTTCCCCCTTAGCCATACAAATTAAGACAATATTTATCACCATACAGTTTGATATTACTTCCAATAAGTACAATATTTATTAAACATTTCTTCAGTTTTGTTACATATTGTGCAACAAATTACAATATTCTGCAGCCACAAATTATATGCAGAGTATGAAGAAACTATTAATCAGATAGTGTGATCTTTCCATTTATAATTCTACAAGAAGGAACTAGCAAATCAGATCTTACATATATCTTACTAAATTTTATGCATGGAAAGTGACAGACACTGTTGTGCTGTTTGATACAAAATGGCTAAACTTCATCTTCAGAAGACTAAACCTGACATCTAAACATGCCAAGAGAAACATCAAAACAAAAATACATCCTAACCAACCACAGGAAACAGTCTGGTATCAGGAAAAGCAACAAGGATTACACATTTATAAACCAGCACACAAAGGTTTAAAACAATTCTGAAAATGAAGTTAGCTGTCTTGAGTCAAGGGAATAAAAAAAGTCAGTATTGACCATTTACAATCTCTGACCTTTGTGGAGACGGTAAGAATCTGTTGTAGTGCAGCTACATACAGTACAATTCAGGCAATTTTTTTTTCACTTGGGTTCAGATTGCAAATTCATTGTTGTGAGACAAAAGGGGGGAGGCCAAGTTTTAGCAGCAACCTCCACTAGACTGCTTCACTGGAGTGCTCTGAATTTTAACATTGGACTTCTCTGCACCACCAGCTGTCGCTCCCGGACCCATTCGTTTTTTAATCTCGGCAGCCATGGTCATGAAAGACTGTTCTACATTTGTGGCATTCTTTGCACTGGTTTCCAAAAATGGAATTCCAAGAGAATCCGCAAATTCCTGCAAATTGAGAAACAGCAAACAGTAAGCTCATACACTGGTTCATACCTCACCTTGTTTCCTGGTGCACTGCTGGATAAGCCCCAAGTTCCTAGACCACCACCCCACTCCCAAACTCCTGTCTGATGACTTGCACCGCAGGGGGTCATTGACATGGCACCTTGAAATCTGTGTACCAAGACCTTTCCCTGCACTAGAAATCACTCAAGTGCACTGCAATCCAGACTAGGTGCTCAACCAAGCAAATACACATCAGTATCAACATACCTTTGCTGTTGTATAGTCTACTACTTTCTTTGTGGTCAGATCACATTTGTTCCCCACCAACAACTTGTTGACGTTTTCACTGGCATAACGGTCTATCTCCTGCAGCCACTGTTTTACATTATTGAAAGACTCCTAGGAGATAAGAGAACTGTAAGCAAGACCCTTAACCAAGAGGAAAGCTCAGCACTATTCAGTAATGACTGGGAAAGAATATGAAGCAGTATACTTAACCTATCTGTGTGATTCACAACCACAAGAGAGAACTCTCTAATGCTACAGTTCTCCCTGACTGCCTCAGGATAGGCGGGTCAGCACAGGATCTATACAGCTCCTTAGTCCATGCTTCAAGCCCTACACAATCAGCCCTTCCTCCTTTGCTACACTCCCCCATTATTTTTCCCTGCTCCATATCTTGAACTGAACAGTCAACTCCTACCATCTGGAACTCTTCCTCCTCCTCCTGTAGCACAGATAAGACATGGCATACAGCTGAAACCAGAATAACACCAAGGATTTACAAAGCACCAGGTATTAGATGGAAACCACACTGCTGTAGGGATGCTGGAACAACCTTTGACTCCAGAAATGCAGAACTGCTGTGCTGAACTGATATTCAAGTTAGTGATTGAATTCCATTGTTCTCTTTCTATTAATTTGGGAAACACTACACTTCATAACAGCCCTTCAAACAGGACAACCACACCAGTAATCTTCAGAGATTCTTTCACAGAAAACACTGGCTCAGTTGTACCCTGCACACATGTTGACAATTTTCTGTTTCAAATGTTTCAAATTCAAATTTTTGTTGTAGACCAAAGTTCAAGTATATTCAGGAATCTTTCAACAACTTGCATCAGTAACTCATATTTCCTGCTACCAAAGGCAGGGTGAGAAGTATTCACATAGAACAATCAGCTACCTGCCCAGCAAGTTTTAGGTTAAGCTTAAGATACAATTTCTTTAGACCCACAGATCCCACTGCTAATTTTATTTCTGTGTTTAGCTCCAAACCAGAAACTTAACACATACACTGGCCTGATAAACCTTAACACAGCCCAAAGAACATAGTCACTGTCTCCTTAAGGAAGCACCAAGGTGTTAAATTCCCAGTTTTATTTACTTATGAGCCTAGTGTAGTCCACCTGGAGAAACTCTCCAGACACAGGTTTAACACTTACCTGATCTGTAACATCATACACAACTATGATGCCATGAGCACCTCTATAGTAACTGGAAGTGATAGTTCGAAACCTCTCCTGTCCCGCTGTGTCCCACTACAAGGCAAACAACAGGATCAGTTACTGCAATTTAGCTGCACCAGTGTTACACATTAGTTTCCAGAAATACAGCTCGGCTGATCAGCCATCCAACTACAAACATATCCAAGTCAGCTACAGAAGTGACTCTGAAACTGTATGTATCAAATAGGATTTGATAAGAATAAGGTATTTTAACTGAGAATTACACTTCAGTAGGTACTTTTCTAGAACTGCTCATTTGTTTGGTTTCAGACAAGTGTAGTCAAGAGATCTGAGGAAAACATTAAGCAGTTTTGACCAACAAAGAAGCCATGGTTCAGAGGTCAGGAGAACAAACATGAGGCAGGTCTTGAAAAACGGTTAGAAATAAGGTCAGAGAAATGTGGGTCTCTAACATAACCACTCCCTTCAACTTCCTTAGTACAAGAGCTGCAGCAAAAGTATTTAAAGGGAACATCCTCTTCAGAAGATGAAGTACAACTCCTCAAACCAAACCTGGTTCCCTTCTGCTGGGAGAGTTGAGGAGGGACATTAGGTGCTTGACCTCTCCCCCCACCAGGACAGGAACAGCACTCACCCAAACATTCCTCTCCCTGGAGCCATGTCAAGAATAGGGCTAGCTGGACATTAAAAATAGTCAGACTCACAGATTTCAGCAGTGACAGCATTCCTAGTGGGCTGCTCTGGACTCAGGACAGCTACATTAGAGTCCAGAGACTCAGGCTTATGTTTCTGGCTGTAAACTGCATGCCTGTTCCACAACACAGCTTGGAATCCCTGAGTCACTGCCTTCAAGTCCCAAGAGCCTCTGCTTGAGCTGGAAGCAGTAGCTGACAAGGATTGCATGACCTTGCATAGATATTAGATTTCATTACACTAGTCGCCCTTTCAGAGTGCTTCAAGATTAGAGGAAAGAACTGCCAAGTCTCTTCCCTGCTTATTCCAAGTGAAAGGCCAAAAGCATAACCAGAGAACACTACCCAGTGCTAAGGCAGACAGGCCAGTTACAAGCATCAATGTCAGTTTTTCCATTCAGGTCAACAAAAGCAGAGCTCCCAGCACTAGACAGTGCAGTCTGCTATTAACAGCTGCTGTAGAATTTAGGCATCTTGGACAACTGTGTGTTCTTCTTGCACTTACACAAATCCTTGCTACATACTGCAGAACTACACCAGTTTTGATGTAAGAGCACTCCAACACAGCATTCCACCCTTCTTCAGCTCACAGTCCATAGTGCCTTTTACATACTTAAGCTTTCTTTTCTTCCCGGGAAAGTAAATTTGCAACAGGTTATTTCCTCTTTCAGACAGACAGCCCTGATAAGCATCCTTTAAGGACAGGTCATGGGAAGGCTTGTAATCCTGTAAAAACTGCCTAGCCTTCCTTCTAACAGGGAAGATAACACATTTTAATGATTAAAGTACAAAGATAACTACCAATCCTTATGAATGTAATTCTGAGCTTCAACAGATTAAAGTACCCAGCAGTTGAGAAATACTACTTACTATCTGAAGCTTGATTGTTTTCCCATCTAGTTCTATAGTTCTGATTTTGAAGTCCACACCAATCGTGCTGATGTAACTTTCTGTGTACGTGTCATCCTAGGAGAAAGAGTGAACATAAATCAAGCCAGATGCACGCTTCTGCAGTCACCTACTTCATTATGCAACAGGCAGGCACCAGGCAAACAAAGATACTTACTTCCCTAGCAAAAACAGTCTGATCTTTCATGGCAAAGTCCAGTAGGTAGCTAGCTATTTTCACTGAGTATTTACTTCTCAAAAATTCTGCAAAGTTTTTTAAAAGCACCTCAAACAACAAGATTTGTGTTCCAAAAACTAGTCAAAAAGCCTCTTTTCTGGAAATCCTGTAATGTTAAGTCCTTTTGAACTGTAGTTGAAAAAAGTCTTTGCTCATGTTGGCAGACTGCAGAGCTACTTAGAATAACCATTATAGTTACTAAAATGCCTCAGATTTTTATCTTCCTTTGATGGTTTTTCATCTGTATTACACAGCAGCAACCCACAAGTCAGAGCCTTTGCCTCAGTCACACTCCATCTGAATTTCAGATCCTCTGCTGCCACAGCTGGTTGCCAAGGCAGTTTAGAGTTACAGCTTAGATACTTGTGTTAAGTCCTATGCTCTGCAGTCTGTGTAAATACAGGAAGGAAAACACAGCACCGGTTTAGCAGCTTGCATAGACCTGACTGCAGAGTCTCCACCAGGCCGTAAGATACACAGGAAGAGCTTGCATAAATCTTTGCTACCTTCTAGAGATTGTTAGCTTCCCGCATGAAGGAACTTTGTATTCCTAAAGTACCAGCAGGATAGAACTTCATGTAAAATATACCCCAAAAGGCTTTATACAACCAACGGCTATCAAAAAACTTAAGGGGTTTCTTTGGGTTGTGAATGGAAGGCACCTTAGGTAATACATCTGCCTGAGGGAACACATGCAAGTAAGAATAAAGCATTAAGCCTTTTAGAATGACATGACAGCTATTTCCATCACATTTCAATACTCAGAAGGGTATGTTTGAAAAGCCTGATGCCTTTTAACCTACAGCAGGAAGAACACAGGTAAGTGAATGCTGCCGTAATTCCTTATGTCAGGGTAAAATAGCTTAACTTAATAGCTCTTTCCTTTAGAAACTTGACTTTCTTAGTTGAAGAAACACCAGATAACTGAGCAGAAACTTAAGCTGGCTATCAGAAAAAGAAAAGTTGGGATTATTTACATGAAGCCAAAATTAATCCAGAAGTATCTGTGAGAGAATCAGGCTATAGTGATCTGGGAGTACTGTTCCAGTCTTGGTGTCACTTCCAAATCACCACCTCCACCAGTTCTGTGAGCAGAGCAGATTACATCTTTCTAGCATTCAGACTCCCTAATACTGCACAAACAGCAGTTTTAACAGCTTTAACTTAGGTGATGCTACTTGTACACATCAGACCACTATTTCATATTAATAACATGAAACACAACAGGCTCTTTCCAGAGGTGCCTAGAGCAATTCTTTAGGCTGTGAAACTGATGCCATCATCTTGCAGTAGTTTCAGACTCTAGTTTCTGAACTAATGCCCCACAGTCTCCCTCCCTTCCTATTCTCCCTTGGCAACATAAAGCTGCACTTTGGCATAGATATAGCTAAGGAGTTCACTGGATTCCAGCTTTTTCTACTCAGATCTGTCAAACCCATTTTAACTTTTCCTGTTGACAAGAAAACTGGAGCTTCTTGCATCAATTTTCAGCCACAGCAGCTCACCAGCAATTCTTACATTTATTACACACTCATTCACTAAAGGAAGCATAAGGCTAAGGCCAAGGCCTTATTCCTAGAATATTATTGAAATTACTTCCCCATCTGGCTAAGCAATTGATAGGCCTTTTCAATGAAGATATCAAACTTCATCTGGCTGAAAATAATTCAGATCCAGTAGTAACTGATCAAGGTCTTGCCCTGACACATTTGTACTCTTCATGCCTGAAGGCACACACCCCAGAATTCAAGTATGTTCTTCCATCTTCAGTGTTCTACCACTAGTGTAATGATGGACATTAAATTAAGATATCTTGTTCTCAAGTTAACAGGAAGATGAGAATTAAACTTAACTGGACATATTCTTGATATTACTTCTTTCCGTATTACTCAAATACATCAGCTAGAAACAAATGCAGAAGACAGGAGGGGTTTGCAATACTTTAATTATTCCTTGGTATACCAGACCTGACAGACACCAGTCCTTTCAAGTAGTTGTTGTAGCAGAAAAGTTCTTGCTAAGAACTTGGTTAACTTTTTTACATAAAGTTTTCAAGCATGATCACTTACTGCAAACCTAAGTAGAAGGCAAGATTTCCCAACACCAGAGTCTCCAATCAGAAGTAGCTTGAATAAATAGTCACTGCAGAAGAAAAAAAAATTAAGTCAATGAAAAACATTATCAAGAACCAAGTTCCTTATAGCTAGTATATTATGATGTTTGAGTAGGGTCAATTAACTCACTACTAGGGAAGTCACCTACAATTCCAAGCATCTCTATCCAGTTTAGACACTCTCACAATTTACTTCATTTACTTGGTAAGGGAAGTGTGATATAGATGCTCTGAAGACAGCATTTTTGTGCAGAACTATGCTTTCCTAGGAAGTTACTCTGGGGTTTTAAGTGTGACTACCACCAAGACTAACAGTCCTACTTCAGCCCTTTGTGGTCTAGCTAAGATGAAAAATCATCCTTCACAATTTAAGCACAAGCCTCATGGTTTGGTCGAGTGACTCAAGTAACACACAGAGGGTAATAACAGCCTGCTGTCCAGCAGAGCCATCATCCTCCTATCATCTTTAAAGTCAAAGGTTTGATTCCACTGTCCAGCTTCACAAACACCATGTAGTTGGCCAAAACCAACCAATTCTTTCCTCAGTTTAAGTTACCCAAATTTAAGTTCCAGCAGAATCCAACAGCATAATATTCAATTTAAATATACAAACTATGAAGTCTAAGTTTAGTGGCCTCTTAAAGCAAAATGAACATCCACCTTCCACAATAAGACTATTAACAGCTGACAGTGACCACATACTTCACTTGCTTTTCAGGAATTAAAACAAAGCTAAACCCATTGCCAGATGAGGATACATTTGTTCTCTAGAAGATGTCAGGTGTGACACTAGGAATTCTCAAGACACACTGGAAGTGACTTTTTTTTGCTTAATGTCAAGTCCTCCCAACATTGAAGGAATAAGCACAGTATCATCAATGACCGACCTAGTCTTATACTTCAAAGAGTAGTGGAGATTTCACTGTTAGCAAAGCATTAGATTTTGTTAGTCATAAGACTAATGGGGCAGTTTAATACTAGAGATCAAGTAGCAGAGAAAAAGCAACAAACCACCACTTACACAAGTAATTTTGCTTTGTAAGTACCAGACTACCCATTCTAGGTTTACAGTTCTTCAGCCCTGTAGTGTCCAGGATTAAGTCCTGTTCTCATTTAACCACTAGAGTTTACAAGAGGCATATTTCTATGCCCACTTAGCCAAACTGAGAAGATAAAAATTATGCAAATGCCTGCCATCAACTGCCCCCACCTATTATTCCCTACTAACACTGCCATTGACTCCAGCTGGCAGGAATCCAGCCAGGAAACCGCATCCATCCCCAGCTAGTAACAGCCAAGCAGATTGTCAACTGCTCAGCTTTTCACCACTCCTCTGCTCAAGTGCCCAAATGACGGTCATCTTGGCTTTTCCCAGGCTTCAAGAACACACTCAACTGGAATGTTCATCAGTTTCCACAGCACTTCTCTCAAAGCTAGAGAGAAGTCAGAAGTGGTAAGTGTAGCAACTAAGAAGCTCATACTTAAAAAAGCAACTCTCCCCCCC
>JANZLQ010000086.1:19304488-19333253 GCA_026212715.1 Elanus axillaris | reverse complement strand
GGGACTCGCTTTCCCGGCGGCCCGTGCGGCGGCCCCGGCGCATGCGCCTCGGCAGGCCTTTCTTCCCTCGGCCCCGTCGGCTCGGCGCGGCGGCCGGCGCGGCGGATTGGCCGGGGAGGAGCCTGCTCGGGGTGACGTCGGCGGGAAGACGTGGCAGCTCGGGCGAGTCACCGCGCGGGCAGGAGAAGGGCGTGGCCTCGGCGGGCGGGGCGGGGTAGGGCAGGGCAGGGCGACCCCCAGCGCTCGGCGGGGGTCGCCGGGCACCCCGGCTGCGAAGCAGCGGTCTCGGGGGGCGGGAAGGGGCCTACCCGGCAGTGAGGTGCCGCACCCAGCCCTCCCTCCCTTCTGGGATCGATACCCCCCGCCCCGCACGGCCCGGCCGGAGCTCGATTCTCCCCGTTGGTTCCGTTTCCTCCGCTCTAAACACGGGCGACAGGACGGGGAGATCCCGAGCCCCGCCTGGCGTCTGCTGGCGTCCGGCGTCCGCGCACCCCTCGGGTTTTAAAACGTTCCCCAAAGGCCCTTGGCCAGGAGTGAGGAGGAGTAGGCGGCGGAGGAGGAGGGCAACAGCCCGCCCCGCTGCCCCTTCTGCCGCATACCTTCCTGACGGGTGCGGGGCACCAGCGGAGGCACCGTAATAAACCCAGGAGTAAGTAGGAGTAGGAGGGATGGCGGGCAGCGCAACGAAGGCTGCAGCAGAACGGGGCGCCTGTAGGAGTCAAGACTTCTTTTCTCCATGTGGTGCATTAATAAGTGACAGTACCTTTTCACACTGCCGTCGCATCTTTTATCAAAGGCATTTTACGTGCATTAATTAGTCACATTTCATAATGTTCTTTGGGCACAGTAAATATTACTGCGCTCATTTTACTGCTGGGAAACGGGCAGAGAGATACTGTCACACACCAGGGATCTCGGAGCGAACGACCTGTTAAAGCTGGAATAATTCAGAATACAGGAGCCTAGTTTTCTGGTCAACCACTTGAAACAAATTCTTACATAATATCAAGTTGTATCGCTGGCATTTTTAGTTGTTTATGCTTTCAGATTTATTCCTAACAAAGTCCTAGCCTTTTCAACACTGTCAGAAAGAGCACATCGCTGCAACACTACACAATGTTGTAGACTCATACACAGAGCACTGCTAAACCTTACAAGTCTTAACAGCTCCTCATAATCAGCTCCTGAATTTAAATCCCCACTAAATACATATTATCTGACATTATTTCATTACAAAGGGCACATTATAATACATTGACCAAAGTTTATCTTCCAACTGGCTCAAAGGACAGGAGGAACAATCCGCAAATGGATTGTGAGATCACTGAAACATCCCGTACAGGGAAGTGCGTGTAGGACTTCATACGGCAAGCTGGGAAGCACTGATGCAGCCATCTAGATGTGAATCTCTTCACATGCTGACTTCCACTAAGCTGCAAGTTGCTGGCCATGTCAGTACACCAAGGGACTACCGGAACAGCTGACGTGAACAGGAGCCTTTCCATTGGATGGCAACAGAAGAGAGCGGAATCCCTAGGGGAACAAAAATTGCCCTGTCTTGTCCTTTTTCCCCCCTCAGTAAGATCATGAAAAGTTACTCATGCTTCACGCATCCTCATGGTTTTAATATAGTCATGTTCAATTCCTTAAAAAAAGTCAATAAACTGTGCCGACTATAATTGGAAATATTGAGCATTGGTTAAAACAGGTTTTGGGTTTCATTTGCTTTCTTGCATTGCTTGTTACGTAACATAATCTGCAGATGAATCTACCACATAAATTACTGTGGGTACTGCTTCTGTGGTGGCCATTGTTGGAGATTCTACTTCCCTTTCCCTATATATTTGTGAATTTGTGTATTTGTGAAACAATACCCATTTTGTTTGCTGTTCGCCATCAGAAATCCAGCGAATCCTTTGAAAGTCTCTCTTCTCCCTCATACAGCATGACTTTTGAGATGCTCTGTGGAAGGGGACCAGATGCGCAGGAATATCCCAGAAGAGTAACTTCATTTAGCAGACAGCAAGTCATTCTCTGCTGAACAGAAAAATTGTTTTTGCAGGGACATTTTTAACATTTGTGCTTTTACTTTTCCCCAGAGAAACAAAAAGCTCCAAGCACCCCAATTCCTTATTCTGTTGTGAGGATTAATGCTTACAGGCCACAGTAAATAGGGCTCTGCTACATCTAGTACTGCATGAATGTATCCAGCAAAGTCAGAGCAGATGCAGGGACAAACCAACACCAGCACTAGCTAACTATGAAAGCTGCAAATTAGATTTACTTCTGAAGTAGGGCACAGGTTAATAAGAGTGTAGGATGCTGTTTCATCTCAGAGAAATAATAGCTTCCGTGTCTGAGAAGGGCATATTTAATCTATATGACTGAACCAGCAGCATGGCAGGCGTAGCAACCCATGGCTCCAGGCTGGGTGCAAGGGCAGTGTGAAATGTGGGTCTGCTTCAGCTCTACAGGGAGGTGCAGGGAGGGCTTTCTGCTGCCCATGTTGCAGGCTGAGGTCATCTACTGCTTTGATGTCATCTACAGCTGAATGTCTGCATGTTTACCTGTTTAACTAGATGAACAGGCTCAGGACCCCTGCCTAGCTGGGATCAGAGTGATGATTTATAACCCATGTATCACATTCTGTCCCATTCCTCCTCCTTCCTTCAGTGGGTGTTCATAGTTTGTCTTGAACACCACAAACCACTGGATGGTCAGAGAGGCCTTGCGTCTCTCTCGCTAATAGGAGCATAATGCAAGGAGCAGTATCAGATGCCAGTTAGGGAAACATTATTCATATACCTTCAGGGCTGAATTCTGCCTGTGCCAATAGAGGCTGATTTTATCCTGTTAGTGAAATCAGTTGCAGAATTTCCTTTGGCTTGGGCTATCACACTCTATCAGAGCAGCCTAGGAAAAGCCATGAGTACAGATTACCTTGAGCTGTAGTCACCTTCCCAGTCCTTCCCCCGTGGGGCAGTATCCTGACCCAACAATTCATGTTTCTGAGGTTGAATTCTGCTGGTTTCTGGTTCCACTCAGGTGACCTGCCATCTCCTCCTCCCATCTCTCTCCTCCCTAGGCCACAAAAGGCATGTGCCAGAGGACGCCCTACGAAATGAAGGGACAGGAGGACAGGGGATGGGAGGGAGAGAGAAAGCAAGCTGCAGTGGCTGCAGGCAGGTGTAAGAGGGGAGAGGAAGGAGGGAAAACAGCACAAATGATGGAGGAGGAACATTACAGCTGCATGAGCTCAGGTTTTGCATTGCAGTACAGAGCCCGCATGCCTGATGTGCCATGGGACTGTCAGTGGGACTCCGAGGGAATTGCCCGTGCGGACTGCAGCCTGCAGAAAGCAGTGAGGTGCATAGCATTCAGTCTGCCTTCCTCTTCTGCCCTTATTTCATATGAAATGGTCCATAAATTTTAGCTATATAACTATGCCACATAGTAACAGGGCAAAGGAAGGTTTCAGGTCTGCTCTCTACCACTCTACCACAGTTTTTACCCTGAAAATGTCTTTCCTTCCCCTGTGGAACAGTTCTTGAACCAAAGGTAGGGGGAATCAGGCTTCTGACCCAGTACTGCCTCCCCATAAAGCTGTCATGTTAGCACAGCAGTGTTCAGATATTATTCGGCTCCTACCAGTGTCCTTTTCCCTAGACTATGTATAAAATCTGAAAAAAAAAATTTAGGTATTTATTTCCCCTCCTGCTTTCCTCTGCTCTTCACTTCCCCTCCCCCTTCTCAGTGATCCATGTAGCGGGAAGCTTACAGGCTAAGAGATGCACAACAGCCACACAGACAAGGTCAGGTACCAGGACAGTGAGCTGAAAGCACAGTGAGCACAACAGTGAGCTGAGACATTGCAACTGGCTCTTAAGAGAACTGGGAGTGCTGGGAAACAGACACTGATTTTAGCTTATCAATAGCAGCATGCCTCTTGTATTGCTTACAGTCCTCCCATGTATTTAATCTCTCTGTAGGACTTTTCAGCTACCAATGTTTTTTCTGACAATATAACCAGTCTATTCCTGATGTGCTGGCAGTAAACCTAAAATGGTGTGAGCAAATTCTTCTCCTTATTAATTCCTGATATAAGAAGTAAGGGGCAAAGGAGAAGTAAGTTGCTGATGGACCTGTAGTACCAGTATGATGAACCCATACTTGGGTGTAGCCTGATGTCAGAAAAACAGAAGTGGAGAGGAAAATTATATTCTGGACCTGTTTAAAAGAGCTGGTCCACTATCATACGTTGCTTCTTATAGGAGGGAGGTAACCAGATGGTGTAATGGATCTTACCAGTCTGTAAATCACCAGGAAACAGCTAATGTCCAGCTCTACTTCTCGTTTTTGCCTCATACAACCTGTGCTTTTGCATCCTACAGTGAGGGGAATGGAGCCATAGGTTTCATGTTGGTTCCAATCACAGGCAGAAGCCAAGCACATACAGGCAGGGTGAAGTGTCAAGAGCGCTTGGTGGATGTGAAGGGACAGCAGGAAGCTTGGAGAGCAGATATCCAACTCTGGTGAGCTAAATCTCTTTTGGGAAATCCTAGAAGGAGATCTAGCACCTTGTTCTGGCTCCTTTCTTCAGAATCCAGGCCCAGTTTGCTTCAGTACTGTTGTGAACACATGAGAGTTTTTGTGGCAACTGTCACCCAAATTTGAAGCAGAAAATTATTTTGAGCAGGACATGAAACACTGTAATAAGCTGGCTAGCTATTAACTTTGATATCTTTCTTTACTTCTTACTTTACACTGTCACCATGGTCCAGATCTTGATTTCCCAACCTTCTGCAAAACTGACACCACCACATTTTGTATTGCATGAGTAGCCGTGGAGGAAGCAGAGGGGTCTGGTAGTTGGGGCTTTCATTACAAAAGCCTAGGGGAAGCAGTGTAACACTTCAAGCTTAGGACAGCAACTGAATGCATTTGCTAAAATCATAGAAAAAAAATAGGTTGGAAGAGACACCAAGAGATGGTCTAAGTTCCTCAGCTTTGGTTGCATCCATTTCAATCCCAAAAGTGATGTTCTTGAAAACGTCCAGGAATGACAATTCCACTGTTCCCATGGACCATTTATGACAGCACCCACAAGAAAGGTAAAAAAAGCTCAGTGGTAAAATGATTCCAAGAACAAATTAAGCAGCTTAGGCTTTTACTAAAGCTTGCTGGTGAATTAAGTACACTTTATCTGTTACATCCTGGGCACCTTTTCAACCACAATCTACAGTGCCACAAGAGATAAAGAAGACAGAGCTCAAGCTCTGTGCTGAGCTTCTGTGGCTCTATGCCAGCCAAGGATCTGGCCAGTTTGTTGTTTTTATAATGGCAGCTTCTGGACCACAACTGCGCAACAGGAGGTCAGACTCTGAGGTTGCCATCTCCTGAGCACCTGATGTCCTCCTTGCAGCACTCATTTCCTTCTAGTAAATGAACCCTTTCTTACTGATGCAGACCTTGGTTGACTGCCACGTAGACACTGGGGCAGAGTACTGCTAGAAAGCACCTTGAAAAAAGCCCAGAAACATCAGGAAGTGAGAATGCACAGGTTTGCTTAAGTGGGGATCATAGTACTCTCCACAGATACTGCCAAGGGCTATCTTCTACCTCTGACTCATACATTTTGCAACCCAGCGGAGATAGCAGGGTAGTGCACCATGGAATTTGGTCGCCCTGCTCTTTACCTAGGTATCTATTTGCTTAAGAGTTTGATTCATCATACCAGTTATCATCTAAATGCTCTGGCATGTATTCATCCAGCTGGGCTAGCATCTCCCTGCCAGGCACAGGATGTTATTTAACACTGACATCGATCTGCTACTGAAGGTTGTTTTATTGGGTTTTACAGGTGGTTTTGGTGCCAGGGTTCTGGAAGAGAGCTTTACCCTGTTAAGGTGAAAAGCTTGTATTTTCTTATGTATGTGTATGGCATCCAGAAGTGGCAAAAGGATACATTTCTAATGAAAAACAGCACATCAAATCAGTGGCTGTAGTTTCTTTCATCTTTCCTTCTACTGTCTCACCCTTTTTCTTCAATACCAGCTTTTGTGCCATTATTTTTTCTTCTGACCTCTTCCTTTTTCAAAAACTTTCTTCTCAATTTTTCTTTGTTCACTATCCTCCTCTGTTTGCTTATCCTTTTTACACATCTGTCTTGCACAGCATCTTCCATACGTTGTGTATCGCACGCTTATGGCAGCCTGCAACATGTGATTCAACAACAGAATGTCCCCCTCCTTTCATGGCCTGGCATAGATGATACCCATTTACACTTTCTGTGATCTACACTTTGAATTTCTTTCTCACTGTTCTTTGTGCTTTTTCATCTTTCTTGCTTCTTGGTGTTTTGTTCTCTCCCTACTCATCCCTTGTAAGCTCCATCTAACTTGGTTTGGGGCATTCATTAGTAGATTTGTGAAACTGCTTGCACCTGCATGTACAATTTAGCTGTGTGTCAGGAGAGAGAGTCTCAGACCTCTACAATGACATTTGGGTCCGCAGTTGCATATTAGACTGTTGTCTGGAATTATCTGTTTTTGTGGAGCCTATAAATGCAGAGAGAAAGGAGAAGCCACCTCCCACACTAGCCAGGAACAAATGCATGTCTTCATGAGGAAAGGACAAGCAACTTTTGCCAAGCCCCACAGGCACTTTCCTCTCCCTACACAGGATTAACCTGGAGTCCTGCCAAGGCAATGGTTGGATGCACAGTTTGAGAAATACTGTTACAGCTCAAAGATGCAGCACTAACTAGACCCCCAAAACACAGCACATACTGATCTTTTCAGTGCTTGGGCCTCCACAGCCTTCTTAGCACAAAAGTCTTTCTGACAACTCTCATAAGTCTTTCTTATGACTCTTCTTTTCTTGTGCATATTTTCTTTTCAGTTTCCTGCTATATTTCATGCCTAAAAATGGCAACAGGCAAAGAATCAGTCAACAAGGCCACTTAGTCTATCCAAAGCTCTAAATGAAACCTCTGTGCATGTAAACACGTGCATTCCAACTCAAGAGTTTTACTTTGTTGAGTATTATGGGATTTGGAGAGATCTGAAAATAAGCTTACACAATTGGTTTATCCTATCAGTAATGTTGATAACTGCATACCTTCCTTGTCTGGCAGACTAAACTTTGAGTAGTCACCCACTAAATTAAACTAACAATCAACAGAAAACCAGATGGGATTCATCTTTTATTATTGTTATTCAGCATGAATCCTTAAATGTAATAAAAGTTCAAGGATAAAAGCTCAGGCTTTTAGAGCCTCTCTCTTGTTAAAAGAGTCAAATGCCTTCATCTTCATCCTAGCATAGGACAGACAGAACTGTGGCTATCTTACAGACCTGTCATTTATAACCTTTATTTAAAATCCTTCAGCTGTCAGTTCAGGATTAGGTATCATCCCTATTATTTCAGACAGAAGTTTATAATTTGTATCATTTGTACCATGTGAGGGTACACCAGTACAGTCCTGTGAGGAGGATGGTACAGATCAGTTTAATAAAGTCTTTGAAGAAGCAAAGAACTGTCTTTGAACGGTGAAATACTGTGATTTTTGGTAGCAGGTTTTGAAAAAATAAAATTAATAAAGGTTTCATTCTGCTTAAAACAATAATCAGTGAATTCAAGTGGTAAAACTCTGCATGGTAGTAAAGCCAATATGGGAAGCAAGCATTCAGTGGGTTCTTTAGTCCACAAATGGTAAGGAATCTAGCTTCTGCTTTATTGAAACAGGTGCACCTATAGGCTTCAACATATAGGCAATATATTCTATTTTACACAACTTATCACCTGCAAATTTTGAAGACCCATCTGTGAGTGAAAATAAGTACAGACATGAACCCTTTATTTGGATTGTACAAAGGCAAAATTGGGAAATTACACTCAGGATTCAGCTAAGTGTGGAAAATTTTCCATGCTATTCAAAGTTTTAACGATTGGGTGAATTTGTTCTCCTTCTCTCACTTTCTTGTTCTCTTCCTCCTTCCTCCCTCTCTCTTTTCTTTTTGCTTTTTTAATTTATTTTTTTTTTTAAGATTGCACTGTGTCTGCACTGACCTGGTACACCTATCCATACTATTTAGACACACAACCTAAATAAAGCAAGAAACTCTTAAATTCCATAGAGGTGTTTCATTTTCAAGCTAAAAGGCAACAACATTTAATTAATAGCAGGCTAATCCCGCAATTATTATTCACTGGAACCACTCAACACAATGGAAGGGTGCCAAGTTGATTCTAAATGACATTGCGTAATGACTGACAAACTTTAAAAACAACCAAACATGAAAGCAAAGGTATTAAGATACAGGACATTGCTGAAATGTGGTAGAAAAGCATGATTCAAGACTAAAATATCGACAGTGGAAATTAATTTTTTGGTTTTGTTCACAAGGCACAGCATGCTAAATTCCAAATTTTGTATTTAGATGCTTAATTTAATTTTAATCTAGACTGATTTCCAGGTATACAAAAATGTTTCTCCCACATCTCAAAAGACTGCTTACCACTGTGGGTGAGGAATGACCACTCTAGCCTATTAGTCACCTATGAATTTTCTTGTAAGAAAGATGTATTCTTCCATGGCTGGGTGGGTTGTTGCACTAATTCAGCAATGCAATCCTTTTCCTGAGACCAACCACAGCATGAGAATGGCACTGATGAAGCAGATCTGGTTTCTCCCTAAAAGCAAACAAAAAGAGCAAGAACAGATATATAATTTCAGGAGCTATAAGTTTACCACTAAGAAATGAAAAAAACTATTTACATTCCACCGGCTGTTGTGGTGAAAAATAATTACAAAGAATGTTATTCAAGATAGGGTACTGAAATTATTTGCTCCTTCTACCTAAAGAAAAAAAAGCTATTTAAAGATCAAGTAATTCATAGTTAAATGCAATCAGTCCCTACACACTACACGCGTTGCCTATGTTCATTAACTAATGAGATTCTTTTGTACTGTGCAAAAATGGTCACATTTTAAATACATGAGATTATTCAAATTTGTGTTATCTAACACAATATTGCCCCATGTAATATTCATTCCGTAGCTGGAGTTTTATGTCCAAATACAAAATCTGCTAGAATACATGGTTCAAAAGACATAGCAATATCATATATAAATGAAGAGCATCCGAAAGTGGGGTGGGGCAGAAAGCCACAGCGGCTTATTATGTGAGATAGCACTTGAAGAAAAAAAAAGAATCAGGACAACTACATTTGCTTTCCTATTTGGTGTCCACAAGAGATCCCCATGGAAGAGATACAGCACACATGGGAACAAGGGTGACAGCTTCTGCTGTGATGATTTTTCATTGCTTTTTGTTCTAGTACTATAGTTCAGAAAGGGCAATGGACTACTGTGCTTTCTATCAACACGTAACTAAGAACATCAGAGACCCCAGGCTCCCTCATTAATTCAAAACAGTCCACCTGATCTTTTCTAGAGTATGCCTATGTACTAATTTAACACTTCACAAATTGAATGATTACCCCATTCAGAGCAGCTATTTTGGGAGGCACCCAGTCCTACAAAACTATGAGGCCATACTCTTCCCCCAAGTCCTACTTTGAGTAGTTATTCAAAATTGTGCAAAATAATCATCCACCCTATTTTAGTGGTTGCTTTTTACGCTCCCTATCATAAACCCAAAAGACTACTGAGAAGGATACAGCCTATCTAAAATTAAGAGGACAAAGGGAAACTGTGCAGTGGCAACATGTAACATTGAGATGTACATTGCAAGCATGGGAGCAGAGAAAGCTAATGACCTCTGTAACCACTTTCTGTTCATGGATATGGCAAAACCTGTTACAGATCTTTCTTACAAAAGCTGAAGCGATGCATCTTCATTTTCTTTTGGTGGGCAGTCACTGTACATCATAAAAAGAGCTACGTAAAATCAACAGTGGATACAGCATTTAGTCCAGCTATAGCTTTCTCAGTCCCAATAAACCCATTAAACTGAGCCAGAAATGACTCGTTCTTCTCAGTAACATTGCTCCAAAGCAATTGACTGCAGAGAACCAAGATACTGGCCTATGACTGCAAGACAGAAGAGAGTGTTCCAAGTAAGTTCCAACCATACCTTTATGTTCATTACACTTATGCAAAGTTAAAACACATTTCTACTCCTGCTCGCTGGACTATATCCTGAAGGACAGTCTGGTATGCATCCAGTGAGATAGGCCCTGAAACAAATATAATGGGACATATGTAGTTTGTCTAAAAAGAAACATCTATTAAATGTTTAAGGCAACGTTGTTCTTAATATCCACAAATTGCTTAATAACTGAGACTGATGAAAGGGAATGACAGGATAGAAATGCTGCACTTTGCCCTTCATTGTATCTAGACATGTATGAAAGTCACCCAGTACTTTAGACTCCTTCCCACAGTCGAGCCAAAAGCTAAGTGTTCAAGGCACAGCTGAACTGTAGGGAATGATCCTCCATTTTCATAACAAGATTCCTGTTAGCCTTGCCATCCATTTCAGTTAGGCTCCACACATATATAGCCCATTTGGCAACAGTGTTGTTAACAATCCATTTACATTTTTAATTAGTTTATTGTAAAGCTTAGTTATAGTAGTTCACTTTTTTAAAAAAGCTATTGATACAAAAATGGAGACTGAACCAATATCATGACCAGTAAGTTTCATGTTCACTAAAGAGTAATAATGGCTGATGCAATCTGCTTGTGCCTACTGATCACAACCAGCTAAGATAAAGATGTTTCCTTTCATTGTAGCAGCACTTGTATGGACACTATAACACTTACAGAAATGTTAGTTTAGCGGCAATTTGCCGCACAAGAAGTTGTTGTATGTAAAAACTAGGAACTATAATGCCTTGGTTTCACTTTTGTTTCATAGTTATAACACTGCAACTGTGAAGCTGCAAGCTGAAAAGGCTCCATCTTGCTTCTGTATGGAAGTCTCTGTAGACAAGCTTGCAAAATAGGTCTCCCAGGAATGTTTTCTGATTAAGAAGGGAAGAAAAATGATATATAGATGGGCTATTCATTTAACCAGATTGGGACAAATGTGCCACCTGAGAGGAATCTACTCATTTTAACCAGAAATTTAAATACCAGAGATTTAAAAAATGCGGCTGTTCAACTCTGAAAACAATCTTCACATTATAAGAAGTGAACAAACAAAAGGAGACATTTGAACTTGGACTTTTGAATATGTGTAAATGAGATATATGAAGGGGAGTAAGGACAGGTAGAGAACCTCCACATTTTTTAGGATTTTCAGGATCTTTTGGGGGGACTGCAGTCTGCTTCCCTGGTAAGCTATGTCCTGAAAAGTGTTGTCTGAAAGGTCCATGTTCCTTCCACAGGCTAGAAAAGCAGAGAGCAAATTTTACTCTTTTCAAAAGGTATTGAAGCAATGGCTTTAGTGTGTGCAGAAAGAGAGTGACTTAGAGTTTCCTGGTGGGCTGCAATCACATGCCACCCCTCCAGTACTACAGAAGTGGATCGCATGCTGAGTAAACCTTAACTTGTCTAGTTGAAGTTTGAGATAAATGGCCTTCCACATGTAAAAAGCCACTCTTGTATCAGTCCATATCAACAGCTAGGGGAGAAAGGAAACTTTCAGTGGTTTGATTTGATCTAATGCATGTAAAAAAGAAAAACCCTTTGTTTTCTACAGAATGCTGTTCTACAACACAATAGCAATGGATTGCAAATGACAAAGTAAAGAGAAAAATTTCATATATATTATACTGGCAATTTATGCTGCTTGCATGAAATAATAAAAAATGCATCCTTTACTGATTTTTATACAGAATATTACCATATTCTAGCAAAACAAAGTACATCAGCTGAGAAACTGTCTCACAGTGTGTGATGTCTAGTAGCTCTGCCAATATTAGCTTTATGGACCAAGTAATAACATTATATTAATAACTTCTGATTGCTATTTGTGTACCAGGCTGTTCCAATACCATGGTGATGAGCATGTTGTTCATGTCTGCAACAGATGGACAGAACACAAGAGTTATTTGCCTTGGTTTTAAGACAAATAGGATTATCTATCTGTTTCATTAATAATGCCACACAAAAGCACAGACAAAACCACATGACTCTATCTCCATCTCCAGTGACGAAAAAGACAGTGCACATTTATAAAGACACACATCGGATGCAACAAACAATTTACTCTAACTTTCAGGGAGAGTAAATCTTTGAATCACTTGTAAAGCCAATGCAGCTTCTTTATGCTGTTAAGAGTGGAAACAGAATTCACCACCTTGCTGTCAGCAACATAACTCCTTTGCAGTTCTCTGCAAAGATGATAATTCAGACTGGAGATGAGGCAATTGCCTGCATCCTGCCGAACACCACTGATTCCCTACCTGCTGATTTAAACACCCCTTACAAAGAAGAATTTGCAACAGCTTTCCATAATTTCTGGAGAACTGAAAGAACAGTGAATGCCACTTCACCTCATCTTTTTGATATGACAAAGAAATAGGGAGGAAAGTACACTTCAATTCCACTATGTTGTTTCTTAAGCCCTACCACCAGATAGCCACTTTAGACTGCACTCTCTTATTCTTTCACAGAGAGGAAGAAAGACCAAAAGACAAAAGAAGAGGAAAATATTTTCACTGTAGGTTGTGCAGTTCTGTTTAGATTTAAGCCTGTGATATTGGGAAAAAACTATCTCGGGGCAATCTCATACACAATACAAGGTATGATGCCGTATACTATTGACAAACTGGTTTTGAATGACTGAAAAAGCCGTTATGTGCAGAAGAGAGCTCTGACACAGAGCACTGGGACCATAACAATAACAACTCCTTTCCTATCTCAGTGAAGAGCCAAAAGAGGAAACTGGAATCTACTGCTCTCATATAAGAGCTGCCAATTTCCCACATGAAGCAAGTCATGTTTGGAAAGGAGGTGACCTACTGCTGCATGGCAAAGTTAGCAGGTGCAGATGGCATGTGAACAACTTTCCCAGTCACTGATCTGCCAAGGTCACAAAACAGAAAGTAAAAATGGTTTTAAGGACAATCATGCAGTTCCTGCCAGGTCATCCACAGATTCTGAAAGCACTTTATTCAATTTGGCATCCAAAACTGTTTGCAATAAGGCCACCAATGTAGGCGAGGTGTCAGATCACTGCAGTGATATATTCCCCTCTCCTAACATACGCGAACAAAATTCTCTAAGTTACATATGTCAACAAACACTAGCATAGACTGAAGCACCACAATCATTCAACAAAACACAGTGGCAATGTCTTGTCTTTAAATTTAATCATCTGTTAATGCAGCCAGAAATTTTGTTCAAAAGTGTCTGCTTCTCCTGTAGCACTGTCTGGCCTGCAGACTTTACAATGCCAGACTGCAGCAGAGCTGTGTGAAAGGAGCTGCTAAGTGCCGCTGCCAACTCTACAAAAGCAAGCACCGACCATCTCACCGTGTGGCCATGTAAAGTGTGTGTCAGGATGAAAGGAGCAACAATCATGCAAAGTGCTGAAAGTCTTAGGAAGCAGATTTAGCATGCAGCCTCTGCAGAACATGTCAAGCAAGGTCAGCATTGGGGAAGGGTGTTAACTATGATGTGTTGGAAGTAAGCATCAAATCCTCAGAACTAAAATGAGAAAACTTTCTGCTATGCTTTTGCTTTCCATTCCCTTTTTACTGGCAAATGATACCCATCTACATCTGTCCAAGGAATCATGTCATACCACTACAAACATAAAGAGATTTTGAGTAGGTCCCTGTTCACATCTGAAATACACGGCTTGAGAAAATAACAGGAAATAGCAGAGCAGACGGTTTCCAAGAACCACAGAGCCAAATCAGCACTTTGTTCTTAGTGGGTAAATTAAAAAATCTGCTCTGCTGCTCTGTGGAGCAGGGTGAAATATAGCAGAATGACTTATATTTCTGCAGAACTTTGCATTTACAAATACTGACTGCATCTTCATTTGTTTCCAGTAAGAAAACCAGGTTGGATAGGCTAGAGTGGAATTAATTTGAAAGCTAAGCAATGATAGCTGCACATACAAGAGAGCATCCCTTCCCCTTGTGAGGGACAAGTTCCTCTATCCTGAAATGGGTATCAAAGATAGAGAGAACGAATAATTTTCTGAATTGCCCGTTTCTCTTTCTTGGCTATTGACCATTTGCTGAGAGAAGCTGACTGGAATTTAGGGCGTGATTCATTTTACTTTGTCAGTTACTTCTGAGCTCTCTTCAATAAGAAAAGCAAAGCTGTGTCCAATGCCATCATAGGACTTCATCTTTATTGTCTCAATAATTCAGTCTATTCATTTTCATTGGGAAAAAAACAGACTTTCCATGCTTTGGCACTACATTTTTAGTCTGGGTTCTAGAAGTTAAACTACAAGCTTTTTCTTAACTTTAATATCCCCATATCTAGCAGAGGTACTGCTAAATGACTGCTACAAATTGGTCTGGAATGATGAGGTCATATTTCAGGGCATGAGACAAGAGAGAAAAAAACCCTACATGCAAGGCTTTGCCAGCTTCAAGGAGAAAAAAAACTGGGGAGGAGGAAAGAAAAAGAAATTAAATGAAAGACTGTCCTGTTCATGAGCTGTAGCTTTCAGATATTCTTAGATATTCGCCAATGAAACCAGTGAAATATTCTTGAGCAACAGTTAAGTTTTAAGCTGACAATAGTCAAAATACTACCCAAGGAACACCGAAAATGGAACTGGAAAACGTGATCTGAGATGCTGTGACTTACACTGAGCATGCTAAGAGGAAGACCCGGGCTGCTAGGGGTATAATCTATGCTCTTGGGCACCAGGCTCATACTCTACATAGCCTCTGTGTTTAAATGTTGTTTTCCATGACACAGATACTTCCAACACATAGTGCCAAAGGAAGACTACTCAGGCTAGGGTAAACATTTAGTGATACTTCTCATAAGTACTCTCCCAGTCTCCAGCTTCCATAACTATTTGTCCCTCCTGCAGCCATGAACACATACCCATGTCTGCTTGCCAAGGTCACACAAAAAGACCTCTTCCACTCACAGAATCACGAGAACCATTTTGTTCGCATACTGCTCCGAGTACAAAGAGCACCCCAAACTACTCATTTAGATTCACATAGTACATAAAGTATTGATACAAACAGAAACAGGGCACTTAACCTTCACATATCTAAAGGAGGCCTCAAATGGGAAGACAACTCTTGTTTACCGGAAGTACCCAGCAAACTCATAGATGATATCCAAGGCTCAGTTCTAACCTGCTGGCAAATACTATATATTAAATGCAGGAAAATGGTCTAAGGAGCATGTAAACCCACCACTACCACCTTTTTTTGGCCCTGGAGTTGATTCAGATGTTGGCTAAGCTTGTGCAAGCACAGATCTGAACAGTCAAGACACGTGTGCTAGTGTACAACAACCCTGGCACTGCTCAGGCAGGAGTCATTTGAACACACCAGTCATGCCACCTGTAATCACAGTGTTGTGAAGGAGTCATTTGGCAGGTTTGACACCACCCTGAATTCCTTAAAGAGGGGAATCCTAATCTAACTACCTCAGTATTTGTTCAGTATTATAAACTGCAACTGTTGAAAGTAGGGCTCATGCCCTTCAAGCTGACTGCTTATTAGACATGAAAAAGTAAGGCTTGGAAGGCAGGAACTGAATACAGAAGTCTACTATCTCATAGAGTAATATATGAAATGATATAAAAGCGGAAAATAGAAATTAACTTCCTCAGATTTAAAAGGAACTTATGCCTGAATAAGCACTGTGGTTTTAGACAACATATCCTAGGGTCTAGTCTACATATAGTTCTTGTAGAAGCATTACTACTTTCTAGAAGCATAAGTTATAGTTTGTTTAACTGAAATATTATTCTGTTACAAGCCCTAGTGGCTGGTATATTTTTCCTAAGAATTTCATTGAGGCAAAGAAGTCTTTTTATCACACTTATCTAGACAGATTCTCCCATCCTAGTTATCTCAACAGATATTTTTTATTTGGTGGAAGAACTTTTGCACTTCGATAAGCACCTAGATAAAGCATTTTGTTTTGTGCATGCAATGACATATATGAAGCCTATTTTTTTTTCTTACTGAGTCTGATACTAGGTATACATTACACTGTCTAGAATAAGTTTTTAGCTGGTGTTAGCAAACATGAGGTAGCTTATTCAAACCCATGCCTGCAGCTAAATTAAGTTTTCAGAGAAAGAGGGGAAGAACATACAGCTGTTTATTCTAAAAAGTTCTTCTGATAGTTTCCTCTTTCATCTTCCATTTAAACTTTTTTTTTTTTCCCCTAGGACAAAAGCATAGCCTGCCACTACCACATATTTCAGCTACAGGTTCTCAAATAGTCAAAGGAGGGTTATTTTTCAAGTCAACCAAGCATTAGCAAAACAATGGAGTTCTGACCTACTGGGATGAAGATTTTATAAAAATGTTGATAAGAAC
The DNA here is from genome assembly GCA_026212715.1 of Elanus axillaris. Lineage (NCBI taxonomy): Eukaryota > Metazoa > Chordata > Aves > Accipitriformes > Accipitridae > Elanus > Elanus axillaris. The sequence continues at coordinate 19,316,795 of JANZLQ010000086.1, read as the reverse complement.
GACAGAAAATTGTTCTGGTTCACAAAATGTGCCTGTTAAAATTGATCTAGATACATGTCTAGGGAGATTGGTTTTGCCCCTGTTTCTGGATTTTATTTTCTCATTCAAACCCACTGCAGCTCCCACCTAGGAAAAAAAAATATTACTTTGGAATGACTAACAGTTTAAGCAAAATTAATTGTATCAGTAACACCTGCCTAACAAATAGCTTAAAAAATGTAATCTACATGTAGATTTAGACCAACACCTGGAATTCTAACTACATATTTTCACCTAGTAAATAACCAAGTTCCAAATAATTGCCAACAAACCCTCCACAAGAGTACAGTGTTATAAACCTGTACCCCAGCTCTCTACAAAACAGCCTTCAAGGGCTGCAATGTGAAAGCAGGCTTTAGTGCTGTTTCCATTTACCCTTTCTACGCCCCAATTTGAGATGACCTTGCCAGTGCTGGAAATCACCAAATCTGGAGGAAGTGCCTTCTCCAACTGTTCTGATTTCCTAAGGAAAAAAAAGGCCTTTGTCATCATATTTTGTGTATGAGTCCCTATTCCACTGTCTTCACTTCCTCTTTGAGTAACTTTTGAATGCAGTGCCTGCTTTTCAACTAAATGTGAAAGTGAACCGCAGACTTCAAGATACAAAGTTCTCACAAGTTTAGTGGAAGTAGGCAGCCAGCTAGGAAGGAGATCCAGATGGTGCCTCCAGCTGTGGAAAAGGATGTAGCAAAAGCCCCATTCTTATCAGACATCAGATGATCGATCTAGGACAGACAAAAAGACCAACCAGGTCAGAGGAAAAAAATGCATGAAACATAATTCCATTGGAAACCAAGCTTCACTGATTCCATTGCTCATGGACCTACTTGCTCATTTCTCTTAAGAATTTCCTACCATGCAGAGAGCTAGGGTTCCCTAAACATCTGGTCATGCCATTCGCAGTCCAAGATACAGTTCAACTACATCTTTTTCTTAAAAACTCCAGTGAGGACTTTTATCCACACTCAGAATAGATGTCCTTAGTGCCCCAAACCACTGAACAGCTCTTCAAATATCCTGTTTCCACCTATCTACAATTTTTCTTACTTTAGGAAACCATTTTCACATGTGGCCTTATTTAAAATATGATTCTGCTCACTGACATTAGTTTGTAAAAACACAGGAGTCAATCTTTTTCTTTCTGTTTTTTGAGCTTAGATATTCAAGTCCCCAGGTGGTATTCATTTATCTTTTGTGTAGGCAGAAGTCTTGCCCATGATGCCATATGCTTGTGCATTATCAACAGGGCTTCACATTACATCTAGCAATGCCAGTGGATAGGATTAACAACCACAGAAGTTCTTCACCACTCTTCAGATGTGCTAACAGAAGAGTTTATGGGAGTACTGCTAACTCTGGTGAGGCAAAGCCAGCTGCCATATCTCAGACCAGGATTTTAAACTGCTTAAAATAATCTACCTAATTATGCTTAATGTGAATTAGAGAGAACTCACAAAACCTGCTCTGTGACAGGCCAGTATGTAGCAGCTAGAAGGACCCATATGGCTGTGGATGGAAAATCTCTTTTCTCTGCACATCTGGATCTGGAAAAAAAACACCTGTCCATGTTCTAAACTAGCCAAGGCTGCAGCTACTGTTGTGCTAAGAAAACCAAGAAACAGAAATAGAGTCTTTAAGACTCCAAAACCATCTACTTAAGAAAAGGAAGCTATATTTCTCCAGCAACACAGATATTATAAGGCCCAAGTTTATTGCACTTTTTCATAGAGCAAAATACCTTTTGGCACATTCGCCAATCCCATAAACATGACTGTGAAGGAGTGAAAATTAAACTCATACACAGAACAACTGTTAAGACTCAGCCTTCAACTTAAAAGTACTGATCAGTACCGATCAGCTGTATGAAGCAAGTTTTGCACATTCTTTCACAGTTTCAGTGGTCTTATTTAAAAGACAAACACACACAAAAAGACAGGTGCCCATCTTGGCCTCTAAAATTGCATAATTTTGATATTTGAAACCTAGTATATAACTTCTAAATGAACAAATATCTTGTTCTGTCACAGACACTCAAAAATTGTGTGCGTTTCATACCTCTTCAGCATCAAGTACAGTACGTTCCATCTTCAGAAGGATACAGGAATGTTTAAAGACAGGGTTATCTGAAACAGCACCGTGACAACCATACCCAGGTACCCCATCTACACAGATACAGCCTCATATTCACTACAAAGGATAGGCATGCGTTCACATTGTGATAGCTATCATGTCACTGTAGAACTTCCATAAACCAAAAGTACAAATAGTGCCTGTGCCTTGTCTTCACTATTGTCCGCTGAAGTGAAAGCTATCACCATGTGAATAAATTCTCAGCAATACAACTAGTGAAGACTAGTGTCTCAGACATCTGTGCCTCAAAGGAGAGCCTGAATGAATTTTCAGTTGTCTAATGAGTTCACACTGCAAGCTTTCCCTTGCTAGGAGGTAGTAGTAGGACTTCTTTTCTCCTCCCAGCCATCCATTTTCATAAAATTGCCAGGAAGCTGGAAGACTAGAGTCTTCTGTCTCTCTTCCATATGAAGTGAAATGGCCAACGGGGTTCCATGTTACTAGTGCTGAATGTTGGAATAGACAGAGTATGATCACATAAGCCTTATTTCTTTAGGGAATCAGGCTCAAAGCATCATCCCCCACCCCCTTTTTGCACTAAAAAGACAGCTATTTTGTACTAAAAAGACTGATCTATCTCTGACCAATGAAGGAGGTGAAGAAACAAAGCAAGTAAGGGATGATATTAACTGAGGAATAAATTACTCTTTGGTAGTCAGATAGAAGAAAAGCCTCTGAAGAAATTTAAGCACCACACCCTGCTATTTATTAAAGGACTGTGTGGAAGCCATGGCTGGGCGACTGCTTATGCAAACTTAGGAAAATGTTTGCTTAATAAAAAGATTAAACAAAAGGCTTCATGACAATGTCTGCTGTGTCTAACAGGACTGGACTGTTACAGAAAGCTTGATCTTGCATTCAGATACATCCAGGTAGACTATTGTCTGTGTGGAGCAGACAGATTTGTGCATGCACAGGCTAACTGAAGGATTCAAGCCACAGGGAAAAAAGAAAAGACTGTATTTTTTGTCTACAGGCTGTGACAAAAAACAAGCTTAGGAAATTAGTTCTGTTACGGATCAAGGCTTACATGCATGTATACTTTCTAGGTAGAGCAGAGTTATAACTTACTCTGAAGGATTTGTTGCTTTGCAGACTTTTAAAGGAACACTTTTCATGTGCATCTGAATGAAAAAAACTGTAAATTGAGATATGGTCAAAAATACGTATTTTTAAAATGCGGGGCTGTAGGAAAACCAATCAAAAGATATACAAAATTTACAATAAAAATTTACAAGTAAAATTCCTACTATGAAGACCCAGCAGAAATAAGCAACACTGCAGAGCTCTCTTAGTTACCCAGTGAATGGTACTGTTCACATTCTTCAAAAAGACGAGAAGTGGGGATGTCGCATGTAACTACTGTGATTCATTTAATCTTTTTTTGTCTCTTTCCAGCCAGGCATTTTCACAGGGGAAAAACAATGATGTCATCAAGTTCTCTTTTCTGCTGGGACCGGGTAATTGTAAGGTTTTGTGCTGATTTGTTGATTAGAAAATTTCAGTGATATCATTAATAAAAGTAGGTTCTCTTGCCCTTACTTTGTGGTAGTTCATAACGGAGATAGAATTACCTCATGACTTACTTGTAGACCACAGTCAGGGGATGAAGGATGACTCAACCTTCCAGGATACTTAGACAGAGGACCAGGATTGAACATACCTCTTACTTGAATAAAACAATACAATATTTTATTGGGAATTATTCTTGTTTGCAACATGATTTTCCTAGTTAGAAGAAACAAACCCAGATGAGAATGAGAAAGATTAAATTCTGCCTCTCCACTGTGCTGCGGTCTCTACAACTATTGATCCAAATATTAAAAAATCTAGGAAAACACATACAACCTCACATTAAAATTAGTAAATAACTTAGCTGCATTTTTAATTATCAGGCACAAAGGACAAAGGTACTTGTTGCCATCTGCAGTATCTAAGCTGCTTGTCACTGCGAAGCTTAAGAAAAAGGGCTCAGATCCTGAGTTACTCGTGCCCAGCTCTGCCTCCAGTTCGGATCTGAGCTTAACTAAGCAGAGACAGCAGTGAGTTGCTACTCAATACTGCCACCTCCTGTCTTAAATCCCTGGTCCCTCACTGGCTGATTAGTAAGTAACCCGATCAGGCTGCTTCTCCTAATACTCCCTTCGCTTGTAAAGCTAATTCTATGTAGAAAGGATGTTTCTTCAAAAATAATCAGACACAAATATTTACAGAAGTTACAGGAAGTAGAGCAACTATGCAATATGTTGTATGTGTCACGAACAGTTATATTTCCATGGATATCCAAAGCTATTAGACCTAATGGAAAACCAAAAAAGATACTATTTCCTTCTCAAGCAGCACTATACTGTGTCTCACTATTCTATGTTTCAACAGACAGGCCTATCCATTTTATTATGCACATTAGTCAATTTCCAGATAAAAATACATTACTGACATCTGAAATGTGCTACTGCATTTATAAACTGTTGATTAAAGGGAAAAAGATTAAAAGGAGAAAGGTTGCATTTTTTTCCCATGATTAACACTAACTTTAAGTAGAAGTGGGATCAAAACTGCCAAAATTGAGAAATTAGAGGACAGTTTTATGCTTTGCACACTTCAGATGTCTGACAGTTCTTTGTTTCTAATCAGTTAGGTGACAATCTCGTAGTCCTTTATTCACATCTGAGACTTTCTCTTCATGAGTCTGGCTACTCGTATCCAAATAAATGCACATTCCTGTGTTATTATCTAGATTGAGACCTTAATGTCCTCCCTGTAAGGAAGCATAAAAATTCTCATACAAAAGTTTTTACTACACCAAATTTTCACCTGCAATTTAGAAAAAAAAACCCAACCTTTATTTTCTTTCCTCTTCTTTCTGTTTTGCCTTATTTCATTTGAAATACGGGGCAAATAATCTCTGTAAAATCGATAATTGAAAGTTTCAGATATTTTTCAGAGAGGTTTTCCTTATTTTAAGCTAGTGGTGCATCCACTTATTTAAGCTATTTCCCCATTTTCATTCTCAATCTTAGTAAGTTTTTGCCTTTATTTAACCAGGGTAGCTTCCAGAGGCTTGTAGTTCGGAATTTCAAGGGCAGTACTCACTAGTTCTCACTTTAACACTGAATGTATTACTTCTCCTATGCCATGGCAATAGAAAGAAAAAAAAAAGGCAAAAAAAGAAAGCACATCATTTTTTAAGCAGTTCTTGGGTTGCTTTCATGTGATAAAGTTCTTACCACTGAATGGAGTATGGTAAAAAAGTAATCATGCTGAGCATCTGCACTGCTGCACTGCACATAAATCAATGGACTTTGCAAATGTCCAGCATTTCTGAGAAATCCATTTGGGCTTTGTTAAAAACAAAAGGCTTTAAAAAATCAAGTCTTTGGAAAAAAAAAAAAGAATGGTGCAATTCAAACCAATATATGTTATAGCAATATCATATGTTGACAATTCTTATGCCTTCTGGAAAAGCTACTTAATGAAAGACATTGCACTTCATTCTGAAATGTCTCCCTTTTAGTCAAACCTCCCTGGTCTTCAAAGTATTATACAGAGCTCTCCAAGTGTTGCAGGACTAGCATTGGCAGGCAGGAGACCTTGAAAAACCCTGCAGCACAGCAGCATAGTAGGCTTTCCCACATCCCATAGACCAGCAAACCAAGGTGCAGATGTTTCCGTCTCCTAACCTCTTGCATGCTGCATGTTTGCATCATTGACTCAATCAAGACTGAATCTCTTCGATATCTTTGCACGTGGCCTATTTACTAAACCTGTATGTCCTACTTCATGGTGCGCTCTGCTCTGAAATTTCTGGTCATCTTGCTCCAGTCACTGCAACTTGTAAAATCATAGAATCATAGAATGGTTTCAGCTGTAAGGGGCCTTCAAAGATCATCTAGTCCAACCCCCTGCCATGGGCAGGGACTTCTTTCACTAGATCGGGTTGCTCAAAGCCCCATCCAAGCTGGCCTTGGACACTTCCAGGGATGAGACATCCACAGCCTCTCTGGGCAACCTGTTCCAGTGTCTCACCACCCTCATCATAAAAAAATGTCTTCCTTATGTCCAATATAAACCTAGCCTGTTCCAGTTTAAAACCATTGCCCCTTGTCCTGTCACTACAGGCCTTGGTAAAAAGTCTTTCTCCACCTTTCTTATAAGCCCCTTTTATCCATACAAAGGCTGCAGTAAGGTCTCCCTGGAGCCTTCTCTTTTCCAGGCTGAACAACCCCAACTCTCCCAGCCTTTCTTCACAGGGAAATGGAAAACCGCACAGCTTTCTAGTTTCTAGTATGTACAGAACATTTTTTTTTTCCCTCAAAAGGATTAAAATAACAGATCCTTATAACACACTTCAACGGTACCTTTCATTTACTCTCCCCATAACTCATCCTCACATGGAGCTAGGATCAATACAGTCCTGCATACATCCTAAAATACACACTGAATCACTTACATCTGTGAAACATTGCAGGATATAATCTCTGTGAAAACTATACATGAGCTGTTAAGTACATAATAATTGTTACAGATCAATCTATCACAATGGGGTGCTGACAACAACTTTTGATCACAAATTCCATATCCTTATGGTCACGTATACATGTACACAAATGCAATCTAGCTCAATTACCAGTGACTGCATTTTGTTCAGGTCATACTTTACCATAAAGTCATTACTGCGAGTAAATACAGACTACTTAAATAATACACATAAATTACTGTTACCTCAGGTGTCATGTTCTCTGCAACTTTTTCTCTTTTCTAAGTATTCCTACTAAAAAGAATATAATAAGGACTATTCTTAAAATCCAATAGCACATAACAGTATTTTCTTTCTAAACAACAGCATTCCATCGTGTTTTTACAGCAAGCAAGCATATACTGATGAAAAGTGTTTTGTAAAAACTGAATTAAAAACTGCAGAAAACATATAAAGAATGGCAAAAAAAAGCCATTAATCAATTAGTTAAAAGTAACATTCACTCATATGGGGCTTGACTTCACAGCAACAATGAATTGACTGGAAAACACATTCTTTGAAAATTTGAAGTGCAAATAGACTTTAGCTATCAGGATTCTACCATCAGCAAATGACATCAAAACATTGTTTTGCATATGCTGCAGATGAGTTTTGAAAACTACATTTATTTTTTAACAAGTCAGTATTCAAGCTCACAGTATTAAAAAATCAGTGTTGTGATGAATGCACAGGACTGGGTATCAGATAATTTAGAATCTAGTCTTGGCTCTGTCTTAGACTTCCCCTATGAGATAATCACAATTATCTTTTCAGAGGTGGCATCTAATTTTGGATAACCCAGCTTTGCTGCCAGACTTTAATATCTGGAACCCAATTTTCAGAAAATGGTTTCATTGACTTCAGCTGGTATAAAAAGAACTTCAAGCCTCTAGAAATCAGATTCATGGAACTCTGAATTTCCATTAGTTGCCATTTATATCTCTGCAAAGGGTCCACAAAATGCTATCAGTGCTATAAGTGGAGAATTCAGATTCGTTAATACTTTGCATCCACTGCACATGCCTAAAGAACTACAAAACATTTAGGGCAATGGAGAGTAGGGTCCAGAGCATCCAGAGGCTTGCCATGACTGAGGTGTCCAGTATCCAACACACCTCACCTGCACATTTCAGTGCTTCAGCTTAGGTGATCAGAAATTAAAGTGTTTCAGGTAAGACGCAGTGGCTGAAAAGGCAGATTTTCTTTACCATAAAAATGTTTGTGGCCCCTAACTTTCAGCAAAATCAATGTAAGTATATGCCCTGCAGGGATTTGGACCTTTGTGACAAAGCATCATCACATATACAGTGATCAAAATTCATTATGATTTGCAATGTCAGAACTCCGTAAAATAACTTTGTTTGAACTTGTGTTTTAAAAATGTTGAATGGCGGATGTGATACACACTAGAGATGCTACATGGAACCAATCTGGAGTTGAATTAAAAAAAAAAAAAAAAGTGACTTTTACAATCTGTTCCTATGTTTATCTGGAAACATTCATACTCTGTAACCCTGTGACACTAAAGAGGAAAAACATTTTCTCCAATTCGTGAAGAAATATTATTGAAAAATCTCCAAGAGTAAAAACCTGTCCTCATCATATTTTAATTAAACAGCCAAATAGCTCACTTAAGAATCCAGTCCTGGTGTAACCTGCACTGGATCATACCATCTGTGTGAAGATGTTTTGCAATTATGCCAGTACTTTCAGCTCAGATGACTCAGAATGGGTGGTGCTTATAGGGAGGAAAATCCAGACCCTTTTTTCCTTCACAGAAATCCAGGCCTGCCGAGCACTCGCATCCGACGCAGCTTGACACCAGAGTTGTCTTCTCTCAGCAGGAAAATTATCCTGCATAGGCGCCTGTGACAACACTGCTTCTGGCACCTGAACGAGGTCGGGTTTGATAACCAAGAAAGTCAGATATTCAAGATTTGGTAAAGGTCAGAGTCCCTTAATGCTAATGAGGTAGTCATGCAATGTTGGAGGTGTGTCTGTGGAGGGCTTATCTGCCCTTGAAATCATGATCTATTTAGAAGTATTCAGACTTCCTGAATGTTTTTGACTTACTATATCCACTGTTTCATAAATCCAGCAAATGATACCCAGTGTTTAGTCAATTCTAAGGGACACTTTCTGTGAATATTTCTAATCTTCTATTTTTGGTAAAGCAATGAAATAATTCTGAGACAAAGGTAAAATGCCTCAATTAGAAACAAAACAGATTAATGAAAAGATAATACTAATACTTTCATAGAATGCCTTTTCCCTGCTCTGCCAAAACAACATTGGAACCGGCCTCATCAACATAGGAACTGGCCTCAGTTTCCCTAGCCAGCACAGAGTTGGCATGTGCAAATCCTATACACCTACACTGAGAGAGAGCGTTCCATAGGAAGTGAAAGTGGGACTAAGAAACACACTGTGTGCCGTGCTGTGTGTAAGATGCCATCTGTTCCTCCTAGAACCTCCTTTCTCTGCTATACTGAGCAGAGCTGTGGGACAGCTGTCCCAGTAACTCATTTTCCCTTCCTGTTCTGAGTATTTCCTGCCACTGTTTTGTATGATTTCTCTATGCCTGCACATTAGGATAAGCATGAAGCACTTAATCAGCAAGTTCATAAAAGTCTAATAAACTCAGTATAAGATTATCTGATAAGCTTCAGCACTCTGCTTAGACATCATGGTTTAATTATCTTCTATCATGAAGACTTGTTCTCCCACAAAGTCACAGCAAGTCACCATACTTCTCCTAGGAAACTGTGGGTAGTTCTCTCCATGGCTTTATGAGCAGCAGTGAGTGGACACTCGCTTTTGGGAAGAGAAATCTTCTATTTACACAATATTATGCAAAGGTTACTTTTCAATTTACTGCAAAATAAACTAAGATATGAAGTATATCTACAAAATTACTCTGAAAATAAAAAAATATTACCTTCTTCTGTTTGCTTATTTCTTTACAACCTTCTAAGCAAGTTGCACTAGTTAGAATATACTCAGAATGGAATATGTGCAATATATGCACAAAGAAGATAATTCAAATATATATGGTACCCTGTATTTTCACCGATCAATTCACTGGTTTTTAAACTTTTCCACTTCAAGATCTCTTTGCATCATATGACTGACCTACAAAAGAAATACTGATTCTTGTGTATTTTGGGTGTAGTTAAATTAAATCTCTGCAGCCATGATTTACTTATAATTACACTGTACTATTAGAGCAGTTCAAGTATTTCACAAATACCAACATTCTGCAGGATCTCTGGGGTGTTATGCTGTTCCTCAACACCACTCATGCGGACAACAGATCTCCTTCTCCACTGGCACACCAGTGGATGCACTGGCACGGAGGAGACATCCTCTGTTACCCTGCTTGCAGCAAGTGACACTGAAAAGTAAATACCACAACAGAACTTCCTTCTTAGGTTGCTTCCCTCATGGTTGCTGCCATGCTCTGCAACTTTCTTCCTACAGACACTGCTTTTTTTTCTTTAGAACAAGAAGTAATATCTCAGTTCAACTAAACTAGTAAAATAAGTTTTAAAATAGATTTCCGTTCAAACCACATTATATTGCCTCTCCCGCATTGTACGTGACCTCTAATAAAACACCAAAATCTTTTAAGGCTACCCAACAACTGAGAGCAATAGCTGGGAGCAAGAACAGTGATGGATTTACTGACTATACCCTGCAATACATAAGTTCCTCCTTAATAGGCCTACTTCCGGCACAGAACTTTCATCCTTTTGATGTGTAATGTTATAGGCTATGCCAGAAGCAGCAAATTAACTATTTCTTTTGCAGTGATTGGCAGACTTCAGTATCACTATTTCTTGAGTGACTTTACACTGTAATTTCTGACTGCAGTTCTCAAACTAACCCTTTGACATACACCATTTTCTTTAACTGTCTAAATCCCTGGTAGGAAGACGGTCATGTGATAAAAGATACAGGGGATGTATATTAATGCAATAAAAGTAAAATCTTAAACGTATATAAGGATCTAGCGAATATCTAATCTCAGAAAAGTTAGTGAAGGCAGTTTGTTCTTTAGTTTGCTCTTTTTTCTTCAGGTCTGCCAAATTAAAACATAGATTGCCTCAGAGCAGAGTAAATTTTGCTGTCATTGTACATGAGGAGGCATAGATGAAGCATTCTGTCTGACAAATCAACAGATGATTTGAATGCAAAATGAAACATTTCTCATTCAGATATTGCAGATGCATTATTCATGAGCATGAGTATGATATGGCATGGTCCCATATCCAGTTCACTGAAACTAAGACATAGACAGGTTAAGTAATGTGTCCAGAATTACCCAGCAAGTCTAACAGCAGAGCAGTAAACAGGGTGTAGCTCCCCTGTCCAAGCCCTCTATGCTGGGTTCAGCAAGCTGAGTGATTTCAGATACACAGATTAACTAATTCTTCTGGACAAAAAGCAGGCTTTTAAGGCAATTGCTTTACACGTCTGGCTTCAACAAGCAATGAAAAACCTTCACTTGTATAAATAACAAAATGTCATGCCCTGAAAAATAGATTAAAATATGAATGTTAAATATATCGCTATTAGAAAGCAATTCATACCCAGGTAAAGCTGCTACTGCTCCAGAGTGACCAGGACGTCTTTCATTATAGCTGCATGGCACTGGATTAGTCCATGTTTGTTTGCATAGCCTCTTCATCCTGTGATTAAAGTTAAAAAAAAAAAAAAGTCAAATATTATGGCCTATATTCTGGTGGTTTTAAAATTTTTGATTGTTCTCACTAGTCTGTAAAATTCAAAGCAGAAAAAAAATTACAACCACCATTATTTGTATGTAACTCATATAACTATAAAAAAACCCTTGCACTTCTATCATTCCTGCTACGCCTAATTGTAACAGGCCGTTATTCATATTCATCATGGATTGACACAGCTCAGGGCACAGAATTAAAAAGGGTGGGTTTGTCCCCCACTTGTCGAGTCTCGTGGAAGTCAGTGGAATTTTGGGCAACACAAGGAAAAGATACCAGGCTGTCAGAGACAAGCCAGGAAGGAGATCATACTATTCTTTCCTTTATTTTGCGTCCACCAGACAAATTCAAACTGTTTGCCAAGAAGACCTAAGCAAAACCTCTTGGGGAGAGTAAAGGCTCTTCTGGGACGTCAAGCTATGAAATAACACAGTAATAGTGATAAATACTTGAACAGCTGCCTAATTTTGCTCCGGCAGACGAACTTGCTGCTGCGCCGGCTGCCGGGGAGGGGAAGGTGTGAGAGAAGCGGGTGGGCACCCCTCACCACGGAGGGCGGGCAGCCCCCGGGCCTGCGGCCTGCTCTTCTCAGGAGACGGGGGACCCCGCTCCTGCCCGGCGCCCTGCCACGGCTGCCCCCAGCACCTCGTGCGTGCGGTAGAGGAAGTCTGTGTCTGTCTGTCTGTCTGTCTGTCTGTCGCGACAGCACAAGCAGCCGAGGGGAGCTCAGTGACACCCACCCCCCCCCCGAGGCACCGTCCCTGTCTCGGCATCGGTGAAACGCGAAAATAAAAAAATAAATCCGGCTATTTGGCTCGCTTTACCGGGCTGCCTTCCGGTCCGGCAGCGCCCCAGGAAGCGGGGCGGGCGGCGGGGACGG
>JANZLQ010000086.1:19279363-19304031 GCA_026212715.1 Elanus axillaris | reverse complement strand
GCAGAGGCCGCCGCCGGGCCCGGCCGCCTCCTTCGCCCCTCGCCGAGGCGCTGCCTGGGGCCGCGAGGGCCGCGCCGCTCTCCGCCAGCCCCAGCCGGCGGTCAGCCGCCGCAGGGCCGCGGAATGAATGGGCGGGGGGAGCTCGGCGCGGAAAAAGGCGGTCCCGGCGGTTTGCCGGTTGTTCGCTTGATTTCTAAACCGTCTGAGCAAAATCTACCGGGGTGTGTGTGTGTGTGTGTCTTCGGTGCTGTGTGTGGTGGGCGGGTATTGTGCTGTGCCCCCCCCGCCCCCGCCGGCATTTTGCTGTTTTACCGTGAATATCTTATTTCTTTACATGACCTGAGCAAGTCTTTCCCTGTAGCAACAACCATTTAAACAAAAATACCGTTTTTTAAAAAAAATTCTGAATGAGCGCATTATACATTGGCCAGCCAGGGATGTGTCCTCTGTATGCAGGATTATTAGTTCTAGGGAAACGTTTGGAGGGTTTTGTTTTTTTTGTGTATTTTTTTTTTTTCTTTTGCAACTGCTGGTCAAAATGGAGCATCATCCTTTCCTTAATACTTTCCTGATCTGCAACATACTAAAAATTGGCATTTTTCTTTTATTTAAGGGAGCGCCAAAGGTTCCCCCCCTTCCTTTCACTGTCTCTGCCCTCCGTGAGCAGGCAGGCACCCACTAGAAATCCATCCTTTTGTCAGTGGTACACAGGCTTTGAGGCGCCTCGACAGGAAGTGAAAAAGGTACCATTTTAAAGCAAAAAGATAAGATGCTGTAGATGGATATTTCCCCTTGTGATTTTGTTCAGTAATCTAGGGTTTCCCTCAGTAAAGAAGTATTATGTGGGGAGTTAACACAGCAGACAGCATGTAAAGATCTCTTGAATGGCAAAAAAAAAAAAGCGTGGTTTTTTTTTTAATAAATGCTTGAAATAAAGAAGATTTTTTTTTTAAAGCCAAAGAGGGCATAGTTGAGACAAAGGATGTCGTTGTTAGAGATTCAGTGTCCTGAATTAGAAGGATTTCCAATTAGCATCTGAGATGATTAGAGTGGTTCAGGAAGAACAACATCATATTTGACAGTTCTGGAGTTTGACAGTTCTGATCTCATCTCGTTTTCCCTCCTCTAGCAAAAATTATCTTTAATAGGGCTGGTGTCCGGAGCCTTTGGGCATTTTTTGCACTACCATTTAGAAAAATGAAAGCAAAAAAGAAGGCATTTACCGTTTTCTTCTTACAAAAGGACATGGAAGCTTTTTTGTCATTTGTGTTGGGCATTTTTCATTGTTTAGTACTCTTATTGTCAGGGCCGTATAAAAAGGTTCATCCATTAGTGTGGTCCTTCACATAACAATAAATCATAGAGTTGTAAAATGTTTAGTATATCGGTAGTGACAGCAGTGTTGTGCTTTGGCTGGTCTCAGTCATGGGGGAAAAGCCATTTTTTTTACCCAATTTGCTGTGTTTGCAACACAGATTTTGTGCAGTGTTAACATATCTCTGTGTGCTTTTAAATTGAGAGACATCTTGGAATGATACGGTGTTTTTTTTTTTTCCTCTGTGAGCTGTACCAGCAGGATATAAATAACAGTGGAAGGTGCCTTTATAGTGCTGCTGCAGTGCTGAGAGGAGGGGCCTGTGTTACTTTAGCTTCTGTTGCTTTGGATTGTGTTCAGCCTCCAAGCAGAACAACATACATATGGAAGTACCCTGGCCACAGAGTTCACTGTGTGGGAGAGCAAAGTATCAAGAAATAATAGTTAAATCAGTAAATTCAAAATATTTAGATTGAATTGGGATAATTGGACTAGAATTGGGATAATGAAACTTGAAAAAAACTCCATTCAGTAAATCTTTCAAGCCTCAACTGTGCATTGAGATTATCAAGTAGTCCTATATTGTCAAACCAGTATTTTTATAATATTTTTTCCTCTGTGACAAAGAAGAGAGGCTTTACGTCGGAGTGATTTCTGATAACGCTGTGATATGTCATACTTAAAACCAAGATTGAAAGTAAATCTCTTGCCAGGTGCCAGAAATATTACATACAAGTGGAGAATATCTTTAGAAAAATTAGATGTGATTTTAACTTAAAGCTCGTCTTTGAAATTTACTGTTCCTGTTATGCTGCAATAGGACTTATAATGTATCTGCCTGCAACCATACTTTGAGGAAGAGGTGACTAGAAGGAAGTTCTTGCAACACATCGTGTAGGAGGGAGGCAGGCAGGCAATGGCACCTCAAAGGTCTAAAGCATTAGCAATGGATGTTCTTATTGGTATAGGACAAACAGTAAGTTACTTAGCGGCCTGTAAAATTTCTTTAATTGTGTTTAGGGTTTTTGTTTGAGAGTTGCATCAGTGGAAAGAATCAAGCACAGAGAACTGATAAGAATATTAGTATTCATTTAAAACTTGTCACATGACCTGTTTGTGAGCTTCCTCATTTTTTTTTTTGAAAGAATACTTATACGTGCAATTTTTTACTATTTGATGACTCAGTAGGAAATGAAAGAGTCGATATAAACCACAGTGAAATGGAAAAGAAACTATATATGGTAAAACTTCTTACAAACATGGTCTTGCACACAGGCAAGCTAAGTAGCTATTCTTAAATAGTTCTGAATGTATAGCAAATGCATGCAAAAATGAATGATGATGAACGTTTGGCTTCTGTACAGAGACGCGTAAATTCATTGGGTGTTGGTGTTTTTTGTTCAAGACATGATGTATACTAAGCATTGTACTGAAATAATATGATAATTGTTCCAAGGGGGGTCACAGTAGGAGATGGAAGAGAAACAAGCATGCTATACTTAATTTTTACTAGAGAGTTTCAAACTGAAGTGGCAGAGACAGTGAGTATTTAATGTCTGGCACTAGAAAAGAGAAGCTGATTAAATTCCAGACTACTGCAGTTCATAACGCTTAATTGAACATTTTGGAGGATCTCCTGTAAGGGATGAGAAGGAGAAATACCTTATGTTCTTTGTACCCCTTCAAAATCTAAAACTGTCCAGGATCTGTTATTATATCTGTGTTTCTTAGGTGCTTTTACCTGTTGGTAGTTTTACCAAGTCTTGTTCTTCAGCCACAATATCCAATGTTACATCATACAAACCTACCAAACCAGCTGAATATTCAATATCATGTCAGGGAGGATACTACAGTGGGGATGCCCTCACTGATGGGGAAGCTGATGTACAAGGCTGACTTGTTCTCATCTTCACCAAATATTCATGTAGCCCGGAGGGGGAAATTTCAAATTTGAAGGGGAAGAGAGAGAGTTAAAAGTCTGCCCCTTCTATCTACTGCTGAGTTTATCAAACTTTGTTAAAAATGTAATTTTTTAAGGTGCTCTGTTCGGGCCTGAAAGAGGTAGGGAACAGACCATGAATGTCTAAGCTTAATCTTGCTAATTGTAGTTCACATGTATTAAATCTGGTTTTGATTGTTTTAGACTGGTTGGAGAAATGACAGTCTGCTTTTAAAATCTAGGATTTATTAATTGCCAATATTGTTTTATATTTTGAGAGGTACTTTTAAGGTTGGCCAAGAGGCACTTATTGATTTTGTGCAGTAGTCGTTTTGGTCACCTGCCTCAGTGGTTGTCATGTAAATCTTGGGGTTTATTTGCCTAGTCAGCAGGATTTAAGAGTGGGTAGTGGAGCTTCTTGAGGAGTGCTCCAGTAGCTTGAGTTGTAAAGATTCATTTATGTGTTACTGGTCCTGTTACTTCTCTTGACCAGCACGGTGATGACTGGTAGGGAAGTTGCTTTGTGCTGGGGGAAAGAAAAGGAGGGAAAGCTGTAAGCATATATATATATATGGGTGTAAAGGTGCATGGGCTACCTGGAGGTGCTTATAGTTGTACCCGGAACAATTTATGAAACCCTAAGCTGGAGGATGAGATTGTATGGGCTGTTTTATAGAACTTCCTTCTAGCTTGACCAGGTCCTGCACAATGAAATTTATAGCAAGCATATCTAAACACTGTCATTGCAACAAAAATTGTGTGATTGCCCTGAATGCAGTAATTTGCCAAGTCTGAAAGGGAGCTTACTTTTCTTTTAAATTTGGACACCACTTTTTGGACTCTGCTCAGTCCTTCAAAATGTCTCATACGTTTCCTCTGGTATAAAACTGGTGAAGTCTTCTGGTGTATTCAGGTAATGCGATCCAGAAATGCTTGTGGCTACTCTTTGCTTTAGCATAGCAGCACTGCATTCTTGAATACACAGATAAGATCTGTGCAATTCCTAGGTAATTCTGGCATTAATACAAGCAGAAGAGTTGGTAAGTACTTGACTTCTCTGAAAACATGGGTTGAAGGAGAATAAGTGAAGTATACACAGTGTCATTCCTCAGGTATTCCGAACAGCTGTGCCTTTGGAGACAGCAAGCACTGAATGGGTGAAAGAAATCAGGGTGACAAAACTCCCTAAAAATTCCCTTCCCCCTGCATTAGCCCAACTTTAATTAAAATATTTCTTGGCTCTTTCTGTAACTGGCTTTATAAATTTCTTTCCAAAACAGGTGCCCTTTTTACTGCAGTAAGTTGAATAATTTAGAGCAACAGAAAGTGACTTTTCATGTTACCATTAGTGTAATGGCAGAATTCCCCTCAGCTGCAATTAGCTGTACTCTTTGCTGTGACAATTGTTTCAGTGGCAGTCTTCAGACCTCGCTTCAGAAAATGTTTGTGAACGTTTTGGAAATTCTAGCAGATGGCTTTTAATACAGCCTGAAACAGATACTTAAATTTTGGGGCAGGGTTCCAAGGAGACTGTGAATTGTCTGTCCTTGGAGGTTTCCAACACCTAACTGGTCAAAGCCCTAAGCACCCTGGTCTGAATTCAGTGTTAACTGCTTTGAGCCCAAGGTTGGACGAGAGGGCTTCTGAGGTTCCCTCCAACCTGAACAGTCATGTGTTACTGCTGTTACGGTTGAGTAATTTTGCGTCTGAAAATGCATAATGTTTAGTTTGGGACTGTAGGATTTTTGTTCTGGCATGCTGGTACAGCACAGTACACAAAGTATGCATCAAAAAGAGAACCCTACTTTATATGAACTGTAGGCAGAACATCAGAGTATGATATATTAACACCAGAGTAGGATAGCCAAAGAACATGATTTGCTGATCCCCTTTAGCTAAAATTGTATCTTCTTGCTGGCACATTTAAAGTTCTTGTTTTACAGTTGAGCTTCCTCTAGTGACTATGTATATATATTTTTATGCTCAGTTATTCCTCACTGTTTTCTTAGTGTATATGCTATCTTGGGGCCCAGTGATATAAAGCTTCCTTTTGTACATATTTGGGTAACAAAGGCTCTTTCAGAGTATCCTGTTTGGTGTGAACTACCATCAGCTGAGGTTTGGTTGTGCTGTTGGTTTTAGAAGTGCTTAGTGCAAACTCCTACCTTTATCCTTAGAAGAAAGCCTGAAAGTTATGAAACTCTGAGAAATCCATCTGAATTGCATACTATCTGCTAGTTCACTGTTAAACACTTTTTATAACAGCATTACACCTGAATTCACAAGGGTTTGGTTTTTTTTCTGGTTGTCATTTGCTATGCTACTGTGTGCTTTAATTGGAGAGGCAATTTAATTTGGTCTCATTGGGTACTCATTATAAGGTGATCAATTACAAAATGATGGATTTCGGGTTGTTAGAGAACTTTTTTATAGAGTGGCAGGAAATCCAAATTCAAACACTGGAGTCTTTTACACCTCTCAACATACTTAGTCATTTTAACACTGTTTGTCAAAAAAATCTGACGGTCTGATTCAGAAAACATTCTGGACAATACTTTAATTCAGTTCCACAGTTCTATGCATCATCTGAAATGTGCAAAATTGATTTGAAAGTATAAATCCAATTGGTTTCCAGTGGGACATATACTCTTAAATTTGGGCTTTTAATTTTTTACCCCAAACCAGGTTTCTACTGGCAGACAAAAGTAATGCATGTTCTAATAAAATTATTTATTCCTTTTCAGTTTGTGAAATGTGGCTACGCAGGTTCAAATTTTCCAGAGCACATTTTTCCAGCTTTGGTTGGAAGACCCATTATAAGATCAACTGCTAAAGTAGGAAACATTGAAATCAAGGTAAATTTTTTTCATTGTTATTCCTTTCTGACATATAAAGATATTTAGGGCAGCTTTTGACTTATGTAATGTTTGGAAATGCCTTTCCCTTAATTCTCCTTTATGCTTTTTCAATATCTCTTGATTCATTTCTCTATTGGCCTGTCACAAACTACAAAGTTAAGAGGATAGTCTAAAGCACTGGAGGCCTTCAGGTAGTACAACTGAGGAGGCAGCAGGTAGGGTTCAGATGGTTCTGGGCAAAAAGGGGCTTCAGGTGCCAATATGTAAATGTTGTTAAGATTAGAATGCAGAAATCAGACAGAAGTGGTTGATGTTTATCACCGAGCTGTACTGTGAGATTCTGAGGCAATGCTGAAGAATTGCTGGAGCTTCCAGGTCTTTCTGTACTGTTTGCTTTCTGCTCACAGTTGATCATCTGTGATCTTGTACCAGACTTTTAACCTTGGCTGTGTTTGCATTTCATTGTTTCTATTGTTTTTGTTTTCTTTTTTTTTTTTTTTTTTTTTTTGCTGTTGATAGACATAGGTACTCCGCACCAGTTAGAGATGGGGAGGCTGTGTTCAGGCCACTTTGTCTTGGGATGTTATTCCAAGCTTGGAATGGAGGGACACACAACTGTTTGAGAATCTTTTTCTGAAGTCTGGGGAGCTATCATTTCTCACTTTATTTTGTAATCACAGAGTAACGCTTCAAATGTTAGCAGTTGCTTCTGCAATACAGGCTTCAGTAAATGTCTTGGCCCTGCTGTGGTTACATCCTCCTTTCTTGCTTCTAGCCATACATTCTTACCTTGTGCTGGTTGTACTGCTTGTACGGTCCTGTGGTGAGCCACTTTTAGTGAGCTGATTGAGCTGAAAAAGTGATTTCTTTGTCAGGTAAAGTTTTGACTGCATAACTAGGTAATTGTGCAAGTTCCAGTTTGAGAACAAGGCAGAAGCAGGAACTTGAGGGAGAAGCAGGAGGCAATGCAGAACTGTAGAAGCCCTCACTTGGGCCAGTGAAGGTCAAGTAGAACCACACATGTACAGGCTTTCAATTTTACATTCCCTGTTGCTGCTTCTGGGCAGCAGCTTAGTAAAAGGAGAAAACAAAAATCATCTGCTCAGTGTTGTTCCTTATTTTCAGAACCCTATGGGCAACAAGAAGAACTTCAATTATCTGATTGCTGCTGCTGCCTGTACAAAGTTAGTCACATCAGCAGAAGGCATACTAGGAAGTCAAGAGGATCAAAGACCTCAGACCTTTCCGAAATGCTTTGTGGGTTTTTGTTGTTTGTTTGTGGGTTTTTTTGTTTTGGTTTTTTTTTTTTTTTCAAATACTGCAATACCACTTACCTTGTGTCAGCTAGGACAATTTGTTTGAAAGGAGGGAGATGTTTCCCTTTTACAGTAGGTAGGAGGTTTTGTAAGAAGAGGGAAAATGTCTTCATTACTCTGGCAAGACTTGGAGAGGTGTTTCTTCGGATATCTACTTGAACTTAATGTGAAAATTTCTTCAAGAAGGTCCTCGTAAAGTTTTATGAAAGTTATGCAGTGATTTACAAGTCTTAAAGAAAAGTCTACAAGAAAAATTCTCTTGCATGCAATCTCATTGTTGAAGTTGTGTATTCTTTCCAGCTGATCTGATACAGCCTGTCCTGCCAGTTTTTGATCCTCTGATTATCTGATAACTTAGTTTAATATCATTACAGATGACAGTGTCGAATTGGAAAGATGGGAGGTAAAGTTGGTGGTTGCTACAAGATCAGTGCTAAAGAAGCCGCAGACTATATATAATTTTGCATGCATTGCCCATCTTCTGCTTGAGCATGGATCACATGGGTGTATTTTTGGGAGTGTAAACTGTGTCTAGATTCTTCATAGAAGTTTTACAGCATCTGCCTATAATAGCTTGTCACTCTTTCTTAAGGAAACAGTGTATCAAGAGAAGAAATCCCTGCCACAGATACTTTGGTCTCCCAGTAGGATAATAAAATAGGAAGACCTGTTAAGTGTGAGTGCTGTTTTTCTTTGTGAGATTCTTGCAGATTTCCTAAAAAATTGTATTTTAGCAGGTGAGTTTTATGCCAAAACTTAATTCTAGCCATTCACTGCAAGTTCTTATGGGATAAGTTCAAAATTGACTGAAGGAAGCTGGCAAGAAGGTTATCAGTTTAACTTTTCAAACTATTCAGAAAAGCTGTCATTTCTGTGAACTTCAGAAATCCTGCGAAGAGTCTGGAAGCTGATGAAGACAGTGGTTATCATCCATCTATAGAGTTACCAATTTCAAGTTGTTTTGTCCATGTTTTCCTTCTGGATTATTTCAGCCAGCAGTGGGGATATAGCTTTTTCTCCTACTCAGAGTCCCCAGTTCAGGACATAAACACAAAAGTTCAGTTATTACTGGGATTATTTTGCTTAAAATTTCAACCTTAAGACTCTAAAACCAGAAGTGTAGAAGGCAGGACAATAGCTTTTACTAGTTGAAACAATCAGGATTTTAGGGCAGATCAGAGCCAGTGGGTGACCTACTGAGCCATAGTTCATGTCCTACAGTTCTGCTTAGTTTCTGCCAAAGACAGCCTGGAGAAGGTCATTCTCTGGATATGAAGTGAGGAAGAAGGCCACTCTCTGACCAGTCTCTGTGGTACTGCCTGTGCAAAGGCAGCTGCCAGAAACTCTACGTGCTTTCCTTTGACGCAATTTGCAGAATAGGTATATTTGCCCTAATGGTGCTGATAATTATCCTGTGGCTTTGACAGCTTAGGTGACTCAAAGTTAATTTAATCAAAGGAGGAAAAAATCTCAATCATGGAATTGGCTTTAGTATTACTTTGGACAATGTTTGTGCACATACACTTCAAGTATCTCATAGTGCTTCCTGGCTGCTTTAATTATCTTATCTTCCTACCTCCATAGCTTGCTATAGGGAAAGAGCTTTGAGACACTGCTCTTAATACTGCACTTCATGATTGCTTATTTCCATTCTGAGAGTAGATGCCATAATTTAAGTAAACATCTCTTACCTGATGCTTTTGGGGTATTTGTTCCATGATATATGAACAGATTAGCCTGCTTATAGGTGAATGCATTTGTGTTATAGTTTTTAGTTCTTGGGTATTTAAAGCAGAATTTTTAAACCAAAATTTGAACTTAGTATTTGTCAGAGATAGTGATGATCAAATGACTTGTGCAGAGTCTTGTCTAGTTCAGATAAACGCTTTGCCCAGGGTAAAACTCCAGTGTTATAGAATATTTATGCACAGAATCCTATTTATGAGAAATAGGCAAATATACTGATCTTGTTTGCAACGTAAGATGCATAAACACGACATGCCACTGACATGTAGCAATAGCTTTCTTTAAAGAGACACTTTAATCTGAGATCCTCAGAATGTTAGTTTGGCCCTAACTAAACTAACTCAGATCATTTCCTGCTGTACGTGCATCTCTTTTCAGCCTATTTCTACTGTATACTTAAAATAATTTGAGAATTTCATTTAGGCCTTTTCTGACTTTCTTGCTTCTACCTTCTTTCTTCACCTTTCTTGACCTGTTGAAGTAGAATAACAAAAAGATGGTAAGTGAGGTGCCCCTGTGCTGTTTGTTTACCATTTTTGCTTGATGGGACCTAGTAGCTGTTATGTTATTTTTTGATGCTATTCATTGTTTTGTTTTGTCTTGTCCTACATTTTACATTTGAATACATACTTATTTTGGACGTTGTTCATTGCTTTGGTTTACTAGCAACTAATTCATGAGAATATTTTATGTATTGCTTCTAAACACTACATAACCTGTAGTTTTGCAAGATATAAGAATAACTCTTAAAGATCAACATGAGCTCAGCATCTTTAACAGTAGAAATTGCTATATATAACATTACAAACTAAGAGCTTGAAAAAACTTTCAGATTTCAGTTAGACAAATATTACTGAGTACCAAAGCGGTGTAAACATTGAATATCATGATATGGGTTCCTCTCTGCAAATTCAGTTGTGCTGTCCTCCTTCCTCTTCACCTGCCAAGTGTGCACGTTTGTTAGTTTGCCCTTGAGAACAATTGTTCCACCCTTTAACTTTCTTTTAAAAGGGCGTGAAAGTTTTGCACAACTTTCATTGAACATTCGAATAGCGACTTTTCCTGGGCTATGTCCTGTTTGACAGCATAGAGCCTCAAAGAACAATGCACAAAAAAGGCTTCTGATTATTCTAACTGCTGGAGTTTCTGTTGTCTTAAATTCTCAGGAGTAATGTGGCTGCATGGTGGAGTTTTTGTAGTACGGTTTCACTAGAGTACGTTTGATTTAAAATGTTAGTCTTGACTTCTGTACAGTGATCTACTGTGCAAGGGAAAACACGATGCCTTGTCAGGGAGAGGGGTTGGAAGAGGAATGGTTTGATTTAAACTATTTTCTATTTACTTCTTTTTTATGTAGTCAACAGTAATTGTTTAGGTTACTTCTTAAAAAAGGCATTATAAGCTGGACGGTGGATTTTTTCGTTGTGCATATTTTTTCCGTAGCATTAAATAGCAGGTTGAGTAAGTAACCCTTAGTTTGAAGTTTTCTGTGCCACAGTAACCGCAAACTACGGTGGCATATTTTTGTATGAAGCAGCTGGGTTTTTGCTATGAAATGAATATAATACTAATACGGAAACAGTGCTGTTGATACCTACAAATACGTTTTTACAGGCTAAATATGAGCAAGTCAGTTGAGGCTTCTTTAGAAAAGTATAGGATGTAATAAGGAGCAAAACTAACACGTTACTGTGAATACTTCCTCTGGGAAATACGTGGGAAAGGAGAAGATATGATGCTACTAATTTGAATGTGCAATGTTTGCATAACTAACTTTAATAAACAGATTGCTTAATCAGTGTGAAATGACTATACAAATTAATCAGTGTGAAATGACTATACAAACTATGCATTAGTTGGTTTTATTTGTGTAAGAATGCATTACTGGGGTTTTCAGCTTGGTACTTTTGGCATGAAACAGACAAGGGTATATTTTATATTTAGATGTGTCTCTTCACACCCTACTGACATAGGCAGTATGTAAACCATTGTTTCTTTTAATGTCTAGTGTGGAACTTCTAATCTCTTACTCGCTTTTGCTACTGTTCAGTATGCTTATTCACCACTCATTATTCCTGTTTTGGTATTGTGCACAAAAATTTGCAACATGCATGGAAAAATAATTCTGCCAATTCCACCTACTACCCTTATGTGCTATTTTGCATCTTGGCCTTTTGAAATTAGTAGTAGATAAAAGAATTTTGGAGGTGTCAGTGGAGAAATGTCTGTACTTATGAAGGTCTTTGTGGTATCTAGCTGCAGCAGGGTTTACTGGGGTTTTTTAAGGTTAATTGGAGAATGGAATTAACAAAGTTTGT
This sequence comes from Elanus axillaris, assembly GCA_026212715.1. NCBI lineage: Eukaryota > Metazoa > Chordata > Aves > Accipitriformes > Accipitridae > Elanus > Elanus axillaris. The sequence continues at coordinate 19,292,539 of JANZLQ010000086.1, read as the reverse complement.
TTTGGAAAAGGTTTGGGATAGGTAACGACCAAATTTAAATACTACATGAAATATATTCTACTTTTCTCCCAAGTAGCTGAAAATGATTCTAAATTGTGGGCATTGTTTAAGAACACAGTTGGACACAAGCTGGAGCAGTTCACTGTCATTATTGAGGATTTTGGTGTTTGGAAAACTTTGCAAGCACTGACATGTTTCTATATTGAAATTTTACAGGATCTCATGGTTGGTGATGAAGCAAGTGAATTACGCTCAATGCTGGAAGTGAATTATCCAATGGAGAATGGCATAGTTCGGAACTGGGATGATATGAAGCACCTCTGGGATTACACATTTGGACCAGAAAAGCTGAATATTGACACAAAAAATTGTAAAATACTACTCACAGAACCTCCCATGAATCCAACTAAAAATAGGGAGAAGATCGTGGAGGTATGTCTGTCTAGTAGAAACTGATACATGCTGTCATTGAAGCATCACTAAGAGATTTTAACCTCTTGGAATACCTGGTAACTGTCTGAGGCTAAGCAGTACTCCTGTTTTCTAACCAAAACTCATCCTCAGCCATAGTCATGAAGGCTACTGTGGTTAAATTCAAACAAGCTGATCTCGTTCAAAAACTGTAAGCAGGCTTCTTGTCTCAAGCCATATCAGTAATAAGACACAGAATTGGAAATGTATGTTTATCTTCATGTGTCTAAGATATATTGATTACTAGCAGCTATTGGATGAATGTTAACTTTAGATGACTTGAACTTCTGTAAGCCAGTAATGCTTCAGAGGAGATTGAGGCTTGAGCAAGATGATGCTTACCAGATGGAGCACTGTTGTTGGAGGTAGCCGAGACAAAGGTGTGATGACAACCAATTCTCTAATCTTTGATTAATGCTAGGGATTATCAATGAAAGCCTTCTAAGAAGGAAAGCCTGGTTCTTGGATCCTTGATCTCACAGTGCTGCCCTGGGCGACCTAAGCTCTATCTGAACCTTGCATTAATGTAGGTTGACGGACGTATTTTGTTTAGCTCTAGGACCATGTGGCAAAGACTCAGTTTTGAAGAGCAGTAATGTTTGACATGAACAAAAAGTTTAGTTTCCTGTGTTGTTTTTCATCTCAAGCATCATAGGTATTTTCATTTAATGTAAGTATTCAGTGTAACAAAAATGTAATTAAAAGTGTAGTTAGAGTAGCTGACAGGGCAGGAAAAATGGGTTCTAAGTCTGAAACCATATCCATTTATCAGAATGTTGAACATGAAAGCTCGTGTGTATTTTTTCCCCCCAAAATTTGGAGCTTAGTCTAGTATGAATTTATCATTACCTGCTGACCTTTCCTTTAAAATCCTTTTGTTGTCGCAGCTCCAGAAGTGTTTTCTGCAATGTTGCAGTCAATCTGTTTGTGCTAATCTCTTCTTTCAGTGACTTGGGAGCAAGTGAAGTGTAGCAAAGCTGGAAAAACTTAAGTGAAAAAAATAACTGTACAATCTAAATTCAGCATTTCTTAGCAATTGTGGACATTAGGGACCTATTACCTAAGTATTATGCAATGCAACATTAGTAATACAGTCAATTGTGTATCAGTCAGCTGTGGTGTGATAGACATTATTCTGGGTGGCCTCCATGTAGCAGGAATAGTTGAATTTCCTGTTCAGGCTTCTTTGCCTTTCAGCTGTCTACAATAGTATTCTTGTTTCTGTTTTCCTGCTAAACATAAAAGGCTGGGGTTTAGTTATTCTCAGACTGAGTAATTTTATATCATAAATTGAAAAGTCTTGTAAGGCTTCTGAAGTCTGATAAAATATTTGTATTGCTCCATTTGCTTTTTTTTTTTTTTTAAACCACTCCAGAGATTGTCAATACTTCTTCCTAATCCTCTGGATCATGATTACCTACAATCCATTTTTGTAAATTTAAATTTGAGTTAAACAGAAGCTCATTGTTTCTATTAATATATTGAATGGATCACAGTTATGAAGACTAGCAAGATCTAGTTTTTAACTGCAACATATTAATATTCCTTCCTTTTTTGACATGGACTCCTACTTTTCAGGTAGGCTAGCCTAGTACAAAGCAGAGAACTGAATGAAGATTACTTTTTTTTCCTAAAGCCTGAAGTAAATATAATAATGTCTCCACATTTTGTGATACAGTGCAGTAGCATTTTAAAAGAAAAGCTTAGTCATCTGGACCATATCAAGATGATAGAAAATGATATATGCTGTACTTCATTCTACTTCTAGTAATTGTCTCTCCTCACCTCATTGCTTCATCAAACTCAGCTACACAGTAACAGCAGCAAGTGTTCAGAGGACAGCTATATTGTAAAATATGTATTTTAAAAGTGCTGATTCTTTCTTAGCATGTACAAGACTGGTTGCTTCTCAGCTTAACTGAGTGTTTGTTTGTCTCTATCTGCTGCATTCTTATTCTGTAGTACCCTCAGGAGCAGCCAAACTCTAGTGGCATATCATGTAGCTGTAGAGATACTTTAGCACAGTCACTTCTAATCCCAACCTACTATTCTTTATTTTTTTTTTTCCCAATTTTTAGTTCTTCCTTTCTTTGCCCAATTAGAACACCACTTTGTAGGTAAACCAAAAGCTGCTGTCATGAGAAGGAAGAATCTTTTGAGGACAACATCCTGCTCAGTGTTTACACCTTAAGATTTGTTAATATATATGTCCCGTGTCAAGGCATTTTTCATGTCAAATAGAACAGAAGTTTTGAAAGAAAGAATAACCCCCTACCAAAGGCCTGCATGGAAGTTATAAAAGGATGTTGCAGTGGCTTCTAGGGTTTAGTACAGCATGTGAAGGCAGTAGCTAACGCCATTTGAATATTCATTTTGTTGTATGAAGCTAAAAATTTAGATTTTTCTTAAATTAGTTTTTCATTTTGTAAGCACTGAGGTTGTTTGAAACACTCATCCATTGGAATAGTGCTGGTTTTAGATAATGACTACTCAAACAGGATCTCTTTTTGAGTTGCTGCCCTTCCAATTGTTCCTTTTCTGGCAGACACTTCTGCTTCTTGTTTCTGGAGGTATTGCATATGTGCTAAATTGTGGCCACTACGGAAGTTACTAGTCAGCCTTGAAATGTCTTGCTCATGCTTAGCCCATGCACCTGACTACAGTATTAAATTTCCTTTTATAACACCCAGTTCACAATGGGGGTTTATAAAAACACAAAGCGTGATGTTCTCATGGCAGGGTGCTGTGCAGCTTAACCCCTCTGTGTTCCTTTCTGCTTGACTCCTGCTATGCTACCTGCTCACAGCAAATATCCTGAGAAAGGCGACATCAGTCTTCCCAGGGGTTTTGCAGTGTGCTCAAAACAGCTATGAAATAATTAACTGACTTTGCAAGGATAGGTTTTTTGTATGGGCCAGCCATTTAAAATCACAGTATTGTAACAAGGGAGGTTCTTTAAATAGTTCAGAATTGTAAAATTGTCAGGCATCAGCTTTTTTTCTTTAAAAATATTTAGCTATATTTTACTTGAGCTGTGGGAGTACTTAGGATTTTAACAGTTTCTAATCCTAGAAATTGCAGAAGCACTCAGGAGGCTGCAGAATAGCAAAAGCAAAGCTTCTATATGTGCTGGAATAATCGGAGTTCATCTGGTTTTCCTGGTAAAGCATTTTGAGGGGAAAACTGCTGTAGAGTGTGATTTGTTTACTTGGCCATTTTTGCATTTATAAAGAAGATAAGATCCTATAAACTCTACATCCTTTAATCTTAGACTATTTCTTCACTGAAACTAGTTTAGTGGTTAGGGGAACCTAGTCCACAAGGCAGGCAGTTACTTTTCATGTTTGCAGAACTCGGTAAGAGTTCTGCAAACCCATGGCTTTCTGTGTTTAGTAACGGAGTTAGCCCTACCAGTGCTATTTCAGTTGTAGTGGATTTTGCACTAATTCTAGAAGCTTGTTATCAGTTGTGCTTTAAAGAAGGAAAGAAAGTGGCCCAGATGCAGAGAACAACCTGTGACACCACACTGATTCTAGACCCATATGCATAGGAGTGTTTGGTCTTTACTTGACATAGTCTGCAGTTGTCCAATGTCTGTAGGGCTTGAAAAGAAGAAAAAACCTCTGAACTTCATTACATTTAGAGCATACACCTTTAACAAACATTTCATTCCCAAGTCACATTTCAGTAATGAAGTACTTGTAGACCAGCCAAGTACTGCCTCCCACTCATTAAGCACTTTGGAAAACAGCTCTAGTAAAGCTGCAGAAATTGGTGTGTGGGTTTCTTGAAAGTATTCACTTTTGTTGCTAAACGGATGTGGAATATTTCATATGGCTCATCTTGTATGAATAGGTAAGGTATAGAGCTGAATGTACTACTTACTGCCATAAAGCAAGTACGTTTCTAATGTTTGTGCAGAATCTGTATGATGAAATTTCTTTGAAAGTGATTTTTATTAGTAAAAATACAGAATTCTAGAAATACAGTTTTCAAGCATCTATGAAACTTCTTTTAAGTATTTGGCCTTTTTTGGATGTTAATTTTTGCCTTCATCTTACAGGTTATGTTTGAGACATACCAGTTTTCTGGGGTATATGTAGCCATTCAGGCTGTTCTTACTTTGTATGCTCAAGGTAGGCAAAGATAACTTAAAATCTGTTTAATTTATAAATGTGTTGCTGAGCCAAAGTACTAATATGGTATGAATGGGTCTTGGGTTTAACTCAACGCTGTTGAAAGTAAGCTCAGTTCTGACTTACGGGCTTACTTTTTGTTTTGAGGAGCTATTGATAGGTACTGTTCTTGGTGTTATTTTCATGAACCAGCTGTGGAGATGTGCTTGTAAATGTGACAGTCTGGTTTATCAAAACTGTCATTGTTTCAGGGTGTAGTCATTTAGCCTTTGGCAACAAGTCTCAATGACATGCTTTTGATTTTCTAATAAAGGAAAAATTTATTACCGTAAGAGAATTTCAAGATGACTAGGTGACTTTTTTTTCTTTTTTAAACTGAAAATAGTGCAAAACGTTGATTCTTTTGCTGTAGATAAACTAGAATAAGTGATCCTCAGCCTGAGGAGAAAATTACGGCTTCACTGAATTTGGTAGAAATTCTACCATTGACTGCAATCCATCTAGGGTTTTAAGTTAATCAAGCACATCAGGTCTAATGACATGACTCCTTACATCTGTTAGTAGTGGCTTGGTGTATTTAGCTGACATGTATAGCAGGACATAAATATCCTTGTCCATTAACATGTCATCATGGTTTCTGTGTCCAAGAGCAAAAGTGATGGGGTACTGGAAGAGTGGTATTGTTATGCAAGTCATTAAAACTAGTTTAACCAACTAGTTTTTGCAGACCTGAATATTAATTTTGTTTGTTGTGATCTGTGCTATTACTCCCCCCACCCCACCTCCTCCTCCTTGGTTTGATTCCTTATAAGTATTTAATTGACTAATGTATGTAGTCTTAAATTCTGCTGTATTTGTATTTTACCCTATAGTGCTCAATTACTTTGTGAACAACAAAATGTGAAACAACTTAGAGCAGTCCACAGTGTTTCTACATACTATCACCTAAAACAAGGTTGAAGACCTTCTAAGATGTAAAAACAAGTGGCACATAAATAGAGCATTTGCTTTTGAAAATAAAAGCCCTTTAAAACATACTACTTATTTATGTTACATTAAAGTACTGGGTAAAATTATATACAGTGCCTCATTTCAGTGGACCACATTTTGTTGCTGCTGTTAAAACTCTCTTAAGACTAATTGTTGCTTTTACCTGGAATTTTGTGTGCTTGTGTGCCTTTTAAAGGCAAAGGGGTTTATATATCAAAACTGAGTTCTAATTAGGAAATTCTTCAGCAATTCCTCACAACAGTCTTTTGGAGTTAGGTGTAGTCCCTTGTGACTATTTCCGTCCTTATACTGTGTGTCCAATTGCAAACACAATGAGACTTGCATGGTGGTTATTCCAGTTCACTAATCTGAAGATCTGATCACACAGCTGAACCAAGGTGTGTTCTTTGGTTCATTCGAGACAAATAACCAATTTGTTTGCTTTCTGTTTACAAAGCTTGAGCAAATCACAGTAGCCAAACCAATGCACCTTGCCTTTACATATTAAATGTTCCTTCATTATTTTAAGGTTTCCCCTTAAAATATGTTTTCTTGCTTTAGGTAGCTTGTGAGAAACTATAAAATTGTTTTCTAATCAACTTTCACTGTTAATTGTGCTTATTTATTCTGTTAGTGAAGTGTAGAAACTTCTGTTTCTACATGCCTAGGATTTCTCAGTTTTGTACACCTTAGAATTTAATGGTTTTATTTTTTTCACTAGAGTTAATTTCTTTAGTCTATGAAAGTGGACCTTATTCAGCCTAATGCTATTTCTTTTGGGGAAAAAAAATTAGATGTGTGCTCTGTAGTCCAAAAATTCTCTACCTTGTGAAAGCATTGTTTTGTTTTTCGAATACCAGTCAAAACCAACAGGTCCTGATAATTGTAACAAGGTGAACTTGTGGCCTGAATACCTCTAGGTTTCTTCATATTTGAGAAATTAATATAAGGTTGCACATATACAGCTGAATCTGAGGAGGAATTTGTACCCTAAGAAGCATTTAATGATCTTGGATACTCTCTTTAATTACAGTGCAATTTAAGATGTCAAAACACCAGATAAAATTGTGAATGGTAAAGTTATAAGCATCTAGGAAAAATTACAGGTAATACTTTAAAAAAATGCGTGAAAGCATTTGTTACTGTGAAAATATTAAGTTTAAAATCCAGCTGAATGGAAATAACCGAGTTTTAAATTGTGACTACTTTTCCCAAAATGATGACTAGGGGAACAGAAGTGTTAAGATTACAATGAAAAATCCTATCATAAACTCGCTACTATTCTGCTTTTATTTATTAAGGTGCCAATAAAAGTTGTACCTTTTTTTTCCTTTTTTTTTTTTTTTCCCTTCTTTCCATTCTTTCAGGTTTGTTGACTGGTGTTGTTGTGGACTCTGGAGATGGTGTAACTCATATTTGTCCAGTTTATGAAGGTTTCTCTCTCCCTCATCTCACCAGACGGTTAGATATCGCTGGGAGGGATATCACTAGGTACCTCATTAAGGTAAACTGGAAAGAATTTTTAAGGTTGAGGCTGGTATCTGTGGTACATAGGTTCAAGTTAAAATCCCTTGATAGCAAGAAACCACTTCATTTTCCCTTTATTGTTCATATGTTAATTACATAAAGAACTCCTGTATTGTCTGTATTGCTTCAGTCTATCCTTTTTATGTTTCCTCATCTAAGTCACTAATATAATGTGATATTATTCGTACTATTCAGTGACTTCAAATTTTCTTAGTAGCAGTTGTGTAGGAAGGGATTTTGTTCCATATTTGGGAAGGGAAAAAAAAGTTGGCTTTCTTGATAAATAACAAGAAAACAAGATTGTATTCTATCAGTTCTACTAATTTATTTTCAGGAAGACTTTTTCTTACAGCATGGAAAATAGCGTAGTGATTTTTTTCTGATTATTAAATAAGATGGCATGTTTCATAGACTTATTTGTTTGGCTGGTTTTCTAAATATAATCAATATTCTACATTGACAAATCTTATGGTTAAACTGGAATACTGGAGTGTTCTGAAGTGAAGTCCTAAATACTAGAATTATTTTGGTTATCTCTCCCTTGTCTTTGTAACAGTTATACTGAAAGTATACTGAAAGTTGTAATGATAATGACGAAGAGAACTTCCCACATGGAGTAATGCTGCTGCTATTCTACTTTTCTGGTAATAATGGATACACTGACAGATTTGACTTAATACTAAATTTGCAGTTAAAAAAGGGAGATGAACTTTTAAAGATACGTGTTTGAATGTACCCATCTACTGATGAAGAGATCTGGACTGTTCCTCTAACTTACTGCTAACCTAATATGTTCCCTCTAGCTACTCTTACTGCGAGGGTATGCTTTCAACCATTCTGCTGATTTTGAGACTGTTCGCATGATCAAGGAAAAGCTGTGTTATGTGGGATACAACATTGAACAGGAGCAGAAACTGGCATTAGAGACCACAGTACTAGTTGAATCCTACACGGTGAGTGTTTTGAGACAGCTTTTCTTGTCCTAAACTTCATAGCGGTTTAAATTCAGGTAGCATTTAGCTTTGTTATTCCTTCTAAATTTTTCTTGGCAGTAGCTCACTTCCCAGACATAGGAGTCTATAGAATCAGATCACTTGGTTCTGGGAAAACTTTTAAAAGCTTTTTTTTTCCTCTTCAGATTTGCCCTAAGATTTTTGTACTCATTTTTGTCATTGTAGATCCTTGAAACTTGAATATTATAGTACAGGAACTTGTAGAGAAAGTGGACTTACTCTAGCATGTCAGATTGTTCCAGCTTCATCCATCTAGCAGTGACACATATGAGACTGATATCTGGTGACAAGAATGGTAAACTTGCTCTTAGTGGAAACTTCCTGTGATCACACATGGAAGAAAAGAACTTGCAGGAAAGCATTACAATTGCTGTAAGATCATCTTTTAAATTGTTATTAGGAGTTGTATTGCAAGGAAATGTTTGCTATGTCAGTATCTGGTCCCTGATGCCTCTAAGTGAATTGCATAATGATTGAAGAATTTGTCTTCTGTCAGTAGTACTGAATGACTTCTTGCAGTAGTGACAATTATCAATAATTTCCTGTTATAAAACATTAGGGAACAATGTAGGCCATTTCCTCTTGGTTTGTTTAGTATCCAAGCAGCTAAGAGTAGTCTTCTAAATGGTGTTTTTTCATCACTAGCTCCCAGATGGCAGGATTATCAAAGTCGGTGGAGAACGGTTTGAGGCACCAGAGGCTCTCTTCCAGCCTCACTTAATCAATGTAGAGGGGGTTGGTGTGGCTGAATTGCTGTTTAACACCATCCAGGCTGCTGACATAGATACCAGGTAAGAGCACAACACTTAAAATCCTCTCTCAGGGTGCAGGGGTGATGTGAGAACTGCAATCACACAAAATAAAATCTTTTGCTTTACATACCAATATATGCACTGCTGGGGGAGGGTGTATACTAAGAGTAGGGCTCAGTCTGAGATCTTAAAAGGTTGTCTGGAAACTTGACTATTTTGGTATGAATGAGCAAGGATAAAAATCTCAAAAGCACAATATTCTTTTTACTGCTGCTTTCTGGGATGCCTGGAAAAAAAAACAAACAAAAAAACCCCAAAAAAACATGAGCAAATCTGCCAGACTCATGCAAAGTCTGTCTTTGTATAGTGACAGTTTTTTAGATTTGTATTTACTCCCCTGTATGTACATGTACCTACTTATACTATATGACACTAGAAATACTTTTTTTTTTTCCCCAGGTCTGAATTCTACAAGCACATTGTGCTCTCTGGAGGGTCCACCATGTACCCCGGGCTGCCTTCGCGTCTGGAGCGGGAACTTAAACAGCTCTACCTGGAACGAGTTCTGAAAGGAGATGTGGAAAAACTCTCGGTAGGTACCAAGTTGCTGCTTTATTTGTGTGGGGCTGAGGTTTATCCTGAATCCCCACTAGAGGGAACCAAGTAGTCAGAAATGACAGAAGCTGCGAGTGGCCCTCTATGCAACTTGCAAAATTTCTGCTTCTTGGTTCTTCACACGTCTGTTTCTTCTATAGGTGCCTTGTGTGTATATACTTGCAATAAAGCCACCTTCTAGTCCGTGCTAATAGCAAGTAATTTCTGAAGTCTTGGCTTAGTTTTGAATGTAAAATGGGCTGATAAATGCTAGGGCACAACTTCTAATGAGGTTAAACAAAGCTATTAAGTTTGGTTTTTTTAATCTGTGACAGTTTTGGTTCATGCTATAAGTGAAATACCCAAAAGTAAGAGGCTTAGAGTTCTCACACACCTTCAAGTGGAATAAATTTCCATTGTTCATTGGTTACTGCGATAAGCAGACAAGTCACACACATTACAGAGATAACACTGCATTGTAATGCTATCTGCTTTTCAAGGAGGAGATATTTACAGAGAAAATGCCTTTGAGTGGAGTTTCTAGTGTTGAACTCAATTGAACTTCACTGGTTTTTAATACTGTGTTCTCTAAAGAACTCTTGCAGCTAAATGGAATAGGAATCAATTGTACAGAATGTTTTAAGTCTAAGACAATATTTCACACATAGCTTGTACTCATTTTTGCTCTTGAAGTTAGAGCTTTAGCATTGAAGAATTTAAGGGAATATTAATTAGTTAAGGTGGTCTAGACTGTGTAAACTTAAAATCTGTTCCATTTGCCCTCCTGAAACTTGGTATAATTTTAAAATATTTTGTGATTTGATGATCTGGTAACTTCTGATAATTATAGCCATTGAAGCTTAGGAAGTACTTAGCTCTTTACCGTGTTCATGAAATGCAAAAATGTGGTCTTTAATTTTGTATTCTGACTCCTGGGCTTTTTGTGGATACACTGAAAGTATAATTTTGGGGAAAGTGTCAATAGCTGTCTCTAATTTCCGATGCAAAGTGGTTATTTTACTTTGGTTGTGCAAGCTGGAAGCTCACACGAAGTGCCCTATGCTAGCATTTCAGTTTTTTGGTTGCATTTTTCTCACTGAACAGTTGCCATTTCATTGTTCTGGTGGAAAGCACAATTTTATTTCGAAAGGCTTTGTTTCAAGAATCCTAGTAACAGTTTCTTTTCTTTTTCTTAGAAATTTAAGATCCGAATTGAAGATCCACCTCGTCGAAAGCACATGGTGTTTTTGGGTGGCGCAGTTCTAGCAGACATCATGAAAGACAAAGACAACTTCTGGATGACCCGACAAGAATACCAAGAAAAGGGAGTGCGTGTGTTGGAGAAGCTTGGTGTGACTGTTCGATAAATCCCCAAGCTTGTTCCCGTCACATGTCTAAAGCTTTTTTCTTTCATTGCCAATCTCTGAACTCACTCAGCTACATGCTAGGGAAAGGCCTGTCTGTGGCCTTTTGACCCAAAGGTCAGGTTTTGTTCTGGTTTCTTGGGGTAGCTTTTGTTAAATGTTTTATTAATATGGCTAAATTTGACTATTAAATTTGACCACTTCCCTGCAAACAAAACAGAGCAAGAGCAGCCTGTCTACTTCATTGTTCCTTCCCAGTAGGCAATTGGGTAATTCTGGTAGGCTTTTTCTTCTGGGTTTATTGCTGTAGTACTGCTAGCTTTTGTCTCTAGTTCACAAGGGGTTGTGTGCCTTTTTTAGCATCAGAAAACCTTTAAACAGGAATTTTTGCTATTGGATCATTGTGGTGGTTTTCTTTGCATCTTTTTGCCTCTCTCTACATTAAGATTTTTTTTTCTTTCCTGCAATTAGAAATTCTGATTAAACATTGTTAGAAACTAGTTTAACTAGCTGGAATGGCTTTAACACACTGTTTTGATGTAATGTGGTTCCATATGCACTGCTGCCTAAACTGGCTTCTGAGGTGGTTTATCCTTAGAGGTGGTGGTGGGGCTTTCATACTGTATTTCTCTAAGTGAGCATGTACGCAGTTGCCACAAACAGAGAAACACCTGATATTTTGGCAAATGTAAATTTGTGGCCTTAGGTGTCTTTTTCTGGAGGGAGGAGACAGGTTTGAGCTGTGTTGCTTTTCTGTTAAGGGACAGCTGGGGGTCAGTCTGACCAAAAATGCCTCTTTTTTTTTTATTGCTAAATTTTGATACTGTCTGTTGTCTCAGCATAGGGAACAAGAATGTTAAATTAGCTATTCTGTAATTGTTAAGAAACTTAGATATGCTGAGACAGGAGCCTCTAAACTTCTGAAGAGATTTAATACTTTCAGAAATGCTTGTGAAAACTGTAACTATAGATACTAAACCCCCCAAAGGAAGTTTTAAAAGTCTGATGTTTTAAGTGCTTGTATGTACATCAGAAGCACTTCTGTTAAACTTCACAACTATATTAACCTAGTGCCAAGTACTTACTGCAAATGAATATTTTAATGACCAGTGTTTATTGCAGCAAGCAGATATTTATAAACAACCACTGGCAGTAGGTTATAAAGAATGGCCTATATTTGTTCCAGTTAAAAATAACGTCGGAATATGGGATGTTGGTTGGTAAATATCCACAATTCATTTTGTTCAGTCTTGATTTTTGATACTTAACGTGGGAAGGGGAAGGAAGTAAAAACCAGTGATGAAAATGCTGTTTCCAGAAAGTACATTAAAGCTGAGTTGTTCTGAAAAATAGAAGTTGTCACTAGTAATTATCAGCCATCTTCTCTGAGTATAGTTGCCTGTATTTTCTCCTACTAGTGGACTGGTAACTATCTTTGCAATAAAATTCTGCCTTACATAAATCATAGCAAAAACAGCTTGCATACGAATGCTAGTTAGACTTAGTTCTACTCTGCTTTTCATGGAAATATTACATCACTACTTAGTGGTTTTCTGAGCCTACCATAACATTTAAGCGTAAGGAAGTTAAGGTCTGCTTTTGACTTCCAAACCTTGGAATGTATGAGATGCTTCGTATACTTGCCATTTGTCTACATCTTTACATTAATAATTGACCCGAGGAACATGGCAATATTAAACTCTGTTGGATTCTTAAAATTTGCTTTCTTTCTAAATCAAGCAGACAGCTTCCTTTTGGCTGAGTGAGCCAAAAAGGCAGAAACTATGTCTGCGTTTCTTTAATAACAAGACAGTCACTATAGTATTGCTAGTGTAAAGACCATTTAATTATAGGTGGGTGGGGTTTTTTGCAGCTATATTTACTCTTAACTTGAACAATATGAATTTACAGGCATGCCGGTCATGCCTCAGTGCATGCACTTAAGCAGTTACTAGATTTTTGGGGACATGAATGTAAGGGGTACTATGAATTCCTATAGTCTTCTGAACGTTTAATACACAAGATTTAAAACCTGTGGGCTTGCTTTAGAGCTATGGTTTCTCATGTAACTGTCTCTGGGCTTTTTGGACAGTGTTGAGAATCATGGAAATAAACCAAAGAATGACTTAAAACCATTTTTTGAATGACAATCTGTCATGTGATTATCAAATCTAGACCTTGACCCTGCAACCCCTTTTCTAAACCATCTTCTCCCCTGTTCATTGGCTTTGGTTAGGTATGTGCATATTTCAGTAAAAGTTTTGGAATTTGGCCCTTTCACTAGAGAACTTCACAGCGCCATGCATAATAAATGTCAGTTGATTGTGCA
>JANZLQ010000086.1:19234269-19278324 GCA_026212715.1 Elanus axillaris | reverse complement strand
CAAAATGGGAAGAGGCCTCAACCTGCAAAATGGGAAGAGGCCTCAACCTGCAAAATGGGAAGAGGCCTCAACCTGCAAAATGGGAAGAGGCCTCAACCTGCATTGATTTCAGTATCCCTGGCTAAGTTCAGAAGCCACATGATGCTCTATTGAGGAAAAATCTTGGCATTGTGACCTCATGTGCTACTTCACTTGCATCCCTCATGTTAGCTGACAGAAGAACTGTATGAGAGGTTAATATGTAGCATTTAGAAGGATGCACTGATTTGCAGCAGTTCTTGCACCTGAAATTTTGTAATTCTGAACTTGCTGTGTGGATTAGTGGCTGACCCACTGATCAGGATACATTTATCTGGCTTTTGAAATGAGCTTGGCCAGACTCTTCCCCCCAGCTCATTGTACATGCTGTTCTGTGTATATGTTCCCCAGGCATCATGTCCCCATGTCACTCTCTTCTCACAGTGAACCAGTATGTGCAGTTTGGCTTTAGGTGTAGCTGTCTCAGTGGCTAGGTCAAACACATGCCATCTTAGATGCAATACAGGTAGACAGGATTTTAATAGCAAAAAAAAAAAAAAGGCCCCAAATCTTTGTTCTATCACTGTGTGTTCTTTGGGGGGGGGGGAATAAATAAATTGGGCTTTACCTCTGCTCAGTAATAATTCATGTTCTCCACTCCTCCCCTTTGGCTTGCTTTGCCTGACATGGCTTTTGTGTGGAAAGGACTAAATACAGCTCAGTTGACATTTGCTAGTCAACTTTTTCAATAGTGAATTCCTCCCTGCGGGCACTTACATCTATTTTCCACGAACAAGCTTCATTAGCTGTTTCAATGCTGTGAAAGATGAAGTTTTGGGGGTTTTGTTGTTTGTTTTGGTGAATGGTTTTTTTAATCCAAATATCTCTCTTCCTGTGTACTAGCAACCAGGAAAAAGTGTTAGAAAAAATTGTTTTGGACCTTTTCACTAAATATTAAAATCTAAACTAAAATTTAGCTTTATTTGAACCTTGCCCTGTGCTACTTGTTCCTCTCTAATGGGTTGGTTTGTTTTCCTGGTGCTGCTAATTTGGCCTCTTGCCCTCACTGTATTACAACATTAAGATCAGCTTTAAGTAACATCATCCAGGTAAATAGCTTACCTCTCTGTAACCTGTTGTTGCAGTCTATTGTCCCAGCTAACAACTGCACAAAACCAGATTGTAGTGCACATCTGCTTTTCACCCAGACAGATGGAGAAGGCCTTCTTGCATTCCTTGTGCCTCATGCTGAGTTCTGCTCTGGTGCTGCTGAAACAAGGACTCCTGAAGTTCAGGAGGAGAGGAAGCTTGGGGCTTTGCTTCTGGATTTTTTTATTTTTTCTTTCCCCTTTGAAAGCAATTCCTTAGCATTGAAGATTAGGGAAATAGTTTCTATTCTGGGTGATGAGTAAAGCATATTAAGAGCGTTAGCAGAGACTTGGGATGATGCTAAGGGGCATCTTCCAACCGCAGAACTTGTGTTCCTTCCTGTACCTTTTTTTTTTTAAATCACTGCTCCCCAAGTCCTAAGAATGGTAATTAAATTGTAGCTGCAGGAATAATGACAGACATGGGCCCCTTGCTTACACCTTTTCATCACCGCACCCATCTCCCATCTGTTTTTTGTTTGCCCTAAAGCTTAAGTGGTTTCAAGGTCTTCCTCTTGCACGCATGTTCTCACCATGTGCCCATTTTAAATCTCTCCAGGTATTTTAACGAATTAATTAATTGCTAGTTGCTGACCTCACACAAGCACATCCTGTAAGTCCTGACTTGCATCAGGCACTTTGCTTAGCACAGCAGCCCCTTTTGGGGGCTACTCCAAATCTAAGCTTTTGTGTTGTCCAATAACTTTCTGTTCTAAAGCACTCTGTGTAATCCTGATGTTGGCTTTCCCTGCCAAAGCAGGAAAGGCAAAGGTGGCATTAAGGACATGAAAGGCAGTATTTCAGGAAGCACTGAACCACATAATCTCCTTGGAATATTTTAGGGTTTTCCCGTTGTAGTGGGTATCAACACTACTTCAAACTACCATGAGGCAAGTCCAGTGAGAGCAGGAGGGATTTATATTAGCACCTGTAATGCTGGTAGATTGTCCCCTTTAAGAAACTCTTCTTGTAAAGGAGGTGCTAGTGCTTCCCACAGCATTAGTAGGTAATAACCTGGAATGCGAGCCTTTGAAACGTGGTCAGTGCTGGAATCCATGTAGTACCATGTGAGAACAAAATGCTGTAATGATAATTGCTTATTATCTAATTATACAAGAACTTACAGCCCTGGAGGGTGAACAACGAATTAAATGGTTATCCGCTTTTAAAATGGCAACAAAGAAATGAAGAATATTCATTCTTTTGGCTTGCGTTCCAGTACTATCAGCAAAGTCACATGTTCCTCAAAAGGTGAATGAGGCAGTCCAGGACAGACAGCAGACAGACATCTCCCCATCCCGATGCTCTGAATGCTAGAAGGGGTTATTGAGGCAGGGAACTTGCTTCTAGGAGAGTAGACTGCTCACTCAAAAGCAACTCAACTTTTGAACTGCAACTCAAAATTAAGGAGGATTCAGTGACCCGGGTTATCCAGGAAGGCAGCCGATGCTGGCCTTCAGAGCAGTATGGGTCATCTCTTACATTCAAGGACTTGCTTGTGCAGAATTTTAAAGAGAGTGTATATCTGAAGGACTTTGTCCCTTGTAGGTGCAATGTGCTGGGGACAGGCCTTGGTTTTACCCCAAGTTGGGGCATGCTGTTACCACCTAGAAAGAGGAGCTTTTTTTTGCTACCTGTCAAAAAAAAAAAAGTAGTGACAGCTCTGTGTATGATTAAAGACCCTGCAGCTTCTGCACCAGCAGTAGTAGACCTCTGTAAAACTCTTACCCAGAGTGCTAAATCCTCCAGCAATTAGTATCCTAGGGTCTAATGTAATTTCCAAAAAGTACCAGGCAGCTTCTACCTCATCTCAAGGCACATGACTTCCTTCAGAGCCCCCATTCCTGCCTCTCAGCATTTGTATGCCATTGGCCCACTTGCAAAAATACCAAGCACCTCACTGCTTAAACCAGGGACCCCCAAATACATGGATGTGCCACCCTTTTCAGAGCAGGTCAAACACCCCTGACCTGCTGTTCTTCCCTGTTGTAGGATGAAGGCAGGCAGTAAGCATGGCTTAGCAGGTAAACGCACTTCTTGTGTCACAGTGGTGCTCCAGCAATCAACTGGTGCTGAGCTTCTGTGGGATTTGGAAACTAAGCATTCCTCTGCCTGTCCTGCCTATGAAACCCAATACTGTAAGCACTCTCAAAACACAGCCTGTAGGCTAGAACACAACTGCGCAGTTGTGGTGCTTCCTGGTAGCTTACACCTGGGACATGGCAAACAGTAGTTTAGAGCTGTTCGCTTTGGAGCAGGCTGCAAAGCCCAGATATCTACCCCACCAGAAAAGCCCTCTCAAACATAACCCCCATGAACACAGAAAGCAGAATTTATGCCCTTTCCAGGTCCAGGGACTAATGATTTTAATCGGGAGCTGTAATTGTGACTGGGAAAGAATTTTCAGTGAGTGTTGCAACACCCAGGCAGTTTCTGGGGAGCAGCTGATGTGCTCTTGTCCACATTCTTTCAGTAACAGGGCTGTGTACATTTTTGGGTTGCCATTGATTACAGAGTTGTTAGCTGGATGTCTTTTATATGCAAGCTGGCTTTTTCCCCAAATACATGGTGCAAGATTCTGCTGTTAAAGAGGGGGGTACTAACTTGGGAGGTAGGTTGTTCATTTATAAATCAGAATGCTTGCTATTTTTGGAGGTTTTCTTAAGGAGTGGAGGGGGTCAAAAGGAAGTGACTTTTTTTTTTTAGCACCCCACCCCCACCCCCCCTACCCATTGTAACACAGTTGCTGCTTTCAAGAATACGCATGGTCTGTTTTCTTCAGA
This sequence comes from Elanus axillaris, assembly GCA_026212715.1. NCBI lineage: Eukaryota > Metazoa > Chordata > Aves > Accipitriformes > Accipitridae > Elanus > Elanus axillaris. The sequence continues at coordinate 19,274,375 of JANZLQ010000086.1, read as the reverse complement.
CTATTGGCTCATCTGGTAAAATAATTAGCTGTTAGGCAGACAGAGGGAAAGGATCACATCTGCACAAGACAGGAAGACTGGGACAGTAGAAAGGGGAAAAAAAAAATCCCTGCTTGAATCACAGCTGCCCACCATGCATAGTAACAGAGCTTGCCAAGAATATTCAGATTGATTTAGGGAGAAAAGCTGAGGAAACTGTTTAACCCCAGCCTGCTTGGATCCATGACAGTATCTCTATGGTCTGCTCTGCTCCTACTTTGGGCCAAAAGAAGGTGTTTCAAGCTACGTGTTTCACCAACCATCCTTCCTCTGTCCCCCTTCCCCTTTTGCAACAGGAACACAGACTAAATGCCGGGCATGAGGCTGCAAGCAGCTTTCCACATAGAGAAAATAGCCAAAGGTGAGAACATTTATTTCATATTGATGGGATTAAGTTGTAATTGGATCATGTGACTAAAACCAAGAGCCAGGCAAATTATTTGTGAATTTTGGGCAATAGGAAACTTTTTGCTGCCTGCTGTACACTCTGATTTAAGTCCCTTCTCAACAGAAATGGTCTGCACCTGCATCATCTGCAAACAACCTTTTCAAGTGTGCAAGTCCAAAACGCTCAAGAGTTTCTGAGCACACACAGCCATTACAGATTGTTCGCAAACAGTTGTGAGGGTTTTGCATCAAAAAATGTGAGTACTGATTAGTTCGGACATGCGAGTCATACAACAAATCCCTTTCCCTACTTAGATATGTCTAAATCCATAAGGATACACTGATTTAATGATTAAAGAATAGGGTGTTGCGACTATTTGTCCTCAGAACCTGTTATCTCCAGGAACATCTTTTCCTGCAGGAGTCCCAGGCTCAGTCCCAGCAATCTCTTTGGAATAAATCCACAAAGAGATAAATGTAGAAATGCAGAGAACCATATCCAAATAAAATAAAAGTGCTATAATGCAGGTGTTTCAATACTTGATTTCAGGTGCTGGTGCTCAGGTTGAAATCTGGAGCCCTAAACACCACCTAAGCTGTGGGTGGGCCTTCCTCACCAGCTGGAGCAGCAAACTCCAGTGTTCAGCCCCTCCAAACCTCTGCTCAGCTGCAACCTCCCTTACAACAGGAGGCCTTTGGCACATAAGCTTTTTTCCAGTTAAAACACAAGTTCCTTAGGTACCTAAATGTCTGCTGTGAGGCAAATGCAGATCTGCTGAGACCCTGACAGCACTGAGCAGCTATGCGCTCTGTCCATGCCTAAACCACAACAGGCCTTACCAGCAAAGCGTTCTCTATCAAGCTCGCCTGCGGAGCCAGGCTGGAAGATGTGCGCACAAGATGTTTTTGGATCATGTCTCACAAAAAAACTGCTGTGGGAGGAAATGGGCCCAGTAGTCAGACCACATTCACCATTAATATTCATTTATGCACAAATACTAACACAATCGTAGATGACTTCTAAAGGAATGGGCCTAAGTACCTCCAGGAAGAGGCAGTTCTGTGCTCTGGACAAATGATTTAGAGGCCACTGAAAGGAAACCCAACCCATCTTCCTCTATTTCATGAGAAGGGCCTCTCTTGCAAAAAGTTCCTGCCCATGTACCCTGACAAGGAGGAGACATCTCCTTATAACACAGGATTAAGCACCTGAACGGCTTCAAGGAGCCACAGCAGAGTCCTCAGCCTCTCCTATTTGCCAGGTTTCGGCTGCTCCTTGCACACAGCTGACCAGCTCCTGGGGATCCTCTGCACATCCTCCCACATGCACCAGCATGAAACGGGGTACCTGACAGCCCCTAGCACTGGCAGCTCCCCCAGGCTGCAGGAGAGCCACATCCTTGCATACATTCAGGTCTCCAGCTGCTCTGTAGCTCCTGTGGAGAGAGATGATCCTCCCCGCCTGCAGCACAGGAGGTGCAGGTATCGGATATAAATGTATGTTGCAGAAGGCTCACAGACAGGAGTAAAGCAGGGTGTATCTGTAGTTAGGTGGCTATGTTTGAGGGGGCATGCTTGTAACAATTATAAAAGGAAGAAAGAGGTGTAAAACAGAATTACATATTTTTAATTTTGAACGTGGTTAATCGGAAGCCCTGAAATCACATCCCTAAAGCAGGCAGGATTAAGCATGGCTACATCCCAAAGAATGACAGAGATCTAGTGCCCCAAACTTACAGCAGCGAGTAAAGTCATCAGTTCATGGCAAGACAGAAATGGAATAAGGAAAATGCAACTCAAGAAAAGAAAACCAAACAGAATGGGAGACAGACAGAGAGAGGGAAAGTGGGACAACAGAGAGGACCAGGGTAAGTGGAAGGAAAGAAGGAAGGAAGGCAATGAGGTGGGTACCCCTGGTTTACTAACCATAGTTACACAGACAAGACCACTGTCACAGACATTTGCTGGCCCTTGCTGGTGACCATACAATCAAGCATAGCCCAAGGATGCCCTTCAGAGGATGTGGTCCTCCCTTGTTTTGTGTGAGGTACCAACAGTCAGTGTGCAAACATGTGGCCCTTTTCCCAATGTTTAGAGTAGAACCAGTGCTCACCCCTTGTCAGACTCCTTCTGAAGTCAATGAAATAAGCCCTGGGTGGGATAAGAGAGGTGTCGAACAGTGCTCTAGGGGACCAAGGAAAGTTTTCACTTGTTCTAGCATTGCATTTTTATTTAAAGTACTTGGTGCATCAAGGATTACACCTTGCTGGAACCAGCTATTTCACAGGGAGCACAGCAAAGATGGAAGTTTGGGTTTTCCTCAAAGACACAGCTCTACTTTGAGGGGCAAAGCCTAGAAAAGTGCACAAGAGGAAGGAGACATAGAAACATTTCTCCCCAAGGTTTGCTCAAGTTCCACATTCATGCGGAAAAGATATTAAAAGGGTAGACAGTGTAAATCCACTAACACCAGGAATCCATTTTCTTTAAAACCAAATTCCTCTGTGAATCACTGTGAAGGAGCAAACACACAAGACCAAATCCAAAAACCATGTTGCTGCCTCCTTAGGAGCCTCAGATAGATGGTTAAGCATCACCTTACACTGATGGTCCATCTGACTTCCAGTATCTGCATGCACAAGGCAACGCCTGCCAACTTCAAGGGAGATATTCATGTGCACAACAGGCAGGATGAAGCCTTAAAAGCACTAGTAGTTACACTTTTACTGCCAGAAGCAACATTTTAATCTAAGTATTGGCTCCTGACAGAGGCTGTATTCCGAGGCGCTCCAACATCTTTGCTCCATCTGAATAATTGCAAATGCCTGTCTTTAATCTATTTTCAAGAACTGTTGGGTTTGTTGTTTTTTTTTTTTAAAGTACAAAATAAAACGTTTCTGTGTATACATTCATGGCAACAGAGCTAGAGACATAAGCTAATGGAAGGTCCATATGTCGAGAGAATATCATGTAATGAAAACTGCTGCATTTTTGTAAAATGTAATGGGACAGATACGCAGCAGCTGTGGGTTACTCAAGAAGCAGCTAATTTAGCAAGCTGAATTCAAGGATATTTCCCAGATCTCCCAAACAATGAATAGCAGTGTTGTTTAAGATTACCATTATGCCTTACATCCTCCTTTGACTGGAAGCAGGGGGAGGAAGCCTCTATCTGTGCTTCTGGGGCAGAAGTACATGATTAGTGCCTAGCTATCATAGGAAGCCCCAAGGGAGCAAGGGATCTGGGCTTGAAGAAAGGAAGGAAATTGTGTAGGATAAACAAAAAAGAGCCTCAGGAAAGCAGTTGAGATGGGCAAGACTTAGTAAAAAATAGAAAAGAGAAATAAAAAGGAAATGCAGAAGGGATGTATTTGAGTTCTAGCTAATACTAACCTTTAAAACCAAGACACCCTCTTCTAAAGCAGCATTAGAAATTTAGCAGGTTTGCATTTCTATACACTTGGGTTCATTCTAAGGCAAGGTAATGCTCATTTCAAATACAAAAATAGCAGAATTTTTAAGGCTTGATTACGCTTAGATTGTACTTTTTCATTACTCTCCCTCCCCCCCAAAAAAGGAAGGTTCAGACAACCTGGATGTAGCAGATGCAATCACAGCTCCATTTCATGATTCACTAAAGAGGTAAGATTAATGTAACCTGTTCTCCCAAAGTAGCCAGTTTGCCAGCAGCCCAAATACCCCACAACCCCAGAGCCACAAACTTGTTGCAGCTGTGGCTGCCCTGGCCCACAGCACAGCCCACTAGCCCCAACTGCCCTGAATTCCCACTGCAGCTGGAACCAAGTGCCTCATATTGGAAAGGTAGACACACACCAGGGGACCCCCACCAGGATCTGCTAATTCATATGTTAAACCCAATTATACCTCCTGCTTAAAAAAACAATTTAAAAACAAATTAAAAAATAATTTTAAAATAGGGCTAGTTCAAATTCTGGCTCTCTACAAAATCTCCAAACTCTGTTTTCTGTGGGGAAGGTCTCTACAGTGACAATGCCAGTGCTGCCAAGAGCAAACTGCTGCATTTTGCAGCCACACTTCTGCAGCTGGGAGGCAGAGGGGGAGGATAGGGACCAGCTAATCTGGAATCCAAATTTGTTGCAGGTTTTACACATGTAAACAAAAGCAGCCAGGCCCTCAGCAAATTAAGAGATTACCTGAGTGAATAGAGTTTGCAAAGGATTTTCAAATGTAGTAACCTGGTAGTAGTAACTGAAAAGGAAATTGTTGCATTAAGACAGATTGTATTTATCTGTTTCCTGGATCATGATATTAGAATTTCCCATTGCTGTACTGTTGAGATAACTGAAGGCTCTATCTCCCTGTAAAAGAACGCTTGATTTCCACACAAATGGAATGAACTTACACAAGAGAAGTACCAGGAAAATCCACCTCTCCTGGCCAAGGTCTTCTCTCTGCTCCACTGGTGGAAATCAGGAGTAAATGCCTAAAGCTCCAAGACTTGCTGTGCACTCCTGGGGCTAGAGCAGAGCAGAGGCTCATGTTTTGCTGATGGAGTCATTCCCACAAGCTCAGCTTTAGAAATTCATTATAGCAACAGGCTCAAGCCAAATCATTTGCTTAGTTACACAGAGAAGGGATCGCTCCTTCTGTTGAAATCAATGTTAAAACCACTGGGTGGCTTATGTAATATAGCATTGGGCCTCCAAAGTGTTTTATGGCAGAGGAGCACATCTGGAGTCAGCAAAAGGCTATCTTGGGCCAAGGACTTTGCTCCTTGTCATATATGATCTATACATGCAAGTCTGGGGTATAATTCTGCTCCTAAGAGTCACAGCTGAAGTGAGATAACACAGCTAAAAGTTTTGGAACTACCTGAAATAAATACATTTTAAAATAGTTTTTTTTTCTTCTTAAAAATTTTTGAGCTGACCCTTTATATTTGGTGATAAACAAATACCACTCTGCTCTCATATCAGAATGCAATTCCCAGAGCAGTTCATTTCTTTGCACAAGGACAAAAGCCCAGCCCCTCAGTAAGAGGAGCCTGAATTTATTCAGGAGTCCATAGGAAACAGCTGTTGCTTTCAACCCAGCCTCTCCTTTATCTTCTTTATTGTTTATTCATGTCTCAGCTAATACTAACCAATGTGAGCAGGTCAGGACTCCGCACTCCAAAAAGCTCCTCAGAAGCTGATGGAACTCAGCCCAGTGCCAGTAGGATGGAGGAGCTGGGTTTTACATTATTCAACTCCCAGGTGGTGACAGAGGTAAACTCCTGACTTTGTTAGCTAACAGTGCAGACAAGAGCCAGGCCTTTGCCCCAGATTTTTGCAGAGGGGGGCAAACATTCAGTAAGTTGCATGAAGGAAACCGAACGCAATGAGCCAGAAACGAAGCATGCCTTTGGACTTTTCTCACCTTCTCTGAGTTTGTTGACAATTCCTTCATACTGCAAAGGATGTTTACTCACCCCCTCTTCTGTAATGATATAGTGAGCAGGATTATGCTCAAAACCTGCAAATGTTTATCTGTAAAGACTGTGCTGTGGTGTCACAGCATGCAGAAGTGGTCCAGAGCCCAAATAGATAGGAATATTTCTACAGAAAAGCAGGGAGAAGGCACAGAGCAGTGACCCCAACAGGTATTTGCTGGAGATTTGCTACCAGGCAGGGGGAAAGACGGCAGTAATGAGCCCAGTGTGAAGAACAGGAAAATGGAAAGCAGGGCTCCCATGTCCTCCTTCTAACTGCCTTCATTTGTCTCTGTTTCCCAGCCAAAACGTGGGTGTAATTGTTCAGGCATAGCATGAAGCTTTAAAGACTCACAGTGGATACGGCATAGCGGGAGGACAGCATGATGTCAGCAAGAAGTGAGTTGTTTTCCTCAGCAGTGGAAGAATTAGTGTGCTAGAAACCCAGGGATGTCAGGACTTTAGTCCAAACTGGAAAGAGCATTTGAGCTCACCAGATTGGCAGGGAATAGAGGGACAACCCTAAGTCTCCCCTTGCAGAAAGGCTTGTTGATTTTCCTGAGTTACAAACCATCAAGTGCTGTACATATCTCTCACACTCTTTAAAGTGCTACAAAACCCAAAGCAATGTCCCCACGGGGAGAGAAGCAACATGAGTTTGCCACGAAGAAGAGAAGAGAGGTGAATGCCTGCTTGTACAGCAGACCTCTTTTCATTTAACAGCAGATGACAGCATCACTTATTTTCACAGACAGCTATTTAACAGTCAACATAAGGAAGCATCATGAATAGAGAACAGCAGACAAGGCATAAATTATACAGCTAACTAAAGAATATGGTTCCTACTCTACTTTAAAAGGCAAGCCAGATGTCTTCAGATACAGTAGACTGTAAGTTGGCATGGCGAAACCCCTTCAAGTCTAGCTAACTCAAGTCACAATGTGCACTTGATTCGCTTGGCTGAACGGGGATCTTCCTGGGCTGTGAGCAAGACCTACACACAGCTGAAAATACGGTGGGAATGAGTCAGTTCCTTGGAGCTTGTGTGGGAGGCAGAGACAGAACTGTGGGTGGCTTCAAAGTGTTAAACAGCCTTTTAAATTCAGGCCCAGTTTCTCAGAGGAATAAGGCAACAGAGATATTCACCCCTACTGGATTTAGTTCCATGTCTTGGGTCAGCCTTGAGAAAATCGCTCTCTGATAGTAACAGCCAATTCCCAAGTGTGCAGGTCCACTCGCTCCCGAGACAGTTCAGCTTCAGATGTAATTCTGTGGAGTTTAACAGCAGCCCAGTTAGTCCCACACCCATAGCAAGGCAGCAGCAGCTGGCCCTTCTCTCCTGACAGCTGCAGGCTGCCTCCAAGGCAAGGCAGAGCCTCATCAGCTCCAGGTCAGGCATTTGTCTGTCCATCTCTGCTCCCTGCACCTCACCCCTTTTTGCTCGAGCTGCCTGGGATAACAACTCTGCCAGCACAGGCATCTTGGGTACCCACTCCCTGCGATGACGGAGAGCTGCTTCAACCTTTCCAGCTCTATATTGGCAGGGAGTTGCCCTGCCCTGCAGTCTATCATTCCATCTCTGGTGCCAAGCGCTTTGGGATGTGGTCCTACCCACAACCGGTCTGTGCATATGGGGGAAAGAGGATGCTGTGGGTTAAATTACCTGGTGCACTGGAAATTCAGGCCCCTTCCAGTTACCTCCTGCCAACTGTTTGCCATTCAGCCCCATTCTCCTATAGTGCAGCTGGAGTCTGGTCAGCTCTAAAGAGGATTTATTGCTTTTACTGGATCAGGCTCACCCTTCCATTTAAGTGGATTAATGTGGGTTAGCTCTAACTTAGCCCCACACAGCATTAGCCAAGTCAACATAAAGTTCCCTACTACTGGCAATGTTGTTGTTTTTTCCCTGTCACGATGAATTTTTAATGGTCTTTATGTGCAAAAGCAGCTTTGCAAAATCTTGGGCTCCTGCTTTCCAACTTAGATGATTTGGCATGTGAAGAATGCAATGAATATTTAAACCTGTAGCTTGGCATAGCCTGCAGAGCAGCTAGAAACCTAGCTGTGGTCTTTTGGGGGACTGGCCAGCAAGGGTGCAAAAGCCCCAGCCCAGAGGAACAGCACAGGGAGCTTGTGAGGATACATCAATCTTCAGCCCTCAACCAAAATCACCCTAACCCCATCATTCTTTAAATTCTTTTAATTAACCTCAGGATTCATATGGAGGAGCTGTACGTGGGTGGAGCTGTGGGTTATTTGATAGATGACTCGGATCACTCTGCTGGTTGTATTTTATTCACGTGAGAGTAACTGTTAAAGGCTGTTATTTACCACTGGGACCAGGGTCCCCTTCCCAGTAGACAATGTGCAGCCATGTGGTAACAATCTCTGCCTGGAAGATCTTACAATCAAACCAGATTAGACAAAACGGTCAGAAAGGAAGGGACCCCTCTTTTGCCCTCATCGTACAGATGGGTGAACTAAGGGCTCACACACACACATTCAAGCAGCCACCAATTAAGAGTTTACTGTATCCCCTTTGTACGCAATTTAGCCCACAGCAAAATCAAGGCAAATCAACTTAGCTTTATCAGCTGTAAAAGGGCACCCGGTTCAGGAGCCATCACAAGAAAACCTCCATCATCCGCTTGAACACACAAAGATAGATGCTGGAATTCAGCCAAGACAACGTGGCTTTCATCTTTTACATGAAAGGGGGCTCCCTTTGACATTTTGAGGCCCACTTTTTTAAGAGCTGTTATGCAAACTTTGGCTCACATGAGCTTGAACAATACGGAGAAGCGTACAATTGAAACTTCCAAAGTAAGCAACATTTCTGTATGCTGGACCCTGTTCTGCAAAGACATATGAAGGAATGGTCCCATTGACTTCAGCTGAACAACTCCAACAGGTATCAGTTTGCAACCACCAGCCATAAAGAACAGCAGCTGAAAGACATTTATTTATGGTATCAATGTCCCCTGAGCCATAGTTTTGGTTTAGATATTAGCATGGAAAGATGCATGTTCCTTCAGAAATCGCTGTTGCTCTCTATCTCAGTGTGACTTCCTGGAAATCCCAGATCTAAATATTGGCAGTTCTGTGCTATTTAATTTGTGAAGCCATCAGACCTCCTGTAGCCAGTGGCTGTCTTCACACGTGATCATATTTAGGAGGCTCCATAAGCTGGCATGTCATTATCTCAGTGTGTTAATTGATTATGTCTGGCCTACATACAGTCAGCTGGACTATTCCCTTTGGGTTGTTATTCTTAGCAAGACCCAGACATTTTAAGCCTTTTGGAGCCCAGGAATCTCTCTCATCATACAAGTAGAAGCCCAAGGAAATCTCTTGGAATCGTTGACTTTCCAGCTACAATAATTTAATTTCATAGATGGAAAGATACTCATACTGATGCATAAGCAAGTGAGAAAAAAAGGTGAAAGCAGACTTCAATCTGGCAATAAAAAAAAGCAAATCATCCACCTACAGCCCTACAAAGATACAGCCAACCCTCTCAGCTGAATTAACAAATTGCGAAGCAGACCCTTTAGCAGCTACAGCCAGACTGAAAAAACAGGGCATTACGTGACACATTTCTTTGTCCTGATTGGGAAAACATGTCACTTCCCTTCCAGATATCACTGGTATATGTTAAAACAAGTATTCCACAAGCAATGAAAACAACAGCACTTGGTTTCCAAAAGATGTGTCTGAGCATGACCAGCTGTTTAAGAGAGAGGCATGTTGTGAAAACGAAGTTGCCCTTGTGGGGGGGGATGGTTAATGTCCAGTACAGCATGATTGCCAGCTGAGTTTATCCACAGGTAGGGCATTCATAACAAGGCTTTTCCCAGATTGTTTTCCCGGTGTCTAATCAGGAATGAGCTCAGCAAGAGTACTAACAGCTCTGCATTTTACCCAGCTGCCTAGTTTTATGAAGCTCATAGGAAATTAGTTTCTTCAAGACCTCAGTTTGGTTTTCACTGGCTGTGTGATTCAAGAACCATTATAGGAGTAGGAGAAGCGGAAGATTTATGGTGCGAATTCCAGTCTGTTAGAAACCAAGCCAAAGTTGAATTTCTGTGTGTCTTTACTCCAAGTTGTGATTAAATTCAATGAGTTGCAGAGCCTTAGGACCCACATTTTAAAAAAAAACATACCTACTATTTTCAGTGATCTGTGGCCTGATTTCTGGAGATGCTGATCATCTGTAGTTCATGTTGAAGCAATCATCAATTGTTAAACAATAAAATTAAAAGTCTCAAATTAGGATCCAAACATCAACCAATGAGTTTCTGCATCAGAACCATGAAGTTGCTACTATTTGGCTGAATTGCTCACCTGGCCAGGCCTTGTTTTAAGCAAAGCAGGTCTTTCACTTGTGTTACTTGTGACTAAGACTGAAAAGATAATGCTTAAATAGAAGGTGATGGCAACTCTGGCTGCAGAATTTTTCTGTATTTCTTTATAGGGGATGGGAAAATGCATAGAAGAGCTTTGCATAAAGAAATAAACACAAAGAAGCATTTTGGTTTTGTTCTGTGTATTAGCTAGGCTCTGAGAAGAATAGCTGCCAGTAATTAGTCTCCTAACTGTATTTTGAAGGTGGTTATATATTACTGAAGCCAATGGGAAGTTTGCCATTGACCTCAGTGGGACCAATGTTTTACACCTACCCAGCTAGGAAATCTTAAGGGTTTCAGGAAGAAATTAAGATGTTCAACACCTCTCAGGGCAAAGCTACTTATACTTAAGGGCCTAAATACTTTACACCTTCATCTCAGACACCCAGTTCATCCTAGTTTATGTTCACAGCTATAGCACAGCTGTCTTTCTTTGAAAGTATCTGAGTTCCAGAAAACGTGTATTATAAATCCAATTCAATGTCAGCAATCTGACAAATAAACAAAAGAATAAATTTGCTGTCTTTTCACTACTCACTTCATATCCTCAATCTGGTTTGTGTCTTTTGACACATAGGAGGCTTCAGAGAAATTGTATAACAGTAAGAACACAATATCATCTCAACAATAAGAAAACTGAGGTGAAAGGATCCATAAAAGGGGATTAAAAACACTTGCCAAGAGATGGATATGGAGGAGGAGACACATTTGCAAAATGGCTGCTATAGGGCCACAGCTCCCGAACATCATCACATTTCCAGGCCTATCTGTATAAAAAAATGCCTGGGAAAAAATGTCAGACTATCAATTCAGCACTAGAAAAATCTCCAGAGAAAACTATAGAAGGGTTGTTATGGTATTTCAGAGAAATCAAATAAATTTCAAATAAAAATCTGTTAGGCTTAATGAATGAACTCACATTGCTGTTACATTCAATTGGATTTTTTTTTTTTTTTTTGAAGAGGCACATAAACTTTCCTGTTTGAGGGGATAAATCAATGACAAATTGTCTGATGTTGGGAAGAAATTTCCTCTGCTAGCAGATGATTCCAATACAGGGTTTTTTGTATTCTCTCTCTTTGAAGTAACTGGTACAGGCTGTGGTTAGAGACAGGATATCAGCCTGACGAACCCCAAAGACATTTTCTTGTAGCTTAAAGTTCAGATGGTCACAAACAGCAGTTGTTCTGGTTAGAAAAAAGTATCACGCATTTGCTGTAAGTTCAAAAGCGCTCTGCTCAGCACCTGGATTTTCTGCTCTTCGTGCCACATCTTTACAACCACTTCCTTCAGGAACTGGCCATAAAATGTGCTCTGATGGTGACAGCTCTTAAAACATTACGTATGTGAGTGGGTTTGAAAACACAGTCCTTTCAGGGGTGCTTTTTTGTTACAGGACCTTTTTCGTATGTATGTTAGTACATAGACACCCTTTCAGCCTTTTAATCTTTCATTGGAAATTCAACCTAATATTGGAAAGAATTACTGCCAGTTTGAAAGCCTGCAAGCTGTCATAAATGAGTGAAAGGTGGCTGAGGGAATGTCCCTGCCAATTTGTCACTTTTTAAGTCAAAACTTCTTACTCCTCCTAGATACATTTTTTTTTTCTTTTCCAAGCTGGTTTGTGAAGGTCCGAGTGAATTAAATGACCTGGCAACTGAGCACAGGAAAAAAGGTGATGAGCTAAGGTGCTAAGGGTAAAAACCAGTGATCCTGGTGTCCCACAAAGCCCTTCCTTGGCTGTCAGCAGGATGGTCTTGCTCCTCACTCACCCACTCGTAACTTTGCAGGACCAGAAAGTGGCTCCCATTTCAAACACAGCCCTTTAAAGACAGAATTGGGGAGCTGGTGCACTGTGTAGGATAAGAAATCCGTTTTTCATAGTGTCCCTTAGGAGGATGGGGGAGGGAGACCATGGGAAGTTCACCTCAGGGAGTTGCCAGCAGAGGGGGTACTTTGGGTGCCAAACCTTGAGATACTGTCATCCAAATCCTGTAGATCCCAGGAGACAAATCCTGGCTTCACTTAAGTGTATGGAATTTTTGCCATTGACTTAAGTTGAGTCAGGATTTTACCCCAGGGAACTGGGGAATGCAATCTCCTGGCATTGAATGGGCTGTTCCTCTCCAGTCTTCTCCTGCCTGATGCTGGAAGGATCCCATTTTTTTGAAGTCTAGGGAAGTACAAATGCAGCAAATAGCCCTGCATATGTGATGGGTGCTAGAGTTTTGCAATTAAATGTATGCAGTATTCCTTGCTATGTCTCTGACATTGCATGTTATGCTATGTTACATATTAAGCCCTTTGAATTTCTCTGCAAAGGCAGGGGTAAGTATGAGGACTTCACTCACCCAGCAGTCTGCTCCAGGCCTGTGGCACTTCTGGCACACGTGGAAGTACAACTATGTCTCAGCCCTGCGGCAGACAGCAGTAACCATATCTAAACTGTGGTACTGGCATCATTGCTCTCACCAAATGGTTTGCACCAAACTCCTTTGTTTCAGGCAGATGAATGAAGGCACAGGGTTTCCTACTTGCCAAAATGCCCCTGGTTTCCTCGCAGCCCAGTCATTGGCCCCAGAGAAACAGAGCCACTGACCAGTTAACACATGACACTCAAGTCACAGCAAAACGGAAAAGTCCTCTGAGCAGAAAACATCTCTCTGCTTCATCCTATTGCTATTTCACTTTCTACTTTGGAAGCCTTCCCATTTCTGTGGCTGGCTCAACCACTTAATGGGGTTATGGCGTTTTCCCCAAGATGAGAATGTTCACTGAGGTCTATTCACTAAGCGAACAGAGAAATCCTGCAGCGATACCCAATACTTGGGGCCACTGCACAGAAAACCCCATTCATTGTTGCCAAGCCACCAGGGTCAGCCACACAGCTGGAGTTTTACCTGTTTATTTATTTATTTAAAGGGTAAGTATCACTTGGGTTTTTAGCTCATGTTGGTAATTTTAGATTTCTGCTCCAAAAGGATACATGTGCACACACACATGCATATATATGTGTAGATAGATTTCCTGCTTGGTAGCCTGAGCCACAGTGTTGGTCTGAACTCTCCTCAGAGGCACAGACCATCTGCCCTTCCCAGCAGGAGTACGTGGGAACTGCTGAGGGTACCTCAGCTTGAACATCAGGCCCCATACCAATACATCACTGTGACCCTGGGTGCTTCATTTTATGTGGGGGGGGGGNNNCCCCCCCCCCCCAAAAAAAAAAAAGACTATTTCTACTTATATTTCCTATCTGGGATGAACCATATATCCTGCATCTGCATTCAGTCCTAGCTTCTATTCTGTCTTTTTTAGCTGCTCAGAGTTTTCTGAAACACATTTGTTGGGATTTGAATTTTGCAATGTTTAGACTCATGAACAAAACTAGCAGAGTGCCTCTTCTTTCGGCTACACACATCAAAACGCTCTCTGTTTTAAGTTGTGGCCAGCACTTTTGCAAAATGTGGTTGAAAGTTATAGTTTCTAACCTGGCTTTCATCATTGTTCTCAGGAAGTTGTAAAGAGTAAGCGCTTTTAAAGTGCAATCACTTGAGTTCAGTAGTTCTGGAATTGGGCTTTTAAGGCTGGAAATGGCCCTCCAGGGCACAAGGACATTAATGCTTCAAATTTTAGAAGTGTCTGAGCTTTTAGTTTCTGAATCAGGTCAGAGCTAAACATAATCTGAATACTGGAAATCTCAGATTAGAAGACAGGGTACATTTGGGAATGTATCAGACTTGGTATTTCGACACCAAGTATCTCACTGTTTGCACTAAGTTCCCTATCCCAGTTCTTTTTCTGAAGATTGGAAACTCACATCAAGAGCTTAAAACAGTTAATAAACTAACATTGGCACAACACTGAAACAGAGAAATTAAGAGTGTGAAAATCAGAAAAATGCTTGCTTAAAGTGGTAAGCCTGATAGTAGTCCTGTCAGTTTCCTTAAAAGAGATGTTGGCCAATTCTGCAGCTCATCGTGACATAACCTTAGAAAGTGCAGAAAAAGAAATGTCAGTTCATATTACACTCTCTGTATAATTAAGAATAATTAAGTATTCTAGGTAAGAATTAAGTTTAAGGCTGCGTATGACTTGGTAATGTGTTAGCCATCCCAAAGTATGCATTAATTCTAGCTCACCCATGCAATGATATGTATTCTTAACATCAGTGACTCCTTAGGTCATTACATGAATTATATTAAGTCTGGAAATGACTTTGTACTTTCCTTGCCACCTCAGAGTACACATCAGTGCATGGAGCTGTGATTGTGCATGCAGAGAGCTGGGGTGTGTTACAGTACTCTGAAACCTTTCTCTTTACAACCAACAAGAGTCCTGCTGTGACATCCTGTCTCACACAACATCAGGCAGCAGGCTTGAAATCTAGCAGAAGCCAAACCAAAGTCTGTCAATTCTTCCAGAATGAATTTACAAGTGGGGAATGGGGGAATGAGATGAATGGCATGGGATGGTTGTGCATGAGTGGAGGGAAGCAACTAAAAATATTTGTGGAGATCTAAGTACACCACCCCAAAAATACACACATACTTTCCAGCATTTAAATATCTTGTCTCTGGGCAGAAGCCAAACATTTTTCTATTTATTTCCACGTACGCCACCAAGATACTAAGGAATTTAATTGCCTAATTCAAAATGTTAAGAAAATACCAGAAGGCTGAACAACCTGGAAAAGGACAAGGTGTTAGGAGAACGTTAACTCATCTAGCATCATATGGTGAAGAAAGGAAAGCATTTCCGGTTGCTGGTGCTGCAAGTTCACTCTCAAATAATTTGTGAAAAAGGCTGCATTTGGTCTGTATGAGAAGCCAAGTTCTGCCTGTGATAAGCATTGGGAACACATGCAATGATACCTCTTGTTTCCAGGAGTCCTGACAGCTACTTCCAATTTGCATTTCCAAGTGGAATTAGCAGAGAAAGAAGATTTACACATTCCTTGCTGATTGGGCCGATTGGTTTGTGCTCCATGCAGTGAGGCTCCTGTAGAAGCCCAAACCTCCCAGTTAACCTTCAGAGAGAGTGACAGTAGACATGACCTTTGGGTGAAGATGGTGGTGGATTTGTGCTCAGGATACTCTGGGCCAGACTGTGCCACAAATTCCCCATATGACATTAAGCACGTCTTTCAAACTCTTGGACTTACTCATTTTCACAACAGGGATAAGTCAGCTTTACTTATTTAAATTACAGCTCTCTGAGCAGAGTGAGAAAAACTTACTACTGAGTGATTAAAGGAGATCAGATGAACCCTCCTCATGCAAAAATTCTGCCCCTGAAGGCAACACTAGGCCAGTAGTCTCTCCCGAGAAATACTTGAAATCATTACCTTGGTACTTTGCAGGATAACATAGCTGTTGTAGCTGGAGGCACCCTCACTGATTATCCCTCGCAGTTGCCCTCCATTCCCCCTGCAATTGCTGACCGGATACTGCTTTTATGAGAAGAGGCTTGTTGGAAGTATTTGCAGGTCTCCTGAGTGAGTGCAGCCAAGAAAATCCTCTCCTTGCCCTCTCTTCAGTTTCACAGGCTACCAGGAGAAAAGTTCACACAGGTGGGACAGCTGTGGTAACGTTTGTCTGAATCCAAGGATGCCTCCCCAGGAGAAAGGCCTGGGGGTGAACTTGATCAGCACTGCTCCCGCTGCCTAAGTGGGGAAAGGAGAGGCCAGGAGAGCCATTCTCATCCAGGCAATGGTAGCAGCACATTTGGTGTCAAGTCTCTGTGCTATGAAATGCCAAGCTGCATTTGTCAGCACCTAAAACTCAGCTTGGGTGAAAGGACACGATTCTGAAATGCAATTTGTATTACACTTAATGGTGAAATGAGTATTTTAAAGCCATAAAATATTCAACCTTGTTTCATATGATTGCAAGCGTACAACATCCATGTCCTCTTCAAACTCAATCTCCTTGATTACATCTTGCCATGAGGACAGTACCCATCCCAGATGACCAGCAGGAGTAAGCAGGGGACCTCCGCATTGGTTAGGTTGCGGAAGGTTTATTACCTTTTGTGGTGCCTTGTATCTTGGTGTTTGCATTTTCCATGTATCCAGGGTCCAAAAGTACCATTTACTGGTTCAGTTCAGAAATATCCATGCATAACCAGCCCTTTGATTCAGACGACAGCAGGAAGACATTGCAGGCTGCATGGAAATATGTCTTAGCCAAGTCTTCTGTGGGACAAGCTGACTTCAAATGGCCAGGGAACAGCACTGAAGTTTTCCTGCCATAATTAGTCAAGAGAGTATGAACTGTAAGCAGCAGGCCGTTGGGAGTCCCTTTGCCCTCAGCTTAGCCACGTATGGAGCAAACACTAATGCAGCCCAAAGGATTTCGTGTGCAACGAGTCCTCCTGAACGCACCACCTGACCCACACTGCATGTGCTTCTCATGAGGCCTGCAAGGTCTTTTTTTTAAATTTCTAACAAATATACACTCGTATAATGAACATAAACAGAAATCTAAGTTTGTATAAGGATATATATCTCGAAATACATGAATACAAATATAAGCCAATAAAAAGGTGAATGTGGACTCAGGATCTCAGCAAAGCTGTGACAAACCATCAAGGTTATTCATGCAACTGGCACGTCACCATGTGTGCTGGGTGGGTGCAGATGACGAAAAGCACTGCTGCTACAGGGAAGCAAACCTTTTACCTGAGGACATGTATGGTTTGGTGCTTGTGCTCATTGCCTTGGCTCTTACATGCTGCTCAAGGCAGCTTAGTTATTCAGCAGTGAAATAAGAAGCAGCGCATAGGAAAAAAAAGGAGCAAGGGCTTAGTTGTGTTATCACTTCACCTACAGAAAAATAAAACTTGGCTTTTCAGAAGTGCATGGTGTTGGCCTGACTAGCTCTCATTGGAAGTAACTGTAAAAATTCAGATATACTCACTGGTTTTTCCTCGTTTCCTCAGTTGATAGTCCACAGCCTGGTGTCCATTTTAACTCGGTTACTCCTCTTCCATCTTCCAGGTTAAACCTCTCCGAGCAGGAATGGCAGTGCCAGCTGCCCCAGGTGTCTCTCCAGCGCCAGCAGCATGCAGCCAGCCCTGCAAACTCCCACTGTGCGTACTCTCACAAAGCAAGGTGGCCCTCACTCGGCAGCCATGTCTGCTGGCCTTTCTCTCTGCTTTCCCCTTTTCTTTGGGGCAGCTCTGCTTGGGTGAAACAAAATAAAATGAAAACGTCCCTGTGGCATATTTAAGCCCAGCCAAAAGCAGGGCACAAGGGCCCAGGGAGAAGAGAAGGGAGAGCAAGAGCGGAATCTTGGCCACTGTCATGGCTGCTGGGGCCTCCTGGGGCACAGTGCCACAAGGCCAGGCTGCCCCCAGGGATGTCCTCCCCCCAAAATGTGTGAAACACCTGAAAATCACCTAAAAAACACTTGAAAAAACACTTGCCTCCATGGTCTCTGCTGCATTTGGGCAAGCACAGCCCATACCTGAGGCTAGTAGCATTCACCACCGAGAAACAAAATCAATTTTTTTCCTCATAAACCCCTGAGGTTGTGGGGAGGCTGCTCTGGCAATGGCCCTGTGTTTCCTGGCACCATTTTGTTTTCCCCTCCTTTTCCAGTCAGCCAAATAACAATAAACAGTGTCATTTTGATATGATGTGTTTATATTTACACGGTACATTTTAAAGCAATAGCTACACTGATCATACATATTAGAAACAATAAAAAAAGAAGTTAAGAACTAAAATGTACATCATACACTTGTATATATATTTTTTTTTTACACAGAGGTAAAAAGGCTTATAAAAATCAATACAACAGGGTTTTAACTTTTAGTATATAGATACAATTATGATGAGGCTTCAGGCACTTTAATTTGTTAACGTGAGCGATAGCTTGGAAAAAAACAGACCAAAAAAACCTTTCCACAACAGAAAAAAAAAAATTTGGTTAATGTTTTGTTACCACAGATACAAAAATAAAATCTGAATAATTTCTCTCAAATGATTGATGTCAGTATTGCAAAGCTGACTGGGAGAACACTACACACTGTTCAGCAGCAGTGTGGAAATTAAGGAGAAATATTTACAAAAAACACCCATTTCTATCATTGTGCCCTTACACCACTGCCTTCACAAACCAAATAACACACGCAGCAAAATCTACAAGTATTACAAAAACCAAGACAAGAGGGAAGAAGGAGGAGGGGAAGGAAAAAAAAAAGAGGGATTTTTTTTTTTTTTAAACTTTTATTTCCAGACATACAGAAAGGCTTGGAGTATGTCTATTTTACTTAAATAAATAGGGGCACTTCAAGACCGGACAAAAAGCCGTAAGATCTTTTTGTAGTGTTGTGCTTTATAGAGAGAAGATCTTACAGATGTTTGTTTACATGAAACAACTTTGAGAACAGAAAAAAAAAGGAAAAGGTTGTTCCACTAATTTTTTTTTTTCCCGAGGCTGGCTTGATGTTTACTAGACACCATTGAGAGATTTGTCAACTGCTATTAGGCACAAAATACTTATATTTCATTCAGCAAACCCAGACACATCACTCAGAGTGTAACACTCCATCCCTTTTCCACTATCATTCTTTTTTTTTTCCCAACCGAAAAAATCCCCAGCAACTGCTACGAATTAAGCCTACCAAACTCTATAGTGTATAAGCACATTGCATACTTAATTCATGGTTGACTAAAAAGCTGTGATTAACTCTCAGAGGAACCGTTGGGACATTCCACCAAGAAAGAATGGCAAGCATTCCTTTTACATTTATTTGGCAAATTAATTAAAAAAAAAATTCCTCTCTTTTAAGACTGATGTCAATGTGCAATAGAGGGAGGGAAAGGACATGCACCCACTGGCAATTTACTGCAGAAAGAAATTATGGCAGGAACAGCAGTGCCAGCTTTGACAAGCCAATCCCTAGCTGCCTCAAAGTATTCAGATTGTACTATGCTAGTTAGAGCTCACTGCGCTAAATTTTTTTTTTTAATAAAAATTATTTGGCTATTCCTTGTAATATATTAGAAAAATACTCTTTTCCCAAGCTAATTACAAGCCTTGTACACAAGACAACATGACATTTAAAAAAAATAAAAAAATTAAAGAAATCTTATCCTGCTGTATGCACCTTATGCATCCACTTGATAAATCTGGGTGGTGAACCGGGGAGGGGAAAGCCAGGGAGACGCTTTGGTCTGGCTCCTGCAAAGACTCACATGCTTAATCCTACACACAGACTCACAGAAATGCTGGATCCATGCACAATACATCGAAACATGTGTAAGCATCTGGAGGATTGGGACCGCAGGTCAGGAAATGGAAGTGGTGGTTAACATCCTGGCTTTTGACTTTAAATACCTGTTTTGATTGCTAAACAGAGTTTCTATCGTGGATGCGTATGTTCTCATGCTCATGTATTACACAGAAAACAAACAAACAAACACAATTTTCCATATAATCCACCACTTAATGCAGCATTTCCTCAGAATTGCCATAATAGTGCTTTTGACATTGCATTGTTAGTAATTCTTTGCATAACAACAATTTTCCTCATCTGGAACCTTAGTGTTTTATTCACAGACCATTAAATGGCTGGCTAATGAGGAAGTTCCCTTTCTTTTGGGCAGAACTCTGAAAACACAGTTTTATTTTTCCAATGTTACTTAGGGAAAAAAGAAAACCCTAAATTTTAAGTTTCCCTTTCAAGTAGTGGTCTGAAATGATTACAGGTAAGGAGTACTACCAGATTCTCAATGGTTATGTGACTATGGTAACTGAGCATTGCTTTCTGTTCACAGACCTTTATGAACACAGAAATAATTTAAGATGTTTGCTGAAGGAAATGATGATGGACTCTAGAAGAGAAACTGCAGCTTAGATGGCTATTTTGGCTTTGGAAAACAGAACAAAAAACCCCAAAGAAAACTAGTGACAGAAATACTGTGTTGTGGTACAAGTTTGTTACTAGCACACCTTCTATACACACACAATAACTTGATGGCAAGTTAAAATATCTTCCAAGTGATATTTCATTCACTACACCACCAAGTGATATTTCATTCACTACACCACCCCGTTTCTAGAAATGCCAAAGCTTGCTAACACACTGATGGTACCACACAAGCAGAGGCAAGACAGACACAACCTGGAGATGTTCTACAATCCACCACCTTTTAAAGCAGTTCTTTTCTCAAACTCATTTTAACTGAAAAAACAAAAAACAAAAACCCAACATGTACAAGACAGTCTGTTTTGATTACAGATTAATAATACAAAAGTCTATGCTGTAGGTTAGTTAGTTAGAACACTTGATGAGCAAATCAATGCAGTGTGAGCCCCAGACGACCAAATGTAAAGTGATCCGAACTGGATGCTGTTGGGCACAGTGGCTGCATCAAAATGAGTGATCTCAGTGCTCCAAAACCAACGTGTTCCTTGAACTACAGGAAAAACATAACACTTTGAATGCATCTGTTGTCATCCAGCAGCTTTGTGTTTTCCACCACAGCACCTGCACATGACCCCACAGTGGTAACAAGCCCGAAGCGGCAAGTAACAGCACATACATGGAGCAATGAAAGACAAGGCGATAAGGGCCATCCACCGGAGGCAAAACATTTCATCACTGGTGTCGCACGAGCAAGGATCTGTATAGTCTCCTTCTGGATCGGACATACAGTGATAGAGCATAGTGTCTGCACACCACATACAGCTCACTCGATGGATGCAAGTCTTCACACGGTCTGGAGCATCCTGGCATTGACCCCGCTTGTTCTCCTCGTGGTTGAACATGTCCCTGCAGTACACGCACCGCGACCTCTCACCATCTTCCTTTCGCCTGGGCTTGAATTTGACAGGTTGAGTCTTTATCACAGCACCCTTGATATCTTCACCCAGGTCGAAGTCCGAGTTGTCTACATAAGGGTAAGTGTATTCGTGTTTTGAGGCCTCGCTTTTGGCAAAACGTACATAGGAGTCCATGTCATCAGGATCAAAGTTCTTTCCTCGTGCTGGGGCATGGCGATAGTCCTCATATCCAGTCATCCAAATCTTTTCCCGAGGATTGATGCGCACTATCTCCTCATCATCGTCTGGAAAGTTGACATGCCGGTAGGATCGCGGTACTGACTGTGGAAGTAGGGATGGAGATGAAGAGGGGGAAAAAATAATTTAAGCACACTTTGCTATCAGCAATCACTGTTTCCTAAGCAGAGAAAAGTCAGTATTTAACAATTTTTGTCTTTCCTTCTTTGTACGCCCTTCATTGTGACCCATCACAGTTTCAGCCTTTGGCTCAGGAATGAGTACAACTGTCACAGACCTACAGTGGTCTGCGTGCGCATAGTACAACATAACATATTAAATCATAGTGTAAAACCTTTTCTTTTTTTATAACTGGAAGCCATTTAGAGCTAAGTAAGAAGGAAAGGGAGAGAAAGGAAGGGGGGGTCTTTCAAGGATGCGGGGGGAAAACCAAACACCAGTCTTAGCTATGGCAGACACAGCCCTTTAGGTGGCCACACTGGGAAGAAATCTTACTTGTTCTAGATGGTAGTGGTCAGAGCTATAATGGTCGTGAAGGTGTCCACGAGTGCAAATTCTTCGATGTTCGCAGGATGCAGGGGAAGCCAGACTTCGCAAAGGCTGTTCTCTTTTTTGAGAGGAGTTAGAGGAGCTATCTGTAGCATTCTGTTTTAAATGGAAATGGGGGAAAAATCATCATACATTCAGCTGTTACTGAACACAGTATTAAAAGAGATATTTTGCTGCTCACTGACTTTATGCATACCTGCAATATTGGCAACACCTGACGGCAGGCAGCTTCATAAAGTTTCACATAAAATACTTGAAAGAGGCAGATCTGTTGCCACGCCATAAAAGCTGTCGCCACACACATGGAAAAATAATATGCCATAGCCTACCTGTGACATATTCACCAACACCACTCGTATTCACTTGGCATGTTATTTGTTATACTGGGCATTGCAGGATGATGAGCGTTTACACTAGAAGCTACCTCTGAAGAGCAAAGTTAAACTACATCATGCAATCATGTAAGTCTTGTGGGCAGACTCAGACAAAGCATCAATGTGTCCAGGCTGTACCCCACTAGTTACCGAGGCTACAAAAATACCGGCAATTTTGTTAACGTGTAGGCGTCCCATTAAGCCAAAAACTCCTTTACACGTTCTTCTCCAAACACTCAACAAATTCCAGTTCATCACAGACTACTTGAATAATCAGCTTTCCTTTAAAAACTTCAGTTTTTTTTTTTTAACTTGGTTTGTCACTAATCTCTAACGTGCAATGAATATTGCTTGTGTTTTTATACATTCCTGGCTCATGGTGACCACTTTCTTTAGGTTAATTAGTTACATCATTACACAACAATGATCATGAAAAGCTGAAATATCACGCAACAACATGCTGTTGTCAATACCCACAGCTTCTTAATATATGTATTTTGCCTCCTGGGGAAACACACAGTGGAGTACCAGTCTTAGCCATCCTCCCACCATAGCCCTTCCTTGGCTAAAATAGCTTCCATACAATTTCTAGACATTCAGGATTTTGCTGATTAATTTTTTTCATAGATCGCTTGGGCTTTTTCATATTACCACGAATATCAGAGGACAGCTAATAAGTGCACTAACAGATCAGGAGCAGGAAAAAAGAGCCTCCACGCACCACAATCAGAAGAGCTGTAACACTGCATGTGCCAAAAATATTGGTACTTTGAACTAAGAAAGATCTCCATTTCCCTCCAACTAACAAGCTGTGCTGCACCTACTACAAGTCCAAGGGAAAGGTTTACATTTGCCATAACAGTTAGAGACACAGCCTCAACAGTGGAGGAAAAAAGTTGTATTAGTAGTGGGAGAAGACTGGTTTTACCTGAAAAGCCTTCTCTCCTTTTCAAGAATGCACTCTTTAAATATTATTTTCCAATGAATCGTACTAGACACGTCTCCTACTCCAAGAATACAAGAACACTCATTGTGGGTATTTGTTTATTCTGAAAACAGCGCTCTGCAAGACTCTGTCCAAAGGTGAACACACCTTAAAGTATTACAACACAAAATAGGTGTTGATCCTCTTCAACCTGTATAGCACTTAAAAGCACTGAACTCCCAACTTACTTTGTTGAAAGCAAATATACAGATCTCTTTGCAGTGTGATGTAATGCCAGGCTGGGTTATCTGAGATACAACAAGCAGGATGAGTTTTGAATGGCTGACTCACCCATTAGGAACAGACTTTTAATGGCCTGTGTTTGTTTTGTTTGTTTGTTTGTTTTTTAAACAAGTATCTAGAGGCAGAACAACTCTTAACATGGTTAACACCACCTCTAAAATCTAACTGCACTGATATTCAGGCTCTTTTAAAAAGCAGTTTCATCAGCCCAGTCTTTGTAACTTACTAGACAAAGGCACTTCAAATCTGGGGTTTAACCCTTCAAAGCTAATCCTTGTGCCTATAGCTTCAGGTCCTACCCTATCTAGCACGTTGTGGGGACATTTCAAAAGAAAACAAGCAGCTTCTACAAGCAAATACTTCGTAACAACATTAAGCTTCCAACCTATTTAGAGAACATCAGAAAAATCAGGATTTAGTTACAATAGCCACCTCATTCAAGTACCTTTTTGCAGTGCTGTATGTGGTGCAGGCCCAGATGCCGAGCTGCAATTTAAGCTTCTCAGAACAACAGAAAGGCACATACCCCATAGCCTGGGCAGCTTCAGCCTGCAGCATGCTCTTAAAGTTAAACTTTGACTGACATGAACCAAAAAGAAGGCAGAGCCTTACTTAACACGGTGCCGTGCCAGCCAGCAGGACCCTTCACCTTCACTGGAACCTGAGCAAGGCTGAGCCCTGCTGGGGCAAGCCTTTCGTTTATTACGCTCCAAAAACATCATGGGTGCTCATGGTCAAAATAACAAAGCCTGGGAAAATTTCCCAGCTGAAGTTTGCACATACTGGCCTGCAACCCCCTCACCCTCCTAGATGAAAATAAAAATCCCAAACTGGATATAACTGCTAGATAATCTCAGTGGGGCAGCTGGGAGCTATAACCAGCCCTCCAAGCAGTGTGCTATTTGCTGCCTCTTGGGGAAGGCAGCATTTCTGCAATAGGCAATTGGAAAATAGGCTGTAGTGATTTTTATCTTGCCCGATTCTTATCTACCCTTGCTTTCCTCCACACCTTATTCTCCTTCAGACCCGGCAGGGCAACCGAGCCTCTGCTCCACATGTGTTGACATGGCTACAAAACCTGTTTGCAGCATACCAGAGAGACTGTGGCTCTGGCCTTTGCTTTCACCTTATTAAAAATTGCTGCATTTCCACATTCAATGTCCTCAGATTAGAGGGGCAGTTTGCCAACACAAACACTTAACCTAAGTGCCCAGAAAGGGAGAAAGCAAGCTATCCGAGACTAGGTCTCTGCTCACTCATCCGTAAAAAAAATTCATGCTACCTCCTGGTTGGTGACACTAAAGGCAACTGGTTGACAAATGCAGCATCTGCAGGGTTACCTTGCTGACCATTGGCTGGGATAAGCACTGTTACTTTCCAACAAGGTCCCCCATCAAAGCTTCAAACTTCTGTAGAAGAGAAAAGGCTCTTGACACATAGGAATGAATTGTTTGAAGATTGGGAAAAAAAAAGGTAGAAAATACTCCCCTCCCAAGCAGAAGGTCACCAATGAACCCCACAGGCTCCTCACCTGTGCTGGTGGGCATAGTCATCAATGATCTGAAGAGAGAGGTGAACAAGACGACAAGAGTTTTCTGACTGAACTTAAGTTATTCAAGGGAGTAAAAATGAAAGCTGACCCTGAAAACTTGCTTAAGAATCTCATAATGCTGAGAGACTGGATGATTGAAACAAACAAACAAAACAAAATTTTATCCCTAAAGTGCAAAGTGACAGAAACACCTTGATCTGACAAGTACAATGATGCACTCTGAGCCAGCTATTGCTGCTAAAGAAAGAGGTCTTGGGGTTAAAACAGACAGCCCTGTGACAGCATCAGCTTGGTGGCTCAGCAACAGATTAAAAAAAAAAAGCAGCAGCAGCAAAGATGATCATCAAGGCATTGCATGTATCTGCTGTGCTTCCCCAGTCTGCAGTTCTGGTCTCCCCTCCACCCTGTGTCCATAAGGGTATTGTCACCATGGTGAGCTCACAGAGCCACCATGGTCAGGACAATCAAGGATGTGGGATGGTTTCTCAACAACTAACTAAATAGCCTAGGTCTCTCCATTCTGGAAAAGAGATGATGGAAGAGACCATGAACATGGGAAGAGAAGTAGTATTGAATCGTGAGTCCCATGGGAATGTGAGTAGGAAGAGATTATTCTTCTGTTATCTTTCAGAAGAGAAGATCACAAGGTGTTCACTGGAAAAGGCTCAGGTAAGATTCAAACAGAAGGAGGTATTTCTGACGGAACCCATAGTTAAAATGTGGTTCAGAAAGCCATATGGAAACCCTCAGAGGAAAATAAGTGATCGAGGATCAAAGGCATGATGATGCTCAGGCCTTCAAAAGCATACTGTTCTCTCAGTACCACTCCACTCGGAGTGAACCTGGACTTGGTGACTGGTAAAAATCAGGCATGTTCTCAAAGAAAAGGCATTCTCATCTTCAGCCAAATGCCACTATGAACAAATGATGGCAAGACTTCGTCAGTGATGGAAGCAGGGAACAACTTATGTCCCCCACGACAAGCCAGGCTAATTCACTGATGGAAAAAAACATGTCCCAAACCATTGAGTCACTGGTCTGTCAGAGAAACACTGTCTTCCTCTAAAGCCTGTTGAAACCAGTCCAGCTCCAGTATTTGT
The DNA here is from genome assembly GCA_026212715.1 of Elanus axillaris. Lineage (NCBI taxonomy): Eukaryota > Metazoa > Chordata > Aves > Accipitriformes > Accipitridae > Elanus > Elanus axillaris. The sequence continues at coordinate 19,248,258 of JANZLQ010000086.1, read as the reverse complement.
TTCTGAGGGGAAACTATTGAAAACATGCCCAGTAGCCACATAAGAGAAATGAACCCAAAACTAAAGTTGTTGGAACAGGGAGTCTGGTAAGAAATTCTGTTTCAGCACGCCCTCAAATGCTTAATTAGAGAAATTTGTGCTGCACGTACTACAGCTTTGCTATTACTATGGCAGTCACAAAGTCTTGTGGTTTCACTGCCTGGATAACAAAATCATTAATCATGACCATAATAGTAATTTTATAAAACCTGTGCAACACATTTCCTTTTGCAAGTGAGCCGTACATATCTGAGTGAGCACATATGTTGCATGTTTGATATGGCTGTTTTGAGAAACAACACCAGGCTTCTACAAGTAAATGATTGCACTGTGATCATTTAAAAAAAAAAAGTCCCTGTTTCCCCCTCAGACTTTCAGAAGTGACTCATTAAATTAAAAAACCCCTAGTCATTAGTAAAGAAGATTATGTTAATCATTTACTGCAGTTTACTTCTCATTGAAATGGATTTGTTACACAAGAACAGCCGGCTAATCAGGTGCCTAAGTAATATTGTGAGATAAGCATCTGTTATCAAAACCAATGAGAAAAAGAAGTCTTCTCCTGTTCCTGAACTGGACTGATCACCTTGCCTCTAATGGCTTTACAGAATAGGTTCACCCCATGTGACGCAACATCCAAGGATGACTACGAAAAAGAAGATTCATCTCAAAATATGAAGCAATACAATCTGCGGCAGCTTGTCAGAAATCAGTTGCCAGAGGGAAGTTATGGAGCTTTGTCACTTGTAAATTCCAGAAGTGCTCTCAGCTAGCTAAAGCATTTGCAAGTTTGGTGTCAAAAATAATTGTGGGTCAAGCAAGACAGTGTTTTTTTCTCCCTCTAGGATTTTAATGGTTACATGAGGTGGGGAGGACAAGGGGGAATAGAAGTATGATGTTAACAAGTAGTTTGGCAAGTAATGGTCCTAAAGGAATTGAAAACCCATGACAGCCTGGCCTTTGCAAAGCACAAGCCCTCTACAAACCAACCTGCTCTCTATTGCCACACTCCCCTTTACTCAGCTCCCACGGCTGTGCAAGCCTGCTCACTGTATCACCCATATCTGAGGGGGACTGTCGACATGCAGTATGGAAACACAAAACTTGATGAGGGCTCAAGGTCTCATATTTACCAAGGTAGCCTTCTGCAACAGCCAAACCTCCTTGCGGTGCACCTGTGTTCACTTCAGGAAGCCTGGATATGTTAAAGAGGAGCCCATCGCCATCTCATCTTCTGACAAGACATGCCTGTAGTCCCCAGGACAAGAAATCCAGCACCCTCACCAATTCATGGCTTGAGGATGAGCCTGGAAAAATGACAGCCAGAAAGCTGCATCCTCCCTCCAGCCGTAGCCTGAACACCTTCGGCTGACACCTGCACAATGAGCTCCTTGCAGGCAGCCGGAGCCCTTTGTTTGTGTGCTCTGCCCAGGTGCGATCCCTTGGGAGACCTGGCAGAAGCCAGCTCTTCTCCACTTGGCCCTTTTTCATTCACTGGAATAAGGGAAAACACAGCTGTGCTATCAAGACGGAAAGGAAAAATGATAAAGTCGGCAAAACAGTACAGCAAGCGAGCAATACTGAGCTAAGGGTCAATCTGAAGTTTATCTGCAGAGCCTCCACTGTTTATGAACTTCACAAAGAGGAAGTCTGAGAGTTATTTCGGAGGCATGGCAAAGAAACTTCCACCCCTCCAAAGAAATTAAGATAAAATATAGTCTCCCAGAACTCCCTCAGCTTAATCTTGCCATAACAAGTCCTTCCTTTTCCATCCAACTTTTTTTTTAAAGCCTAAAGAGATATAGTACTTTTGAATTTCACAAAGAGGGGAACAGCAAAAATCCTAATTTTTGTCTCAAAACACCTTTTTCTCCCTTTTCAAGAAAATTAGAAGAGGAAACAGTTGACATTTTCCATCCACCTCTACGTGTGCCCTGTATACACAGGACAGCCCACTTCAAAGGGGGCTTAAGATTACTAAGTATCAAGAAAAAGGTTCAGTGTGAAAAATCTCTTAAGATTTGAGACTCCTGTCTCCTGAGCACACTGTTAATTTGTCAAGGCAAGATAAAGCCATAGAAGAAAATGCTTTTGTCAAATTTCTGTTTGTTTCCTATCACTGAAGACAAGACAGAAATTATATTGAAGAAAATGGCTTCCATGCATTTTCGAAACTTTTTGAAACTCTCAGCTGCTGGGGACTGCTGGAGCTGAATCTAGTTCTATTGCCTAGCAGAGAGTCTGAAGGAAAAGTTTCACTTTAGATCATACTCCAGTACAGTTCAAAAACAAATTGGCTGCACACAGCCATAACAATAAGCATGGATTCAGATTTTTCTAAAACCAAAACAGGGATATAATTTCTCAAATGTTTGGACTGTTTCCTAGTCATCACTTACACAAATACCAATATAAAGCGCAAAAAGCTAGCTAGCTTTACTGCTACCTTTTTTATTTTTAACTTTTGTGGTTATAGCTTTTAGTGCCAGAAGGATGCTGGTGGCTCTGCTGTCTTAAGTCAGCAAAACTTAAGCAACATTTACAAGGATTTGGTACACAAGAGCATCTCCATTAAGCTGATGCTAAACCTGCTTCTGGCATCATTGGTCAGTTCTGCATGGACCACAGATGTGGCTTAACAGCTCACTTTAAGGAGTGAAAAGAATATATGAGAATCAGAGACACAGTTAAATGATACGGCAAAGACTCAGATGTGGTACGGGGGAAACCTCAATGAGACTTCCCTGTTTCACTACTTGCGAGTGATACAAGGTATCAGGCATATCTCTGAAAAAGCAGGCATCTGAACAGATACAAAGAGAAATGCCTGCAAAACTCCGAGGAGGACTGAAGTAAGACCATACCCCATTTTGCTTGGACTCAGCCCAGAACCAGAGGCTGTGAGTGGGTCCACACATTTCCTTCCCATATGACACCCCTCACCTTGCCTGCACTGCACCACTGCACTACAGGACTGCTTCAATGGAAGGAAAAGTCTGTGCATCAGGTTCTTATAAGGGAAAACAACCTCAAGCCACAAGCCCCAATTACTGCAGCTACTCCCCAGGCAGCACAGCAATCCCACGGTAGAGTCGTGAGAGTGGGATGGCTCTGCCTACTCACAAGGCACTCATGTCCTCATCAATCTGGAGAACGTCTCCTTACCAGGACTCATAGGTTTCCTTCTTTGTTCCTGTAACTCCTCCTTGCTGTGGCCTGATTGGATTTCTCTATGCTGAGATGAGCCACATTGCTTCAGCAGGATCTTTATACCTAAACCTGGGAACTGTTTAAACGAACCAATTGCTTAAAACCATCTAGGGACAGAGGCAGGTTCTTCCTTTTTGCATAAAGGGCTCTGTTAATCTGTTTATGCCTTGGAAATGACATCTCGGTGCGGACTACAGCATTGTCAGGATGACCAGCTGCCCAATATTTGTGTTCGTACAGCTCCGTGAAGATTAGCAAAGCCTCCCTGCTCTAACAACTAATAGCCACGTTACCACAGCTGTCCTCTGCTAAAGCCATGAAAGACAGCCACTAAGGTCCGTAATGCTGTGGGGGAGGCGATGGTCCCTGCTTCTCCCTCCCACCGGTCCCATCACCTACTCTGTACACATGCTTGGGTGGAGAACCACAGGAATCCAGCCCCAAATCATTTTGTATCAGCTCACTGATGCCAGCTGACCACCCATATAGAAGCTTGTGCCCTGATGGCACAGGAGGGTCTCCAAGTAAAGCAATGGGCAGAGACAGTGGGGTCTGGAGAGGGAGGTGGGTGCCAGCTCCGCTTTAAAGTCTTCTGTCTTTGACCGGCTTGTCATCAGCGTAGCCACAATTAATTTGGAAAGCACTAGCTCCTAATTTTAAGATGCTAATAGGGAATTAAGCACATCCAATGCTGCTGAAAAGCTTTCCTTTCGGAAGATGGGTAGGGATGCTAGGAACTAAAGGAGAGAAGCTCAGCTGGGGGTTGTTAAACACTGGATGGGCACAGGGATGGGAAGAGCCTGCGCTGCTGCTGAGTGCAGCTGGAAACAGATGGCTCCACATAACTCATCACTGAATCTCAGCTCTTTTATACATTGAAATTTTCAAGGGTGGGGGAGAAGAAAATAAGATTGAAGGGAAGAAAAAATGCTAATGAAAATTAGATTAGCTAAGCTAAAAGAATCGGTGCACTCAATCGATCATTAATGTCTTTGCTATGTACAAATTCAACGCTTCAGCCTCTAAACTCAGCAGTGCACTCCTCCTATATAATACGCCAGGTTACAAATAGAGGGGAAAAAAGTTAAATGCAAACTTCCTACAGCAGGCTGACAGCATATTTTAAACAGTCAGTTAGGGGTCATTTATCCACAGTTATAAGCATTCACGTTACTTTAGCTGGAATTCATCACCAAAATAGAATCCAACAGCTGATGCAAACTTTTAAAATACCCTCCTCGCATGCATTGCGAATGTCAGGGTCTGCTTAAAAATGCAATGGTACTCATTTACTTCTGACTTCCCTTCTCCTTTTGCAGACAGAACCAGAGACAGATGAACTGCTTCCTATAATCACTTCTGATTTAATTTTCATAAAATATTTACGAGATAAGAGGCAGGCAGACCTTTGGCAAAACACATTAGGCAGGTGAGGGAAGGAAACAGGGCTATTTAGATGCAGTTGTTTATAATGCATTTCTGTACTGGGCAGAGGTCCATTTGACTCTGGACTCTTGTATTCTGTTGTTCATCCTCAGTTACTACCAGACACATGCCTGGGGGTGGAGGGAACATCAGCCCGCAGTATTTTGTCAGTTAGAAGGTTGATTTTTTTTTTTCTTTAAAGGGGCAGCCTGCCACTTTAAAGGAAAATTAATTCTTGAAGCCTCATGTAAAAGCACGTTTCATTGTTTAGCTTTACCAAACTCCTCCTTTTCCTTTCCAAACTCCAAAAAAAGAACTACCCCCCTCCCCAACCCCCAACATCTGAGAGGATGCAACCAAATTATGGTTAGACTGGCAAAACTCAGGTGCGCACTCCAAGCAGCCTGAACTCTTTGTGTTTTGGTTTCTTTTCTTTTCTTTTCTATGTGTTACATGAGACAACAGATTCAAACCAGACTTGCCAGCGTTTAAACAGCATGTGGAAATTACAGGGTCTCTCATGAACAGCACTGCAACATAGCCATTTGCCCTGCATTTCCAACTCAGCCCCCTTCACATCACTGCCAAGTCGGATGCTCCAGCTTGGCACCAGGAGCCAAATGCTTTCCCCCCTCTAAATTATGCAGAGAGGCTGGGATGCTGGGTTATGTGCTGGGTGGCGATTCCCTAACCCTTTCTGCCATGGCACAGGAAGCTGTCAATCATCGCTCTGTCCCCCCAGCCAAGGCTGCCTCTTTCCAACCGTGTTTGCACCCCGCACGGGGTCTGCTCCGTCTGTCACCTTCAGAGGTGGCATCCATGGCTGGGCGAAACACCTCAAATCCAGCCTGCGTCCCTGGTGCCTCCTCCGAGTGCCCTGGCACAAATCGTTTTGTTCGAACGCAGCAGGCAGACAGGTTGAAGATTACAAATATAGCTGCTTGCTGAAAGCGACTTCCTTAAGTTGCATATTAAAATAATGGAAAAGGCCATTTTCTGTCTTTGTGAAATTTTCAAGCACCTCACGGCTTAAAAAAAGGACTATATGCTTCAAAGGCTAACTACATAGCCTAGATTAAAGAAGGAACCTAACGGAAAACCATAGTAATATCAACTACGTATTTTCAAGGTAAAAGCATAACATTTGGCCATAACACACCCCCATCGGCACCGCCTCAGCTATCTTGTCATCTCCTTGTCTCAACTGAAGGATGAATTTTGCAGTAGCAACATGGAGGAAAATACCATAAATACTAAGCCTGGCTCAGCCATGAGTGCAAGAACCACCTTACTTGTACCACTGGCACAAGCATTGCAAAGGTCTCCAGTGAAGCTGTCTTGCAGAAAGTGGCATGATGAATATTAGCAGGGTGGCTGAGGTTATTTGCCGCCCACTTAGCCAGCCATGCTTAACGGTTTCCCTTGAGCCAGCACTTCTGCTTCTCCAGCCCTACAGTGAGCTGGCTTGAGGAGCTAAACCACCAGAAAAGTATTTGCTTTCTTTTATAGGGCTAGTTTTTGGTTCACTTCCCCAGGCTGGCTCGGCACAGGGTCAGCTGTGCTGGTAAAAGGGTGATGGTAGGAGCCTGCCTCTGCTCTGCTGGCTCTCAGCGGCTTTGAGGCTTACGATGCATCAATCAAGTTGCATCCCTCAGCTGTGGTTTCATATATGGTGTTAAAATAACCCCTACAACCCCATTCCTGCTCCCCCACACCAGCTCTGCTCTTGGCACATCTATGCTGCAAAAGCAAGGTAGGGGGAACCAACCTGGCTGGAAAATAACTTGCTTTTCACAGGCATCTTGCCTCAAATCAGGTCCCCCTTACATAATGCTGAAGAAATGTCCAGGGAACCACAGCTGAACAAAAGCAAGGCCAAAACAAGAAGGCCACAAACCCAGCCTGCAAAGCTCTGTTGACAAGCTGAGGTAGGCAAAACTGCTGTGCTGCAAATACAGAAAAGACGAGCTGTACTTGCAAACGCTCCTCCTGGCTGAGGGCAAGGGATCAGAGCTACGCAAGGGAGACAGCAAGGGGCACGGTGACTGCTTTTGGGAAAGAATAGCAAAGCCCACCTTCAGCAAGGAGTCCCAGGGATGGCTTTGTTGGCCGCCAGCAATTCCAGCTCCACCTCTGGATGCCTACCCTGCTGCAGCTCCCCTTTATCTGGGCTGCTTGCTATTGCCTGTGGGGCCATGCACTAAGTCCAACTAGTAACCTGATCTAGGTTAAAAAATAATCCTTAAAAAAAAAGGTAAAAAAGAGAAAAAGAAAAATCTCTTCCTCGTCCATTTTACTGTACATTAAGAAAGGGCAATTTCATCTTGGCTATATTTTGTTTCTGACACATTCGTGCCTTAAGCACACAAATGCACTAAAGCATTGAGCTCCAGATGAATTAAAAGGGAACACGCTCATAAACAGCTTCACGCTTTAACTCATCACATAGTTTAAGTACACTACTACACAGCCGAATTATTTTTTTCACAAGACAAACATGCAGCTAGCTGATTGCAAGTGAGAAATGGTGTTACAATGCATTCAGATCATGAATTCATCAACTAGAAACTACAGCTAGGGAGGCACCAGTCAATTCACCTTCAGACAAGGAATCCTACAGGCAGGTTTGCTGGTGACACTTCTCATGCTGAAGCCTCAGGTGACTGCATATTACAAGAAAACAGACTTTCAGTCATCTGAAGATTACTTAAATGAATGCAACTGTGTCTATACATAACAAAATAATTAAAGAGAGTATGAAACCAAAAGAGCTGGCTAAAATATGCTACCATATCATCATTTAAGCACAGGGAAAGGGGAAAAAGAAAGAAACAAAAAAAAACCTAACAAAAATCTCCTTTGAACTACTGGGGCAAACTGAACAAAATTCAATACTTAACTGGTGCACAAGTTACAACACTTAGAAGTTCTGGCAAGATACAGCTATAAGAAAACTTCCATCACAACAGAAGATCAAATTTCAGTTTCCTGCAGGATATATCCCAATCCCAGCACAGGACCAACTGTATTTGTATGTGGGAATGGTACAGAGCCAGAAAATACACTACAAAAACAGTCTTCAGAGGAAGAATTGTCACAAGAGAAATTGCTTACCCTCAGCAAAGCAGCTCAACACATGCAAGTCATTGCTATAATTAGCTACATTAAAACTACATGACAGCGAGACTTGGAAGATGTGATAACAATACAGGTATTTTCTGCTTAATAATTTGTTACTGAGCGACAGATGCTCCTCGCCTTGTCTTCACACAGACACCCCAAACGCCCCAAGCTCTTAGTAGGCTGATATTTGCAGGAAAGGACCGCTTCCCATATTTGGGCTTATGTGAAAAAAAACAAAACAAACACATCCTTTCTTTTGGGTCTGGTTTTGTGACAGCAAACAGTTTTCTGCCTCCTCCACAAAGTGCACACAGGTACCCATGACTGATGAAATTTCTGACCATGTTCCCATCATCTCCCTGCCAGCGCAGCAGTGACTGCCGGACCCTTGGGAAGCGCTGCAGTACTGGTTGGGTGATCCTGTCCTTGCCAAGCACTCAGGATTTTGAAGATTGTGTGTGTTAAGACAACCAGACTGATAGTTTGGTTTAAAAAAGGAAAAAAAAATAACCAAAACAAAAAAAACAAAGACAGAGGGAAGTTTTTACTGTTTGAAAGCTTTAGACTGAAACAGTGCCAAAGCAACTGAAGTTCAATGCATTTGGGAATTCTGTTAAACTGCATATTCCTGATCTGCAGCAAGAAAAGTCCTGCTTTGCCCACCAGAGATTGACTTGAAAGCAAAAAAATAATGATAAATACAACAAAACAATGCATAAATTGTGCAAGACCTCTCCTTCGCCCTCCTTTCTTTTAAAGAAAGCAAATAAAGCTTCAAATCTACCCCATGGTTCTCTCTCCTATCAGTTCCCATTAGCTCTGCACTTTTTTACATCTTGTGAATGTTATATACACAAAAAAAGTAAATAGGTTTTATGTTCTGTGCACCTCCACACCACAGTAATTTTCATATTTCCTCCTCTCCAGATGACAGGCTGTAAGCGAGCAAGGGCAATCTATAGGCTGAAGTAGACAGTATTTGCCCCAACAGTTTTGAAGGACTTAAAAGAGCAGCTGACATCCCATATGACAGTAGTGATACCTCCATCTCAGTGACAATTGTATTAAATTATCAGTGAGTATAGCTTGCTCATATTGGTAGAAAAAGTAAGAAAATAAATGGGTTAATTTCCAGCATCACTTAAAAGATACAGGAGGTTCTGAAGGAAAGGGAGAAACACAACACTATAAAAAACCTGGCAGCCAAAGGAAAACTTTCCACTTGACTTTCCCTACTGAAAAATCTCTTCGAGCATCATTATCCATTCCCACTGAGTGACATGAATTTGTTGTGGGCAAAGTTAACCTGAAGACAGACAGGGAATAAAAGGAATAAAAAGAAAATAGCCTTAAAATAGCTGGATATTCATGACCTTTTCACTATTTCAGTGGCATCACTCCTGCCTCCTGAACCCTGGCATAAAAACAGAAAGAATTTCACCAAGAAGCTTACACACCCTGGTATTAATGGGATGAAGAAAAAAACCCAAACAATCAAAATACAGATAAACCAGTGACTTCAGACTCCGGGACTACCTTGGTAGTCAAGTCTGCTGGAACAAATAAAGGCAAATTTCACAGCACTGAAGTGCAAAGAGCGAAAGCTGTGTTCAGACACGACAAGCAATTGCTAAGTTGGTATTGCACTGAATGCTGAAGTGTAGGACAGGGATGCCCAGAGCACAGCGTACAAACTGAGACACCCAACTATAAAAAAACATGAATAAATCTTAGTCCAGTTCATTGCTCAAAGCCAGGAAAGGCATTTTTTTGGAGGGAGGGATTTGAGCCTGATGGTTTCTGTGTGTGAATTTCTCTCTTCTTGGCAAGTACTTTTTTTTCTTTTAAAATCTGAATTAGAATAGCTGTGGTTTACAATGCAAGCCCAAAATCCAGACATCAGAGGATGTGGCTAGCAGCAGTGAACCCTTCAACTGTACATGCACGGCACAGCTGGCTGCTGAACAAGACGAATAACATAGGTAAGCCATGTAGTCTTATCACTGTGATAATCCTCTGATTGCTTTGCTCAGCCTCACAGAGCAAACGAGGAGGATTTGCTTGCAGTGACAACCTAAGCACCGCACCCTACCACCCCTGTAAAGAGCTCTGCTCCTCCAAAAGGCATTTTTTCCTTTCTGTTACTTTATCTTAGCTTTAAGAGAAAGGAAATTGCAGGCTCTTGCTGCTCCTCAATCCCTGAGCACGACTTGTGAAAGAAATAAATCTTGCAACTCAGTGCTTCTCTACTCTTCGGCAACATGATTTTCCATGGAGGGGTGGGACGAGAGATGCTCCAGTATCACACGGAACTTACAAATATATTCCAAAGGAATTGGACTGGGTTTCTACATGTCTACTTTAAAGAAAAAGAGCTACAGTGGTTCTTTAAAAGAACTATCTGAACGTGAAATGACCAAGCCAGCAAGAAAAATTAGATTTAGTGTTTATCTAGCTAACATAAATCTTATAAATTTTAATAGTGAGGCTGTAACACACTTGAGGCCCTCATGGGAGATAAAAGTAGGGAAAAGGTTTCATGGAAAGGCAGCAGGGAGAAATCTGTTTTTTTAATTAGGAAACCAGAAGAGATGCAAGGAGGACTGTAACATTAACATCTGCCACAATCTGCACCGCTATAGCACAGAATGGGTAATTGTGTCTGTCTCTTAAACTGTGAGCAGTGTCCAAGCCACATAACAAACTTCCCAACTTGAACATCCCCAAGCACAGGAGTACACGTTCATACTGAAAAAAAGGCATGAGGGGTGCAGGATCACTCTGAACACACAATTCTGTGGTGAAAACATGAGTCTGAAGACTTCTGCTGGGAGCCCAGTGTGAATCCTAGCATGAGGAGCCTTCACAGCAAAGAAAAGTGGTGGCAGCAGGATCTGTCCGCATCACCTTAGTGAAGCTGGAGACTATTTTCCCTGTCTTGTATAGTTGAGGAACTGAGGCAAACAGGCTTTTAGCCAGGAGTCTGCAAGAGAAGCAATGGATCAAGTCTAGGTGTCTTGAAACGCAACCCTGTAGCTTGCCCATGCACCTATAGATCATGCCTGCTCTACCTGCAAAATTCTGCAAGTTTCATTTTGAACAAAACCTAGGATTTTTTATAATTATTATCGATTACATGAAATAGTTATGATTGTAACATGCATATAAAACTTGGTAAGATTGGGTTTTGTTGTTTTCTCCCTCATATTCCCATTAACCCAGCAGGGGCCTGCAGTCCATTTTTACGTTCACGAACGAGAACTAACATGGGAGCTGCTGCTCCTCCTGCTAGTGAGTGTCTTTAGCACTAAAGCAGGCACAAGGCTGCAGATTTATCTGAAAAACACATGCGCAGCATTTCAGCTGAACCAGTCATAAGGTTTTAGCATGAACACCTCTGCTTTTTCAGATGGGTTGCTAAAAGAGACCATTTCAGGCACTCTGCAGACTCTGGAAGACATTGACCTTTCTTTCCTTGGATTCAATTCACATTTTTCACTTCATGGTCATGTGGGATTGTTATCTGTAATTGAAAGTAAAAGTGTAGATTAAGGAAAAAATTTTGCACAAGAACTCAATTATATGGCAAATTCTGTGGTTGAGGAATTACAGAATATATTCAGTCCCTATTAAACATTATTTCTGAAATGAATGTTAATTAAAGAAGGCTGAAGATGCAGGCTGGCTGGCTGAAGACAAACAGAACAATCTCAGACCATTGCAAAGACAATGTTTCCCCCAGTGGAGACAGAACGGATGGCTAGTCTTACTCAGATTGCATCTCTTGAGAGGACGATTTATAATGTACAAGACAGGAGAAATTTATTTGCTAACATATGGAAAACATTTATGGGCTCTACTGAGAATCTGGAATTAAAGAAACACAACTATATATTGTTAAAACTTCTAAATGGAGATTTCATTTAAGAAATAAGCATGTTCCCCTCAAGTCAGTGACATTTATTTCTATACACCTTTGCTTTCTGCCCTGTTACGTATGCATTTCAGAACAGAGGTTTGTACTGATTTGTCTAGTTGCTGTAGGTCTAATTCACATTATTAGAAATTATTAGAAAATTATTAGATAGCAAAGTCCCATTTTTAAAGATATAATCCATGCTTCAGAACAATGGATGGAAAGCATACGCCTTAGGGATGGCGCAAGGTACTGCTTCCCAAGTTAGGGTCTTGGCACTGCAAGTTACAGTGATGGGAGGAGATAAGGCTACTGTCACCAGCGATGCTTCCCAAGCAAATGCTCATGTATCTATCCACAGCTGCAGATAATTCACCCCCTTAAAAACAAGAACCCCCACCTTCTAGTAAAAGAAAATGATCCTCCATTAACACACACAATATCATAGCCTGAGGGAGAGCTCTACCTCTGGGGCAAACCTCTTTCCCATGTAAATAACTTGCTGGATGCCCAGAAGGGTTGCATGCTGGCTCATGAATAAACAAAACAGATGATGAATGAGTGACACACACAAAAACATGCACAAAATCACCATCCCATGGAGCAGTACTGAAGTTAACAAAATAAGAAGCAGTATTAAAGCCCTGTGTCAATCAGTATCTAACAGCTGTATCAGGGTCAGTGCTTATATGTAAGAAGGGTGGCTGTTTTAAAGCCAGTACCATTACATTGGTGCAAATCAGTGCTGATGTGCAAGATGAAGTTGGGGTGGCTGTCTGCAAAGTAGTGTAAGAAATGTGAACTTCTGGACCACTGTGGTTGATCAGATTGAAACATCTTCAAGGAGAGGCAGGACCTCGGGCCAAATATTTGAGGCAGCAGTGTAGCAGCGACGGCTGGGATTTTCAGAGACGGGTAAATGACTGAGTAAATGACTCAATCATGCAGATGCTTTTGAAAATTCTGCCACACGCAGTTAAGTTTATTCATGCATGTGTGGGAGAGGGGGAGGACTGTGAAGATTTTAATAACTACCTTAGGAAATAAAAAAGAACAAATGTACGTTCTCTTTAAAACAGAGTGGAAAAAAAAAAACACGACCCAAACCCGAAAAATCCACTGCTGTGGCTGGGGAAAAGAGTTTACAGGAAAGTTGTAAGAAAGTTTTGTGTGCAAGGATGACCAAATGGACTATGATACACAAAACAAAAAAGTGCAAAGAAAGAATGAAACAGAAGGTTAGTAATAAAACATATCACAGCCCTATCAATTTCTGCCAGACTAAAACCCCTCCACGCTTCAGTCTGTTATTTCTGGCTTATGCAGACTTCATACTCCACCACCACCTAACAGATAAAAGCGAAGTTGAGAGCTTCAAAGAGCTTAAAGACTGCAGGAGAAGGACAGACTTCATACCAGGAAAGCAAAAAAGAAGTAATGGGGAGGAAGATGCTCCTAAAGCCTTATTTTTGGACTATGATAACACACCCGCCCTGATGTGACAGCTTGACCACAGCACCACACAAGCTACGACCATCAGTGAAGTCCCTCTCACACTCTGGAGATCACACAGCATGCAGAGAGCGCTGCCAGGCAGGGCACAACTTGAGGTGTGAACGACTCCCTGGATCTCAACAAGGTGCTGACTGCAGCTGAGGTTTCCCTCCTTGCTAATGCTATCAAGTAGCTTGTTCCTCCTTTTCCGACACGCATCCTACCCATAAATATCTGCAGGCAGGGGGTTATCTGTCACCTCCCTGGGGTCAAGTAGGGGGGAAATCTCTTGCAGTTTTGGCTCTTCACTTTGAATGCAGGAGTTTGAGGGATTTTGATGCAGCTGGGGCACCATTCATCCAACTTTCCCAATGTAAAGCAACATCTACTTAAAGGCACAACTCGTTCCTCCCAGTAAAATGCACCCTACGAGTTTAAAAATCAACACTCAACCACAAGACTCAGCTTGTTGAGAAATGCGGAAGCACTTCCAAGTCCCTAAACATCAGCCAGTTGGATTTTAGCAAAAACGTCCTTTCCCATTTCCACAGACTACTTTTCACTGCTTTAACACTGAGTATTTCCATGTCCAATCCAGTGAGAGCTGGCACATGCCCACCCAAGGTACATTTCGATGGTCATCCCCTTTCTGACAAGCACAGAAGAGCCACACACACATCCAGCGTGACCATCCATCCCCAGCAGAGCACAGCTCGCCTGGTGAATTTAGGGACAAAACAGCACAAATCAGGAAACCGCTCTGGCTCCAGCAGTGCCCCCCC
>JANZLQ010000086.1:19223710-19234169 GCA_026212715.1 Elanus axillaris | reverse complement strand
CTCCTCTTGCCCCCCCCCCCCAGCCCATCCCATCCCAGTCCCTATAAATCACTTCTGGCAGGTAGTTGGGAAGCAGCTGCTAATGATAGTTTTGCTGTGGAGCGCAGGAAGTCACCTTTTAACCCTGCCTGCTGTTGTTTGTCTCCCAGAGCCGTGACAAAAGGACACATGTGGACAACATGCCAGCTGCTGGGAGGATCTGGTCAAAACACAGCAGGGAACCTGCCCTGGTCCCATACCAGCAAAACATCACCCTCAAAAACATGTTTTGGCTTTGGGTGCTTCCCAGTGCCCACTTTCAAACAGCTTGATGCCTGTCCTCAGTTTTTCCTCATTCACCCTAAAGATGCAGCAAAGTATCTCAAAGACAACTTTGAGTTTGCTGCTGCTGTGCTGAGAACATCCCACCTTCCGCCCTTTTGCTATCCAGTCCCCACCTGCACCACGGGACAAGGAGGGCATTTATAATAGAAGTAACGCATGTATGCCTGTGTGTAGGGGTTCGCAATTGGAGCTGAGCAAATAAATTTAATAAAGTATTCATTGTGAGCATCTTGTTTTCAGTCCATGGAATATCCATGATTGGATTACAATTTCATGTGATCTAATTTTTTTTATCCCATCTCTTAAAATGTGCAAGTGTAGCAAGGACAGCAGCTTCTTCTGCTTCAGAAAAGCTCCAAAACACATTTTAGACATTACCAGAAATTAAATACAAGCAACTCACTCCTACTTAAGTCACTGCTGGTTAGGTAGATGGCATGCTACTGTGCCTTCCTCCAGCTGAAAAACACTTGTTTGAACTTTCTACATTTCACGCATAGGCAAAGTTGGCTTTTGTTAACAATTGCAATTCAAAAATCTTATTTTCCTGAGTATGGACCTGAGTTGCAGCCACCCACTTGAGTTTGTGGGAAGCTTCTTAAGGACAGAAAGCAGTATGTGCAGAAAAGCACAAAAGCAGAAAGAAGTGTGTGCACCAACTCAGGCCAAGACACGGGAAATTTGTGAGTTATTATTCACTCGCTTCTAGCCCTGACAACATCTGCTCTGCCATGCTTTTCACGTGGTGATGGGAGGCCAATAGAAACCCAAGGCTTTAACTTCTGTAGAGGATATACTTCCATCAAATAAAACACACCCACTGGCCAAACACAGCAATGGCTGGAAGCCAAGCCCGAGGCATAAAAAGAAAACCCTTTCCAACTGGACCATGTAAACCAGAGCATAAAGGAGAACAACCTCAGGTAACATGTACTTACAGTGAAGACATCATCATCACCGACCTCTGCCTCATTGTGAAGTGTTGACGAGGAAGTTGTAGACCCTAGGAAAAAAAAAACAACAGCTTTTTAAACACATGACATTTTTACGCAACTTGTTTTTTATTAGCCTGGTGAACATTTGTATTCTCACAACTTTTTATGTTGTAGATATGTAAGAGGTGCTTAAATTAAGGAAGAAAAAATCATCTCCTGGTAGCTGGGTTGGAAAGGTAAAATCTGAAAGTGTTTCTTGACATACAACTGCATGGCTGCCAATGCTAATTAACTATGTTAAAAATAGCAGTTAACATTTCCAATTACAGAAGACTTTCATTTCTGATGAATGGTAAAACTACATACTAATCAGTGCTCAAGACCAGATCCTCAGCTGTCAAGAAACCATATCAGTTATTCTTCATGTATTTCCTAAATCTGGGAGGAAAATTACTTTTTATTTAAAAAAAATAAACCTCACTTTGACAATGAAGAGTCAGATTGAGTTTTTTTTCTTCTTCTAGCTTCAGAAGTTGTTATATATCATAGAGGTCTTCTCTGTTATCAGCTATTTCTCAGAGAACCACCTTGCCCCATGTAAGCAAAGTATTTGAAAGAAGCTGAAATGTGTAAATACCATAGACAAGAGCAAAATACTGGGGTGCAGTTCTCATTAATTACATGATAATCATCTGGAAAAGTGGGAAAACACATTTAAAAAACTTTCCTCCAACCTCTTTTCCCCACCCTGTGGGTGTCCTCCTCCAGAGCCGCTTGAGAGCCTGGTCAGCACCCACATCGCAGAGGGGCAGCGGGGAGGGTGGCGCACGTCATAGCTGGACTTGGCAGTAAATTTATGCTGTGGCTAGAAGGGGGTGACCCCTCTCCCTACCCCGAACCAAGGATCCCAGACCCCCTTCCGAGGTGGCTTCACCCACCATGAGGCTGCCAAGGAGGGTGAGTGCAGAACAGTGCTCTGGTGGGGGGGGAGAAACCCCACACCAAAGGCTTTTTTTTTTTTAAATGTAAGCCCACTGTTACACTGAATTAGGGCCATATCACATCCCTAACTAAAATAGTTGAACAATTTGTACCACCTTCATTTTGGAAATTTTTAAAAATAATGTGCTTTATATAATGCTATCCGCACCAGCCATGGCTGCTCTCAGTTGCCTCATCATGAAGATGTGCAGAGCTAAGTGTGAAAGCCCACTTAAAACACTAAGTAATGTGAAAAAGTTTGTACAATTTGCTACATTATCTTTAAAAGTAAAAAATTTAGACTGTCTACAGAGCTGCATAGGATTGCTGTACTTATGCACAAGACTTCTAAACTTCTGATGCTACAGGGAACAAAGTATCGGTTAAATATTAATAATAAAGGCTGCAATTTCAAGTGAAGTTTCAAATGCACATAGTTGTGCTTAATATTAACTGCTAAATTTGATCAACTACGTGAACAAAAAAATGAACAATAAATGAAATCCACTGCCCGATGCTGGGTGTGCACAAGCCAGTTACTGCTTTTCTTTCAGAAAGCCTTATTTGGAAGTTAAGGAGGAACACATTCATAAGGATCAGTATGTGCTGTTATTGGGGTAAATACAGATTTGCTGATTTTGAAGTATCTGAAATACAGCAGAACTCGATTTTAAATACCTCCACAGTAAAATGGATCAGAAAGAGCAGAACAGGAGTTGCGACATACCAGCATCTCCAAAATACTACCCAATACAGCTGAGTTATCACCTCTTGAAACTTTGCACAATCCCATGCCAATTATATAAAACATTACTTTTATGACTGAAAATGCTTCCCAGTTTTAGCAAGCAAGAAGAAAGAAGAAGGCCTAGCTGTAATTTGTTTACGTTAATGGCACAGGAAAAAGCAAATTAGTAACTAGTTGAGAAGACCCTTCCTCTAACTGATGAGGTATTTACCAGCATAGAACCCTGGGGGATTAATTCTCCCCCAGTATCTACCATTTCCATGTTAACACAAGGACAGGGCATCCAGAATGCTAAGCTATCTCATGGAGCTAACTAATGTCCTCAAAAAGAATACATATACATATATATATTTGAGCTAGTATCCTCAAAAAGTAACACCATCTGTATATAAAAACATCCTGGTCACAGCAGGTGAGAGGCAGAAAGGCTTTGCACCACTAAGTCCCTACATAAAGTGGCATGGTTAAAATAAATTAAGCAAAAAACCCATAAAGAATCAAATTTCATTAGAATAAAGTACTATTGAATTATAGCTGTATTATGATTGCCTGATTGCAATGAAATGCGAAAAGGAAAAATTTATGACAACTTCAAAGCACAGGCAATTCAAACACATTTTTTACAGAATTAAAAAAAAAACCCAAAACACAAAGTCTTCAAGAACTACCATTCAACTACACGGATGCAGACAAAACTAAATATTGCAAAAAACCAAAAACAAAACAAAGTTTTATTCAACTCCAGGCAAGAATTCATACTATGATTTAACAAAGACCCAGTAAGATGAGATTCGGCTACATATGAAGAAGAGCCTGGGCTGTCTGAATTACTATTGCTAGCGTGAAACCGAAGCCTATCAAAAAAAGCAGTAATAACAGACTCAATTATAATTAAAGGGGGGAAATCTGGACAGACCAGGCCAGATTGAAAATACTTGGACTGAAATCCCTTCTTGCCTTAACGGATGAAAAACTCAGTTCTTAAAAGCTGAGGCTTGCTCAGCACAGGGAAAGCACCCAGCTACACTCGCACATGCGCGTAAGAGACGCCCAAGCCCAAGAACTGATTTTAAACCCATCCCTCTTCCCAGCTCCATGACTCAAACCCCATTCCAAGGGTCAGAGTGGCTGCCACCGCGCGTCGCGGTACCTTCAATGAGGTCCTCGATGGCTTTCCTCACGCCTCTGTCGAAGGCTCGAGCATCGGCGGGGCTTTGAAAAGTGAGCCCAAACTTTCTGTTGTCGACTTTCCAGTGGTGAAAGGTGGGATTTGCCTTCGTGTACACCAGGTCCTTCTTCACAAAGCACTCCAGCACCACCTGGGAGGGCGCAAGCCCCAGAAGAGGAGGAAAGTCACTTTTCCCACCCCAAGGACGCAGCTGGCACTGTCTCAGCCCAGACACAAAAGCAAGCCAAGTCATGCTTCGTGTAGGGAAATATCCTTCCCTACCAAACGATGACTAATAAACACCAGACACTGTAATTGTTCTCATAACCATTGCACATTCATCTTTTGCTTGTGCTTTGAGTAGGTGCTTGCTCCCTACCCCAGGAACCTATTTCGGACCCAGACCCAGCATAGCAGAGTTTACAGATAGCGAGGGCTCAGGTGGAGGGAGAACCTCTTCCCTCAATTTTGCTCAACAGAAATCTTATCCACCAGCAGCAGATTTAGGAAGTGCTGTAACACTCCCCTCACCTTTTTTTCCTTCTCTCACCCCCAGCCAGACACCCATCTCAAGCTCTCCTGTGCCAAAAACCATCTCTAGGGTGATGCTCAGGGAGAACAGGAATGGCTTGTTAGTCTTACTCCATCCCCCAAAACCATAAGCACAGCTCCCAAATAGTGTCAAAAAAAGCATCCTAAGCAAAATAGTATTGCAAAAGAAAAACTGTACTTGAAACAGCTTTAAAACGCCAGTCTTCTTGAAAGCAAGATCATTTCTGACTCAGTGTTGCCCAAACACTGAGTTAGCAGAGCCTGTGCAGGTAGCGCTATTTTTAAGTCCATCTCTTCACAAGAGTGAATATCACAAGAATCAAATACATAGAAACAAGATAACAAACTATAACATCTAAAACAGACCCTGGAAATAGGGAAAAAGCTTTATTAATTTGACTTGTGCAGGTAAAGAAGAGAGTTCCTTTTTAGATAAACAGCTACCAGGAGAAACAGAGTGTGTCAATTCATAGGAGACAACTTGTCTTCATATTCTCACTCTGCTTGTTCAAACCTTGAACGGCATGCAGCATAAATAATTCATGGCTGTTTTAAAGGCTTGCACTCCATTACTCAGTGCAATGTGACTGGCTTCATGGGTTCTTTACACTTCAATTCACTTCTCACTTACCCCTGGTAGGTCTTAGAAAAAAACACAAGCCCTTTTTCAATCATCAAAGGGGGTCTTTGCACATGGGTGTTGAAAATTTACCTGCTCCTTCCAGGTGGCACCACACCAATCTAGATAGCAAAAGATGGCAATTCTAGATGAGGATGGGTTTGTTTTGCCCATTCTGGTACCATCTGCACATGCCTGTTTTTCACGTTTAAAAAAAAAACTTGCACAAGAATACAATAGCAATATATTTGGGATAATTCTCATTATAAGAACAGACAAAAGTTGAATGAGGGTCTATTACCAGTTTGTCTTTCTGCCTTTCACCATGGATTAGAAATCCACTTCTTCCATTGCCCTCTGGGTACGTGACCTTGCAGACGCCAACTCTACTGAGACCGCCTCCTTCTTGTGGCAACCATCCCCCACTGGAGTCATCTCGGGTCATAACCACAGCTTTGACTCGCACAATATAGCTGTCACTGCAATGGTAACAAAACAAAAACAAAACCTTTTGTGAGCATCACACAGTCTCATCAGAGCATTTTTCTTGAGGGGGGTATTTAGACAGCACTGATCTGGCCCCAACACAGAGTTTCTGCCCAGGATGGAAGTCCATCTTCCTGATGGACAGCCTTGACCACTCAAGCCACCTCAGGAAAGAGACCCATCAAAGAGCAAGTAATGAACCCATTGGGTTTCCAGATGTCAATATACAGAACCACCACCCATGGTCTCGGACACTCTTTCCTTCGTGCAGCTGAGGACAGGGACCAAGAGAGTGGGGTGAGCCAAGAAGCACCCCAAGGCCACCACCCACAGGGGATGCATTGGAGCATCAGGTCTCCAAAGCGTTGGAAGAACACGTGGAGCTCAAATAACCCATGAACAAGGCGTTTTAAGGTATTTGTTATCAAATTAGGGAAGTGAACTTTGGAAGACAACACTCAAATTCCTCTGTAACTGGGACACCCTTATGGGAAAAAACCCACATGTGTGGCTCCAGCTGGTACCTCAGACAAAAGGAGATGGGGACCATCTCAGCTCATCAGGACCATACCATGTCCTTAAACCAGCTCCACCAGCATTTCAAGGGGCTTTCAAAGCCGTCACATCAGAACCTCACAAGAAGCTATTCTTGAAGCACCTGAGATTTGGGGATAATCCAGGTGCCCATCGCAGGGGGTCAAAAAAAGAGCCCCACAGCAGGAGGCTCTGCTCACCCAGGCCTCATCCCAGGGTTTCCACAGAGCAGCTGCTCCAGGATTTGCTGAGGACATCACCAGGCAGGGAGTCATTTGGGAACAGAAAGGCCACTACAGGATGTAAACAAAAGCCATGCACTGTGCATGGGACACACAACAGACTCCAACCTAAAACAATCTGTCCCTACCCCAGAGCTGCTGGGAAATACCCAAGTTAACTTTTCTGTCCTCACGCTGCTGCTGAGTCCTGCCTCAGTGCAACCCAACACGTGTTAGATATCGATTAACCCAGGGACTGCTCAGGAACAGCGCTGAACGGCCATGACGCCCTCACAGGGAGGTCACCATGCCACAGCTAGACATCAACCACGCACGACCATGGCACCGTCGGCTCCAGAGCTGCCGAGACACCCACCAGCACCCACAAAGGTGCCACAGAATGCTCAAACCCAGACAAAACTGGGAACATCAACAGGGGCTAAGAAAAAGGATGCACAAAGAAAATCGCCCAGGAATTGTCCATCTCCAGGCCACCAGGTGAGCTCACCAGGAGGAGGAAGCTCAAGCCGCAGAGGGCTCCAAGAGGAGGCCTTTCAAAATTACAGGTATCATCCTTTAGGGAAAGAAATTCCTCCTGGAGGAAAGCTCTGTATCTGGACATTTTCCCAGCATCCTGTACAACATGACAAGAGAATAGGCCCTTTCTATCCCAAATTACAAGCAGTGGTAGTTTTCTTCATCCTGCACCACATAAAACTACCTTTTGTTTTCAGATGTAATTTTTGCATCACTTTTGTAATCCAACTGCTAATACTTGAAGTCTGAGTTCTCCTTTTTTCTAATACAAGCAGATTTTATTTAATACCTAAGCAAGCAGAGTCATGGATCCCACTTGAAAGCAGGTTTGAGGACAGACCAAGGAAAGCATCGAGCATCTTCTGAACAGAGATGCCTGGGACCAGCTAATCTCTTCTGCAGCTAGACATATCTCACAAAACACAGACTGTGATTTTCTCTTCACCGGCTTTATTTTATGGATACACCAACTTTCTCACTGGGCCTGCACAATAATGGCAGTACACAGATGCTTAAGGCTCATCCCCTATTGCTCTGAGGACTTTGCACTGGCTGACAAAAAGCTTTTCAGCATACTTAGATATACAGCCTGTACCACAGCTGACACATGCAAGGCATTCACAGACCTGAAAAACAACATTTTAAAGAATATTTTTTGCTTGAGTCCTTAAAGCAGCATCCTGGTACAGGAAACAGGGCAAGCGTGTCTATAAACAGATCCAGTTACCTTTTTATTTTCTGATGAAAATGCATTTCTAGATTTTACCAGTGGCAACTTTAACCTCTTGGCTTCCTGACAGTCAGAATTAAGTAAAATACTTCAGCTAATTTCCTACTGTGCAAAAATTAAGCTGCTTCCATCCAAGACAATTTTTGTTTTATCCTTTGTAACTTTTCCATACAGGCTCTAAGGATTAGCAATTAACAGATAAAGAAAAGGATCCTTTCTGGACTTCTTTTTAACTCTTATCACTTCTGGGGAACTCCCATTAAATTTCAAGCTCTCTTCTGAAGTCAGAACCACTCAAAAAGACCCTCCTTCCTATCCTTCCGCAAAAGTCATCCACACAAACTGCTACTTCTCCTTCCACACTTGGAAATTGCCACTGGAAATACAGGTCCCTGAGGGATTTACCATTCACATTTATGGCAGCAGCCTGAGCCTTTGGCTGTCCCAGAAGTACTGTTATCTTCAGTTACTTTCCTGCAGGAATCATCAACTTAAAGGAAAATTAAGAAAGCAGCAGCTACTCAGTACTTTGTGATTTCTACCAATTATCTGTGTGTTTCCATCATCTCTTAGTGATTCCTCTAGGCTCATAATTACATCTGAATACTAGTGGATGCCTACACATTAAATTTAGGTCCCCTGACTATTATCCCTACCCATTATAATCACATTCTGGCGGGGCACAGAGCCATACAGTTTTCATCTTTATCTGCACTGATACCGTGACCTATGGCTCTTACAACCTCTGTCACCACAGCCACTGATTTCACCCATGTGCCAAGAGAACACCACATAAACTTCATTTTTCCCATCTTGAAGAGCTACATTCTTAAATAGATCAAGCCAGAAAACCTAGTTTCTGTCCCACTACTATGGCAAGAAGACCTCTGCTCCCCTGTTAGAAACGGGCCTTGTCCAGCAGAAGGGTTCACTTTTGGCAAGGTAAGCAGAGCTCTGGCTTTGTTAACGTAATCCCTGGGCACGCTTTTCTGCACGATCAGAAGTCACCAGTGATGCTGCGCTTCCTGGAGAGCCCTGTGTCCATTCCCACTGGGCTCCAGCCTCAGGTGCATGTTTCCCAAAATGCAACCTATGCCAAGGGACTTAGGAAAAAGAAAGAAAAGAAATAAGGAAAGGAGGTGGTTAAGGCTTCTTCAGGCTTGACATCTTCGTTTAGTCACTGGACTAGGACTCAGAAGCTGCACATTGAATTTTCAAGGCTACATACCGCTTCCTTCAGTTTTCTGTGTCAAAATCTTGCCTGCCATTTCCACATCCACAAGCCTAGAATAGGCAATGCTTCTTTCCCTCATGCGAGTGTTGATAAATGCTTGGGAGGTACTCAAATATTTCAGGTCCATATAAGGACCTTGCTTCCCTAGTATAAAAGCTGTTTATTTTCTTTGCTATTTAATTTTATGCGACTGCACTGAGGCTCCGGCTAGTTGTAAGCTTTCAAAATCCTCAGGAGTAAAGGAGTGATCTGCAAATCACATATGCATGTCACTGCCGAAACCTTGGTGCACTAAAGCAGCAAAACAACCATGTTCAAGTCATTCGCCTGCACTTTTATCATGGCAACTGTGCAATTTGACTATTCCAGGAGAAATGGTTAATAAGGTATGTGAAAATATTTGGTCCATTCCCATTAATGCAACACTGATGAGGTAACGCAAGCCTTTCATATAGTTAAAAATGAAACAGCTAAAAAAACCACCCCGCAGTAGCCTTAGTTCCCCTCATTTTACTGGCGTCTTCAAAGTTTAAGACCACTCTAATTGTTGGGTTTATGGCCTACACGCTATGTGTTTCATGCAAACTGTTCTTAATTACATTCTTAAATGGAATACTTTTCTGTCTTAACCCTACAGATTTGTCTTCAACAGCCTTAAAAGCTTGAGAAGAAAGTATCTGCAGGGATTACCCAGCTGCATGGCAGCCAGCCAGCATGTTCGAGGGCTGCTTCTGGTTGTTCGCCTGCCCCACCCTGAGCAAAATACCATAATGAACTTGGGGAGTAAAGGTAGCGCAGAAAACCACGTGCTGTTTTTATTGGAAGGAAGAGAGCCATTTAAAAATTGTAGCTTGTGGGTGTGCATACATATCTATAAAAAAATTTTTTTAAAGGTGCATGCGTGTGTAATTGCTACTCTGAAGGATATTGAGAATTTTTCTAAACAAGAAGTGACTGCATGATTACCTTTGCAATAACTGAACCATGGTTGCATTACCTATAGTCTAACTTTTACAAAGCATTTGTGTCTACGAGACAAGTGACATTTAAGGCAGATAAAAAAGTGCTTTCCTCCAGCACGCATGAGCCGCATTGTTAAGTGCGGCCGACACCATCCAGCCACATCACTTACAGCAACTGCACCACAATGAAACCAGTGGGGGACAAAACCCTGAGTTGTCTTGTATGCCTGGTGTGGGCTTACAGCTGCAACCCCGCATCCAGGACTAAACCGCAAATAATTCCTTCATTAATTAAGGCTTTAATTTTGCCAGTGTCTTTGTAAAAGGAGAGTCGAAGTACACACCTCCCTTCCACCAGCCATTCTTTTCCACTTTGGTTAAAATGCAGCAACTGCAAATACCATGAGATGTCTAAAAATCCCGGGGGG
>JANZLQ010000086.1:19191400-19223700 GCA_026212715.1 Elanus axillaris | reverse complement strand
GGGCACGGGGCGGGCAGTAGTCCAATTCATCACATTTAGTCCTTTTTGAGTCACATTTAGCATCTAAAACACTTCCCAGACACGTTCCGTAATTCAGTAATATTTTTTCCTCTAGCCAGGCTAGTTGACCATAATATAAACTTCCACGCTAATGCAGCCATATGGCACTTCAGTATTTTCCTCCCTTCCTGACCTTGCAGCTTACAAGGCCAGGTGAGATTCAGTTCTCAGACAGAAAGGTAATTGCATATAATGGGTTTCAAACTACAGACTTCTGTTTTTAATGCATTGACATTCCCAGATCCCACATTTCAGGGAAGAGCCAAAAGGACAGCAGGAGGGTGCAAATTCAACAGCAGCAGAGGTCAGGCCATTCAGCATGGATCCATGTAAATTTAACTTTACAGTTACTGGGGCATAACCTGTCTTTAGCTGACCTGGATGTTTTTCACTGTGCTCTTCGTCCTCTGTCCGTGCCTCAGCAAGTCTGACAACTGGAGTTAAAGCCATCCTGTTCTGCCCAGGTGATCGCTACAAACTACATTGCAAGGATCCTCTCTGGAGCTCATCCCGCAGCGCCAGAAAGCAACGGCAGTTTAATAGCAGTCATGAATAACGGCTATTTTTGGAGTTCCACTTTCTTGATCCAATGCTTGGTTCTTGAACCTTCCACCAAGGATGAAGTACCTGCAGATTATAACCAGTATTTTCTTCTTCAAAACCCTAGCTTTTCACTTTGTTAGAAAGAAAACGTGTGTGCACAGAGTTACAGCAAAATAAAGTTGCTATTTTGATACCATTTAGATTTCTAGCAGGTTTGATGCTTTTTCATGAAATATAAGCAAGAAAAAAAAGCCATCTGCACCCCTCTGGTCAGATCCAACGTTAAAATGGAGACTGTAGAAAAACATGGAATACCTCCCAAAAGTTTTCCTTGCCCTCACCTCTGTGTCACACCAGGAACACAGAACCACTGCGCCTGTAATCCATCTCTAGTGTATCAAACTTGCAACCTATATTCTTCTTTCAAATCCAATACTGCCAGAATAAAAAGGCATCTTGGAAATTTTGGTTTCCACCCAGTCAGAGTAAATACAAGACAGTTCAATCTCCACATGCCTTGCTCCAGAGATGCTGGCCAAGTCCTGCAACATGCCTGTCCTGGAGTACTTAATCTTAAACCATTATTAACCTTACGAGCTCAATTTGAGGACATTTCTCTCTGTCTCAACTAAATGAGATAACTTTGTTGGCATTTAGCATTTCCTCCCAGCTTCCCCCTGAAAACAGAAAGGAGTTTTCTCTTCCAACTCCCTAGTTCACGCCTGGCTGCTGAACTGAGTTTGGCAGCAATGTGTTCAGCTTGTATGCTGACCATTTCAGGGGAAAAAAGGGGAAAAAAAGAAAAAAAGAATTAACTCCAAGAACACTGTTAGCCACAGCAGCACAGAAGGTGGAAGAGGAAAATCCTGCCCCAAAGGAAGCACTTGTGCAGGATTTGGAAATCACTGCCAGTAAGTTATAAGACATGCACAGTCCTACCTGCACATCCCATAAAGCACCCCAGAGAAGTAGTTTTGCACAAAGGTTAAATCACTGCTTGGGATTTTCCTGCTGGTTGAGTACTGCCCAAAATCTCATGTGCACTAAAAAAACCCAACCCAGCAGGGTGATCACTCCAATGGACTATGAGGGTCCTAGATGCAGCAGGGATGCTCAAAGGCTCAAGTGCCTTCAATCCTCAAAAGTTTGCCTTCCTATATGACACATGGCCTCACGCAAGCAACACAGCTCCAGGAGGCTGGAGCAAACCCAAAGTACCATCTTTTGATTTCATTTTTCTTTCCTTGATGCCCTTCTGGGTTTAGAGTAGCCCCAAACACAGAATAAAGAAGGGCCAGGTCCTCCACGGCCAGTGCCCAGCAAGCCTGGGCTTGTTTCCAGCGCTGCAGCTTATCCAAAAATCCTTCATAGGAAAGATTAATAGCAGTTTTTTTTTTTTTTCATACGGAAAAGGACTTCACAAAAAAAAAAAAAAAAAAAAAAAAAAAAGACACCTGCGACAATCCAGCCGGCCGCCTCCACATCTCCCTTAAATGCTGAGGCAACGAGGAACAAAGGAGCCCTTTCAACAAAACGTTTGTTAAACATTTAAGGCTGATTTTATTGAGTTTATGAGAAACAGCTCTATCCTAACTTTCTCAAATGGGATTTCATAATCCCATAATTATTTCAGATCCTTCCAGGAAGTACATGGAAAATTCATTTTTAATGAGTTATATATTATGTATGTATATTTTATATATATATATGTTGTAGATGAAAATTTTCTCTTCTATATAGTCATATATTTTATATATGTATGATTTTTTTTTAAATGACACATACAAAAGCATTAGCTTCTGCTGTGAGAGTAACTCTCACAGTGTATTTTTACAATGCAACATCCCAACAAATTTGGATGCACCAAAGTAAGGGACAAGAGCAATTTTCTGCTGCAGATCCAGCCCTTGGGCCTCACTCTTATGGATCTGGTGTTAAAAACCATCAGGGTTTGGCACAGGCAGGGTAACAGGAGTGCTATTCACACAGCTATAGGGTTGAGTGTTTTAGTCCCGCATGAGCTATACCCATTTTTTCAGCCAGCATAACCTCTCCTCTTGCACCAGGCCTGCCCAGCAATCCCCACAAAGTGCCATATACATGAGCAAAACCCCAAACAAACCAGCAGGCAGCTTTTTGGGGGAAAAAATCAGGCTTGTAAACATGCTGATGGGCAAGTGAAGATCCACTGAGACAGCTCAAGCGCACGAGTTTTAAGGGCTATCCCCAGAAATTAGCTTACTACACAAACAATATTGAATTAAAATGAAAGTCTAACTGCATCAGGGCATATCAATTTACTACTCATGGCCATATTGAAGCATCTATGCAATACATTGTTGAAACTATGTTAAATTTATGGAAGCCCACAGCAAAAGTTGTTACAAAGACACTCCCCAAATTACTTTTTTTTCTACAAGACAGCCATGACACCACTGGGACGCATGTTAATGACAAAACTTTTAATGAGCAACCATTTAATAAAACCTCTTAAAAAAAAAAAAATCAGTGAACCTCCTTCTCACTGGAGAACTGAATTACCTCAGGACCAGCATGAGGTGGTCCTCCTCACAGCTTTGCACAGTGACTGCTTTCTCAGTGACTGCAAATTACAGGTTTGGTGTTTATTAAAAAAGAAAAACCCAAAACAGAACAACCCACCCCCCCAACTAAAAAACTTTTATTCAGAATTGTTTAAAGGATCAATTCTGCAACAAATTGTTATAGTTGCACATGTCAGTACATCTTGGAAAGTTGTAAGGAATAGCAAAACAAACAAACAAAACCAAATCAGTTTAATAAGATAATGCGTTTAAAGAATTTACTCTGCAGCTCATGAAGCCAGCATGCAGTACAGGCAAGAGTTGCACACTCAAGTCCTCCTATTTTTGTGCAAGGGTACAAAATATTAACCGATCTCAAGGAAAGCTAATTAGTACTATCATTTACTGTAATGAGAAAGGAAGTTGCTATTGCATGACAGATGGTATTTGTTTTATATCACATGCAAGATAAGCAAAAATGACATAAAAGCTTAGCCAGCCAAACAGGTAGTTACATGAGATCTGCATCCTGAATTGATTTCCACTTCCTCCCTCCCTGCCCCCCTCAAAGCCACAACCAAGTTCTATGTTAATTTTTTTTCTAACTTAATACTTACCATAAACACTGTTATCCTATGTTAGCTAATGAATGGTGATATTTAGCAAAAATAAGAAAACTAACAAGCACAGGAACTGTATTCCAGCTTTCTAAGTTTTATTGCCCTCCTAATTTTGTAAAATGAAACTAGAGACTTGATACTGCTCGCCAAAAATTAGAGAGGAATGTAATGGACAAATCTATTCAATTCACAAGGGGATGCTGTTTCCACATAACTCTCTTCCCCCTCCAATGAGTTTTTACTGTCACGTCGTAGACCGCTGTGATGCCCATGATGACACCAAATGTGCTGGCCAGACAAGGTATCCCATTACTCCTGTATAACATCACGTTTTGCAGATTAAGTGCTACCCATCCTAATGCAGCCATATTATGGTGCAAGTGAAAATAACGCAAGGCGTGCTTATCTTCAGCTACAGAATCAATGATATTCTGGACATAAAAATAAGTTATTATGTATATGCATATGCAATATTTCTAAAAAAATTGAAATTTACGAAGCAAAGGAAAAAACCCAACACCAAAACCCCTTGCTCACCCTAAGCAACTTGCATTTTCCTCCACTCTCCTCCATTCTGATGAGTGTAGAATGCAACTATATTTATCCCCCTGTAAACATCCTCCGTGACAGGTATGATACAACTACAAAGGCTAGACAGTATTTTGCAAACATAAAATAAAAATTCTGTGACTCAA
This sequence comes from Elanus axillaris, assembly GCA_026212715.1. Taxonomy (NCBI): domain Eukaryota; kingdom Metazoa; phylum Chordata; class Aves; order Accipitriformes; family Accipitridae; genus Elanus; species Elanus axillaris. Next base: position 19,219,239 of record JANZLQ010000086.1, on the reverse strand, counting down.
TTCCAGCTGACTCTATTTCAGTGGAGGGGTAAAGGAATAAGCAGGGTAACTGTTGTCTAAATCTAAAATGTTTTTATCTTTTGCCAGGTTAATGCATTCAAAAAACCACCACAGAATAAAAAGATTACATTAACTACATCAAAACCAGCACGCACACTGAGTTTGCCTTCCACCCCTCTTTAAGACTCCTCACCCCAAAAAGTGTCCATGGAGAGGGACATCAAGGGAAGCAGCTTCCCAAGCAGCATCTATTTTCCTCTCAGTATTTAAGAGAGGGTGCACATTAAACCATTACTTCTGAAAAAAATAATATGTAACCATAAAAGAGTCTGTGTTTCACAGAAGTTATACATATTCACTGATGAATTATATACTGATTTATAAAAGATTCAGAAGGGCTGTGGGGGCAGATTGAAGGAAGCAGAAGGAAAAAAAAACCCAAACCAAGAGCAAAAAAATAGGAAATTATACACAGCGAGAGCACACACACATACCTGCTGGGGGATGCCATTTCCTTTACATTTTACACCCTGATTGCTCTGTTTCACCATCATTGCCACCACCAGCCTCCCAGATCAGTGTTGGCTGCCCCGCGTCCCAGCTGGCTGCTGCCGAGCGGCTTCCCTCCATGCGTGATTCAGTCTCCTTGAGGGATGTGCTGCATTGTACCGGGTGAGTCATCCCAGAGGTATTCTGCATATTACAGCCCCGGTCGGACCATTACTCATTCCCAACATCCTCCCGGCTCGCAGAGCACCAGTGCACACACGGACCAAAGATCCTTGTTTCCCCACCCCGGTTATAGGCTGGAAAAAAATTAAAATAATTACAATACAACCACCGTAAACTAATAACGGGGGCGTTTAGCAGCAGCTGATGGAGCAAATGAGCTGCTGAGAGTTGCACCAGACCGGCGGGCGCGTCACCCGCTTGCCCAGGACTGCAAACAGGTCCAAAGTTGAAAGCGGGCGTCATCTCCTCTGGTAACCCTGACTGCACTTTATTCCCCAAAAGCTGCTAACACAGCGCTGGGACCAAGGGTCCAAACAACTCAACAGGCTTGGGGGAAGCACTCAGCCTCCAGACATGCCCGTCTCCATTGCAGCTTTTAACAGGATTTTAAATATTTCCCATCTGCAACAAGTTGGTATTTATAAATATCAGCTATAGGTCCTTGTATACCATACCTTTGCAGGCAGCCCATGCGACTGAAGTGCCAACACAGCAACATCCTTACACACGAGCTTAGTTTCAGGCAGTTGGTTTCAAGCACTCCCTTGCTGCTCAAAAACCTGCATAACCGCTTTAACTCCTCACTCAGCCAGTGTGTCCCCTCCCCAAAGTTATATGATCATCCCTAAATGCCCTTTCATTTTTTTAAAGCTGAAATGTTGCTCAAGAACTGCCTCAGCACCAACAAGAAGAATAAAAATTGTGACACTGGGGGCTCTGAAAGCAGCTTCTAAAAATACTTGCCCCGTTTCTGAACTAATCTACACTGATGATTAGGCAGGAGGGGGGAAGAAAGCTAATTTAAGTGTTTCCAGGCTCAGCTACTTCTGCCTTCCTCAAAACCAGACTGTTTTAACCTCAGTTTGGGGCAAAAATGCCTTCTTCCCTGGACAGAGAACGGTGGCTGAGGTGATACTGCCTGAAAGCACCCTTTAGGAAAGCTGCGTCTCCATTTTGCAGACATAATAACCTAAAAATCACACACGCTCTTGAAAACTTCAAGCTTAGACCACAGAAACACCAAGCTCAAGACCAAAGCTTGAATGCAGCTTCAGTGTGTAGACACCAGGCTTCATGGAGGACGCTGAGGACATCCTGAGCGGCCAGGACAGAAGCATTTGTTCGTTGCTTCTCTCCAGCACCCAGCGAGCACGTGTGCAGGTGTAGCTGCAGGCACCTTTTTGCAGCTTGGCTGGATTTTGTCATGACAATGGTACCAAGCCATGCTCCAAAGCCACGCTGAAGGTAATAGACAGCTTTTTAAGTTTGTTACCATGGGATCAAGTGACAGCTGCGTTTGCCCTATTTCAATATACAACATAAAAAGGTCCTTAATTTAATGGGCAAAGGGTACTCCATTTTGGTAGAAGTTAATTTATGAGCACTGGGTAACTCATTAGCCAGTCAGAGCATTGTGTTATCCAAATAATTTTTTTTTTTTAATTTTAATTGCACATCCCTAGTCCACAACTCATCCTCCCAGATGTGCCATGCCAGGATTTGCTGCCTTGCTTTCCTCTTCAAGGTCTGCAGCAAAACTACTTTTACCCTCAAATGCTTAACACGGCACCCATCAGCTTTGTCCTCAGCTGTCTCCAGCAACAAGTCAGCACACAAGTCCAAAGCAACGTCAGCCAGAAGAATTAAAGAAAGATGCCTGGCCTTTTCTGCAGCAAGTCCAGTTTCTAAAGTTTTTTTCTCCCAAGGGACAGGGGAAGATGAAATTAACCTCCCAGTGTAAAACAAAACTATCTTTGAATAAGCCATGTGGTAATCATGTTTTTGAAACAACAACTTGAGTGGTTACATCTCCCCAAAATTTCCCTGTTGTCTTGCCTTCCTACTGCTCTGCAGACCAGCCTGCCACTGGTCCTCTTAGAAACTCAAGGCACAGCACACGGCGAAACTTGGGACTGAGCACCAACATGAAGTGGCTTACGGAGAAGCAGCATTAACAAATATGATTCCAGCATTACACATCAAAAGATGGGCTTACATGGAAAAGCCATCACACTGTAAAGCTAACACAATTTCGCAGCTGCTGCAGGGCAGCTCTCAGCTCACATGTCTGGGTTGAGGAGTGACTTGAGTATTTTCTGCAAAGTCACCTGTCTGCTGGTATGCCAGGATCATGGGCAGGTAGGGAGAAACACTCCACGTGTGAAAATGCAAGACGCAGAAAAGCTCTCTGTTATAAATGTTACAGCATGCTCAATCTATATGGATGCAAATAAAGCCCTGGCCTCCTGTCTACACCGAGAAGTCGTTGCATCAGTCAAAAAGAACCACCACCACCTAATTCAGTTGGCCTCAAGCCCTGCTCCCAAAGGTTTTCTCCAAAGGGAAGCAGATACTAAGTGACTGGATAGTTCTGAGCATCAACTGAATCACTGGTTGGGTTCTCACTTTTGCAAATATTCTTTAAACTTGAGACTAAGCTAACAAACGTCAATGCCTGGGTTGGCAATGCTGCCATGCCTTTTTTTTTAATCATTATTATTTTTCCCCTTACATACTGCCCGGTCCAGTACACCTTAGCACACCCATCCCTACTCACTTGGTGCTACAGTGAAATATCCTCCAAAGCTTTTGTGCATTTCCTAGCTTGGACTGGTGAGTGGCTGCTCTAATACATGAACATTTTCCCCAGTTTCCAATGGGATACCCACTGCTACAGGGTTTTGCTATTAGAAATCTAAAGTAAACATTGCAACTGGAGAGCCAACAAGGCAGTGGATCTCCTTTTTGCTGCCTGCTGGCTAACTACAAGCACGGTTCAAAGAGCTGAGGCTGTGGTCAGAGCAAGAGGAGCCCATTTTCACTGTAGCTTCTGGAGTATTTGTGATTAAGAGAATGAAATTCAGTCACCTTGTTAATACCCGTCATATTAATGGACTGAACTTCTGCAGCAAACATTAACACAGCGCACAGGACCAAGCACTGACAGATTGTGAACCAAGCAAAAAGATGTTTCAGTGCATAATTTTTGTGCACTGAAGGCTTCCAAATATCTGCAGCCCCAGGTCCACATAGGACATGCTGAAACTTGTAATGTCTCATCATCTGTGAATGCCAGGCAACCTACCTTAGGTGTAGCATTCAGAATTTACTATAGCAATATTACCTAAACATTGCTTACTGTGCCTTTTGAGGGGTAAAGAAGGTTGCTTTTCTCCATTTTTGTTTTAATTAAAAAAAACAACAACAACAAAAACCTCCAAGCTCCCCAAAACCCCAACCCAAACAAAAGACTCTATAGACAGGGTTAGTGAAGCTTTTTGTCCAGCACTTCACAGACACCCATTTAATTCATGATGCCCTTGTTGCCCACAAAGTTTTCTTGAATGCAGCATTCAGTCAAGTGCTGCTGTAGGGAAGAGCTGGAAGTATAGCAGAAATAGGAAAAAGGGCAGAAAAGCTGATCCTTAGGAATGCCTTCAAACCTTTCACGACGTGCTTGGCACTGCTGAATATTCAGAAGCACTGAAATGCTCCTCCCTACCTACCATTAACATGCTTTCCCTATCTTCCAGGAAACTGGCATAAGGCTATGCCATGCTGCACACCTCTGCCAGCACAAAAGCAAGGTATTACTCAAAGTACAGCTGAATAGCCCTTCAGCTGTTGAGGAGTCTGCTGGGGGATAGATGGTCCATAAAAGCCCACCCAAGAGCAGTTCTGGTCATGGCACAGCTCAATTCTGCTTATGCATTTCTCAACATTGACTTCACTCGGATCTTAAGCATCACTGAGCCTGATGCTTTCCTAACACAAATGCACCCTGAGTACTCCAGTAAAAATAAGGAAAGAGGAAAACTGTAGTATTTAATCTCTTGTAGACATCATCTGATCTGAAACAGGGAGGATCTATCGCTTTTTCTTTTTGCAGTTGGCTCTGGCAAGCTGCAAGCCACGAGCACAGTGGGAGCATCTTGCCATTAATGCCCAGCAGCAATTGCTTTGCAGCTTAGGGCCCAGGCTGGAAGGCCATCATCCCAGCTGGACTAGTGCTGGCATCCTTTTGGCACCAGATCATTATATATAGTACAATCCCAGGTGCTAGCGAAGGCACAAACTATTTATAAATTACAGAGATGCTAAATGAGCATGGCAAGTTGGAGGCAGTATTTTTTGCCATTTCCAAAGCATGCAAACCAAGGCAACTCTTTGTATTTCAGTTTTAAAAATTCATCTCCAGGTGACTGACAGCTTGCAACAACCATTTTTCTTTTCTCAGTGTTTTAAAGCTTAGGCCTCAGACAGATATGTCATTCTCATAGATGAATGGACCTTTGTACATATGGATGACAATAAAAAACGGCCCCAGTATAGATGGGTATTTCCATCCAGGATACAGAAAGGTTCTGGGTGGAGGCCATATGGATTTAATTTTCCTGCAGACAGATCAAAGGAAAGCTGCCGTGAGCATCTTACTCGACTCCAAATAAACATCCATGACCAGAAAAGAGGTTACACAAACGACATGCACCAAGCTCCTCTGCGCCAGAAAAGCCTCATATGCTTTTCTTCTAATTAAATCCTTCCTCCATAGCTCCTAATTGATACCTGGACAAACAGCTGTAATATACTCCAGGAAGTATAACCCTGTACTTTGCTTTAATTGTGTGACGTGGACTTGATCATTACAGAGCAGGCTACAAATTTTCATTTTCTTGATAAAAAACTGGTAACAAAAAAGCTAGTAAAAACCCAAGACCTTCCTCCTCCCTTTTTTCAAGCTTCAATACTTAGCTCAAAGGAGAGGTGCTTTTGATGTCCTGCCTCTCACGGTTTGCATCTGAATTTGTTTTTCTTACACCAGTATCGGCATCTCCTAGACTGGTCAGACAGCAGAGCTCAACTGCTTTTTTCAAGTCATCTGTCCAAAGAACTCCTCACCTCTATGAGCCAAAATCAATCACTGCCACGGATGGATTCATACCTCTGACCCCCTGAGAAAACCGATCACTCACAAAACAGGTTGAAGAACTTGACTTGACTGGTTGTTCCTAAATCAAACTTTTGTTTCATTTCAGCTTTAATCTAGATTGCTTGGTCTAACAGAGGCTTTACTCTGGTTTATCTGCAAAAGATCAAGTGATGAAGAATCCACGACATCCCTAAAAATAGATATAATTTTTTTGTAAGTGTGAATCTGCTTTTAACTTCTAACAACTGCATCTTTGCCTTCCCCTTCTGTAGGATTAAGTTTTTTCCCATGCAAGTATTCTCAGACAAATTACGTGTACCCCAGACCACGTATATCCAGTTTCTCATCTCTAATTTCTTCTTTCTAGATTTCAAACCACCTTTGCTGCTCTTTGAGGGCTGGTGCTATCTTTTGCAAAGCCGTCATGCCAGGACTCAATACTGCATGCTAAAAGCACCTGCAAAGGCAGCAAGATACAGCAAACCAGGAGGCAAGCACCATGATACGCTAAACTTTAGCCACCTACATTTATAAATTCACTCAAAACTTCCCGTTTTGCTGGGAACTGACTTAAGCTAACCAGCTTAAATTTTCAAGATCACTTTGCTTCTCCTGTATGTGCTAGTAAAACATTATCTTGCCCTTAAAATGTACCTTGTCCGGCTCTCTCCAGTGCTCTTGGGAAGGAGCTGCTATTTTATAGACTTAAAAGAAAGATGGTTAATGCTTATGATGCTGTTTTCATTTTTAGTAGTGTGGGAATTATTTTACTGTTCATTTAGGATAGCGATTCTTGCAGTCTGCCTCTTCTGGAACACAGAAATGATACGGGGCAGGTTTCCCTGCCATGCCCGCCTTGTGTTAGGACATCCAGCATTCAGCTTCCTGATGTTATTGTTTAAGTACTATAGCAGTCAGAGATTTCTCACCAATACCTTTGGTTTCCTCCAGCCAACTGTGCACATCTCCCAACCTCTACTTTGTTCTCCCTGCAGCCAGGTTTCCTGTTTACATCTTTGCCATTGCTTCCCTTGCAAAGCCAAAGGGCTTTGGAAAAAGCACAAACAAACAAGCATTTCCTCAAGCTGCAGGCAGTTGCATGCCTCTCTTCCTGCCACGGTCCTTCACCCGGTCACAAAAGTGTCACTTGCATTTAATGGCTTTTATTTCCTGCACTCTGTTTTAATAGGCAGATCTTTTAAATGCTAGAAGGTATGGTGGTGTGAAATGCCCACTGAATATACTGCTGACAAGAGTAATTTTGTTCACATACAGCAGAGAAGTCAACCAGGGGAGATCACCTTGGGGTCATCCTATAGTCTTATTCCGGCAGGTAAGGATGAATTGTTCAACACACTGCACATTCATGTTTTCATGCCAATTCCTTCCACAAAGTTTAAGTTTTGGGTACATCTGCCTAGGGACAGGTGGAGTCCTCTGGCATATCTGAAGGTGACTGAAGCCTCCCATGGTCTTTCCTTCTAGCAGCAAAGATGGTGAAGGAGCTTCTCATCCTGTTCCCATCAGGGTTTTTGGTGCACTCAGTATCAACTAGGAGCTATAATCTCTAATCTTCCAGGCTTGTCAGGGAATATCTGAACATCAATACCCCACACAAGACCAAGAAAATTGCCAAGCTTAGAAAATATCTAGTAACAGCTTATGCAAGTCTATTCATTTAACAGGCCACAACACTTTAAAAACATCAGAAAACAAATACTGAAGAATAGCAACATTATCTTCTTGCTGAAGATCTGTACGAAGAAAGGATTTACCATTTATCTTTGGGCAAAGCTCCATCTATACTTTACATTGCCCACCTCCAATAAATTATTAAGGTAATGTCTAGAAGGGAGTAAGAAGATATACTCTGATTTTTTTTTTCCCCCCAACTTCCCACTTGTTTTTCACTGTTTCAAGCTGTGTTGCAACCACTCTATGCACATTCAGTGAATGATAGTGGAACCGCAAGTGTTTATCTCAGTCCAAAATGGCTTCTTTTTTTCCCCTCCCCTTAAACTCAGATTTAACCAGGGTTTCAATTCCTGCTTACCAAGGACACAAAATCAACAGGAGGTGCACGCTTATTTTTCAACACCCCATCTACAAACTTGGTTTTCTTTTTCCTTAAGGTGGTTTCATTCAGTTATGAGTCTCTGACTGACTTCCTTTGGATTTACCTGCCTCTGCTGCTATGTCCACTAGTATCTTGGAGCAAGAGAAATTTTGGAAAGAGCCTTGGTCTGAAGATGGGTCTCCACTGCATTTGTGCAAAGGGAGGGCAGCTCCACGCCCAGCACTCCAATGGGATGTTTTGGCTCCCAGACAAGATGGTGGCAGAAGTGCTATGTACCAAGACTGCCCTGCAAGGCCTTGCTGGTCACTAGAAATTAATATTCAAAGAAAACAGCAATGGCTTTTCAGCGTGCTAAGGGAAAGAAATACGCACATGTTGCCCAAAAGCAAGTTGAATACAAGCTTTGCTAAACAATTTGTACCATGATGGGAAATAACAAGCTGTCAAGTCCAAAAAAAAAGAACCAAACCCAATAACCCCCGCAAGCCTTTCTGAGTCTGATCAATAGCTATTTCCAATATTAATTTGCAAAGTGGGGCAAGGAGCAATTCAAGTACCCGCAAGCTGCTTCTTAGTCCAGGGGTGCCTTTTTATTAATGTTAGCACCACGATGAGGCAGGTGCCCAACCCATGTCTCCTCCACCGTGGGGACAGCCCTGGAGGAGCCACCAGGCCAACACTGTGAAGAATGCTATGCATATCAACGCAATCCAGCACGTGCCACAGAAACCCAAGGTGGTGCCAGCACGAGCATTGAATTACAGGCAGTGTAACAGACCCAGCTTCAGTGAATACAGCGATGGAATCAGATGATGACAGCTCTATCCAAAATAGAAAGCCAAGGTGGAAAGCCAGCTACTTGTCCCAATTCAGCGCTCTCCCTTGGACAGCATACTATCAGTTTTGAGGTAGAAGGGAGAAACTACATCCTCACTTCAGCCAGTCCAGATGTGCTTGGGCTGTAATGACTCCATGGAGAACTTGGGAGTTGAGTCCCCATCCACCATGCACATGCATGCACGTTTTAGGGGGAATATATTTAAATTCACATATTTAATGCATGTATTTAAAAACTGAGCTGAGATTAGCTAAAAGTAACAGAAGTTAGTAGTGTAGTGGCTTAAAAGATTGCCTTCATCCTGTTATAACAAGGCATCACAAGAGTTGGATGTAGAAAACAGGCACTTCTCTGCTGACTAACGGACAATGTTCACCTTGCCAATAAATTAGGTGGAAATCTGTGGCTGTCTCAAAACAAGCTCTAGACATAGCAGCACCCCTCTTCTAGGATTCTAGGTAACACTTGGACAGGAGACCTCCAGATGCACTTACAAGCAAATAAATGAAGTTTAGCTGAAACAATGCTTTGCCAAAATCAACATAAAGACAGTGACCTCTGGAATTTGGGGCTACTTGCAGATGTCCTAAAGGATGCCATCAACTAAGTCATACAAATGGTACTTTAACCCCTGGCAGTGATTCATCTAGGTATTTTTTTTCTAGCAAAAAGTCTTATTACTGAGGGAGAGTTTCCTATTATTTGCAGGAAAATTCAGAAGAGAACAAGTAGATACTAATTTGTTAAAGAGACAGATAAACATGTACAGGAAATACTTCTATGAAGGTCCTGATCCTCTGAAGATTAATAATCTACAGTACTGGAGACAAAACCATGACACTGAGGAAATAAGCGAACTATAAAAACAGGAAGAAGTGGAAGTTTATTTTTTTTATGTTATTTTGAGGGAATATTTGTTTTTCTGAAGCTTAAGACACCAGCAAAAGCCTCCATCTGCAGGTCACACTATTCTCTACACAAAAGCAGCTGCAGAGAGTTTCCTCATTCAGGTCCCCAGAGCTGTCAGCCCAGGGAGGCCATCCTGCACATTACAGGTTAGCTGCTTCCCTAGCCACATTGTTACTTGGTTTTCACCTCATTTAAAGTCATTACAAGTCACTGAAAGGGCTGTCACGGTGTGGACAACATTCTGTAGGTGATACCAGTAAATCAAGTTCTTTTGCTGCTGCATTTCCCCCCACAGCCACAGGATGAAGGCACGCCCTCCAGATACGTATTTCAGTATATTTACTGTAATACTTGATATTAAGGTAGTACTTTTGTTGGAAATGAAGGGTTTTGCCACAAACAGAAATTATCAAAAAAAGCTGTTCTGGACTCTCCTGCGTTAGTTTTTGTTCAAATGAAAATAAAACTACCACTGCTGTGAATTACAGTCCCTCCGAGAATGCCGCAGGGATGTGCCAGCCACTGCTTCTGCAGCGACTTGGTGGCACAGCTATTTTCAGACCATTGTAAGTCACCAAAGCTGAACAGACACCAGAGCACTAACCTCTTCTTCCACCTCAGAACCCTCTCATGCTAGCTCACGGTGGCATCACAAGGAGCTCTCGGACTCATGTCACCTCTTACACGTAAGTTGGCTTACTTAAGCGAGTCAGTCAGAGGCTCAGCACTGCCCAGGGGTCTTCAGCTATTAAAGGAAATGGGGAGAGTAGGGGACAGGGACACCACATCAATTTGTCCTCATCCAGGAACTTTCTGAAGCAAATTCCCCACCCCTTTATTGCAAAAGCCTGCAAGAAATTTAGATCATTCCCATTGCAACCAATGCTACAGACATGTAGTGAATGCCACCCTAAGAGCTGAATTAAACTCACATCTGTCTGCAGAATTCCCAGAGCACAGAAAGCCATCAGTACAGAAATTAACCTGAAAAAAGGTTTAAATATTTATGCTTCTAATATGTTCTCATCACTTCACTCTTTAGTACCACATATAGTTGTATTATTTTTGTCCACTGGAAGTGATGCCTTCGAACTACTCGATGCATTCATCGCTTAGGAAATACAATTAAATTTCCATGTTAGTTAGCAGATGTTAGTTAACTAGGGGGAGGAATCATCTACATTTAAAAAAAAAGTGCAATACTATCAACCCAGCTTTCCACTTGGAATTGACCTCTACCACAACTGCAATTAAGACCTAGATGCTATTTGCACACTTACTGCATGAACACTTGTATAAACATACAGGTATCTATATATTGCATCAAATACTAAGCATTTGCTATTTGTCTGACACAGAATATACCAAGCCATGTGTTTTCTGGTTTTGTATGAGGACAGTGACAGACTATTATAACAACATGGTCAATTACATTGCAGTAAAATCAGACAAGCAAAGATCTCAGACTGAAACAATTCAAAATTTCAGTTCACACAAATTATTCTAGTCTAGAGAAATGCTGATGCTGCTACAGTGGTATAGTGCACATTGACATGCTCCCTGATGACAAGGGATAAGCAAAGGTCTGTGGTCAAATGCCCACCTGAGCCAGCCAGGCTAGCTAGTGGGTGTCTGCCCTATGCCAATTCACATTCCCTTTTCAAGTGATTACTTACATTAAAATCATGCCGAATTGCTGCACATCCAAGTAGACCAGCTGTTAATCGTTTATAATTTTTGGGTTTGCCTCCCATGTGTGTTAGTGTACAAGAGTTTGCGCAACAATGTTTTACGCCACCTCGTAGCTCCTCACATTAACTGATGTTACTGGTAATTAAACAACTCGCATCAATTACAAGCAGAAATTGCAAAAATAATTAACAGACACAGAGGGAGCCCTTGAGCACCAGCTTCTAGGAAATGACTATCAAGAGTGCTGTTAAAGTTCATGCTCTACAGCTAATTAAGTATTTGAGGCAGCAATGAGAAGCTGCACCCATATACAGCTCTCACCAAGGTTCCCCATGCTTCACACCCTGAAATGTCTCCCAGAAATGTCATTTCAACCTGAAATGACACGCAGATATTCTGGCTTCACCCTTTCTTTGCTCTAGACAAAGATGAACGAACAAGCTACGAAAACGCCCTGGACAATACTTCCAGAAAAATACCAAACTTTCACTCCCACCATTAAGGTAGTTCATCAGGTGTGAGCCAATTAGCAAGATACAACAGTCTATTTTTCTCCATTGTCTGCCAATAGTCAACAGATAGTTTCAGAAGTCATAGATGAGCTCTTCAAGTCCCCTTCTTCAAAGTAAATAAAAATAGTATGAAGTAACAAAAAAGCACAATAAAATGATGGGTGCCTTGTCCAACGCAGCCTTCCAAGCATTGGCAGCCCTGGTTACAGAGCATGCAGTGCACAAGGACATCTCTAAGCCAGCTGATGCTGAAAGCGTCAGACCTCTGTTCTTCTAGGGCATTTCATGGCTTCTTGGCTTTGCAGAGCCCTGGCTGCATGGGGCATTTTTGCCTTACCCATTAAATCAACCAGCGTTTGAGGTCCATGGGTAGGTACTTCACCAAGTCAGAGGTGCACGCCAATGACATCAGAAATAAAATAAATAATAATAATGAAAATATCAAGCAGCTTAAAAAATTTCCACAGCACTTACAGACTGTGGAGTCTCCTCCAAGGTAGCAATAGGGAGGGCTAGGCTTTGGTGCCAGGGACCCCAGATGCCCATCATGCCTACGATGACCAGCTGTTGCCAGTATGGAGGATGGTACGGGGACTATTCCAAAAATCCCACTCCTGGACAGCACTCAGGACTTCCTCGTGACCCTCTGCCAAGCAAGCAGCATTGCAAGCTCAAAGTGGCTCCTCAATTGCTTTCCTGAAACACTGTTATGAAATGGGCATGGATGGCTCTTATGAGGCCAGTGGTGCCAACGCCATTTCCAAACAGCGGATTTTATTAACTTTAACCTGCTAACAGCTGACAACACAATAACCCATATCCATGGGCTACTGAAGGTGCTACATCCCATTTGATTTGCAGGGCTAAAATTAAGCTTTTCCTTTGATATGGAGTAATTTTTGCTCAGTGCCCCAATGCTTGTTCGAGCAGGCTTTCTATTCACCTGGGGCAAGCATGCTCTTCAAGTTTAATTAGGTCATATCTCGGGCTGAAGAATTTAATAGTTAATTGAACCACCGTGCCAACCTATAGTGTGGTCTGCATGTGTCTCATGCCTTGCATACTGGAAGGCTATGGGTGGGAGAAAGTTTAATTTTAGCCAAAAGGAAGATCATGTTCAGCACACTGTCTAGCTAAAAGAAATAAAATTAAAATCCACTCTGCCACAATCCTGGTCCATGACACGGGCAGACTAATTTATGCATGATCCATAACACAAAGGAGTGCTAAATGGCAAAAAGCATTCACAAAACTACAGCTACAACCACAGACAATGTTTGATACGCAATGCAGGAAGAAAGCCTGCACAATGCTTGAAGCTACTATGCAGGTCTGCACCGATACACTGAGGGAGCACATCGCAAACTTCATCCTTGAGCCATTGTGACCAAAGTCATGGCCTTGCAGAAGCTCCTGGTTGTGCTCAGGCAGGAGACTGTAACTTCAAGCTACCTCCCGGTTACCAAACACATGGGAAACACCTTCTTATATAAACAGGTTTCTTGGAAGCTTACACATCCCCATGCCAGGTTGTTGTGTGTTTTCGTAAAAAAACCCTACAAAGACCAATCTCAGAGAGACTTTTTCCACATCTGCCAGCACATAGTTGATCAGAGGGAAGACAGTAACCGTCTTCTGATCTTTACAACAAAGAACTCTTGACAAAATTAAGGTTATCAAGCAGAGGGAAGTTACCACATACAGAAGCAAATATCTTCCTTAAGCACAAAAGAGGTTAGTATATTTAGCATTTTAATTAGATCATGAATGACAAAGCTACATTCCTGCAAAAGTAGTTCCTGTATTTGAGATGTTCCAAAATAAAATGAATATACAGAAACTGGATTTTAGCCTTTTAGGTATTTCCTTCCCCATATTTCAGGTCTACAGTTTTCAGAAGTTAAATATAAAAGAGCAAAAAATTGTACAACCTGTGAACATGCACAACCTTTTCAATTTATTTTATTCAATTAAGCAAAGAAACTCTTGCTTGGGAGCAGTCACATTCCCTGCAATGCAGCACCTTCCAATGAACCACGTTTTCCCCTCTCTCCAGTGTTAAGTTTTCTCTAGATTTTAAAAATTTACCTTTGCTGTCAAGGGAGTTTCTAAATGCCCTTTATGAATTGTACAGCAACAAAAGATTGAACCAGGTGCTCAACAAGGCACATTCTTATTGGAGCCATCCAAGGAAAACCCTGCTTGGTTTTCTGCCATCTCACCAACCTAGGGAGCTGCAAGGGCAGCTCAGGCCATCTATAGGTAGGACCTTCCTGGACCTTTTATTATGCATCCTCTAGAAAAGGATTTTAAACTTCTGGAGGTTTTTTTCTGTCCAAAATTTGAAGCTAAACATCAAATCAGCAAAACACCCCAATGGATTACTTCCTTTCACAGATGAAGACTTACCATTTTCAAGTGTCTTGAAATGCATGACATAATAGGAAAATTCACTGATGGATTGAAGAAAACCTTTCTGCATCTTCTGTACTTGTTGCAAGAGACCTTGAGCACAGCTTTAGGCACCAGACAGTTTTCTCCTAACACAACACTTCTGTAAAACGACTCCCTTAATCATTCGCTTTGCACCATGGACTTCCACGCTGTGCACCTTTCCTCGCCAACCACAGCTATCCGTCATGCTTCAGTCACCCCTCCCTGGCTATTTACTTAAGGCTGGGTACAGCCAGGAATTCCTTCGCGTGACAGCGTACAAACATGCTTTTATATGGTGCATTTTGATGCTGGAGAGTGCACTCGAGGAGTTTCCCTTTTCTATCCTGAGGAGCTGGTTTTACTCAGAAGTTCAGCAACAGCAGAAATTTCTTGCTGACAAGTTTCATGCAGAAGTACGGGAAAGAGGCTGAGCTTTTATTCCTTCCACCTAAGAAAACAACAGCTTAAGAGTGGTTGGGTACTAGTTGTTGGGAGCCTCTTTCAATTAAAGAGCTTGCAAAACCCAGAGCATCCCTCTCAGACTATTTTGCAAACAGGGGCTCGGTGTAACCTTGTGCTCCCCACCACTTCACAGAAGAAAGCAAAATTATGTTTTCCTCTGCAAACATCACAGCAACTCGGCGCTGACAAGCAAATGCATACAACTGCTGTCATTGTACCTCCAGAGTCACCTGAAGCTGTACTGGCATCATGTATCTGGGTGACTGGAGCGAGCAAGACAACGAGGTTGAAGCCAAAAGCACATCCCCTGCTACCCTGCCTTGCTGCTGGGCAGCTGCACTCTGTCAGAATCCAGAAAGAAAAGACATGATGCTAGGCTTAATGGGTAAGAAGAAAGCCAGGTGCTCTGTACCTGATTAGAAACACACCTCTGAACAATAAGCCAAGGAAGATGCACACCATCTGACAGTGAAAGACACTGTCTGCAGACACGAAGACGACTCAGTTCTACTGGTCTAAGAAAACCACAGTCACCACCTTCCTGTGCCCCTTGTATGAAGGGGTGACCCAACTGGCCCGGGTTCATGTCGTGGCAGTTTTTAAAACCACAAACTGGAATGAATCGGTACAAAAACCATTAGTATTTTTCTGCTGATCCATCACCAATTAAGTCAACAAATTTCTCTGCCATCCTATCCTTCCCTTCTCTCCCCACTGCTCCTATTACACACAGGCATGTGTATTTCCATATACACTGCAAAAAAATCCAGTACTAACTGTACTAAAAAACAATGTTGGTAGCTATTTATCAAGTATTTTTTAATGCATCCTAATATTTGGACTGTCACTTTCATAAAAAGATGACAGAGGATGTGAAGCATCTCTCTTTGATTCTCAGTTTACAGCTGAAAGCCAGCTAACATTAACCGTCTGAAAGAGACAACCTCTTCCAGCACAGGCATGTTCCCTGCAACCACCAGTAGCAGTTCTCAGCTAGATCCCTGGAAGTCCACTGAATGAGCCCTTTATAACATTAATTGCAATAAACAGCACATGTTATGTATTGTCTCCAACTGTTCCACAGGCAACTGGTCAGACACGACAGATCCAGAAGCCTCTCACAAAGCAGCTGGGGTTTTCCACCCTTGCTTACAGGGCAGTGGGTTGGACAAATGCAGCACCCGGCTGCTTTAAACATCTATATCACGAGTAGGTAGCCAGGACTCACCACCGGTGACCCAAGGTGGATGATCATCTGGAGAAGGTCCAACTGTGGATGCTCATTTCTAGTCTCACCAGTCTTAAGCTTTCTTTAACTTCTAATTAACTTCTTTCTCTACCATTCATACCCCAAGCACAGAAATCACAGCAAATTTCTCCTTCTTAAAACATGTTTAGTGAAGTACTACTTGCAGCTGAGTATTTTCAGAAGGGTACCAGACTCATGTACAACCACAACCTGGTAAATGGTCTTGTGAAAATTATTCCTCCTATTCCTGCAGCAGAGAGGAAGCAGAAAAGGGAAATAGTCTAGTAATATTTAACTTGTTTTTCTTGATGCAAAGTTTGCACAAAAGTTTTGTTTTACTGAAATCTCAAAATTTAAGTGCTGGAACAAAGGACACATCTTCCCCTGTATCATCTTACCCCAAATCAACACACAAAATTTAGATACATTTGTAATCCAAAGAGAACTCAATTGCAAAAGCACCTAGTGATTTTATTGCTTAAATCGCTGCAGAACTTGTAGTGCATTTTGTCCAACACAGGCAAAACCAAAGCAGCAAGTGCTCTCCTGCTCACTGCTATTCCCCTTTGGTTTTGTTTTTTTAAGTCAGCGCTGAGAAAGCAAATTAAGCTTCTGACTCTCAACTGCTATAATCACATGAGTTACACAGTACCAACTCCAGAAGTTTATATATTTTCCTTTTAAAACATGAATGGGAAAGTGTATACAAACACCCTTCTTTCCCCATCCCTTCCTTCCCATAAAAAGGAGTGTTTGTTTTTTTATTCGACCTTATGAAAGGCTGGGGAAGCTATTCTACCAATACTCTGATAAAGGTAGCCCACGCTTCCTTAGAGACATAGTAAAGGGAAGGAGGAAAAAAAACCCCACACCCTAACATCCCCACCAGCAACAAAGCTGCTAGAAATTATTTTTTCATTACTTTTGTACAGAACAGCGAATTATACCAACAAATTAACCCAGTTTACAGTTCACCTAGAGCTCTCCTGAACAAGAGAATATAGGGGTACGTGGATGCAGAGGCACTGAGCACCACAGAATTTGGGCGCTCCATAGCCAAACCCTTGCATCCAAGATAAAAATGACTCAGATGGAGCTTTTTGTGTTTCAATTTATAGATCTTTATGATCACCATTTCTAAAATAATCCATGCAGCTGCTAACTTTAGGGAAGTCTTTTTTGTTGCTTATGGAGGTTTGGGGTGGGGGCTTTTCCGCACACCCTGGAAATTTATTTCAGGGATCTTCTTTAAAGGCATGCATGCAGAACCAAATCAAATGAGTGGCTGGTGGCAGACTTCATTAAGCCATAATTTTTTTTCATTCATAGGCAGTGATTTCAAAGGTCTCCTTAACCGTTCACTGGGGGAAGATAGGCACAGCTGAAGTTAACAGGCACACCAACCACTAGCTCCACACCCCAAAACTGGGAGACCTCAGCTAGATCTTGGCGTCTGGGTACACAAGCATTTCTGGGACCTAATAATAAAACTGGGAGAGAAGCAAGGAGATTTTTAATGTGCAAACACAGGACAGAAGTTGGGTAAAAACATCACTGTACCACAAGCACACATATTTTAACATCATCCAGCCCAGCATCATGCAAGATGGCCACGGCATTCCCAGGACCAACAAACTCTACTGGAGTTCAATCCAAAGCATCAAAATAAGCCTACTTCTGCCTCCCCTTTATCTGCTGTCAATCATTTCTACACATAGCACATACATATAAGCACAACTTTCAGGTGGGGGAAGACACACCCACACACACGCACATCAGGTCAAACAGGTAAAATCACCGACCCTCCTTCTGCCTCAGCCCATCCACACCAAGCTGTGCAACTCTGTGTTTGGAAGGTTTTTAACCAAAAATGGTCACTTATCCAGACAAAATTACCTTGGGAAGGTTTATGACTTCTGGGTAAGGGCAAGGGAGATGCAGACTTTTTCAATAACTAATAAAGGACAGACAGACCTGATGAACGGCTCAAAAAAAAAAAAGTTGTTATTTATCATACAACTTGTTTTAAGAGCTACTGTAAAGAGGCACATCATTGACCTGATAAGATCTTCCAAACCAGTAGACTTTATGTATACATAGGCATAGGGGGAAATGGTTTATTTGGGCTCTAAGGTTCTTCCTGTAGGATACAGTGTTTATAAAGGGTATTTCTAGAACTTCCTGACTGCATCTGTGAGACCATGCTCTCCATATGCCTCCAGCTCCTCTCCACACCAGCCTGCCTGTCTGCAACATTTATATCCAGTGCCTTAGATGTACAGAGAAGCTATCAATGCTTCACGAGAAATCCCACGGTTCAGCAGGACTGAGCTCCAAGTCACTAAGGCAGACAAGATACAGGAAAATTACAGTTCTTCTGAATGTGCTTTTTCCTAGAAAAATCTGCAAGTTATCCTTGTCCATAAAACCCACAATGCTGTCTGGGTTTTTAACTGCATCTTTAAAATGCATTTAGTCCCCTTTCTTCCCCTCTCCTAACACCCCCTCTTTAAATTTTTATTTTATTTATTGCTTTTAACCAAGCTAGCTAACTTTCTACATTTCAATTCCTTCTGACAACAAGCAGCAGCTCATCTCCAGCACTGCTTAATAACTTTCCAGCCATTCAACATATGGGCTCTCATGCAGTATTACAATACTGAAATGATAAATACTTGCAGAGAAAAAAAAACAGGAAATTTTTCTCTTAAGCAGCTCTATTGTTTTAATTGTACTGCAGCCTTTTATTCTTGTTTTTAAACACAGAAAACAAGCTCTGCACCAAGCTCTTCCTCTAGTTCAACTAAACATCTGATGCCTTTTTAAAAACACAAGGTCATTCAAGCAACGCCAAGTATCAGAATTACTATTTTACAAAATTCTATACTATTTCCTAACCTTTCTATCTTTACAGCCACCAAACTGCATACATCCAGTAGCAACATGTAAAGCAATGACAGGCTGCAACCAGCTTAACACCTCCCATGCCAAGTTTCAGTCAAGGATGAATTATGTTGGCAGTGCTGTAAATCTCCAGCGATAAAGTTTTTGCTGTTATTTCACGAGTATTTTAAAAAAAAGCACAAGCATGCTCCACTGAAGTATCAGTGGCTTTTTGGTAATTTATACACACACACTTTAAATACATGGAGTGTAACAAGCTCTGAAATACAGGGATTTACACTGTGGTTTAAGAGGGATGGCTGCACCCTTGTTCTCTGACCCCACCAAGGCAGTGGGGGTTTTAATAAAAGTTAAAAAAATAAAAATAAAAAGTAAAATAAATCAGTGCTAAGGAATCAGGTACCTTGGGTTTTAGGAAATGCGATCAAATAAGGCGGCTGCATTGCCAAAACCATGGAGAAGGTGTAGAAGGCAGGTCTAGCCCCCACTTTCAGCAATATGCTCTCTCCCACAGCAGCTCTTCAATGGCCAACCTGGCAGCAGATAAGGGTGAATTTTTCAGCTCGCCAGCACTGTGAGGACCCACTGCATTGGGCATCTAAGACAAAATTAGGCATTCATCTCCCCATCATGCTGTTGGACTTCTGTCCTCACAGCCCTACCCATGCAGTACGGATGAACAACAGAGAGATGCAAAGGTCCAAGTGTTACAGGAATTGTGCTATTGAACAAAAACTAAGTTAAACAGCTGAAAAAACTCTGAGCATGCTTTGAATGAGTGAAGGTGATACTTTTAGATCTCTACGTAATTTTTAAGAACCAGACTGTTTGTAAATACCCTGCAACCCCAGCCCCAGAAGCCCTGTAGCAGCAGCCAAGTCTACTTGCCAGCTCTGCTGATGCCTTCCAGCAGCTCTTTACACCATCCCTTTGATCTTTGGAAAACAAAAAAAAAGTACCCCTCCAGTACTAACACCTGGATACTTTTTCCTCTTCTCAGCCCTCAGAGATCTCATAATGACACCACGAACAACCATGCTCCTGGCACCCCAGCCCAGAGGCAGGGTGATGGCTTGCAGGGGAAGAAGAGGTGCCCACCTGGGCTGCCACTTGCTACCGGGACATGAACCCCCCTTGCCTCATTTTGTCCCAACTTCGAGGCAAAGCACACGCTTCCATATATGCTGCAACCTGAAGCGTTAGTAACCTTATATCAGCTTGGGGGCATACCTTTCCACTCATAAAACCATGTAAACAGACAGCTTGCCTTCCAAGTGCTTAAAAACCCATGCGGGAGTGTTTGGACTTGTCAGCGGAAGAAATGCAGCGAGTGAAGGTGAGCTGAATTCTCAGCTTTCAGCGAGTACAAGCATGCGATGGAACGGGCAAGCACGATGGCTATCTTTTTGGGCAGCACCCCCCTCACCTTGGGGATCTGCTCAGGCTGCTATGGGTGCAGAAAAATAAGTGTTGCCCATATTTGAAGGGAGCCTTCTTTCACCTCATGTTACCCCCCTGAAAAATGCCTTCTACCACCAGTTATGTAAATTAGTAAAAAAATAAAAAGCATAAATGGTCTAGAGACACAAAAAGAAAAAAAATATTACACAGACATGCTTTAGCTCAGATGCTAATTGCTGCTAGTGGCATCAACTAATCCTAAGCATGGACTTAATTCCTATAAAACCACATCATTTAAGAAATGTTGTCTTTCCGCAGGCAAGTGGAGGACAGGGAAGGAGCTGGTAGGTGAGACCATGGTGCTGCAACAGGCTCTGGTATTCAGGGAAGAAGCTTCATGATTTCCCTCAGCATTTTGAAACTTTGACTGCTGTGCCAACACCTTCAGTATTATTTCAGCTATTGCAAAGGAAACCAGTCTTGCTCCTAACTACTCACCGAACAGGCAAGCAATGGTAAACATTTTAACGTTCAGCACAGGGAGGGAAGCTGCCTAGTCTTCAGACCCACTTTTTAAGCAAAAAAAACAAGTAATGGACTATCCAAACAGGACGTATGTATAATGCAATTAAAAAAAAAATCTAAGCGTTTCCAGACCTCCTCGGGACTTGAGTGCATGTGCAGAACATGCTCCTGTCCTTGCACGGCAGTGCAGGTCCTTACAAGCAGAGAGACATGTTTCCCAGATGCTAGATCAAAAGACATATCAGGTTTTACAACACATCTCCCAGCGCCATCAATGCAAGTCTCACAAAGAGGAACAGCAGAGGTGTAACAGTGACCAACTCAACTTTCCTATTAAAAAAAAAAGGGGGGGGGGGCAGAACGTGGTTGCTCTCAACAAGAGACACACGCTTTTGTTCCTACAGAGAGATGTACACAGGTAACAAGTCCTAATGTTACTTTTGAAAGGCCATTTAATACACATTCAAACAAATTTTAAAAATCCACTTAATTGTTTAGGTAGTTCACTAAAGATGCTATTTTTGGCTTGCATTTTGCCTAGTTTCTGTAGCATCTCAGACAAAAAGCACTAGTTAGCAAGGAATGAGCTCCACCACCATGGTCGTCTTCAGGCCACAAAGCACTTTTCTCCTTGCTAGGCACCACTGCCAAAGTCCAAGTACTTTGTGGAGGTGGGCAACTCTGCAGTCTCACTTTTGAAAACACCACAGATGGGGAAATCAAGTAATTTTGTTAGAAAGCCCTGTAACCCCTCTTCCCCATGCCTGCCAGTAAGAAGTTTCCTTCCTAGCTGGAATAGCCATCAGCTATTGGGCTCAGCTGATACACTCAAGATCTCTCCTCCGATTACAGCACATGCAGGAGTTGAGAACAAAGGGGAGGGGGGAAAAAGCAATAAAGAAACCCAAAACATAGTCCTTGAAGTGTGAGTTGCAAGCAAAGTCAGTCAAAGAAGAAAGTTATTCAGGGAGCCTAAGAACAAGCAGACTGGAAACAAAAATAATAATTGGGGTTAAATCTCACTTAGACCTATTACTACAGGTAGAACCTGCTGGCTGTTGGCTGAAAGCTCTTTAACAGCCTTGAAAGAATACTTTGTAATGCTGCTTTTCATAAAACAAAGCTTACTTTTAAGGTGAAGCATCTACTTCTACTGGATGAAGCAGACAGTGTTTCACTCCAATGGCTATATGAGGTGCATGTTATGGGAGACCACCACCTTCCCCTGATGCTATAGAAGAAGATACTGCCAGCAGGGTTTGGTTTGCACCAGGAGTTGCAGCGATGGCAGAAGTCCTGCTTCCAGACAAGAGCAATATGTGAAGAAATAAAATAAGCAAGAGGCAACCCCCCGCCCCCAAACCCAAGAGTGGAGGGGAAAGGAAACGAAAGAGCACAAAACAAGAAGCGAAACGGAGAAAGCAGGCAGGAAAGTACAGAAACCCAGCAGAAGGAGGGAACAGCCCCTCATCGGCTCCACATGGAGAGCTGCTCCCAACCTCAGCCAGAGGCAAAACCACATCTCCCATGCCGAAGAGCCGGCCAGTGGGCTCCGGGGCATGCCCGCTTCCCTGGGTGCAATGGGTACGGGGAAGGGGTGGGAGGAACCACCAGAGACTTTGCTAAAGGAAGGACAGTGATGATGGAGTGAAGACATCCTCCTGGACTTAAAGAAGATGATCCTCCTCTGCCCACACGACACTTGTTCGACATCAAGCTGGAGTAGGAAAAGAGGTGAGGAGCATTACTATGATATCTGTGTGTACCAACACCAATGGTCACGCCCATATGATAAAAACCCCCAAAACAACTGCACCAGTGGGCAGAAGCACAGTATTTGGGCACTGCTTTGCTATTCTTGCTGCATTAGCAGGGCTCGCCCCCTCGCCCTGGCTGTTTCTGCAACCCAGCAGCCTCAACTCACCAAGCAGAGGGGACAAGTGGACAGACAGCCTTGCCACATGAGGAAATGAAGTGTGAGAAACTATGCTGGCAAACCCAACCTTTGCTCCGAAAAGCTGATGCAAAACCAAAGGTGAGGGTTAGCCACAAAGGGAAGGCATCAAGAAGGCAGCCGGTGCAGCCCAGCTGCATTTCTCTACAGCTTCAGAGAGTCAGGTTTTCAGTACCAAGCAAGCACCAGAAAAATAAATTATTAAAGGAAATCTGTCAAGGAAGGTGGGGGGACATGGGTTGGGAAAAGGGAAGGAAGGAAAAGAAAACTCACAAAATCTTGGCAGAAAGCCAATAGGTAAGAAAGAAATAAAAGCATTAGAAACCATCAGCTGAGTTTACTCACAGCCAAGGTAGGAAGAAAGCATCAGTGCAAGCAAGGTGCTGGGAGATGCTGCACTGCTCTACTTGCTCACAGGCTTGGAGAATGCCTCTTACCAGTGCTGGGATTTATGTGACAACAGCTTCTCGCTTGCTTTTGGTAGTCCACAGAAGTGGGGACTGCTGCAGCTTGCATCTGCTGTCAATCAACTCCAGTCTATTTGTGCCTTTTTTAGTCAACTGACCTTTTTTATTTTCTTTCTTTTCAAATTTCTGCACTGCTTCAGAAGGGCAGGTCCTCCAAAAATTAAATGCTCCACTTAGCAAACAGGGCATATATCAAAAACGCAGACTCCAGAGCTGTACTTGTAGTTTTACTGATCTCTGAGCCCTCTACTCCTGCACATCTCTTGCGAGAAGGATTACCGTCTACTATTAAAAAAGGGTAAGGAAGAAAAAAAAAAATAGGAAAAATAAATCAAAACACACTTTTCAATGAACTTATGGTAGGGAGCATTTCCTATGGCCAAAGTTGGTCCCAACAGCACAGAAAGCAAGAGATGCACCTTTGCCAGCGAGCCACGAGATCTCAACTTCTGCAGAAACAGGGTGTTGCCATTCAATGGGCTGTATCAACATGCAACATCACTTATGTCAGGATGCGGCCGACTGCCTGCACCCTTTCGGTACTCAAACTTCCAAGCACATCCCTCCCAGGTATAAAACCTCTGGAGGATCATTTATTCTTATTCTGCTGTAGGGAAGGAAATTGAATTTATCGATTCCTCAAGCACGCCAGAGAGTGTAAGAAAGCAAAAGGAGGGACTGAAACCAATAGTTAAGTTGTGCCTCATTCCTGAGCTCCTATTTTCCAGCCTGGTCCAGAAGAAGGACAATTATGATCATCTCCCTGTGGTTTGGTGGCCAACAGGAAACAATTTTGTGGTTTAAATCCAGCTACCAGCAAACTGAGTCCACGTTAAGAGCGAGCCTTGCCACACAATGTACTTTTGTTTGCAGCCTTGGGATTTAATTAAACGGGCAGATAAAGCCTACCTTTTAACCCACGCTCGAGGGTGCGCCCCAGCGAGATAAAGAACAGGCTGCAAAACCAGGTCAAAGATGATCCCCTTGCTGATGCAGCATCTGCCCCATGCTTGAACACCGTCCCACTGCTGCCATCCCACCATGCATCCTGCCAAGGACAGCCTCGCCGAAAAACCTCCCTTTCTGGCCCAACGGTGGGTTGTTTAGGTTTTTCCTCTTCAATACAGGATCGGGGTTATCCAAGGGCTGCCCGCAGCCATAGCATGGACTAATGTGCTGAGAAACTCAATTCCAGCTCCCTCCCACTTGTGGCAACCCTCTTCCCACAGGTTTCCCTTCCAGTCGTCCGACCAGACACCCTCTCCGTATGTCTTCCACCTACAGCTCCTTTCCAAGGCATTTCCAAGACAGAAGTAGAAAGGGTAAATCCCTTTTTTTCCCTCCTTCATCCAACAGAGCTATTATTCCCATATAAACAGCAACTTCTCCCAGTAACTGAACAAAGCAGCTACTTACATGTCACATTTTAAACAGACATGTTTTCAGGCCAAGAAATAAACAGTTATATTTTGGCAATCCTTCATTTCCTGTCCTATTTGTGAGCAATAATGTCATGACATACAGCATGTCCCATGCCTTCCTCCCCAGCTTAAGCTTGCAGCAAAAAAAGTTTAGCTGAATGACCTGCTTATGACACCTACAGAAAAATTATCTGTATTGGGCAAAAGCATGGTGAAAATGAAGGAAAAAAAAAAAGAAATTATTTTTTCAGCGTAAGGGGCAAACTGCAATATTCATAGATTCAGTATTCAGAGCAAGCATCAACGGTCCCTGTTTGGTGATGGAGGGAAGCAGGATTTTGGGACCAGTGAAAGGACAAAGGAGCGTGAGTCAAGTTTAATTTTCCTTCCC
Source organism: Elanus axillaris (assembly GCA_026212715.1). Classification (NCBI taxonomy): domain Eukaryota; kingdom Metazoa; phylum Chordata; class Aves; order Accipitriformes; family Accipitridae; genus Elanus; species Elanus axillaris. The sequence goes on along the minus strand of JANZLQ010000086.1, from coordinate 19,194,339 downwards.
TGGACTGGGAAAAAACGCATCACCCCAAAGCATCGGTACGATCTCATGCCGCATTTTGCTGTCCCGGACAATGCCTCAGCAACCCTCTACACTGCCTGAGACATAGCCCACTTAACCCAACTCATTAAAAACCTCCGGGGGACCAGTCCCACTTGCGAACACTTGGCACGTGCGCTCCGGGCTCGCTGGCATAAATCAAGCACGTGTTTGCCCAGCGTCGGGGACGCCCCGGGGATGCATGCAGCCGCTGCCTGGCTTGGCCAAGGCATCGCTGCTCCATCCCAAGCAGCGAAAGGCTGTGGACCAACACTTCCTCGTTCTCTGACCTTTTCCATTTAATTACTTCCTGTGACTTTCTTGGAACCGTGCATCGGAACGAGCAGGCGGCAGCCCCCGGGCGTAACCAAATAGCTTTATGGGTTCAGCTCTATCCTCCTACTTACAAGCAGAAAGACGCCAGCAGCCCACCCGGGAGCTGCTGACTGCGGAGAGGGTCACCGAGGCTCGCTGCAGGCAGCTGCCCCTCTCTTGGGCGCAGGCAGCGTTCCCCAAAACTCTCCCACTGCTTACGCTCAGCGCCACAGCTTCGCGCCTCTTGATTTATTGCCAGGCGTCCCCATTTCCCCCCGCCCCACAACACGCAACGGAGAAGCGCAGTGGCGATAGGGAGCGGAAGGAGGGAAGCAGAAATAAAGACTGGGAAGCAGAAAGAGGCGCTCGCTTTGCAATGACAAATTGACCTCCAAGTATCGATCTGAAATGGTGCAGTCCTGAAGGGACCAATGAGTTTCCAGCATCCCAAGCCCTTCCCCCCCCCCTCGGTTTTATAAACTGTTTCAAAACTCAAAATCTTACCGAGCAGCTCTCAAGGAATTAAAAAAAAAAAAAAAGGCAAAAAACAGGGGGGAAACCCCTCATAATTTAGTTGAAGAAGGTTATTTTTAAATACATCCTATCCCGATAGTGGTCCTTTTTTTGTAATCTGGCTGTTAACATTTGCTCACAGTGCACTCAGTGAAACGAGAATAGCTATGCAAATTAAAGCCAGATATCTAGGGCAAATAGCACGCTATACTACGATTGTTCTGACAGCTTGAGAAAACTTATCAGGAGAGCCTGTCCTTATTTCTTTTAACACCATATATATTGGGGGGGAAATCACTTCACCCACCACCAAAATGAAAAACAACCCATGAGTCACCAGCTTTAGCAACGCTATCAATCAATGTAAGGCTGGAAGCAAAGAGCTTATAGAGGAAACCATGGCTTACCTAAAACACCTCACCATGCCCTGCAAGGCAAAGGCCTGGACTAAACCACAACAAGCCCAACTGCAGCCTCCAAAACAGCTGCTTGGGATGTGCACTGGGGTAAGGACCACAGTGCATCAGTTACCCTGAAGGGCAATACATCCAGCCACGGAGAAGACAGCTAACACTGGCCTGGGAAGTGGGCTGACCACCAGCTCCCTGCAGCCACCAGCGCTCCCCATCTCCCAGGGACTGAAGCACAATGTTGCTGGCTTGACCAGTGACCGCAGGAGAGGTGGCGTGACCAGACAACTTTCCTCCCTAGCCCAGGTAGGACATACACAAAACCCATTAGCTGAAGCCCCCCTCAGCATAGCAGTGTGGTGGCAAGCAGAGGAAGAACTGGCTCCAAAACAAACTGCAGCTCCCAATTAAGGAAAACAAAAACCCCAAAAAATCAGAGCCAAGAGTTCGCTGCTTTACACCAACACTCACCTCCGCACCAAGCCCCGCAGGAAATACACCAACACTCACCTCCGCACCAAGCCCCGCAGGAAAACACATTAGGAGCAATGTCGTCCTGCAAGATGAAGGTTGGCCAACACCAGCTTTCATCCACTGAATCGAGTTAGGTCTGCCCCTGCGCACTCAAACCCAGAGACATGGACCCACCTCTCCTCCTCTTGTCCAATTTGAGAAGCGAAACAAAAAAAAACAAACCAAGAACCGGTGGATTTTTACTGGAAACGAGTTGGCTGCATTTTTCCAGCCTGCTAGGTCATGGCAATCCGTGAGAGAGAAACTCAACCTTTTTTTTTTTTTTTGTTGGAAGAACCATACCAACTTCAAAATAACCACAATTTCAGAAGCTACATATAAACATGTATTTATAGTCTCTTCATTAAGAAGTGCCAAAATAACAATTCCTCTTAACACACACATTGCATGCAGAAGCCATTTCCTTCACCGCTCACACTTCTCCAGTAAATCGCCTTAAAATAAGTTTGGTGTTACAAAGGCATAAGAGCAGCACATGCCGCCAATTATGATTTTTTTCAGACTCCAAAAACCGAGCCGAAAAGTTGCACAATTTTGATGCCGCTTTATAAGCCCTGAGAGAAGTCATTTTAAAGCACCGTACATCCTATGGCGCTTGGCACGAAACCAGTCCTGCATGCAAGTGAGTCATTTCTCTTGACTGTCAAAACCCAGAAAGAGATAGCCAGGAACAATGTTTGGACCAGCCCGGCTTGTAAAAGCCTTTCCTGTAATACCTTTAACTTTTATGTTGGGGAAGAAAAATCTCAAAAAAGGAAAAGAGCACTGTCAAGCATTTTGGGAGCCCTGGTGTGGCCTCTCGGGGGGGGGGGGGGGTATTTGTGGGGAGGTTGCGGACATGCCTTTGCGGGAGGTGGGTGCAGCAGGCACCCGCAGCCCCCACCCCCAGGAAGGGGGTTACCGGAGGGGGGGGACGGGGAGACGGTGAATGAGGAGGCCGCCGGCGATCGGGTTTATGAATGCGGCGTCATGTGACGGCGGCGGCGGCCGCCCTCCTATTCACAAAACGGCGGCGGCCGGGGCGGGGATCCGCGACGTCGTGTCGTCCCCCCCCCCCCCGCTTCCCCCCTCTCCCCAACGCCGGGAGTGCGGGGCGGGGGAAAGGGAGCGCACCGCTGCACCCCCCCCACC
>JANZLQ010000086.1:19171487-19186110 GCA_026212715.1 Elanus axillaris | reverse complement strand
CCCAAATTTCACCTTGGTGACAGGGTGGCAGTAGCAGGTTTATTGAGACAGCAACATTAGCGGGGGCAATTCCTTCAGACATAATGATGCAGGATGACATTTTTGGGGAGTCCTGCTAGAGATGAGTTCCTGGCATGGACTCAACAAGAGATGGGTGCACAGCTGCTTCTTGAACTTCTTGCATATCTTTTTTTGCTGAATGCTTGGAAAAATGCTACAAAACCTTCACATATCACCATTGGTTCCCCAGCAATGCTTTGCTTCTGTGCATTCCTGGCTCAGAGCGTGCCCTGGCCCATTGGATCACAAAATAAGTGTGCACAAACTCTGCCAGTGTCACAGACACACTGGCAACCTCAGGATTAGTCCTAAAGCTGGGCTACTTTTGGCATGAGGGAAGGGCTGCTCTCCTCTCAAGATGCCTTTCCACCCTTGAGAGGTTTCTGCATTTTTGATACAGCTGTTTCCAGGGCCTCTTGGGAGCTGAATAAACAGATGCCAATAATCTGTTTTTACTTCAGGGACCACAAAAGTGGATGGATCTGGGAAAAACACTGGAGCTGTGCACACCTTTTCCTCCCCTCCTTGGGGATTATTTGAATTAGGCTTGAACCCTTAAGTGTATTTTAAGAAAGTCACCTTCCAATACCCAAACTTCACTCGATAACCAGTGTTCCTCCCTTTCTTGCACAGCTAATGGGAGACCATCCCTTCTGAACACCCTTATCTCCTTCATTGCAAAGCTCTTTGGTTGGCCTCAGGATGAACTGTTGACTGCTTACTTTGGCAAAACCAGTTTTTGTGGCTTGACCTGCTTTTGTCACCTAGTGTCTTGCTGTGAGTAGAGGGTCCTAGTTCAGTATCTGAGCAGTTATAATTGTTGGTTTACCCAGTCCAGGGCCCAGCCGTGGCAGGACCCCCCAGGTCATGATCAATACCTGTATTGATCAGGAAAGGCTTCTGGAGTTAAATTAAGCTTTTGAAATATGGAAATGAGGACACAGCTGGGTCATGCATTTAGTGGCATATGGTACGCAGGAGAAACGAGTGGAACAAGTGTGTATGTATCCTGCCTGTATCCTCCTTAATCAAGCCCTCGGCTTCAGGGCTGCTCAGTGACACTGACCCATGCAGTTCCTTACAGATGCTTGACAATATTTATTTTCAAAGGGTAGCAGTCCACCCTCTTCTCCAGGCAGATATTTTCCCTTGTGTCAATGTCCTCATAACAACTCCAGCTAGGCAAATATAGTGCATGGCTTATGAGTGTCCTGGAAGGACTCAGAGGTGGAGGGTTGGAGCTAAAGAACGTTCATGGTTAACCCCATGCACCACTGGATAGCTTTACCAGGGATAAGTTGCAGCATGCGATGAAGAAGCTGGGAGGAAAGTTTAATGGTCCTGCAGAGAGCAACACTTTAGACAGCCATCTTCCAAGATGTTTGCATCGCTGTTCCCAAAGATTCCCATGGAAAATAATCATACGCTCCTTTTATGTCCTTGTAATCACAAACATATTATGCTTCCCTGCCCACTTCTAAGGAGAAAAGTAATTAGTCACCCCACACAAATCTTTTGGGACCGTACATATACTCCAGTATGTATTCCAGCTCTGTCTAGAAGGGAATGAAGACACACAGCTCTGTTTTGTGCATGGTTATTAACAGACGCTGCTGTTTGCAGAAACTGGGTGCAAGGCCTTTCACGTGCTTACTGCCAGCCACATCTCCAGCAGCGTTTTCTGCCAGGGTTAACAGAGCCCTGAAATGCAAGGCCAGGTTATGAGAACTTCACGCCTGCAAAGCTAAAAGCATGGGCATGCCTCCCCAGAGCTTGCAGCCTGCTCACAAAACTCTCTTGTTTCAGATAGGAGCCTCTGCAGTCTCTTAGCGAAAAAAAAAGGGCTGGTTATTGCTGGGTGCATGTTCTGACCTTAAAAGCTGAAAGTAAAAACAATCCAAGATATGGGGTGTACTGAAGTGGCAGCTGAAGGGCTTTTTTTGTTCATTCTACAGTTAATACCATCGTGCTAAAATTGCAAGCAGGGAGGAGCGGGGGTTAATTTAAGGTTTATTGTGACAAAGAAGAATTATATAGAAAGTGCTGGAAAGCAGCAAATGTAAGACATTCTCGAAAATAAGCTTCATTTCCATAGCCAGGAGTACTTGACTTACGTTGCAGGGACTGTAAAGGAAACCTCCTAGATCCATGGCAGGTAAACATTTGCCTTTGATTCTGTTATTCTCTTTGAGTCTATAAACCCCAGCATTTACACTTAAATGGATGTGCTGAAAGCTGTGTTTAAGAAGAGAATTTCATCCCCTCCTGCATGTACTTTTAACAGGAGATAGTTGTTTGACTGCAGCTTTACAAAGTATGGCTGGAGGGGTGGTTTGTAGGGAGGTGTTACATGGCCCTGATGATAACCACCTGAATCAGCCCCACTGAAGGCAGTGGCAACAGGATCAGGACATCCAGAAGAGATATTTTAAATAGCCATTACATACCTTCAGTGTCTTATGGCAAATTCCTACCTCCTGATTTCACACATTGGAGAGATCCCATTGACTACATGGGGAACACACATGTATGCTAGGACCATGCACATCTTCAGGGTCACACGTGTTCAATGTGGGCATGAATCTCTGCAAAATTACAGGCCTCACTTCAGAAAAGTTTTCAATTGCCCAAAATTTCTGGGGGAACAAGGAACAAGATCCTCAACAGTCTCCAGACATCTAGCTTCTTATACATCCCCAACTCGGCAGCACTATGTGGCATTTTAAGCATTTTATGACTTTTTTAAACAGGGAGCTAGAGAGCTTATGAAGAAGATGTTTTGGTGACTGATGATTTTTTTTTAATGCCGTCAGTTTTGTCTTCATCAGACCTATCACAGAGTCTGGGCTCTTCCTTTATTTTTTGCTTTCTGCTTCTCTCCCACCAGATCTGTTCCTCCCATACTATGTAGTCCAAAACTCATCAAGGGGTGACAGAATTAGCCTAACTGCATGGCCTGTATACATTACCTTGTATATAACTGCTGCGCCTCATACCAAAGCCATAACCACACTACCAGTATTTAATTTATTACTGGATAAAATGCTCTGGATAACTGTGACATTGAAAAGCTGCTTTTAAGTTGGTTCCTGCTCAGCTCTAAAGTGATTTGCATCTTCTCTTTTACATTTCTAAGTCTAAGGAAGTAACAAACTTGAAAGCTCCTACAAGACTTGATCAAAGGCCTGGGAGATGGCGGTCCAAATTTTGGACCTTATCCTCTCTTGGGGTTGCAGACGAACTGTGATAAGTCTTTGTCTTCTTGAAAGATGGATAGATGTCTTGCTTTAAAATCTTAGGAGGGTACAAAGCAGAAGTGATTTTCACCTTGCTGTAGCAAGTCAAGGTCAACTCTATCGCCTCTGCAAATGGACTTTACCTCTGCTAGTAATGGTATGAGCAAGGCACCCTTTGAGAAAGGGCACCAGAGCCTGCTGCCTTCTACTTTCTGAAGAATACTAACAGTGGAAAGGACTTTGTGCCACTGCTATAAAGCTGCCACCAAAATTGCAGCCAGACCTTTACTTGACCATAAAATCTGCTATACCAGAAAATGATGTAAGCTTTGCAGTAACTTACTTTGCTGCACACAGTTAGCCAAAAAGGGGCTCTGATCTTTTAACAATGGCAATTCATTATACAGTATTTTCTCATATTAATTTTCCAAGTATCAGGGCAGATAATCACTGAGGAATATGAGATCTTGAAAAAAGATAATCACCCAGGTAATAAATGATATATTGTGACTTTTGATATAGTTAGTGCATCCATGTAATCGTGTCTGGTCTTATATACTAATTTTCATTAGTATCCTTCACAGTCATTTGTAAAGGCAGAGAAGAGCTTTGGTCTTCCCTTACAGCAGGAGAAATCACAGCCCAAGGAGATAGCCAGGTGTCAGGGGGAGAACTTGGACTCAGGAGCACTTGGGAGTCATCTAGGACAGGAAAACAACATCCATTTGAGCTTAATTCCCTGTGCTTATTTAGGTATGTCTAATTGCTTGGATGTAACTGGTATTTAAATCGCTAAGCCCCTCTGTTCCACTGTAATTTACTACCAGAAAGGACAGAAATAAATTCTAACATGTTTGTGAGACATACCAGAATTCTCCAAACTTGGGAGAATTTTGGAGTAAAGTTAAATGCTTCAAGCCTAAATAACCACACTGCTTATTCCCTTCTCATGGTTTATATTAGCATGGATTAAAATGAAGTGCTGCTGTGAAGCTGCCCCATCAAACTGAACATGGTTGTAATGGTTCGCCCAATGGAGCCTGAGTAAAAGTGCTCCAGTGTGCATTTCCACCCTAGGAAAATTCTTTATGCCCCAATTTCCAAGTTTGAAAATAACTCTCTACAGATGAAACACATATATCACCCTCCAAAGAAGTGTTTTCACCTACAAATACTTTTTGCTGCCTAAACAAGAGCCCTTTCCTTTGCACTTGTGCCAACATGTAACCTGGATAAAGAATTAAACTTAGATTCTTAGTTATAATGCTTCCCCTAAGTTTTTGTTTGTTTTTTTTTTTTTTAAATAATGACAGTAAGACATATGCCGTCTCTCTTCTGAATTTTAATCTTTCTAATGAAGGTGTGTTTGAAGAAGGCACGCCCTTCAGAAAATGTTTTGCGGTATCATATTTGTGCCTTTAGTGTTGAGGACCAGCTGCCTTTTCAGTTCTAAATGCACTTTTCAGGGTCTTACATCACAGAGGCCTAAATTAAAACACACTTACCATAAAGGGGTGCAGCATATGCATTCATCCTGGAAATTGCACTGCGACATGAAAGATATCCAAACACTATATGTAATTTCGAAGATGAGCAAGGCTTGGCCTTTCAGATGTCCCACGCGAGGGAAGCACCCACATCCCACAAAATTGCAAGCTTCTGAATCATGGAAGTCAGATCATAAAGCCTCTAATTCCCACTGGTTTGAAGATGTGTGCAACTGCAAAAATTGAGCCCAGCGCTGAATCGGGGGTGGCCGACTGCCTGGAGGATGTAAGCCTGTGCAGGAACCCCTGTGGTCAGGCACCCGGCGCGACCCAGGGAACTGCAGAGCTCAGGGATGGGGTAACTCTCCCCTTCTGTCTCCCAGCTCCTCCTCCCTATGGTTTTCAGGCTCAGGGGTCAGGGTCTGGTGGTTCCCCGTGGTGTGAAGATTTTGCTTAGTGGTTTGCAGGCTGAGAAGGGCTGGTCATGCTCAGTGTAAAGAATTGTTTGTTTACCTCTAGGTGTCTTTCTCTTAAGACTATTGGAGAAAATTTTTCCTCTCCAGTATGGTGGTATAGATGAGGAGTAATACCACTGGCACCTTTATTTTGGACATATGTACCATGGTAAGACCAGCAGCTGGCCTTTAACATAGCTCCTTGAACATATGCAGCTATGGAAACCTTGCCACAGGCTGTGCACCCCTGCAGAACTAGAGTCCTCCTTTCTAGGTTCATATGGGATTGATGCCAAATTCATTCTCCACCTCCATGGCTCCCAGGAACCACAGGTAGCTTCAGAGAGCCATTGTCTCCATCTGCCTGCGAGAATACAGAGGGATCCCCCAAACTCCAGCTGGACTGAGACATCCTCTTCTGCCTTTATTCAACAGTAGTCTTCACTCATAACTCACTGTTGGGGGGAAAGATTTTGCAATCCGTTTCAGGTATCAGATATTGGCAAACCCTCTCCTAGAGTGTCATGGCTGGAGAGTATCCTGGGCTAATTTAGGAGGCGCAGTGCTCTCCTGTGTCTAGACATTGCAGTAAACGTTATTCAGCCGCCTGTGGGGTTACTGGGCTCGACACAAACGTGCTAGCCAAGGTCACAAAGAAAAGGATATATGGGAATATTCACCACCAGAAGACACTGTCTCCCTTGACATTTTCATCTGCAAAACAGTGGTTTACAGAGTGTTTTGAACTGGAATGTGTTGTTGGCCTTTTTCTTTTTCCTCTTTTGACTTTTGTTTCCTGTAGGAGAGTCTCTGGAATTACTTAACATTGTCATTGAGTCCTAAGGATTCCCTTCCCTTTTCTCTTCCAGTTGTGCTACATCTACCAGGTTGCCTGCAATGTGAAATTGCTGAGGGAAGACATTTCTGTTTAAAATGGAAGCCATGAATACAAGAGCTGCTCCTCCCAAAGGAAATGTTGCTGTTCTTTTTACTTCCACGTCCTTGAATAAATCTTAAATCTTTGCTCTGTACCTGGGTAGGTGCACTTGGGACTTCCCAGTTTCCTATAAATTCTGATTTACTCATTTGCTGAGCCCATGGAACCAGATACTAAATTTGTCTCACTGAAAAAAAAAAGAACAGTAAAACCCTAATTGAATTTTTTTGCTGAAAAATGTCACAGCGTAGTGATTTTTGAAACAAAAGCCCAAGAAATATTTTTTGCTTTTCTAAACTAGGAATAAAAAATGCATGTGTATACCCCTTTGGTTGGAGTGGAGCTGGAAAAGTCTGATATGTCTTATGCAGTGCCAGCTCCAGTGAAAGGAGAGCCTGGCTTTGTCTTGTTATGTGTATTTGTGTGTCTTTGCTAGCAATATTGTAGAGTCAATCTTGGGAAGTTTTGTCGTGATGTTAAGGGTAAGGCAGCTATTTCAGGCACTAAGGTGGCTCCTTTGGAAAGGTTGAAATCTGGCTGCCTGCCTTCAAGTGCCCCTGAATTCTTCTATAACCTCAGTCAAACCACAGGGTCTGCACCCTGCTTCTCTCTGACTCAGGGCAACCAGATGTCCAAGGCTTGGGTCCATCTTGGCATCCTAACAAGCATCTTTGGCATATTGTTTTGTCCTGATTTTTTTATTTTTCTGGATATGTTTTTTCCTGCCAGCAAGCCCTTCTTAATCTGCAATGAACTGACCTTATTCCATGCCAAGAAGACAGGACTCTCCTGTGCAGGAGACACTTGCCTGACCCATCTCACCACCTTCCCCAACTCTTCCTCCCTTCACTGCTCCTTTCTCCCTTCGGAGTCATCACCCAGCTAAGCACCTCATAACTTCAATGCATTTATACCCGTGCTTTCCCAGATCTTGAGGGATAAATTCACTGTCGATCCCAGACAGAGGGATCATTCTCATGTGTGCAGTGTCTTTAGGGTGCAACGCGCAGGACCACGATGTAGGATTCCCTGGCTGAAACCCAGAAGCCACGTTCCCTCCATGATGTGAAAATGAAAGTAAGCTTGGCCGCAGCGAAACCACGGAGCAGCAGTGAAGCCCTGTGTGTTTGGGGACACAGTGTAAGGCACCTAAAGCTTTACTGTGGATTTTCAGGGGCTACAAAATGCATGGATGCGTCCATCAGTAGGACCTCCAGAAGGACAAAATGACACTGGGATCCCCCCTATAAAAAGCTGCCCTAAGGTCAGTGTCACAGGATTTCCGCAAGCTTGTGCTTTTCTTCTAGACAAATCTCCCGGGGAGGAAAAGTCAGACATACATACAGGTACAGTGAGCACAGCTGTCTGTTGTGGGGCTGTAAGGAACCGCCGGAAACCCGCAGAGGAAGATGCAAAAAAAAAAAAAAAAAAAAGTGAAAAGGGGAAAGGGGGGAAGGGAAGAAGCTGTTTTTCTCAAAGCTTGGCTGCCCTTGCAAGCAGAGTAACATCTCAAAAGAGACACGCATTAGGCAGGTTTAGACCTTTAAAACATTTCAGTATTCTTTAGATGCTGAAATAGAGGAAAAGAAATTCTGCTGCACCACAGTGGAGTAGTTAATGTGCTGTTTTCAGGAGAGTGCACCCATAAGCAGGCACAGCAGCCTGCTGTGGTGATAAAGTTTGTTTCTGCTCTGGAGTCAGGGAAACTGAGCCATGGGAGCAAATGGACTTGCCAAAGCCACACAGTAAGTGTGACAGGGTTAGAAAGAAGACTAAATATGAACAGATTCCCCTTACTCCCTGCTTCACACACTCATGAAAAGACTGTATATGCATTGAGTTTTTTAGATGCTCCTGAAATTCATGAGTGAGATGGCTTGAATAATACCGACTCACTTATGTGGAAGTTAAGATGGAGTAAAAATGAGGCACCTGAGGGTTCGGTTTGCCCAAAGGAGCAGAGCTTTGTTGCTCACTCTGTGTTTGCCCATGCACTGCATGTCAGGGAGGCGCAAAGCAGAGAATATTCCCTCTGGAAAGACCTGGGAAAATAATAGCTGCCTCAGTTCAGGGGCTGAGCTGGAAAATGGAGAGAAAAAGAACTGGATTGGGTCAAAGTAAAAGAAATGGTTGTTTTTCCTTTTTTTTGTTTGAGGTAAATGAGAAAAACCCCAACATGTTATTTTGGGTCAACCCGAATCACATTTTGAATGTAATGTTTTGTTTTGAGGTTAGTTACCCCTCTTGCTTCTCACACTTTCTTTTATTTCAGGTCTTTTTTGAGTGAAAAATGCCACTTCAAAATAGCAAATCAAAGGGTTGTGTTTAAGAGGCATTGAAATGAAATGCTGTGGCATTTTCAAAACAAACCATTTCTTTCACAAAATGTAGATATGTATGTCCTTTCCCCCTATATTTTAGGTACAGTTGAAACTGTTTGCCATGTTTCATTCATTTTGGAAGCTCCAAAATTGCATGTTTTGGGTTTGTCTGTTTTTTCCTAGACATTTTTGGGTTTTTTTTTGCCTCATTCAATTCCTGCTGAGCAATTGCTTCTGCAGAAACAAGAAAAATGAGGCATGTAACCTGGGGAATGGGGGGTCACAGCTCATGTTAGCTAAAGGCTCCGTGAGAGCTTTCAACTCCTGGTTGTGTCTTCAGGACACAGGACAAGGCTCACAACAGCACCTGGGGCAGAGCCCAGGCTATGGCTGAAGGCAAGAGTGCCTGCCCTCTTATTTCCCAGCAAAACTACTGAAGAAGCAGCAGTGAGGAAAGAGTTGAGGCAACAGGGGATGGATGCATGCAGCTTTATGGCACTTGGTTTTAAAGGCTATGCAGCTGGATGGTTGGTTAGGTTGCCAGCACCAGCCTTTCATCCCAATAAACTCCAGGTTTTCTCAGTTTGCTGGCAGGTTGTATAGAGATAGATGTGTAGGGTCATGCGAGAGGCATTGGGGGCTACTTTTATTTGTATGCATCCCATCCCCTGTGGGGCTCTGCAGGGCTCTCTCCTTCAGCGGGTTTGCCCTGTTAGGGCTATGGGTGCGGAGGTGCACTCGGAGCTACCTCCCTGCTCAAGCCAGGGGCTTGCTTGCTCACCAGCGGGCAGGCTAGGGACATATGGAGGAGCAAAATGCCTTGTGCTCACTCCAGATAAGAGAGGTGATGCTGATAGGCATGAGAGAAACATCCCAAGCAACTGAAGCAGAAATGTGGTTTGCAGCTGAAGTGTTTGCCTGACTTGTTGGCACTCTCTGGCAGGGGCAGGCAGGAGCTGGTCCAAGGGAACCATGGCTGCACTACAATGTCCAGCAGACAGTCAAGTCCTAAATGTTCTCTTTCCAGCCGTACCATCTAATGTAGAGGCAGCAGCCCTTTAAAACCAGATGTATGGTAACAGGCAGCTTAGGCGATGGGCATTTCCTTCCAGACCAACAAATAACGCTGTGTGCTCCGACTAGCAGGAGACAGAAATTCTGAATTCAAGCCGTTCTAAGTTAGCAAACTCTTTTCCTGATTTTCCCAGAGCTGGCCAGCTGTGGTCTTCTGTGGTTGCTCCAGCATGCAATGTTTTGTAATGAAGTCGTGGTGTCTCAGCAGGCCTTATTCTGTCACTGGAACAATGGAGCATGGACTTTCTTTATATCCTGAAGGGCATCAAATAATAAGAACAAGAAAAGTTGTCCAGCTGTGCTTCATCTGGACTAGTTTTCTCTTTCCATTTTTTCAGTCAGCCTTAGTAGGCAGTATGGCTGCCTACTTCACATATCTTCCAAGGACGATACCTAAATTGTAAATAGAATACTGGATTTAAGAAGTGGCATGTGTCTAGCATGAAGAAATAAGAATTACCCCTGCTGGAATAACCTTCCTGTTGTTGGGATTATATTAGTGAGGAATTTGGTCTGCTACTTGGCAGCTCTGTGCACAAGCTGAATGGTGGCATCGTTGGCAGTTGTTATTAAGATCTAGACATGAATTCCTAACCTTAGTCACCTCAGGTGATTTACGCTTGAAAAGATTACATAGCCTGGTAAATTTGGGAAGGATAAATAAAGGAATACCAACCCAAACTGCCTTCTGTCTGGCAAGCATTAGGGTTACTCAGGTTTCTTGGCAGTGCTGGGCTATTCACTACTTCAGTTTAACCCCCGCAAATTCCATGTAGAGGTGAAGAATTGCAGGCAAAACCCACTGGCTGGTCCCTTGGCTCAGAGGAGCACCCGGAGGTGGCTGTCATGCCTTGCTGAGGCTCAAGGTGTTACAGAGAAGGAAGCCAAAGCATCCGGCAGGCTTGCAGGAGCTGTGCCTGGGAAGGTGCAGGTGGATGTTTGCTGCTCACAGCCTTTCTGCAGTTGCTTGTCACAGCAAGGTGAAAATGAGCCTGATAAGCAGCTTAAAGAGCAGGTTTTGAAGGGAGCAGGTTGAGGGATCTGCAGGGACAGTGGTGGTGGGAGCAACTCGGCCAGCACAGCTGCAGCTGGAGGAGGACATGTATCTCTACCCACATCCTCCTGCTGGGAAGGGACTGCCTGGGAGGCAAAGCCCATCTCAGCAGGGACCTGGGGAAATAGGTGGTGACGAAACGATTCCCCTGCACCCATTGAAGCACATCGAGCAGGCTGCATGGAGAACGGCTCATATGTTAAGCCCATCATACTTGCTATCGGACTTTTTGTTGTTGTTGAAACCACTACAGAGAGCAGCACATTTCCAGGAGCCTGGCTCCAGCAAGCAAACTTCCCTGTGGCTTCCTGCCGGCTTGGGGAGGATTCATGGCTGGGGTTTCTTTACCTCTTCCATGCCAACTCAAGTGGAGCCATGTCTCAAGATGGTTCTTTGATATCCTATACAAAGGATTGTTCCTTGTGGCATTTTTGTCATGAAATAATATGCTTCTGCAAAGTTAAATCTGATTAAAATACAAAGAATTAGGATGGGGGACTGGATACGTGCAAAGTAGTATTTATGTATCTGTTTCTTCTGTTAATAGATAGGCCTGCCATTCCCACAAAAAACTTAAGCATGCACTTAATGTTCCCAGTGGCTAATCCCATGAAAGTCTACTCCCAGCATATAGTCAAGCACACACATACATCTGTATAAGGCATGGACTGCACAGCCCTAATACTGATGTGCTGGCTTAGGGCTGTCGCATTGTGAATGTTTGTGTGTCTGGAGCGTCTCATCAGACTCAGGGATGCATAAACCCTCACTATCTGGATCTACAAGGTATTAAGTAGGACTTGGAAAATGGAGGGCTGGCAAGGAGAGGCAAGATGTTACATTTAACTATGTGAAATAGTGGTAGAAGCCAGGCACAGGATCATTAAATAATGGCTTTGGTTGTCCATTATTTTCTTCAGCCTTCTTTCTGCCTCTGTGAAACACTGACTCCTGTGCCATCTGTCTAGCAATGGCACAGTTGCCATCACTTTTTTCAAGTGGACACTTTTGTTTAATATTTCAAAAGCAGGCCTAAACCGTACACAAGTATCAGTGTTAGGCAGAGGGGGAGAAAGCTCAGAGATAATGCCATATATGCACATAGTAAGGCATGCACCTTATCTTTCAGTAAAATTGGTGAATTACTATCAGTGCCACAACAGCATTCTCAATTACTGCAACAACTTACAGTCTTTGCTACAAGAACACCAGAATTTTTGTCTGCTATCTGATAAAAAGCCAACTGACCAAAGAAGCAAAGAGATTAAAAGCAAAACAATTACAGGAAATGGAGGCGGGGGGGGGGGGCAACATGGACACGACACCAACAAATGAAAAATTACAGGCTAGAATTTGAATTATATGACCTATTTTATACTGAAAGGTCTCAGTGTATATTACAGTACCATCTTGAAGGCAGATCCATTGTCCATATGAGACTGGAATGACACACTGGTGTGCAGGTACTGCTGTGCAATTATGGGATCTCTAGAGCCTCTGTGATTGTGAATCCTTCCTTCTTGCAAGGACCCCATAGATTTGGATGCTTGGCGAGATGTACTGGGTTTGGCTTTCAATTTAACCTGAAGCAAATATCAGCTTGAGGCTGCCAGATTGAGCCTGGTTTCAGATCAAACCCCTGTGAAAGTAGTGAATTGAGTATGGTTTCCACTCAAAACCATAAATTGGTCTTGATTTGCTTGAAACTTTGCCTGTTTTTTCTTTTTTTTTCCAAACTTGGCCTATGTTCTAGGTTTGTAACAAAACCTAAAACAAACATCACTGGGTTTCAGGTTTAGTTGTGAAAGTTTAACACAGAAACCATTTTCCTCTGGGGGGAAGGGGGGATGCTGGCCTGTGTGCTAAGACTGAGGTTCCTTTTTTATTCTTTTGAGAATGACAGTGACAGTTTGTAATTTCTACCTTGAAAGCAGCTGGAGAAGAGGCTTTGGCTCAACATCTGATCTGAAGAATGGAACAGAGGAGGGCAACCATCACGTCCCTGTCTGGATCTTCAGCCTGGTTTTCCTATCACTGTTAGCAACGGGGAGTGCATTAGTGCAGAGAAGCCCCGCTGTCTCGCTGCTATGCCATTTAGCTCAGACCAGCGCAGCTCTGAATCAGGGTCAGAATTTGATAGCATGGAGGCCAAAGATAGCAGGAGGACAGATTTTTGCCTGGCACATGGTAAGATCAGCAACTGGGAACCATGCCACCACAAGAGAAGGAGCAGTAAGAAATTTCAGCTTCCAGCTCATGCTGAATTCCCGTCTCACCAGGAGTGAGGCTTGTCATGTAAGAAAGCAAGATACCATCCATTAATTGCTGGCAGCATTTTGTCTTTCTGCGACATAGGAGCTTCCGATTCCTCTTGTGTTTCTCCCAGCAAGCTGAGCCTCATATTTTGGAAAGAAAGTCCATGCTGGCATGCTACTCTTGCTCTGGTCTGCATGGCAGAGAAACCAGGACTCCAGCACTTTCCCATTAGCCTACTGCTCCATGTGCCATGTTGTGCGGTGTGAAACAGAATTGTGGGGTTTTTTTAAAACCAAGATTACTACTGTGCACAAGGTCAAAAACTACAGGAGTTACCTACCGTTCACCATGCTAAAAAGTTGCTGCTGTCTCTGATGAGCACAGATATGCTGTGTGGTCCTTAAGCTTTTGACCCAGAGGCGTGAATACTAACACCAGAGCCCTCTTGATGTGCCTGGCTATAATCACAGGAAGCTCATTCATTACTCAAGTCCTGAAGATATGGAAGTCTTGGTAATCACTTTGGATGGGAGGGTTAAATTAATAATTTCCTTTTACACTTGTTGATAGAGCAATTCATTCTGTCATGAGAAAGTTTGGAAGTGGGGGGAGTTTCAGTAAACTGTGAGTAAAACCTGAGATTTCAATCAGATGTTGTGGTCCAGCTTTGGTGCTGCTTTTCTCTTTAGTATTACTTCTCGTCTCCTCACAATACGGCCTTTTTCAGGGCTAAGCTACGCTTCTCAGAGCCGTCCTTTTGAGATAACTGGGATGGTAGATAACTTTTCATCCAGGGAATGGACTGGGAACCTAGGGAAGTGCATCTGCTGTCCCCATTCAGGGGACTAGATGAGGTCCTGGAGAAAAAAATGCCCAAAGCAGTATACCTACTATTATCTCTGGCCACCGGCAGCAAAAGCAGATTAGAGACCTCCCATGGAAAGTAGGAAAAGAGTGTCCTGGGCAGCTAGGACAAATCCTTTCTGCCTCTGCCTGGCCTGTTGGGCACTGCTGAACACTCCCGACTTGCTGTTACAAAAGGAACTGAAATAACACTCCTTTGGCTGCTGCCCTGGACTAGCTTCGTGGGATGGGGGAAGTAGTGCCCATCTCCAGCACTCCTTGTCCTTCTCCTGGCAGTGTCTGCTTCTTGCAGGGATATTTTAGCATCTCCAGAGGCAGCTGCTGAAATATTGTTGAGCATAGAATTGGAAAATAAGGAGAACTGATGCTGGGGCTGCGTTTTTTGTTTTGGGTTAGTTTGGTTTGGGTTGGTTTGTTTTGGGTTGGGCTTTTGATACATCAGGCTTTAAATTGCTAATTCTAAAAATAACATTTCAAATCAAAGTCCAGTAATACCACCATGTGTTTTAGGGACATTGCTATCATGGTAGTTTTAGATGCTTGTCTAAGTCCTACCAGTTTTGGTGGGGTATGTACAGAAGAGACCTTCATGCTACTTTGTAACACTGAAGTCTGAAACCAGAGATGACTGGCAAAACATTATGTGTGTCAAATCCATTTAAATATACTACATCATTTAGGTACAGTAGTTGTCACAGGAAATGAACAGTACCTTTACATGGCTGTTGTATTAGAAGAACTTGCTGCTTATTTTGTGTAAGTGCTTACCTGTCTGCTGCAATCTCATTGTGCTAAGTACCGACCTTTTCAGAGCTCCTTACAGTGGCTATTTGGTAGGGTGGGACTGGATCTTATTTAAATTAGAACACGGGGGTGGGG
>JANZLQ010000086.1:19160468-19171387 GCA_026212715.1 Elanus axillaris | reverse complement strand
GGTGGGGGAGCAATTACTGTTTCCTGAGATCACAGAATTATCTCTCAGTTGCACCAGTGGGATATAAAGATTGTTAGTTAATTGGAAGGGCTGAAACCCCAAGGCATCAGATGCCATTGCATTTAGAGGCTGCAAAAGAAGACAGAACTGTGCGCTACAGGAGTTTTTAGTCTGCCAGGACTGCATGAGTGTGGCTGCACTTTCCATTTACAAAACACAGCTATTATTGTTTTTATTAAGTTAGTACAGATGTGAAACAGTCTTTTTAGACCTTTTCTTCTTATGGAACCAGTGCTGCTTTATCTGTATTGAGGCAGTGAAAAAGTTATATGCTACCAACCCAGCTGTGCACCAGGTTAGTTTATGGAGCTGACAGAGGTTTTAAGTTAATCCCACTGATTTGGGAGTGCTCTGATACAGAGCTGACCTCTAGCTTCATGTTGATGACAGGCAGCAGAGAGTGGTCCCATCAGAGGAACTTGGTACTTAGGTGTCTTTAAGCTGATGTAAGTGCTCCTTCTCACGCAGGTTGTATTGGTATGATGCTTTGGATATTTATAGTTAAAGCTGTCAGTGGGCAAAACACCACCCTGGGGTTGCAGAGACCTTGCCAAATCAGGTAGTACCAGCTGGACCGAGCTTGAAGTGACGAAATGTTGGCTATGCAAAGTTGGTTGGGCGTTGGTAACCCCGCTGCTTGCCAGGACCTATTGCTGTAGGGCAGTAGCTGCAGCTGTTCCTCTGTCAGTCGATGGCCAAAACCTGTCTTGATTATGCCAAGCCATTTGGTTTCTGCTCTTGTTCTGGTTCCTCATGTCTTGAGTGTAGCTTTTGCTCTTCAGCTCCTGCTCCCTGCCTTGCATTCCTGAGCACTGGTGGCTATCAGTGCAAGCGGCAGTCTTGTCAGCAATTCATGTATGTAGCCTGCAATATGGGGGCATTGGAGTGGGGAGGATTTCCCTGCTCTGCCTGGATGGGTCATGGGGCCTTTCAGTGTGCTGGGCGGTCCAAAAGGGTTTTTGAGAGTTGCCTTCCTGGGAAGCTCATTTCATAAAGATAGACCTTACTCTGGCAATACAATGCTTTTGCCTATGGGATTTTGGTCCTGAAATGAAGGGATTCTTTGCTGCTGTAATTGTATCTATGCAACATTATTACTGACAAAATTATGTAGTTCCACCTTCCCTACCTCCTCATAGCACTGTAATCCAAATTGCTGTGTTGGTAAAACAAATGGCAAAGTTACAGAAGAGAGCTTGAGCTGTTCTAATGGCAGATTGCTGCTAGAAGAGGGGACCATATCCCCCCTTTCCCTGTCTACCTCCTTTCTGCCCTTAACCATGACTATTCTGCTTCCCTCTTTGTGCCAGTCTTAAGCCTGTTTGGGATCCTTCAGTTGAATGAACTGAACCGGAGGCTTGAAAAATGAAACCTGAAGTGAAAAAGTGAAAAACTTAAATCCACACACAAAAAAGGAGATTTTTTCACCACAGTGGTCAGCAGAGGGTGGAGTCCAGCACACGGGAAGGGACAGAATGCAGAGTGAAAATGAGAGCTGCAGTGAGGATGGGAATGGGATAAGGAAGAAAAGAGAAAGGAAGGAGAAAGAGGAGAGCAATGAGTTTTTATTTAAGCCCATCCATTTGGTAGGAATTCACCTTCTTCCTGTAGCCCCAGACTCAAGGTGAGACATGTGCTCTGCCTTGCATCTTTGGCAGAGACCTTTGTCATGTGTTTGCAAATGGGTTTGGCAGCAGCAAGACAGTCACAGCACCTGCCTGTGTGCAAGAATGGGGGATGCACATGAGGGTTTGGGACCCCCTGCTCTGGACATCTGGATTAAGCTGTTGGCCTCAGCTTACTGAGCACTGCTGCTGGACTCATTCATGCACAAAGACCTGGGAAGAAGCAGAGAGTTAAGCTCCGAGGCAGGGAGGAAATGAGCTGAAATGAATGTAAGATGCACTGTTTTCAGGCTGCAAGACATGTAACAGCTAACCTGAACAAAAGCTCTCTATCCCAGCAAGGTGTTAATTATATGCCATGTCTTTCTGGATCTGTGCGAACAGGGTCTCTTTGCCCACTGGGAACAATAGCTGTAATTATTATTTAGTTGGAAAGAGAGGAAGCCCAGCTGCCTTTAATGCACAGGATCAAATGAAGGCCAATAAAGTGTACGCACACGTGGCCTGCACTCTGTGGCTTAGCGTAAGCTACAGAGTTTGCCAGTGTAATTCTAGGGTGTGGAAAGAAATCAACTCCCCCACTGCTGGCAAGGCACTGGTGTAGACAGAGCTATGCTGACAGATGAGTGTTTCTGACAGTTTAGCGTGTCTGGGTATGTAGGTGGTGTTGCCGTGGGCTGAAATTCCCTTTGGTGGCACAGGCCGTGTCTCTGCTAGGAAGTTCAACCCATGCCACTCCATGGCAGTACCTTTCACAGGACAGGCAAGGACAATTACACTTTTGTTGTTGTTACTGCAAGATACCTCCTAGCCCAGGACAATGTTTTTCATGCGTTAGTTTGCTGATGTTCCAGATGTATTATGGGGTACAGCATACACTTTTAACAGTTGAGCTCTGTGTTTCAGTCTCTTGCTAAGGAGTGCCATAGGGGAATGAAATCTCTGAGGCTGAAGCAGGAAAGTATTTGTGCTAGAAAGTGATGCAGAACTGCTCAGGTCTGCTGGAGAGAGGCAGAAGGCTGCATCATGAGGACCTTGTAGAGACAGAGGACAACTCACTCGAGCCTGTATATATGACACTCTCTCCTACCTTTCCAGAGCTAAATTAGAAGATAAATCTCAAAAGGCATCATAAGACTGTCCAGGTAGGGCCTGATACTGCTCTGTCTCCAGCAGTATCTGTTCAATTCTCCCAGTGTAGGATATCACCTATGCAGAACAATCCCATGGCACAAAGCTGCCCAGCTCTCCTCCCTGTGCAAACCCTAGGTGCTGCTCACCACCTCTTCAGCACGCTTTTGTTATAGTTTATTCCTTCAGCCTGCTCATTTGCTCCTTCACTTTGGGAACCAGAGAATTTTCCCCCTCCTGGCTGAGCACACAAAGTGTGGACCGTTATGTCAATATCCACGCTGGCTCTAATTTCAGGAGTTGACTGTCATCAAGCATCAGTGTCACCAGGGAGCTTTCTGCTAGGTATGGTCCAGACAACTGCTTGGACCGATCTTGTTAATGACTTATGTGCAGCTGTAGAACAACATGGAAACCTTCTCTGCCAGAACACTAGAGGAATTTCTAGGTTTAACCCTCCATGAAGTATCATAGGCTTTGAATGTGAATAAAAAGGTGTCTTCTGGAAAATGAGATTAGTTTTATTAGGAGGGAAAATGTAAGAAAGTTAGCATTAAATTTGTTCACAAGTACAGTAAGTGTTGGTTGGAAAAAAGCATAAAGACCACCTTATGGATAGCTTAAACAACCATGGCTAGCCGAAATCTGAGAGTGCAAACATAAAGCACAGATCTTTCTGCTACCTCCTCAAAGCATAAGGACTGGGCAAAGAGGTGCTTTGATGAAAGTTTCTTTCCCTCTGCTAAATGCATGCTTTTACTGAAGAGGTGCCATGTATAAAGAAGAAATCATGCTAAAGGCGTAATTTTGTTTTCCAAGTCAATGTTTCATTTGCCTCCTCTTAGAATATACATTTCTTTGCTTATGATCTTGGCATGGCTGTACATATTTTCTATTCTCTTCAGGGGTGCTTTGCTTTGTTGTCATAGCAATGCCTTCTAACTCCTGCACTCACCAGTTTCTTTTCAGGTTCCTGCAGGCTGCAACCAGTCCCTCATTGTGATGATCACATCTCCTAGCAGCTTTAACACCTCTTTTTTTATCTCCTAACTATAGGCACATTCAGTAGCACAATTCCAAAGAATTCTGGCCCAAACAGGTTTTCAGCTTGAAGTTAAAAAAAAGAAAAAAGGCAATAACATTGTATCTGTTTGAGGTTTTTGTTGTTCTACTGATGATCTAATATTTCAAGTTTTTTATTCATTCATCTTCTTAGCTTTTCTTGGACATGATCTATAATTGCCTTGGTGATCTGGCTATTGGAGATGAGGTGCACCAGGCTCATCAATGTTGCTTGAGGACTGTTTTTCCCTAGGTAGTGATCAAAATGGCAATGTGAGGCTGGGACCAGGCCAGCTCAAACAAAATTGTCCTCTTTTCCTGTGCAGTCTCACTCAACAGCTTTCCTTCTACAAATCTTCACTTCTAGAGGCTCATTGCCTCCCTTTGTGTCCAGCTCCACCTTGAACGGCTGGTGATGCAGAGCTCTTCAGCTGTTTACTGCTAAGCCAGGCAAGAAAAAATAAAACCACATTATGAGGGAGGCTAGACAAATTTCTTAAACTCCCTCCCCTCATCCAGGGGTCTCTTTTAGTATGAAGTAAATAATCCCAGCCATGGACATGGGCAAAATGGGATGGGATAAGAACTCAACTTTGCACTGAACCTTTGGGCCCAGCTTTGTTGTGGGGTTCCCTGTCCCTGAACAAGTCAGTCCCTCCATCCTGCATGTCAGCACACCCAGGGCAAAAGGGAGAATATACTCTTTCTGTCTCATGTGGGAGGGCAAAATCAATCTAAGCCCATCTAGGCTTGTGTACCCCCATGGAAGGAACGATGACAGATACTACATAGGGAGAACATAGACTTTGTCATTTCTGCTGTCCATGGCAGACCACAGCAGGGACAACTGTGGGTTTGAAGGTACTGCTCAGTGGCTGCCCTGAACTAAGGCAGGGATGCTACTTTGAGCTATGTACCTAGATTTAAGTTGAAGACTGACCTCCTTGTATTACGCGTCTGATGTGTTCTGCAGCTGCTGGTTTTATATGAGAAACACTTTCACAGGATGGGGTGATTCTACCATCTTCCACTGCACAGCCCTTTCTCATTTTGTTGAGATGCAAGCTATTCTATCATTGATGCAAGCTATGTATCTGAGAGGATACATGAGGCTTCCAAAGTAGTGAGCCAAAGGAGCCGTAGCCTATACACTCACCCCCAAATATTTTCTTGAGACAGATTATTACAGGCTTGCATTCCACCCTTACCACACAAAATACAAATCACAGAACAGAGATGGCT
This sequence comes from Elanus axillaris, assembly GCA_026212715.1. NCBI lineage: Eukaryota > Metazoa > Chordata > Aves > Accipitriformes > Accipitridae > Elanus > Elanus axillaris. The sequence continues at coordinate 19,166,267 of JANZLQ010000086.1, read as the reverse complement.
TATGCTCCAAAGAGCCTTGTTCACACAGTGGCTGCATGAGGTTGCTGGCTAATATTTTGTTGCTGTTGGAATTAGTTTCAATATGAATCAATACAATTTTTTTTAGTGCGATAGGCACATATGCTATACAATTGAAAGCAATTTTAAGGGAACTTGCACTTTAATGAAATTCCTCTTGGGTTTCAGTTCCAAAGTGACTATCAGGCAGGATCATTAGTTATTTGCTGTCTTCATAAACATTACATTCAGTTTGGATTGTTGTTTTTTAAATCAAAGTTGTTTGAATTTTTTTTCTTTTCCCCCAAAGTAGGAATATTTATCTTTGAATCCTCCAACAGCTTTGGAATGCAGCCCCCACACAGACTTTAATAGCAAAACCCACTTCTTCTGACTCAGGGACCATTTGATGAAATGTCTAGAGAAGCAAAAAAGCAGCAACAAAAAAAGCTTTACACAGATGCTTCCCTGTGACTAACTGAACGTCCACCCAAAGTGGAGAGAGTATAAGTACCTTTGTCATATGTGGGTGTATTTTTCCCATACGTTCATTTTTAAAGCTATGCAGTAGAGCACTATAAAATTATAGTTTTACAAATAAGCATTATTTGACCGTCACTGGGCTGAGTTGATGACTCACTCTGTGACCTCCATGCAAGTCATTTGATTTTCTTGTTCCTCAGTAAGACTAGCTGGAAACAGGCTGGGAAAAAAAAAGAAAAAAAGACAAACCCAGAAGACACTCCTGACAATATGTTCTCTACCTAAGCTTTGTGTGTTGACTGGAAACACAACATTGGAAATAAGAGCTTTACAGCTGTTGGTTTGATGTCTGTGCCCAGCCCTGTAGGAATTGTGGGTGGCCAGTGTCTCTGAAAAGCATGCTCTAAATATGGGTTGTGGTGTCTGACCTATTCTAAAACATTAGCAGTAGAAGACTTGCAGTCAGCTGCCAATATCATTATAGTGTCCCACCAATATCATTATAGTGTCCCATTGTCATTGTGGTGTGAGATGGGTCTTTTAGCAATATAAATGTACTGTCTCCAGATGCACTTGGGAAACATTAGCCTTATAATACAGACCTTACAAGCTTCAGCATGTCTCTAGACGTCTCTGTCCTTGTAGTTTACTTTCTGATACCAGGTTTCTCTTTGACCTGAAAGCTACATATTTGCACACAAACACCTTTTTTGTAATGAAAATAGTCTCATCATGTCCAGAAAGCAGCATACTTGTTCAGTGTTTCCAGGGCCCAATCTATTAATTCATCCAACTCATGCAGCATTACCAGCATTTTGAACACTTCCTCACTGTTCAAAAGTTGTGGGGCCAATCTTAAAGAATTGCCAGGTCATTCATTTAAAGACCCAGTGTTTGCTAGTCAAATCTGGGTGCCTTTTCTGGCTTTTCTTTAAAGTACATCTATGTTACATTTTTGAAGTCTTCTTTGCAGACAATAGCAAGAAAGAGAAAATAATGACACTGGGGACTGTATGCAATCTCCTGGCTCCAGGAGCTGGGCCTTAAAGGGTGAGGCTTGGAAAGGCCTGTCTGTTTTGCCTCTATCTTTGTTTTACATATGTTTCTAGTTTATTTTCCTGTTGCTATTCATTGCTTTTTTGTTTTGCTTTCAATATGCTTCTCCCTCAGTGTCCACCTAAGGGGCCTTGATCTATTTTGAGGAGGACACAGCAGTTATCGCAAAAAGAAATCTCATTAACTTTATTTCAACTCCTTCTTTCTAGTTGTCAGTTATACGAACCCCTCCTTCCAACCTGCCATCTAGTGTAATTGCTACCTAGGAACAGCAATGTTAAGTTTTCCATACATACAGAGTGACTTATTTAGGTGTCAACTCTGAAGCATCTATACCGTATCTTGAAGGCACAAGCTTGCTTCAGAGCTGACTCATGACTGACAAACCAACTCTACTGGGTTTAAGTGTCACAGCCAACGAAATAATTGCCCTTCTTAGTTTGCATTGCCTGTCCATCAAGTGCTTGCATTTCTGCAGCAGTGTTGGTGAGTGGGTCTTACTTCTTTCTGTCTTTAGGCCCAGTTTGTGCTCTGTCATTTAGATTATGCATCTGGTGAGGAAAGGATGATGATACCAGGGTGAGGAAAGCCAATGTTTCCCTACACAGCTGTCCTGCTAGTAGTATTATCTTGCTGGCCCCTGATGCTCTAGGTGTTCTCATCCTTGTCCAGTGTAGTCAGCTGCCTGGGACAAGACAGGGATCCAGGATGTGGGATGTGCGAGACCCGCAAAAGGATCCGTGTGATGGACAAGCCTGCCGAGCAATGGAGCTTATGAAGCAATAGTGAAATCAGGCCCAGGAGGGTGACTCCTCTCTCTTCTGAGCATGAAAGCTGCTGAAGCTGAGTCATAGTCCCAGCCGTTTGGAAGGATGGGGGGCTGGAATGAAATATAGCAACAATTAACAAAAGAGAAATGTACTGAATAAGAGCCTCCTCCATTTCATTTTCCTTATGGATGTTATTGATTCATCACTCTAGCTGTCCTGGCTCCCACCCAGGATGCAAAGGGCATAATATAGGTTGTTTGGAGGCAGTGGCTATGGAAGATAAGGAGTATTCCTGTTCAGTATTTTGTACAGGAAATCTTCTTGTACCTGTCCTACCCAAATTGCTTATGTAGAACAGCAAAATGTATCATGGGGAATGAATCGTGCCAGTTTGGATTACTGTGCTATTTGAAGGTGACTATTACCAAGTGGGTGGTATCAATCACTGCGAGTAGTTGTTCTGGGAGCAGCTGATGCAGTGAAAGCTGCTTCCTATATGTCTTCATCCTATGCCTCTGTATACACAACCCTATAACTACAGCTTCAGCCAATGACTTGCACAGCCCCACACCACCTCCAGTTCCCCTCATCATATAAGTCCCACCTGCTTTCCTATAGTACAGCAACAGCTAGCCAAGCAGCAGACACTTGTGGTGGGAAAGCTCAAGTAACCACGGTATAGGCTGGCTGGTGTGTGCGTGCTGCTGGGTCACCCCATGAGCCAAATGGGTAACTGTGGAACTACATGGTCTTTCCTAAAACAAGGGCATTCTTTTGGGTATCTCTTCTCAGGCCAGTGCTGATTTTCATTAAGCTCAGTGAGGTTGCAAAGATATTATTTTCCTACCTCTCTGCCAAATTTAGCTGGAATTGGCCCACAGGTTTAAAAGCATTTGAATGGGGGAGGAGGGTGGGAAAGGAGAGGAAAACAGACAGAAGGATCACATAAGCCTCATTTCATTAGGAAGCCAGGCTAAAAAAAGAGAGTTTAACTTCTAGCTATTAAAATTTTTGGATTTATCTTGAATACTTAGCTATACAGAGAGAGCTGGTTTGTATCCAGACCAGTTAATAAATAGGTGTCATCACTCGATATGTTTGAGAGATTGTTTTTCTGTTACCTATGTGAGTGAAAGGAAAAAGGAAGAAATCTTGATGCTTATATATTTGCAAGGGGAAAGTGGAGGAGTAGAAGTCATTATGAGCAAACAGAGGGGGCAATGCTGATCATACACAGTTAAAATCATTTTTACCATGGTAACAAAAAAATAACCTTCCCTAGAATGCACTTGAATCTACAGAACCAATGTTAGTAAAGATAGCAATGAAGTATGTCTGATTTAGAACGTAATTCATAGCAGCTCCAATGAAATTTTTAATGAAGTATGATGTTTTCCTCTTAAAAATCACTTTTTGAAAGTTGAAGCTGTTAAACCCTTTTAATCTTCACTTCCAATGGTTGCCAGCAAACTCTGATCCAGGGAGTCAATTAGAAAGGATTCTCCTGTGTGCCAGGTTTAATTACCTCCTTGTTGCGCATTGAATCGCTATGTAACTCTTCTAACTTCCTGCACAGAGTATAGGATTGTTAAATCTTCTTTTCCAGAGGTACCAAACAAACACTGTATTCTACAAAGCTAGTACCATTGTGCCTGTCTTGTAATGATGAGCAGGGTCTTGAGAAGGAAGGGGGATGCTTGGATTTAAACGCAGTCTTAGGGAAAACTTTCCCCCCAGCAGTTACAGTTTGCTGGTGAATATAATTATGCATAAGCAGAAACTTTGCTTGGTTCTTGTGTGGAAGAAGCTACATGTGAAAAAAAAAGTGAACCTAGAGTCTGTGTCTTACTACTCTAAGCCAGCTGTCTGAAAGGAAATGGTCAAACTCTTGTCAATTGTTAAGAAAGAATTTGTTTACCAGATGTTCATAATAATCCTGTGAATATATATATAAAAAAAAGGAAAATCTGACTCCTTACTGAAGACCAGGGCTTGCCACTCCTGTTTCATTGACATCAGCAGTACTCCTCATGTCACAGAGGGCGAATACTTTCTGAGAGCAGATTCCTGTTCTGAACCCTCCTACGCCATTTATGTACACACCATCATTACAGGATTGCTCAGAGGCTGCTGCGGGTGACATCTTTCTTCCTGTCTCCCCCACACTTATGGTCACATGTGTGCGAGCCTCTGGGACTCACTAATGCATGTGGTCTGGGCTGGATCTAAATGTTATGTATGACAGGGATAGGAGGCCTTCTCCAGGATCACCAAAACATCTTTAGGGAAAGGTTAGTATGTTTGAAAAGGGTCATTCAGCTTGGGAAGACACCAGAGAGTGACAGGCCAGAAGGACACTCATTCTCTTCTCCATCTGGCTGGACCTATGGAAAGATAATGCCACTGTCACTTTGATGGAGTCGTCCATCTAGCATCCACTACGGGCTTCAAGGAAAATCTGCTGGCTGCACTCAACCCACCAATTCAGACTGTTTGAACCAGCCTGTCTGACTGTGCCTGAAGTGGGTTAGGCAGTACTTAGATAAGGTGATCCCACCTACAGAGTTGGGAAGGTGGTAACCCTCTAGCAGGCAGGAGCTGACAAGTAAGTGGGAGGTAGATTCATCTTCAGCAGAGCAGCTGTTTGCAACCCAGCCAGTTTTTTTAGTCCTAACTTGTAACAGCCTTCCAGGAGTCAATTGAAGAGGAGTGGAGGCTGCTGAGCCTTGCAAGTGACCCATTTTAGGATCAAGTTGTTGCATTTAGTAATTTTTGGAGGGATGCTTGGTCCAGATGGGGGGGGGGGGTTAGAAAAGATGGTAGCTTTACCTCAACACCGAGTCACTGTAAGATGCTGCTCCACACTCCTAGTAACAGGAAATACCAAGCATCCTCTTAGACTGCTGGATTTGTTTTTTTTTTTTGCTCGGAAGACACAGTGAAAAATAAGTTGGGCTAAAGGACAGTGGTCTCACAGGAGCAGAGCAGAATGAACTGGCCACGGAAAGAAGAGTTTTGTAAAGCAGAGGAGTGAGGCCCCTGAAGGGCCTCCCAGAGCTGGAGCCTCCACTCCCCTGTGTGCAAAGAGGGCAGCTGGTCTGAAGCCAGCGCTCTGCGGCTTTGCAGGAGGACGCACCGCTGCGGGGGAGGGGGGGGGTACGGGGACAGCCCGCGCCCCAGGAGGCCCTTTTGGTCCCCAAACCAAGTGGCTAAACTCTCTCTTTTTCGGCGAGCGGGACGCAGGTCTTGGATCTGGGCGAGGACGCCAGGGAAGAGGCAGAAAATCTGCGGGGCAGAGAGGGGGCCGCCAGCGGGACCCGAACGCCGTCTCCCCCCTCGGCCTTAGAAGGGGGCGGCGGGGCGGCCCTGGAGAGGCTCCGCGACATGGCGGCCGCTCGCCCAGCAGCCCATTTCCCCGCCAACCAGGCGCCGCCGCCGCCAGCTGGAGGCCGGCAGGTCTCGGGCGGCTCCGGTGAGCCCCCCCGTCGCCCCC
>JANZLQ010000086.1:19135885-19160368 GCA_026212715.1 Elanus axillaris | reverse complement strand
CCCCCTCAGCCTTCCCGCCGGTGAAACGGTGGCGGGGCTCTGGCCCGGCAGGGCTCCCCGGCCGCCCCGCCTGCCCCGGCCCCGGCCCCGGCCCCGGCCCTGCCTGAGGGGAGGGCGACATCTTGTGGCGAGGCCGGCGCCGGGCGGAGACGCGTGGCGCGGCCGTAAGGGCGGCGTTTCAATCGGGCCCCTCACGGCGAGTGTTGCCGGCCGAGGGGGGTCTGTCTCCCTAAGTCCCGTCGTCGTCCGTCATGGCACCCGCCCCTGCCTCTCCTTGAAGGGTTTTCTGCGGCGGCTCCCCGCTCTGCTCGGCTGGAAGAGGTAATTCTGAGCCACTAGTGGAAATGGATTTCCCCAGCCGGGCATCCCTACCTGGAGGGTGGCCTGCAGCAGGGACCCAGGCAGCTGGCATGTGTTGCTGTGGCTTGTGCTGGGCCTGTGTGGTTTAATGTTTCGGAGGATGGACGTCCCTTTACTGAAAGCAAGTAGGAGTGGAAATCTGGCTGGCGTTGGCACAGCAGCATGGGTATGTAGAACTACACCCTCAAGAGTGGGAGCTCTGACGTGTTGTCTTTCGTTCCACTTGTGATGCAGTGGGAGACAAGAAAGAGGTGGCAATTTAATGACTGACTGCAGTGAGGCTCCCGTTAGGGAGGGAGAAGCAGCGGTCTGAAATTACCTGATTGGGGCAAGTTGCTCAAAGCTTTTCCCCAGCATGTCCTACACAAGGTGGTTCCACTCAAGTCTAGTATGAAATTGCACTAGCTTTTCTTCATGCAGAAGTAGGTCCCTGTTGCATCTTAGTGTCCTTAGTTGCATAAGGAAGAATGATTTGTGGCAGAGTGTCCTCCAGTGTTGCTACATCCCACCGGGCTTCCACATGGATTCTGATGAAACCACTATGTGAGGGCCCACAAGTAAACAGATTGGTTATCAACTGCTTTTCCAGTGCTCCTTGTGATAGAGTTAAGGCTAACAGAAGCTGGTGGTGGACTGGGGATTAGGAAACCTTGTTTATAGTCCCCTTTCCGCTACTGAGTGGTGAAAGGACCTTGGATAAATCATATCACCTTGTAAAGCCTTGGCTTTCCCATCTGTAAAGCTAATAGCAGTCCCCTACAAAGCACTCCAAGACCTTTCAAAGACAATAATAGGATTTCTCATTACTGAATTGTTCCACAGTCTAAGTAGCCTTATTTTTTAACAACTGTTTCCAATTGGTTCTTCAAGAATTTCAGTAAATTAATTTGCAAAGGTGATTGCTTTTCTTTTTGTTTCAGTGTTTTGCTATTCTATCTATTTTTGGTTTACTAAGATGGATAAATACACATATGGCTCATTCTGATATAAGATTGCAGTCAGAGTTTTACAGGCTATGAATTAATCCTGCACATAAATATTTTAAACATTTCTGCTTTTTTGGGTGTATGTGGAAATAGCTGCTTTACAAACAGTCTTTTGTATCAGAGTGCATCTCCACTCCAAACAGCACTACTTCCTGTGAAATATTATCACTCTCTTTCTTCATCTATATATAGTTATATAACAAAATGCATGCCTGTGGAGAGAGATCTGTCCTGCACAGGTGCTGTAAGCACCAGTACTTCCCACTAAAAACCATAGGAGCAAGGCTGATGGTCCTGGGCAGCCCGCTCCAGGTAATCCTGCCTGAGCAGGGCGGTTGGACAAGATGACCTCCATAAATCCCTTCCAACCTCAACCATTACGAGATTCTGTGATACCTCTGAAAGTCAGGCCATGTATTTGCCTGGCTTTTCCATACCAGGGCTGAGAATATTAGTCTGGGAAAACAGGACTATCTTTTTGCTCTACCCAGGCACGTTACACTCAGGGGAATTTGAGAATACCTGTTGACTAACAAGATGCAAGTCACAAGTTTTGCTCCTGTCTTCATCTCCAAAAGAGGCATATAGGCACAGAAGTACGTGGTACAAGTACTGAGGTCATGCAGTGCATTCAGCCTGTCTAGTCCACATGTGCCGGAAGGAAGTCGCTGCTGTAGAACAGATTCATTTGCCTTACAAGGATCAAAGAGATGGGATGTGATAAAGTTCCCCAAATAAGGAATAGTGTAGGAATGATGGTAGGATTTTTATCCTTGTTCCATCATCTGTGGATAACTTGCTGACACAACCTCTGCAGTAGCAATGGGACTTATATCTTTGAATCCCTGCACATTGTGCCCTCCTTTCACATATCTGTCTCGCACTTTCATGACTCAGTCCCCCATTCACTCCTGTTTTGTGTGAGAGAGTGCTGATTAGCCTGATTTGTAACTGCCCTCACTCCAGCTTGAAACCTGAGTCCAGGTGGGTCTCTGATCTTTAAGGAGACCTGCTCCTTGCTGTTCATTTGATAGTTTTAATAAACTGATTTGCAGGGGGGGCATTTTTGTATTGTGATCATTGTCCTGTGACACAGGTCCACCCAGGAACATGCCCTTGTACTCTGAGGTTCCAGAGAAGAAAGAAAGAGAGATGGACACAGAGGCATGCTCACTGTAACAGAAAAACTTCAAAGCTGCTGAATCCTAGAAGGGATTGCAGCTGCCCTGTGGGAATGCATTTCAGATAATGCAGACTTAGTCTGTGAAACTCACTGCTGCTAGATTATATTGGGACCAAAACTCAGCAGGAGACATAGAGAAGAAATCCTCTTTGTCTGCCTAATTAAGATAACCAGATTCATAGTAGTTTATGCTAAATGTGTTTTTTGAAAAAGATCCAAAACCTGATGGAATCAAATTGAAGTCCAAATACAAGGATGGTGAACAGATTATTGTTGATCTCTAGTGTCCTGTATCTTTCTCCAAGATAACTACTGCTATCTGCTTCCTGGGCTGGAATTGGGTTAAGATTCAGTAAGAAAATTCCTAGGTGGGATTGGGGGTTGTTCAGTTGTCTGCATAAAAGGAGCTGGTAATGTCAGTCAGTCAGCCAGTTCAGTCATACATCTCTCAATAGTTGCTAATCATTAGCACTGACAATAGACTAATCAAAGAACTAGTGGGCTTGGAGGTGGACTCTTGCCTTTTGGGTAGCTTTCTCTGGCAGCATAGTGCAGCTTCTGATCAGATAAGGGTTGAGTGGAGAGACTAGCCACTAGCATTGGAGCATTTTGCTTTGCTGTTTGAAATTTTGCAAGCTAGGCAGCAATAGACAACTACTGTGAATGACCTCCAAAACAAGGAGCCAGTGGCTGTCTGGTTTGCACTGGCGTGAAACCTGCTCTAGAAGAACTGTTGCCATCATTAGCACATTTGAGAGGGGAATAATGCTGGGGAGGACTTTCCCCTCTCCTTGTGAGGTGTTTTGCTGTTATCCTCCAAGAGATTATGAATGGTCCAGTCTATTAGTCTTTTAGTCCCTCCTGTGTCCTGTGTTAATGGGTATTTCCAGGGACCCCACAACTTTGGTAGGATGCTCTGTTCTCCCCTTTATAGAGAATGGAATGATTTTCCTTAATTGTTCCCAGTCAGTCTGTCTCATTCTTCTTGGGGGTTCTGGATGTATTCCCTTGACAGCTTCTTGCCAGGCTGCTGTTTCTGAGAATGCTCCGCCTTCCTTGGGCTGTAGTCTTTTATTCCAAACACTGCTAATCAGTACATAGATAGCGGCAGAACATGAAGTAGCTGCTCAACACATTAACTCCCTGGTGGCTGGGAAGTATGGGGCATTCTGCTCCTCAGAGAATATGAAACTATGGAACTTCATATTTTCTTCTGGGTGGTCTCTCTGGAAAGGAAGCACTTTGATAAAGACTAAAATAAAACCTGATTTAAGGAATTGCCTGAGGAATGTAAGTTCCTGTAGGAGAGAACAGAACACAATTTTGGTCTCTAGTCTCAGCTGTTGACTTATTTCAGGGAGAAAGTAGTTGACTACATGAATAAACATATATAGCATAATAGAGCAAAAAAAGCAATCCTGCACATGACCATCCTTCATTCTGCATCGTGTTTATTCTTCTTTGTGCTTAACAGGAAAAGTTGAGCAAATCTTACAGGAGTGGCAGAGGTTTCAAGAAATGCGATTCCCTTATTTCCCAGGCAGGGATGTATGTAGCTGCGTGCTGTTCTCCATATTCCACTGGAACTATCCCATCCCAAATCCTAGGCATCACCACAATAGAGGAAGATCTTCAGCTATTTCACACTAGCATAGCTACATCAAGATTGATTCATGGCTGTTCAGGATAAGGGCCATGGTGCTTGGTAATCTGCATCTGACTTGGTTTATGCATTTAATTGTTGTGAAGGCTTTGGAAGCCATCCTTACTTCCCTTAGGTATTTCAATGTGATCATGAATTTTTCCCCAGTGCAACTGTATATTCTCATGTTTCTTTTCTGCTTGCCTTTTGGTTTTCTAAGTGATCTAAAAGTTCCACTGCCAAGAAGAACAAGAAAGATGAGGCCTGTTTTCCCCATTCTTTGATCTCTAATAAATTGGAGCCAGTAAATTATATCTGCTAGGAATTCTTGTGTGTATCATATCTCTCAGGAAACCACACTGAGACTTCTATGACAATTTAAGGAGAAAAGTATACCGAAATTAGCCTTACATTGTCTGTATTTGATCAGGGAATATATGGCCTAAAATTTATTTATATTTTAGTAAAAACAATTCAGTGGCTTTCCAGATCCCAAAGCAAAAAAAAAAAGAGATAGAATAATAGGAAGAAAACACATGAGCTGGTTTTGTTCTCTGTGTGCATGTGTAAGTTTATAGACAGAATCAACAAGATGATACTGATCCAGATTGACATGTGACTCTATTAAGGCAGAAACCGAAGACCTTGTTTCAATGAGGGGAAAAACAAAGACAAATTCCACAAAACCTGATACTGCGGAGAGGAGTCATTTTCAGGATACAGAGACTTTAGGGTGGTAATGTCTGGTGCTTAGGCAGGGTGAAAAACTTGCAAGAGATACTGCAGAAAGTCATATATAAGTGCATCTCTATCTTCAGCCAGTTGTCTCCAACTGACTTTGTATGACTTTGTAGCAATGTGTATATAGGGAAAATAAAAAGATTGGATCCTGGAGAGGATGCTCTGTTTGTGTGTATATATGTATTTATACACACACACGTTTGCACACATATATACAGTTATCTACATACAAATGGACTGAGCACATGTTTATGAAAGAAAGTTTGCCTTATCAAAACACTTAAACAACTTTGATGGAGATTGAGTGTCTTGGGCCAGGATTGGTAAAAGATGGCAAGATGGTAAAAAGAGCAATGAGAGTTGGATTTCAGAAGTGCCTGTGTGTGGAATCCCCAAATTTTATTTGCCTGCATATCTTGGTCATTTAAAAAAGTGCTGGGTACCTACATCTTTTGGGCTGTAGAAAATAACTGCATTTTCCCCGTCCCAGAAAACCTGCTGTTGAATCCAGGTGCAGTGAGTAGTAGAGGAGGCCTCGCAGTGTCCAGTACCTATGCTGGGATGTTTTGTTCTTCTTTGGGCTTAACAGGAAAAGTTGAGCAACCCTCACAGGAATGGCAGAGACCATCTGGTCATGATGCACTGTTGTGGTTGGTCTTGCCAACTCTTCGTGTGAATTAAGGAAAGGGAACCGCTTTGTTGGCCCTAGAGCTGAAGGGTGGCACAAAAATGATACTGCAAGAGCTACAACTTGTATGAGCTTATCACCCTACTCAAGGAACTTGCTGTTTCTGCTTAAGTGAGACTTGTAACTTTAGGAGAAATAATTGTGTATATCCTGGCAACAGCTTAGACTTCTCCTGAGGTCTCAGTTATACATATAGCCCTGTTGCTTCACGCACAGCATTGTGCTTGTGTTGGAGTGTTAGGGCTTGAGTATTCTCTAGGTTGCGGTCACTAGATGGCAACATGATCACACACAGAGGCAGGTTTCCGATTCCCTTCCTTGGAAGACACTCTTGCTGAAGGACTGAGAAGACTGGAAGACTGCATTCAACTTCCTTGATCCTTCGAAGCTTTCTAAGATGGCAGTCAGTGAATACAGCCATACAGGGCATGTGCTGTGTCAGACACAGCATCTGCAAGTTACTTCATATTGCCAAATTCATACTGTGTTCAAAGGGTCCCATCATCTGCCTCTAGGGATTTGTAGTGAAAAGTAATTCAAGTCAAATAATTTTTTTTTTCCGTGGTGGTTCTCAGCACAATATTGTTAAAACTTAATTTTCAACTTTCTGTTTAAATGTACACAGGTCTGTGTGCACATGAGTGCATTTATACGGCAATTTTAATCTTGTGCCCAGCTGTTTAGAAAAGCAGTCCTTCTGGGCATCAAGACAAATAGGATTCAAGTCTTCCGGTAGGCTATTGATACTGTGTTGCCAAGTTCTAGCTTAGCTCAGTGGGAAGGTGGACAGCAATCCTGGCACATCTCATTTTCACTTACAGGTCAGTATTTCTTCCAGAGTTGGGGCATCCTGTTTGCTGGAAGAGCTGCACAGTCTCAGATCCTGCTAAGTGAACATTATGGGTTAGCAATGGCCATTGCTGATGGTGGAAATATGTAATCTGCAGACTGACACAAAACCGCCATCATGATTATGCAAAGGTTTCCATAACAACTAACAATTTTTATCTGCATTAGTCATTCCCATCCTTCCCCAAGCAATGGGGTCAGAATATTTAACAAATGCAATGTTCAGTGATAATGAAATTAATACATTGAGGCTCCTAAAATAACTCATGTCTTTATGCAAGATTAGCATTATTTATTTAGCTGAAAGCATTGGTGCCTCTGTTTTAAGATGTGTCAGAGTATTTATCATTTTTTTGGAGTACTATGTACCTTCTAAACACTTAGATGTGTCTCCACTTTCCAAAAGAATCATCAAGTGTATGAACATTCATTAGCTGTGTGTTTACAGTAAGTGCATCACAAAATATTGGCAGGGTCTGGACACGTGTGCCAGCTGACTTGGGAGCCTTTGGTGGTTGAATGTTTCAGAGTGATTGAGATTGATGGGAAATGATTTCAGGGGCAGGACTCCTGTCTGAGTCTGTTATCAGCTGTAGGAGCAATATCTTCCAAAGGTGAATTAGTCACTAAGTGCAGATAACTTCTCTGTGCCGATATCCTGCCATCAACCTACAGTGTTCTTTAAAGAAAAATGTCATTCATATTGTGCAATGGAACACACTGTTTTCTCTCTGCTAAGTGGTTTGGCTGAGACTTTTCTGCAACTTCAATGCAGACAAAAGATGTACTTGGTTGCCTGGCCTTCAGTGGGTGGTGTAGGTACAAAACAGTTATTGCTCTCAAACTTAAGCAGGTGTATTGTTCCAGGTATGTGAGAAATCGTACACTAAACAAGCCAGCCTTTCTCTTACACAGCTGCACATTAGCTTCTCATCAGCAAAGCCCTTCTTTCTATGTCTAATTAAAAGCATCAGCATACATTCTCTTGAAATCATGTCCTTAAGCATTTGGTCCTTAAAGACCTGTAAAATTGAATCCGTTTGGTTGGGAGTAATTTTATATTGGAGATCATTTGTTTCATAGTTTACTGTGATAAGGTCACAAGAACCTGCTTAGGAGCTGAAGGGATCTGATGGAGGCAATGCATCTGTTTTAATATGCCCCACCAGTGGGCCAAAACTGAGAAAGGTCAGGAAAAAAACAGCCACCTAGATGAAGACTCTGCTGCTTGAGCTAGTAGCAGTGAGTGAATTTCTGTTGTTTTTCCTGGTCACACCATTTTGAACCACTGATGTGCACAAACATTTCCTGGTGCATTGGCCTCAACCAAAGACATCATCTTCATGTGCAGCCTGACAGAAAGACCCTTTGCAGGGGATAGATCCCCAGCTCTATCGCTTACCTTCCAGCGATACATTCATCCCCAACTGACACTTACTTTTTCCACAGTGACTGAGAAACTTGAGGGACCATAAGGAGACATAAAGGCCTGTGAAAATATAAAGTTTGTCTTCCTGCTTCTAGGAGGATATCTTTAGGGTTGCTGCAATGGAGAATTAATTCAAAGACTATCTTCTCTTGCTCTCTTGAGCAGCATCCCATGTTTCACCCTGAAAATTGTTTCCTATGCCAGCCATTCTTGGGAGGAAGAACTACCACCTGTAATACAGCTGCTATAGTTAGTCAATGTGCTGTTATTGCCTGTTCAAGTTATTTGATCTTTTTTCTGACATCTTCACTCTGAATCACCTTATTCTTGACTCCAGCTAACAATAATAGGAATTAGTAATGGAGAAATGAGCTCGTTACCCCTCATACTTTCCTGTGCCTCCCAGGCACAATACTACCTTGGTAAATCAGTTGGAACCTTGTGCAGGAGGGCAGAGTTAAAACCTGAGCCAGAAGTCCCTATTTTTATTTTACTTTATTTATTCAAGGTTTCATTATAGCCCCTTAGGGGTGTGTGCGCCTGATAGAAAGTGTAAATGCACGGAGCCAGATTATCCTTGGAGGGCTCTATTCTGCACGAGGTGTTCAACAGCTGCATGACCACAATATCTGCCTGGAGTAATCCCACTGCAATAAATGCAATTACCTGGATGGTGTAAATAAGAGCAGATTCTAGCCCTGAGGCTACTTGCAGTTATTTTGATTTTTGTTGCTGGCCAACATAGGAATCTTCTTTTTTTTCCCCAATAGCCTGCCAATGAAATAGCACTGTAGTTATAGTTCCGATATTTTCCTGTCTTAATTAATTAATTGAAATTGTTATTAAAATTCAGTGGTCATCCAGACAATGCCAATGTATTTGGGAAGCCTTTTCACCCCATTTTAATTGTTGTCAGCGCTGTCCAAGGTATGTGCTATAAATGGGAAAAAGCGTGGTCTCTTTCATTTAAATCTCGTACTGAAGAAGCTTGCCTGATGCTCCAAATAATAGTAATAAAAAAATCATGGCTATTTGTTTATATCATGTAAGGGTCTCAGAATTCATCATGTGTGCTGGCCAGACCTCCTTTGAAAGGAAATAGTAATGCATCGTCTGCATTTGCTAATGCATCTCTTTTTAGCTAGATTCAAAGCCTGAAAATGATTCTCAGCTGTAACGATGTGTCTCTGTGACACGACTCAATCTTTCTGGGTGTTGCATTTACTAGAGGAATTGCTCAGTAGACTGCAAGAATGACTGCGGGAGCTTTTCTAAAGTAACTTAGGGGAAAATCTTCAGTATATTCTGTATTTATTCAGAGAACACAACTGAATACAGAAGAACATTTTAGTTTGTCATTCTCTTGTGCTATCAGTTACATGCAGTGTACAGTGTGAAGGAGGAATATATGTATTTAAAAGCTGAATCTTCCAGAAGTATTTTACCAGGGATAGTTTAAATTTTGCTCATGATTTTGGTGATACGAAAGCAAAGGAACATCCTGGCCTCAAACGGGCTTACTTCAGAAATGTGAACAGGAAGAAAACTGGGCCCTAGATTTCAGCTAGGTGTTCTTAATCTGTACTTCAGTGTTTGCATGCTTATGTGTCTTTCCATTAAACTAGCAGGATGCTCCAAGGTAAGCTAAATTCAAAATGCCAAGCAGTTTTGTGGGGTTTTTTGTAAGTCTGCATTTCATGGGTAATAAGCTTTCCTCAGGCTTTCATTTTTGTGTGTGAAGGTGCTTCATCCAAAAGGGAGCCCTGCTAGTACTGTGTGGAAATCGGCTTCACAGCTCGTCGGTGCCGGGCACTTCAGACAGGCTTTTCATGTGTGAGGAGCTGATCTGCTTATGGCCTACACTGCTACTCCTGACTTACTGTGCTAATGTAAGAAAGGCACAGGTTTGGTGCAGCCAGTCAGCGAGGATGATGCTCAAGCTGCTTGTCTTGGTTTTCCCATTGGGGGCACAACAATTTCTCTGTCCTGCAGAGGCTATGTGAAGTTATTCAGTATTTGCTAAGCAGTGTGGGGAGGCACAAGCCCGCCCTCACCAGGCATAGGAGCATTTAAAGGCGCTCAGTCAGCCTAGGAGTCCTATGCAGCAAAGTGAGAATAGTTGTATCTTTCAGGAGCAGCTTGATGCCAGAAGTGGTGGCATTGCTGCTAAGCAGCCCTTGAGCAGTTAACTGATAGATCTGGTGCCTCTAGAAGTGGGAGCACAGGCAGAGACAGCCTGCCCCTGTGTCAATGGGGCTGAAAGGTCTGATTCAGCATTGACTATACTGGACCTGATCTATGTCTATGTACTGTCACTTTACTTGCGCTATGGTAGCCCCACTGGCACAGTGCATTGTCAGTGTTTCCAGTAGCTGGCTTGGGACTGGTGCTGTTGTAGGGGTCAGGAGGCCTGATGGATCCACACTGGATCTGTGTGGTCAGTTTGTCTGCTGT
Source organism: Elanus axillaris (assembly GCA_026212715.1). Lineage (NCBI taxonomy): Eukaryota > Metazoa > Chordata > Aves > Accipitriformes > Accipitridae > Elanus > Elanus axillaris. The sequence continues at coordinate 19,150,036 of JANZLQ010000086.1, read as the reverse complement.
GTGCTCCCTGATGTACCCCTTATTTCTCATGTTATCTGGTGTTCGCCATTGCTGGTTGTTTCTTAGGGGAGATATACTCATCCTTTGTTACTCTAGCTATGTAAATTTTATTGTATATTGCAATATGTAACTATAAAGATTACACAATCTTTCTTCTTACTTTAAAATAGTAACCCTCTACCATTAAGCTGCTTAGAAAAACCGTAACTTTTCATGGCAGGTCTTTTCCTAAAGAAACCTCAGTTATTTCTAAGACATGTGTTCTTTTAAAGTTGTCAAGATCTAGGGCAATATTAAATAAATACAAACAAATGTATACTCTATTTAATACTTGGGTGTCTGGTTGTATACTTAAGTAACCTTATGAAATATACATGTGGAAAGGCAAATTGACTTTGACATGTTAAACATGTTGGATAAAAGCTTATCAGGGGCTGTAAAGAGTTCTGGTAATAGCAGTAGGTAGTATTATGAATAATCAGTCCTGTTTCTAGATAGCAGCTTCATTGTTAGGCAGAATAAATGATTTTGCTCTGAAATTTGATACCATTGCTGCATTTTCTTCATATATCTCTCTATATATCTATATATATCTCAGATTGATTGAAAGCTCTGATGAATTTTAGTTGATTCCCCCACATGGTAAAAATTTACAATGGTATGAAAGTTATGAGAGAACACTTTTACTTAAAGGAAAGGTCTGAATGATAAATTAATTAATTGACAGGCAGATGAAAATAAGTCTTCTGGTCATCTGAAAAATGATATGCTATAAATGCAACTGTAGTGGCTTTTAGCAAATGCCAAACTAATGTGGAAAAATGTCTTTGGGTAACTTCTTGCAGCTCTAAAAATACAGAATGCAGGCTCTAGCATTTTGCTTCCTATTAGCTTAAGGATAGAGCTTAATCCATCCAGAAAGAGGGTACCAGACTTTGCAGTCCTTCTCTTGGTTTCCAGTGTAAGTTTAGGCTCTTGTCCTGCAATCCCACAGAGGCTTCCATGCTCTTGTGAATACACACAGTCATACATGCCTGTAGGAGACTCAGAAACCCAGGAGTGCTTCTGTGTCATCCACTTCTTCCCCTGCCTGTTGGTGGCAGTCACATCCTGGTCCCAGGCTTGAGCAAGGAAGGAATTTCCCAGATGTCAAGACAAAGCTAGGATAAGTAATTTAGCTTGCCTCTGTCACAAGTCCCAGCCTGTAACAGGAGTTGGGATGACTGAAGTCCATAGTCTGTAGACTTGGAGATGGCAAAGCTGGAACAGCCTCAGGGAAGAAGGTTGGCAGAGAGAAGGGAGGCAGGAAGAGGATTTATACTGCTGCCATACCTGCTGCTAGCATTTTTTTAGAAGACAGTGTAGTTTTACAGAAACCTTCTACCTCTGCCTTTCTTCCTGGAGACAGTATCCCACTCTTACTGCTCTGTATGATACTGTGATGCTGTCTCTACTATTGCTCTGTGCATATTTTTTATCATCTGCAGGTTTTTTTAACTCTTTGGACAGAAGGTGTCGAGAATATTGTCTCTTCCAGCTGAGAGGAGGAAGATAGAAATTTCTTTATTCCTTTCCATTATAACTCTTCCTTTCTTTCTGTCCACCAAGTTTCAAACATTTCTAGGTACTCTGTTTTTCTAGCTCCTCTCATGTCTGTTTTTTGCCATCTACAAACTCTGGCTTGTTTTTAATTCTATATTTTGCTTATCGTTTGAGGACAAGACTGGACACAACCAAAATTCCCCATGGCATCCCCTGACACACATCCTCCTCGCTCTCTGCTTGTAATCCTTTGTTTATTGTATTTCAGCCAATTCTCAATTAAGGATCATGTGACAGTGTTTATATTCAAACTGAATGCAATTAATAAGTGTCAAGACATCATGAAATGCTGTGTGAGTTGTGTGCTAAAAGACAAATGTTCTATATCTAGGCCTTTTCCTTTAGGCACTAATTAGATAATATATGTTTGAAAGGGTTGAATCTGTCAGTCAAGCCATAGCTCTGAAAATCCATGTTGAAATTCATATGGCAACACTCATCAAAACACTTAAACATGTGCTTAAGTCCTTTCTGTATTCAATCAAGTACATAAGCATGTGCTTAAGATTTGGGTCTCCAGGCAGATCCACTGAAATTAATGAGAGAAATGTTTTTCATCTCTATGCACCAGATCTCCATCTTGCTACCAGGAAAACTGAAGCCTTCATTTACCAAGCCCAGAGTCATTCTGAGTCTGACACTTCAATAGATATTTAGTGCACTTATTTAAAGCACTGGAGTTCTTTAAAATAATACTTGGGAATTAAGTTTTTCCTCTCTTTTAGAAGTAGCTAAGCTCCTTTAGTGTGAGTAATAGGACTCATCTACAAACACTGACCAGTGGGTCTGCTTCACATATATATGAATACTTGTGAGAGTCTTTTCCATTGGCCTCAAGTCGTTAATGGTGAGGTCTGTGTGGTCTCTACTAAAAGTACATAGCCTTTTGGATCTCATGAGCTGGAGAACAGGAAGCCCTGAGCAATAGCATGTCATTTGTCACTCATACTTCTGACATTGCAAATTTGTAGAGGACTCTTTAATTCCAAGAAGTATTTGGGCACTTACCTGGGAGCAAAGTATCAAAGGACCTTTGGATGTTCCCTGTATTGCAGGCAAAGGGCAGCCAGCCTTGAGGCACTCAAGACCAAACCTATCATCTCCTCTAGGGGTAGTTAGGCTTGGTAGTGCACCTGGCCAAGACTACTGTGCTTGCTTTAGATAGGCTGCCTCTCACACAGCTGTGTAGCTGGTGGGCAGTTTGGTGGCAGTGTCTAGAACATCCTGCACTTTTGCAGAGACTGCCCTCTCATTGTTCACAGAAGAACAATGGCTTCCTAGCTGTAACAGCTACAAACTGACTTACCTGCTTTTCTTGGCCTGAAACTAATGTTTCTTTTCATCCAAAAAACCTGCAGGCTAGAAACAACCAACACTTTTCTGGGGGAAAAGAGTAAGTACAATAGGTTAAAACAGGTAGAAATAACTTTATATGTTCTAGAGGGAAGAAATGGAAAAGGGAGCTTGACTGGGACAAAAGCTTAGGTTTCCAGTGAAGTCAACTAATCACAACTCCTGAAGACTAGAGGAGCTACAAGTACTGAGCAGTTCTGGGAACTGGTATTAAGAATACCAGTTTGAACATGGTGGCCCACATCTGGAACACCTGTAATTCTTTAAGCTAAACTACTGTTATAGGACAACTACTCTGAAATCTTTTCTGCCAAGACTCACTCGCATGCTTCTCCAAACAGCAAAATTAAGACATTTAAATGCAATGGGCACTACTTGGCCAGCCAACACAGCCTTTGATTACTGTTTGAATGAAGCTGTAGGAATTTGCTTCAACTTTCTGGTAGTTCAGTATTTCTGCCAAAGGGTAGAGGGCACCAAAAATGTGTTACAGGTAGAAATGAAATCAAGTTCTAGATCCTCTTGCTAGATCCTCTTGCTAGTCCTTTCCAGGGACTGTCCATATTGCTGCCAGGGTGCTGGCATCATAGTGCTGAAAGAACAGATGGTTTAAAGCCTGCTGGAGTGCAGCTTTGCATCCTGCAGAAGCCCTTTACTAAAACTCTGAGAGGAAAAGATATTCATGTGGTACAGTGCTATGCTGTGACCAGACGGGAGTGGAAAGTGCCCCATGAGAGTTCAGGAACCAATCAGTCGAGACCAAAATGCGATTGTGAAACAGGAAGACAAAATCCAAAGCAACATTTCAGAATGAGATGACAGGGCTCAGTTAGATTGGAGTGACCTTTAACATAAATTAAGGGTAAACCAATTGTGATTGTTGGTGTAAAACCTAGTGGGTGAGTCCACATCTTGGTTTCTTGCCCCACTACTGGCTATTGTAGCCTGATATAAGGGAGTAGAGTTTGACCCAAGGCCTATGTTAGCCAAGGTAAGCCTTTCTAAGAGCTCTGAGCAGGGCCATTCCTGGCTTTGCAGTATCTGCTAGTGCCTCAGCATGCTCAGAAGAGATGTTGTTATGTTCAGTTGAGTGCTGTTAGCAGCAAGGCTGGAGGGCAAACTACCAAAACCCTTATGGCTGGGAAATAAGCAGTCAGTTGGCAAAGGCTCATGAATACGTGCAATTTTCAGCATTGGTTGAATCTGCACTGTTTGGAGGCAGGCCCATCTCATGTGATGGTGAGTAAACCAATACAATTTTACTGGCAAGTGGTGACTTGATGCCAGCATTATGAATTACCCAGGGCAAAGCAAGGTCAAGTATTTGGGTAACACAGGTGTTCTTAAATAATCCATGGACCATAAGTAGCTTTTGTGATTTCTCATCTGCTTCCCCTCCCCCTTATTTTTCTGTTGTTTTCATACTTCACACAAGATCTCCCAGCTTCCAGGCCTAGTTCTAGGAAACTGGAAACAGCCTTCTCTATCATGCACAAGTAGACTTGTCAATGGAATGTCAAAATGGACCAGCAAGTTGTGTTAGTTGTGTTCTCATCCTTCTTAATCATAAGAACCTATTGTATTTCACAGCTTTTCATTCTTGAATGTTTGTAGCCATCCTAACAGAAGGTACTGCAATTAGCAAGCAACACATAGGTGGCTTCCTTTTTTTTTGGTGCAGCAGCAAATAATAAATGCAATGTAGTGTCTAAATCAGTACAACCACGACCAAGAACAGGACACATGCAAGGAAACCCAGCCAAGTGGCATCATTCCTGAAGCAACAATGCTGCAACAAGTTGCACCTTACTTAATCTGTCCCATTGGGCCAACTCTTTTGTTCTGAGATGGCATGTTCTTGCATTCATTTGTTGACCTGGCTGACTTTTATCAAACAGCTTCTCTTCAGACTCTGGAATGAACACTGTTCAAATAACTCGAAATCAATTTACTGTCAAGATAAATGAACAATAACTATGTTAATAAACTCATGGTGGATGTGAGGTGATTATCTTAAGGCCTGGATAAAACTCTGTCGCTTTGTTGCTGAGCTGCAGGATGTCCTCACTCCTGAAAGGAGGGAAGGCACGTTGATGTAATGCCTGACAGGAGGCATGTTGGAGGCCACCATTCTGTCCAAAACACACTGAAAGTTTATGGGTTCAGTGCCTAACATGATCTGACAAGGTGGACTGAATGTTGAGGCAATGCATGCAAAGAAGAAACCCTTCTTCCATATCCCCACACTGAATTTCAAGATCAATTGTAAAGTTAATCCTATGGGCCTTAAGTTTTCCTACTGCAAAATCTCTGCTCCATGGTGTCTACCTTGGTCTCCAGAGCCCTCCCGTATCTTCACATTCTTCTCTTAACGTGTGTTTGGGCTAATTCCATCATTAAGCAAAAATCAGGATTTGGGCAGAGTGAAAGATTGTAAAATCATCTGTGGGAACATGGGGTGGAATGACAGCCAAAGAGATGCTTCCACTTCCTTCATGGTTTTTTTTAAATAATGTGTTGTTCAGCCTTTATAGAGTTCATCAGACCTAAAAGCAGTTTTTGAGTTCTGACAAGGAAATGTTGGTTTTCGTTGAATTGTAATGGGAAATGGAGCTGCTGTACAGCCTAGGAAGAGGAGCTGGGGCAGGTAGAGAAAGAGGGGTAATGTCTTAATTTGAATAATTTATTGGAATCCTTTCTATTCCACAGGGAAGAGTGGAAAGTGTGAAACTTTCATCTGTTCCTTATATGAGTTTAGGTTTTAACCATGCTTATTCTTCCTGTTTCTCTTCATCTTTTTCCCCTTCCTCCCTCCCTTTCCTTCTGTGCTATCGCATGAGTCAGAGTGGGTGTATCACATGCAATTAGTCCAGATTGCTGTTCATGTTGGAACAGCTACCTTGCAGAACTATCTTTCATCAAAAAAAATCTGCCAACCGAATGACCTGAAGCAGATAGCTGGGTGACCTATTCCACTTGAGAGACTACTGTGCAGTTTGATGCTTGTTGGATTAGGAAGTGTGACCACAGTAATTAGCAGGAAGTTTCTGGATCTGGATACAGCACATTAAATGCAGGCTGGCCCTTAGGAAAGTCTGGCCTTGGAAAATGAGAGTGGGCACGCTGGGCTGGGGTGCAGAGATGAGACAGGCAGGAGAGGATGTGAGAGAGATGGATTTGATGTCGCAGAGCTTGTCACAGGCTGAGGCTGGGCCTGCTTTTTTTAGAGGCTGCAAAAAGAATTGCTTGCAGCTCTATGAGAGAGAAGGGTATGAGTTAAAACAGATTGACTTTCTTCCTCCAGTACACACGTGCTCCTTAAATACCAGGGGAGTACAAAGGGAGCAAGTCTTTAAAAAAAGATTTGTTCTATAGACTGCAAAGATGTGCAATTACTAGCAGTCACACAATTTATGGGAGGCAAATGTGCATGTGGGGCTTTTATGAAGTGCAAGTAAAGCAAAAAGATAGAGGGAAGGAAAAGGCATGCTCTCCAAATGCCCATCTTTTCTATCAACAAATGTTGCCTTTGAGGCAAAAGCTTGGGTGTTTCTTTTTCCCTTGGTGTTCTGTGTGCTTGTATTAGTCACACCCATTTATTTTTGGCATAATTCATGCACTATTTGAAACTTGGCAAGAGTAGGGATGTTATGGCCAACAGTCAGTCTTGCTTCAGGAGTTTCTATGAATATGAATGCCTGAAGTTCACATAAGCTTACTCTGTTGCTATAGCAACAGATTTGTTGTGAAATCCTTGTATTTTAAAGGCTAGATTCTGTAAATTAACTTCATCTTCAGTAGGATGTGTGATGCTAGTGATTTCTACATGTATTGTTTTCAGTGAAGTTGCAAATGTTAGGAGAATGGATGAATTTGAGAATTTGATGAAATTAGATATAATCACAAACAATTCTAGCACTTAAGATCAAAGTAAACTAGTTTTGTGTCCCATCAGGAGAGGGGCTGAGTGCACTCAACTCTAGCAGGGTTCAGAAGGAGTTGAAGGTGCTGAGTAAAACAGCTCAAGATGCTGCAGAATGGTGCCTTACACATGAACAGTGCAGACCCTGCAGAGCATCCAGCACCTACAGGGATGTGTTCAGTTGTAAAACAACAGGATAGGAAGTGTCTCATAGAAACAGAATATTCAAAATCTGCTAGACTTATTTTTTTTCTTTAAGGGAAATATTAAAATATGTTTTTGCCTTTCTGCTTGCTCAGGGATGTTTGAGTCTCAGTTGACAATGAGCCCTGTCCAGGCAAACCTCTGCACTGAAGTCCATATGTTCTGTGTGGAAACAGGGGTCATTGCAGGTTCAGGGTCTTACTGCCTCTTCGTGAAGGGCCATCAAATACACATAATAAACTAACTTGGGAGTGGAGAGGAAGTAGGAGCAATTTTTTTTTTCTTCCTGCTGTTTTCTTTCAGTTGGACTAATCACGGTGTAATGTAACTGTAATAGGTTAACACACCCCCCCGCCCCCCGATGCAAATGGGCTTTCAGATAGATGAGATCCTTTTTAAAGAGATGGCAGAGCCTGATTTCCAGTTTGTCTATAAATCCCTGGGCTTCCCAGTGCTTGCAATTGTTGAAGTAAATGGAACCCCATGCAGTGTGCTAAAGCTAAACCTGTGTTTGAGCCTTTGCAGGATCCAGGTCCAGAAACGGCTCACACCAAACATCTAAAAAGGGAAATGAACGCCAAATTAATGGCTTTTCTTATTCTTTGACTTGGGTGCCTCTGGTATTTCAGGGGCTTAGAGGTTTATGGGATGCTGGGTCATTCCCATTCTGCTAAGGGGTGAGTAAGAGAGAAGGGGGCAAGTCCCTGCAGGCCAAACGACCTTTTAGCAGTAGCTTAAGGGGATAGTTCTCTTTATGGAAGTGGCCTGAATTGCAAAACTGTATTTTTATACAAAGCTGGTTTTGGTTAGACCAGTACATAAAAGTATCTGAAACACAAAACTTTGTTTTTGTGGTTGTAGTCTTTAAATATTTATAAAATCCTTTTAAGATTTGTTTTGCCTTTACTTAAAAACTGCTCCCCCAATTCCTGTCAGGTTTCACTTTTTATGCTGATTTTGCAGTCAGGAATAAAGTAAAGCTGTGAGATTTTGGAGTGGGGAAAAAAAGAGGGTTCTGGGGACAAGAGGATAGGCTTAAGAGTCTCTGAAAACTTTTTTTTTTTTAAATATGTATCTTTGCTGGAGGTTTTGCAATAACCATGTACAATAGCAGTGTGCAGTCTTGCAGAAGCAATTATCTGATTTCCTTTTTAGAGTACAAAGTAAACCTATTGGCATATTCAACAATACTCCAAATTATCAGTGACATTTTTTTCATTGCTATAGTCTAAAACAGGATGGTGGGTTGGAATAATCTTGTCTTTTGTAAGGGTTGCTGCTTTTCTTACAGTAAAGGGTGGACATGAACTATATTTTAAGGGCAATCAGAAGCTTTCTAACTACAAGATGGGTACCTGATAACTAAAGAAATATATGAATGAAGCAGAGTATGTGCATTTCAAAATTCATACAAAGAAAGACTCTTGAACAGTTTCACAGGGCACATTTGGAGCTGGAAAGGGAAATTATAGATGAATTGGAGTCACTGCGGGTGGTTTTGCTTGCCATCTCTGAGATCAGTGAATATGCATGTCTGTACTGCAGAGCCACAGTGTGGTTGCAGAGCTCAGAGCTGGCCTTAGGTACACACAGCTTGCTGGAGCCACCCTAGTACTCTCCTCCTTTCCTTCTGTACATCTACCTGCATCTAGTTAAGCTGTGACCCATCACCTGACACAGGCATACTGCCTGGGCTTAGCAAGTATCAGGTTCACTGGCCACTGCCTGTGGGGACAGTTCTTCTGTACTAGGTCCATACTGCTTTATTACATGTTTCCCATGGAAAGATGTTTCCCTCCTTTTCCATTCATGTGCAGTGAGACTACACATGTTCAGGAGACTGACCTGTCTGGAACTTAATCACTTCTTTTTTTTTCTGTTTGGTGTAGGTTATTTTCAGCTGTGCTGGCTCCTTAAATGGGCCCACATTGTATGACCTCTGATAACAGTGCAAGGAAGGAGACTGGATTATATGACTTGCGTTACAAAGATGAAGATGGAATCAAAACAGGCTCGAGCTACTGTGGAACCTTATCCTCAGGCTTGGATGCTTGAAAAGGGAACTTTCCAAGAGAACTTGGAAAAGGAAGGGTAGGGTTGCAAATAGAGCTGAGTTCTTCATGTAAAGGCATGGGGAATTTAAGTCATAGGGTAGAGGGACAACCCACACATTGCTCGGGTCTTGGCTCAAGACAGGTAGGTTATGTTTTAGAAGCGGGAGGGGTAGTGAAGGTTTGGGAAGGTTTTAGAAGCGGGAGGGCAACCTTGTTTCAGGCCAGCTCTGGCTGAGTTACTGAGCTGGCTTCTCCTTAAGGTTAGATTAGCTTGTACAGAGACCTGAAGTATCATAGCGAGTATGCTTTGACACCCAGCCTGTTTAAGGCACAGTACCCAGCCAGACATGTCGCTCATAGTGCCAGAGAGATGGATAAAATGAAAGGATTTCAGTGTTGTTCTTTTTAAAGTGGTGTCCAGTTGCTGTGTTTTTGGTGCAGAAACAAAGTTGGAGGTCAAGATGAGCCTAATACAGAAGGCCTTACACAAGGCTGTCTTTAGTTGCCTGGTATGTGGCTACCAGCCTCTGGGTACAGGTAGAAGACAGGTACTGAAACTTGGAAAGGCATCCCAAGGCATCCTTTGCAGTGCTCACTGCTTGTGTGAGTTGGCTGAGACCTATACCTCACTGTGCTTCCAGAGCAGGACCATTTGCTGCTTTTAGACAGTACTGGAGAAGATTAGTAGTTCAGCTCTTTGTTGGGACAGGCTTCAGCATTATGTTGTGTCCATTAGGTTTCCACACAAACAGAGAAAATTTTGGCTTTCCAAGGTGCAGATCTTGGCCTTCCCTTGAAATGTCTTGATAGGCAGCCTGACCACATGCACTCAAAGATGGGGGTGGCATATGAGACTTCTGGCTCCCTTAAAGGAAACAAATGCAATGAGGCTTCAGTATAATGACAAATTACTATCAGGATCAGGAGGCAGGCAATGCTCTGCATATTATAATGTGGTGTAAGTAGCTCTACTGGCTCCTATCTCTGGCTTATTTTGACATTTTCTGGCAAAGCAACACTGTGATTCCCCCCTCCTTCTTCCCCTTCCCCATTATTTGCTTTGTATTTTTAGTTGGCAAATTGGAGTAAGTGTGGAAGCTTGGAAGGTTGTTTTGCCCGAAGCTTGGCTTTCTAACAAACAGCTGGCCCCAGCTCCAGGTCCAGATAGTTTGTTCTGGACGCTTGAAGGAAATGCATACTTTGTAAGTGGTCCATTGAATGTCACTGTGATGCTCTGCAGAAGTTTGGCTTTAATGAGGTTTATCTGGTTGCAAACAAGATGAACAGAAAGCAGTTTGGAATTGTCAAATTTTTTTCTTTTCTTTCCAGTTTGGGATGCTGAGATCATCTCTTATTCTAACTTAATTTCTTAAGCACAGAGGTATCTCACTCACTCCTTTGGATGATGAGGGCAATAATATCAGTTTAAGTGGCTTGCTAGATTTAGCTTATTGGTTTCTTTCTTTTTTCTTTGGGACAGAGAAAGCTCCATTGAAAAATATTGCTGGCTCACCTGTTTTAGGATATGCTATGTCTGTAAAGAGTAGCATTACACAGGACTTACTGTCACTGGACTTCTAGTATTATCCCTCATTATATGTAATTATCCTCTGGGAGAGAGGGGAAAAGGCTTCACTAAGGTTTTGCAAAAAAAAAAAAGCTGAGCAATAAGAGGTACTGGATCCCCTTGTGCTGCTGTCCTACTTAATGTGCAAGATGAAGCAGCAGTACAAGGAGTAACTGAAAAGAAGTGATCAAGAGCAAATGGACCACAAACACAATGCCTGTAATTAGTGAAACAAGGTTTTTTTTCACATGACTGTTGTGGCTAATGAGAAGAGTTATTTTTGTCCACTTCTTGAATTTTAAGTTTTAAGGGGGAGTAGAAGCAGCTAAAAAGTACTAATCAATGAGCAGAAGGAGAGAGATGTTCTCTCTCTTAGGTCATTTGGTTTGTTTCTGGGTTCAGACTTCCTGAATCAAATTCAGGGCTGATACTGCCAGGGCAGAAGAGTCATGAAAACAAAACCAGAGCCAGCAACTGAAGTAGCACAGGGCAGGAACCAGTTACCCATACTTGGCCTCTAAACACTGCAGGGAGGTGGCTGCAGGAGATGGGAGGCAAGGAGTGTGACTTCTGGAGATTCCAGGTAGAGCAACTGCTACTCTCAGTTAAGAATGGTGCTACCCCAGATGTGCCTTTCCAACGTAGGTAGTTATGCTGGCTGAAGGAGTCTCTCCTCTCAGCTTCCCACCAATTTAATACCTGTGGGCCCAATGATAAGGGTCTAATTCCTTTCCTTCCCTTTCCATCTGCTATCTGAACTGTATGTGTGGTCACTGCCTGAACTGGTAAGTCCAAACAAGCCCACTTAAGTAGTCTTCGCTGTTCAGTTAAGCAATTGTTAACAAGACTTGCCCTTTTAACTTGGGTCATTTTTACTAGGACTTGCTGCTGGTTTATTTAGCCTGACTTGTTTAGACCAGAACTTAACAGTTGCATGACCTGCCCACTCTTACTGTCTTTTAGCAATTGTGGAAGGGTGGGCAGTGACTGAGGTGGGTCCTCTGTGATCAGAAGAGAATCTATGAAAGCAGTAAAAGTTACACTGCTCTTCTTAAAAGTGTTAGCATTAAGGGCATGTATGGATTTAGTTTTGTTAGTTTACAAAGTAAATACCACATCTAAAATAATTAAATCAGGAAAAAGAATGTCAATCAGTTTTAGGAATAATATATTTAATCATGTTGTGTGACCAGTGGTAAATAGGCATACACAAGCACTTATTCCCTGAGCTGGTAATGTACTTTGAACATAGCTAATTTCTGCTGTTGAAAGTTAAGATAATTCAGATGAGTCAACCCGCCCCACCTTAGACCCTGTGTCCATGTGTGGGCAATTACCACAGCTCAGCTGATGCTCAATGTCTTGAAAGTGTGTCTGATGCCTGAAACATTCTCATCATATGAAAATTGGGAAAAATCTGTGGCAGGCAAGCTGCTTTTTTGCTGTGCTTAATAGCAGGCCTCAGTCCTAATAGATAACTGGTTGGTATCACTGGAGTATGGAGATAGTATGCTACATCCCTTTGAAGTTCCATTTACTGTCCTCCTGGAAGCATGGGGAACCATGGCCATGAAAAACATCTAGTCCATGGTGCACTTTGCAGAGCAAGGGTACATTTCTTCTTGTCCTTGTCCCAAGGAGACAAGAGTTCCTGGTGACTACCCTCCCCCAGCCTATCCAATAATAGAAACCTGTTTCTAACTGCTGGAAGATTTTTTTGTCATGGGATTTCAATTTTCCCATTTGCCCAAGAGCAAGATCCCTCCAAATTCTTCACTGGTGAAACCTGAGCCACAATATGAGCAGGGAACTGTATCACTTGGAAATCTGATGCTGGAGAAGTCCATCTTGACCAACAGACCTTGTAAGGAGTGGCCTGCGTTGTCATGTTGTGCACAAACCTTTATAAAATAGGACTTAAAATTCTTTACAACCTCAAGAGCACTTTGCAAGCATCAGCTAATCCTGGTAGTGACCACCCTCTTGTGAGATACTAAAATAAGTGGTATTATTCTCAACTTAAAACTAGGAAGATGACCTTAATGTAGTTAAGTGGGTTAAGCGCAGGCCACCCAGTGCATATACAAACCTTGGCTTCTGCCTCTGTATTTGACTACACCCTTAAAACTGGGATTTCAGCCTGCAGCTTGGAGGATGTAAGTACAGCAGGTGAGAGACCATGGCTGCAGGGAAAGTCAAAGCACTGCAGGGGCCATTTTGCAATACAAGAAGAGTCACAGTCCCATTAAATACCATTGTGTCCAAGTTAGGTCACAGAAAGCAAAGGTCTCCAGCCAAGCCTGTGTTCGTGACTAACTACTTTGAAGAAGTAAAAGCCCGCTGTATCCTGCTATACAATAAGACTCTAGCTAGACTCTACATAGGTAAATGCTATTCCACATCAGCCCAGAAATTTGGGCTCAGTGTGGATTCAGTTCTTTTCCCAAAGAAGCCAGATGAAGTGAAATCTCTGGCTTCAGGTTGGCTCAAGGTCTGTGTCTTTTGGGGCTGAATCACAGCTTCAGTCGTTAGAAAAAACTCCTTTGACTGAAGTGTTTCAGTGACACTATCTCTTTCTGGAATCAGTGTAAAAATATAAGAGAAAACAAACCAACTTTGACTTCTGATTCTGCTTGCATTTTTTCCCCCCAGAGGATGGAGGAATCTGGGCACATCAGCTGTCTGGCCTGGAAGCAACTGGCAATGTTTCAAATACATGGACATCTTTCCAGTTTTCGAAGAAGCTGTGTGTGGGTTGGAAAGAGAGCTGACTGCCTCCAACTGACAGATGAGCTTTGGAAATTCTGCCCTTGTTTTTAGATATTTTCAAATATTTGGAGAGCAATACTAAAATAAATGACTGACAAAATGATGATTACACTTTCCAATATTTCCATGGTTGCACAATAAGGACAGCACATGAAGAAAGAGCTGAAAGTTACATTATCATTGTAGGAGCAGCAAAAGTGTCAACATTGATTTAAGAACAAAGTCACACAGACAATTTTATTTGTTCCTGATCCTCCTCTGTGATACTTCAGTCTGTTTACACAGCGTTACCCAGACTGACATTTCCTATGTGTGTCCAAATTAGTTTAATTTAAAATTGCAATGCATATTGAAGACAGAGAATTACAGCTCATATGCAGTAATCTTCCAGAAATTCACCATTGCTACTGATTAGCTTTTATTAACACCACTAACAACTGAATTCAAACAGAATGTTACTTCAGATCACATTAAACTGATGATGAGTGCAACATTTCTATTGTTTGGAGCTGACACAGATCCACTGGAAAAATGATCCCCTGTGAGGTACAGATGGATTTTTCAGCAAATCAGAACACAAAATGTGTTTGTTTTAGGCTCTGTATTCTAGACCAAGAAAATACCCTGAACTGTGTCACATTGTCTTTTAAAAAGGTATGTTTCCAAAATCGGGGCGGGGG
>JANZLQ010000086.1:19107286-19135785 GCA_026212715.1 Elanus axillaris | reverse complement strand
GGGGGGGGAAGTATTCTGGATAATAAATAAATCCTTTCAGCTTCAAAGAGTCCACTGTGGTAAGGATGAATGAAAACACAGAGTTTAGGAATATGAGGAAAGTGGTTTAAGTAACAAGACTGAATAGCAAAGCCCATCAAAGCCATTAAGGCATAAACCAACAGATTTTAAAAAGTGAGAGTTGAAGATTATTTAGCATGGTGTGGAGGCTTTGCAGAACCCATTTCAAATGAGGATGGAACAAAAGAATGAGCAATTGCAGCTTTAGGGGAGATTTATTTCAGTGGAAGGGAAAACACTTGCTCTCTGATACCAATTAACCAACAAGAGGACAGCGTCACAAGCCCCCGATATTAAAAATGTAAATCCCAAGCCCAAGGGTGCCTGAAATGCAGGTCATACAATTTGAGGAGAGAATGCATAAAGAGATAACGAGACTTGTATTCAGACCACATCGGCTGCCTGATTATCTCCTTGCCTTCTGCCTATTCTGCTAGCTTACAATAGGAGAGTGTCAGGAGAGAGGAGCAGGAGGCTCTACGGGTGAACAGGATCACCTTGGGAAGTGGGCTAAGTTGATCAACTGTATGCCACAAAGGTTAGCAAAGCAGAAGATTAAAACCTGATACAGTCCTAGAGGCAAACAGGTGAGGGAGAAGCAACATAAAGGAATTGTGGCACAGTTTTTGTACCCTACAACCCTGGGGCTTTGTGTGGGACTTTAAATCAGTGGTTCCCAGCAGAGGGCATGACAGGAGTCTTTTGGAGCCTCTTGGAGAGTTAGGATGCATTTATTAGCTCTCACAAGGGGTCATGACCTCAGCTGAGACCATGATATCCAGAAGGAGGGTTTCAGGGTGTCATGAGCAGCATGGGAATCCCATTGCAGATGTGTGGTTTGCAACTCAAAAGACAGCATGAGCCAGATGGAGCACAAGGATTCTGGCTGGGAAACTTTGGACCAGCTGCTTGCCATGTTCAAGGGGGCTGTGAACTTGAGTGGGACAGCTAAGCTAAGCATCTTTATTAGCACTGATGCAATTAGGGCCCACGTTGTCCCCCTGAGGATCTGCCTGAACTGAAAAGCTGGATCTAGAATCTCTCAGGCCTTGGACTTGAGTCCAAGTGAGGCAACATGGGCTATTTTGATAATACCAGCTCATTTCTATGCTGTCAGGGCAAGAGGTGAATGGTGATGGGTAGATGAGCTGAGGTTCTAGCACTAGGAGAATCATATCCTTATTGACCACAGGTTACCTGGGTTTAATGTTAAAGGTAAAAGGCTTTTAATGTAGTTTCCGTGTAATTGGTGTGGTTGATAGTAACAATCTGATGCTAGAGAAGAAGGGACGATGTTGCAGACTCCAGAATATAGCCTCAAACACAAGACTGTACTGCTATAAAAGAACCTTGGGTTATGGGAATGCTATTTTTAATGACCGTAGGTGTTTCTTCATTATATTAAGTAGACATGTTGCCACAAGACAGGGCTGCCTTTGTTTTACGGTAAAGAGATTGTGGTTGGAATTAAATGAAAATTCATAGGAAAATGAATCTAAATAAGAATAATTGAAGAGATTCATGGTTCATTTGCGCTTATATTCATCATGCCTATTGTCTGAAGAAATACAATTATTTAAAGCAAAATGACAGATTGTAATTTACTAACTTTGCATTCATGACGTCACTGTATTGTCTATTCCATAATCAGAAATGTTAAGCCTGAGCAGTAATTTTTGCAAAATACTATTGTAGAGTTATAAATGTCATTAAACAATAGACTGAGGTAGTGCCTTGTAACTTCAATCTCTGTATTAAAAAAACTACATGGAATAAAAGTATTCTATTTAAAACCAAGCCTTGGCACTGTCTTTTCCATTGATGTTATGCAGTAAGTCGTTTAATTTACATCTATTTTCCACTTGTTTTAGATTCTCATCTATAGCTTTTATTTCTTCTTTACATTTTAAAAGTCGTCTTCTCCAGTTCTAGTAGAACATAATTCAAAGGTCCACAGCTCTTCGTTGGGAAATGTTATAAGTGGATTTACAGTGCTGCTGGCCAATCTGAAGTTTGTAAGGGCAGAAGCTGTAGTGGAAGAGGAAGCCGGTACTTTGGTTCAGAAAGCTTGGCTGATAAGACTGTGTGGCATTGTAATAATTGCATTTACCTTTCAAAAAAGAATTGGATATTTTTTTGCAGATCCCATAGCAATTTAATTTATAGGAACATAATTTTTGCTGCTCTTGGACTTTGAGCAGATTCTATTCCGTATTATAACATACCATGTAAAAGCTAACCAGAACTGGGATCTTCACTGTTTGAATCATACCTCTCCTCCATCGAAAGTAATGCTGTGCATTAGCAGTGTGCCTCAAGGACACTTTGACCATGGCGAAAACTGGAGCAGGGAGTTCAGTTAGCAGCTCGAGGAGGTTTGTTAGAAAGAAAATCAGATACTTCAGTCCTGTTTCCTACATTCTCCCCAGAGTGATAGTGAGATGACAAAGCTTTGAGTGGCAGATCAGGTGTTTAATGATCTCCGTTTAAAGCTTGTACTTCGCCTTTCTTTTCTGGAAGTGCTTCTCCTTCAGAAACTTTTGAAACGTGGTGTACATGCTATGCTGTTGAAAGCTTAGGCTATTCTCCATACTGGCCACTAGAGAGAGCAAGTGGCCAAGGTAATGCTCTGCTTAAGTACTGTAAAATGTTTGAGTTGAAAAGAATACAGCTTTCCCCCCGCCCCGGACCAATCTATCAAATGCCGTTAGATGCCCTGTCCATTTTTACATCTTTTCTCTTTCTTAATACAGAGGTGTGGCTTGGAGGCTTGATCCCAAATAATTAAATCTTCCTATCTCACCCATCAAAGCTGAGCAATTCATACCAATACATACTTTCCTCTCTGACAGAACAGTAAATTTCAGTTGTTGCAATGCTCTTAGTACAGCCCATTGTTCCTGTGGGCAGAGCACACGTTAGATCTTAGCAGTTTTGCAGGAGAGAGTGAGGATTTTGCTAGTGGTCTGCAATATTTCCCAAAATGTGGTAGAAGGAATGCCTACATTTCTGCCAGTGCTGAGGTAACACGCATAGGTTTTTAAAGATTTCTGCAGTAGTTGCACTTGCTCATGTTATTACATATGTGATAAGCTTCTGTTGTTCACACTCAATACAAGATGAGGGTTAAAGGGGACTCCTTTCAGTCGGGCTAATATGCTTCAGAGGTGGACGTTCTTGTTCTTACTGACAGGCCGCTAATCAAGAAGCTGAAGAAATGGGGTGAGAAGTTTAAGGGAAACCTTCACTCACTGAAATCTTAACCCAGGCTTTAATATCCAGCTGGGATCTCTTCTTATCACAGAAACCACATTTTACAAATTATTTACCCTAGCAAATAACCAGGCAGGCATGTTAAGAATGGCTGTAGCGCCACACAAGAGTGGGCTGTGAAACAAAGGAACTTGCCAGTGCCTGAGATTCTGTCTCAAAATTGTAATTGCTTAGGGAAAGTGATTCTCTACTTCATAAAATGTTATGTACTGCAAAGTGAGTGACTCATCAATATGGGGCTATTACCACTAACTCTTAATGCAACTCTCCCCTCTAAGGGCAGAAAAGCTGGGGCCTGATTCTGTTCCCATTAGAAATTATGGGAGGTTTGTAGATGATTTCAATGGAGACTGGATCAGACCTTGGTTATTTTTATGGGCTAAATGTCCTATGCATTCAGGGCTTATGCCATTACAAAGACTTATGTTTGTAATAAGAGACATATTGCTTTGGATATAAATACAGCCATGAGTATCGAATACAAAAAAATATTTAAGCACATTGAGCCAAATTTTTCCCCGTTGTAACTCCAAAAAAAACTTAATAGTATTACACCAGGGATAGCATAAGAGTAGCATAGCAATATAAGTAATTGGTAACAGAATAAGCTTTTAATTGTCCTAATCTAACCCCTTGTCCCTCACTTCCAAATTTACTGATAGCAAATACGAGTATTCAGAAAACCAGCCACCCCAGTTGCTGTAAAGGGAATACACTGGTATGACTATGACTAATACAGTGTGACATGACAGAAGAATCATTACGGGTCCTCATGCATGGGATACCCCCAAATCAGTTGTTATTAAATATGTGCATATATTTTAGGAGATTTTCCTGTCATGTTTTGCAGTGTCCCACTTTATGACTTCGATTCCTACAGTCTCTGAGCAGCCCTGTTTGCCCTCATGCATAGCCTTGAAGTCCTGTGGTTCTTAGTGTGCAAGTGAGGAATTTAAGCACAAAGAAAGACGAGGATGGGATTCACAGAGAACATCACCCTAAAGTTGTAAGTCCAGGGAGGGGAAGTCCCAAAGTTTACATGAGCTGCTGAACGGAAAGTCTCTTAGAGCCCATGTGCAGGAAAAGCAAGGCATGGAGATGTAGTAGAATTCAGGTCAGCTGAATATGATCTGTGTGAGTCCAGGCAGAGAGCTGAGGGAACAGAGAGGCTGGTCCTACCTGATGTTTTGCAGACTCTAGAGCACTGGTCTGCCCAGTCCAACAGTAAAATGGTCTCAAATCTCTTGTCCTTAAACATGAGCAGCCCATGGATTTGAGAATACAGGTGATTCTCTGTTCATCTACTTCAATTTTGAACAGACCTCAGCATTGTCTGTGTGGAGGAATTGTTTTTAAAGCCAAATGCCTATGTTTTGTGCTTATCTATAAAGAAAATGTGTGCCAGGAATTTAAAGCTATATATACAGAAATGGTAAAATCCTTACATGGATCATGAAAGTTAAGGTGCAGAGGGCAGTTCTGAAATTTTAAAAAAGCCAGTCTGTCTTATTTTGAGGGCTCAGTGGGGTTTGGGTATGACATCAACTTTGTAAGCTGCTGTCTCCTCTCCCTGGAGGAGAATGTTATGTCTCCATCCAGATACTGGCATATCCCTATTTTTATGCCAGCTATGCCAGAGTTACAAAGTTTTAGTCAAGCATGATGAGACATGACAGGGCACACTTTATTGAATAATAATGCCTGCCTAAGTGCATTTTCCATCTGCATTTAAATTCAATGCATTTGAAGTAAAGCAGCAATTCCAAAACATGTTTTTGTGTGTCTACAGCAATGGGTACCTCATTATTGTTTACATGTTATGCAGATTAAGGAACAAGGACCAAAAGTATTAATATTAGAAAAATACCTAACTGCTGCAGAAATCAGTCTTCAGCAGAAACTATGGTAACTTTATATTCGGAGGGAATTTTTTTCTTAGCGTTTTCTCTCCGTTCTTTATTTTTAAAGCATTTCTATTATTTAAAATGGATCTTTATATACTAGAGGTCTTTAGGAACCTGCAAGAGACGAAAGCCTGTAGCAGCCCTTCGGATGCTGACAGTTTAAACCTAAGAAGCTCTGACATTACTGGGAATCCTTTTGAAGTGGCTGCAGCTTGAGGAAAATCCAGCTGTTCCAGAAAAGGAGACTTTTCAATTAAACAACATCTTCCTTTCGATCAAAGATAGATTTTTAAAGACTTTTAAATTGGCTTTATACTGTTGGTATTAAGCAAGGACTGGATTTCACCTCTTGCCTTTCAGGGCTGGAGAGCCGAGCCCCACTTGGGCTTTATGCCAGGTGGTTAGCAGACTGGAACCAGAGGGATGGGTTATTTCTTTTAATGGAGGAAAAGGAATTGGCAGCAGGAGTGAGCTTATTAAATTGTCTCAGTCTGCTTATATTAATGCATTTGCAGAGTCGGCAGGTAGACTCACAACTGAGAGAATTTCACCAGCAAAACAGCCTGTTTCTAGCATGGGCTCTCTCATGGTGTTTCCAAGCTCCTGGCTGAGCTTAATGCTCCCTTCTTCCTGCCAGATACAGAGGCCCTTTTATTTTCTGACCCCAAATTTGGTTTCTGTCTTTCTCACTTGCAGCAACATTTGTGTTTTACTGTGTTGCAAACCATTAACGTTTCTACTGTAGGCAGCTGAGCCAGTTCCTCTCTTACACATCCACTGTCTATTAAGGAACCATTTAAAAAGAGGTGGTGCACCTCTGAGCCACCTTTTTGTTGATACTTCCGTATCTGCCTTGAAGGTATCTATGTAAATGTTACCATAGAGGAGCATTTAAATTGAGCTGCTTCTTCCTAGTAACCAAAGGACAGAAAGATTTTTTTCCTTGCATTTTCTCCCTACTCCTTACCCCCTATTTTGCTTATACAAATGCTTTGCATTTGTCTCCTTCCTTCTCTGCTGTGATACCCTGTATTATATTTCCCACCAAGCCTCTGAAGGAGGCAATACCAGCAGTCCTTCTCTTTAGCCTCTGTTCCAAAAAACAGAATTCATGTTCCTTTTCTATAACCTCTGTTCCAAAAAAAGAGTTCATGTGCAATATACAGCCAGAAAGGGAGGGCATATGAGAAAGATGGGTTCCCTCTACAGCTTAGGACACTGGAATTGATAAACATCTTTTTTCTTTGCTGTTGTCCCTCTCTGTGGTAGCTTGAGGGTATTGCACTTTGGATGTGCTATGCAGTATTTTAAAGGTTAGTTGTTGAATTGGATGTAGTGAGATTCAGTAGTGACTGAGTGAGTAGTAGTAGTGACTAAATGATTCATTGAGTTTGAGTACTGACATAGGGTACCAAAAAGGTCAGCTCTTTGTCTGAAGCCTCCTCTAACAGCAGTGCATAACAGGATTTTCTGGGAAGATCAGATTCTTTTTTTCCTGTGCTTGGTGCTTGGCTTCTTATCTCTGTGTCTCCCCAGGGAGAGCTGATCCCACAAATGCTCTACAACTAAAGAATTGCTCCTGAACTGAATAAGGAAGGCTGTTTCCTGCCATGCAACAGAGGAACAGGGTCCTCCCTCCCTTCTGCCTTGCAGACCTCTAAACCCAACAAAGGAGAAGCTATCACTTTACAAGCAGATATAGTGTCTTCCTTTTCAGACAGTGGCACAACCCATTCGGTCCATTTTATAGCTGAATTTGGGCTACTGGCCCTTTTAATTTGCAATGAAGTTTACTGAACAGTTTGCCTAGGTACTGAGTTCCATCTCCTAAACTGAGACTTCAGCCTTGTTAGTCTTTCACTTAGGTTTTGGCAAGGAAGTTTGTCAGAAGACTGGGCATCTCAGAGAAGTTTGTTATGTGCCATGCATTTTAGATTTTTTGGTAGCTCCAATTTACTACAGAGTCTGGAGTGGGGAAAGCCAATCTGAATTTGACTGGAACCATAGGAGTGCTCATGGGGATGCTTCTCTGCTGTGGTCTAAGACGGTGCAAGCAGTTCCTTCAGCATTACGGATAGTTCTGTAGTCTTATGGATAGTTTTGTGATCCTTGTATGACAGCCATCAATAAATCATCTCAGCTGCAGGATTCTTGGGGGCCTTACAGTAGCATGTATCCATCATACTTTCCCAATTGTCCTTTGTGTTTTGCCTTCCTTCCTATTGAATGACCATTTTCCTAGCCCTTGCCTATGAGAACCTTACCTTCATAAGCTTTGGTTCCCACAAAGCAGCAGACACAGAGAAAAGGATCTTGGGGAAATTGTGGAAAGTTACCTGAACTGAGTCAGAATCTTTTTGATTTGAGAAAGACTTTTTTTCCTCCTGTTAGAGGGAGATCAGGATCTCAGTTTTACACCAGATCTCAGCTTACACTGATGGAAGGATCTAATAGCACTGCTGTATGCCCAGGGTACATCAGCAATGGAACAGGACAGTCCACAATGCTCTTGCAGAAATTAAGAATGTGCTGAATTAAGAAGGTACTTTAATCCCTGTTTTGCCTTAGCTGCAGACCTTGGCAAGATGGTTTGTCAGTGCACAGTTGCTGATGATATTTATTGCATCTGACTGCACTTCAATGAGCAGAGAACTTCCTGCTGTCCCCCTACCCCCACACATTTCTCCCCATCCTCTGACTTGATGATCCCATGGGTTTGAAGCTCATCTGTGGAAGTAATTTTTTTCTAGTGGGATACTTGTCAGATCCTGTCAGATACAAATTGCTGTACTGAAGGTGCAGAAATAGAAATCCTTACCTGTTACTTGTGGTAGTGGGCTTTTTTTCCTCTCTGAAGCTCAGGACAATCATTTGCAGCAATTCTCCCAACAACCCTCAGAGTGATTTAACACACTGGGTTGTTTTTTAGGTCTTTTATCTGCACCATCAGCTGGCACCAGCTGATTTGGAAGTTGTGTTATACTGCCCAGTACATTGGTAGCAATGAAGTGTGCTGTTTAAGGTGGAAGACATCAGAGTGAATTGAGGAGAAAGACACAGAAGCTTCATTGCCATGGTAAGAGGGTTAATATATTAAACAGGTTTCCACTTAATTTATCTGCTTATTCTGTGCCCCAAATGTATCTGGTCTTAGGAAAAAAACCCAGAAAGTACTGTGATATCTACTAATTTTTTTTTTCCTTGGAGTGACTTTCAGCAGAGATAAGACCTGGTGCAGCACATGCATGAAAGCCTGTTTGGTCAGCTCGCATAGCGAAGTGAGTGTCAGAAGGTCTCCATGAACATGGAGGAATCCAGAAGAAATGTGTTTGCTTATGGCCAATATACACAAATTCAAAGCCTTCACTGGGGGTTTGCAGCACTCCATGAAGTGTCTGACACACCAAATGCATGTGCTAGAAATCCCCAGACTTTTGTTCTTGCACACAATGCTGGCAGCATAGCTGGCAATGCAGCTGGTATTTGTCTTACATGTGCAGAAGTGTGAGGAAGTAGAGAGAGAAGACTCTGCTGAGGGCAAAAAAAAGGCTTTGGAAAAAAGTTATGATTATCCTTGTGTTGGATATTAAAAAAGACAGGCAAAAAATGTCTTCAGTTAGACTTATTCACAGGGGCATATTCCTTTTTGTAGGCTCTTGTGATAGGTAGGAAATATAAAAAAAAAAAAAGATGTGAAAACCACCTTAAAGCCTTATATTGCTTTCAGGTATTTCTGTAGGTCTTCCTGCAAACAGGTCTGCTCTGGATTTGGCTTTGCTTCTTTTCAGTTCTCAGGTAACAGAGGCACATCCAATTCAGATGTTAAGGCCTGGAAACCCATTCATAGGTAAAAATGCATGCTTATTGCAAAGGGACCAACTCCAGCCCTTGTAGTGAGAGTGTTGCTCACTTAATACTGCTGCTGTTGTGTTGCTCACTTAATACTGCTGCTGTGGTATCCAAGGCTTTGCAAGCAGCTGCAAGAGCAGAAAACAATCCAGATGTTTTTTCCCAGTGTTACAACTCTGCCTGCAAAAGGGATCATATGCATTATCCCTAATGCATTAAAGGTAAAGCCAGATGAGTTGGTTTAAACTGGGATTGTTAACCAGTGACCAGTTTATTGATTATTGGGTTAGCAAATGATAATTGAAAATGAATCAAACTTCTCTAGAAGTGTGTCAGGGGGCCACTTTCAGGCAAGTTGATGTCATCCCTTGAGGACACACAGAAAATACCTTGGGGAATGAGTTTGCAGTTAATGTCTTTCCTCCTTTCCTGCCCAGGAGAGTTTCATGGCTGTTTGTACCCAGGAACTCCTTGGATGGCAAAGGGCTAAGGTCAATGTTTGAAGCTTGCTTCACCAAGGTGTTTTCAGGCTTGGAGTGCTGCTGAATTGAGATAGCTGGCAAGTAGGGCAGGCTGAATGTATATATGTTTATGTGCTAATACTGGGGGTGGGATTTGGAGGCAAGGTGGGTTTGGCAGCAGATATGAGAAATTGCATATTAGGGAAAGAGAGAAGGAGAGTAGGGATGGATCTAGTTATTTCAAGCTCACAATGGAACAGGAAGGCAAGGCTCAAACACAGCCACTGGTAGTTACTGGAAGACAAAATGAACAATGCGAGCTTAAACAGGTTATTTGAGCTGAGCAATTTGTCTTTGCTGGATGCAGATTTGGGGAGAGCTTTCATGATGAGCCTTTTTGCCATGGATGTATACAACGGGGACTCACTTCAGACAAGTGAGTAACAGACACTGCGTGATGAGAATATCCCCAGATGGCACAGCCAGCTCTGGAAGAGGGTGCTTGCTGCAAACTGGTAGAGTTTGTGGTGGATTGTGCTGTCATGAAAAAACGGCTGATCCTTATTCTTCCTACCCCCACCAATCTGAAGTGAGGCATATTGGAAGAATATAGTGATGTGGACTTGACTGTGACAGAGACCCAGGTCACACAGAGATCAAGTGCCTGGCCCAAGACTGCAGGGAACAGACTGATTTTGGAACTCGCGCATAACAATGGCATGTTGCATTCTGTTTCCATTTCCATGTGTAGCCTGGGGTTGGTGCATGCTCCATACACATACAGACAGAGACAGGAATAATGGCAGTGAAGCTCATAGGTGGTGAAACACTTAAAATTTTTCAGCCATACATAATGAGGGAAAAAAGGGAATCTTTGTTACCAGTCTTGGAATAGCTGAAGAACCATCACAGCCCTAAGCTGCAAAGTATGAAGTACAAGGAAGATGAAGATACAGCCCTTGCTGTATTTCTTAGTTTGCTTTGCTTCAGCTAACCATATGGGCTATGTGCTTGAAGAGTTATTCACCCTGAATAAGTGGGAGGGAGGAGTGGGTTTCTGGAGAGCTAAGAACTGAGGATGGGAAGGAGCCAGTTGCTCTCTATACCCCAGTCGTCAGCCTGAGGGGATGACCTAGTGCTCTGTCCTAGAGGTAGGCATTAACTATACAAGTGGAAGTGCCCCCAGAGGGTTGGACCACAGATTTCTCGGAAGATGGTCCCTTCCCCTTGATTTC
The DNA here is from genome assembly GCA_026212715.1 of Elanus axillaris. Taxonomy (NCBI): domain Eukaryota; kingdom Metazoa; phylum Chordata; class Aves; order Accipitriformes; family Accipitridae; genus Elanus; species Elanus axillaris. The sequence goes on along the minus strand of JANZLQ010000086.1, from coordinate 19,125,003 downwards.
TTACTACACTCTTGTTCTTGTAGAAGTGCAGAAGTATATTGGAGGGCCTCTGAGAAGCTGAAAATGTTTCCCTACCCATTAACTTGATCTACAAATCATCTGTATATCCTTACCAATGGATATCAGGTGGGTCAGGTGTCCAAGGCTCACCTCTGAACTGAATTTCTTTAGACTTCATCTGTACTACTCAGGTAAATATGGAAATGCTAAGAGGAATGAAGCACAATACTCTTAAATGCACTAGTAATGGAGTAAAATAATGTGTGTGTATGAAATATTTTAGAAGGCACAATATCATGGCTTTTATCCTTTCCTTTGTTGTATAATGGTGTTTGTGGTTACTTATTCAGCCATCACTGCAGTTTTTGCTTTGGGAATATAATCACCTACTAATGCAATTTATTGCCTCATATATTTCTCTGCCAAAAACATTATCCCTTAAATAGAGGCTTTGTAATAATAACCTCTAATTTCCACAACTTCATTGTTAATTTCCACAATTTCTACCTCACAAGTATTAAAACTCTAAGCTCTCCATGAGTCCCAAGATTGTTTCAGCTTATTGACAGTAAATCCAGCATTTTCTTCCTGGAGATTTTAGTCTTTCAAAGGACATGAGTCCTCATGTCTCTGCTCAGTACCATTTGAGGTGCACTGGTGGGAACACTGGAGTCCGCTGTGGAGTCTTGCTGATGATTACACTGCGTTAGTGGGACCAAATCCTTTCCACAATACCCAGTGACTGGGATCTCTGTGAGGTCAAGTCTTCATTAGGTGTCACTTAGCAGAACAGGAGCGAGACAACTCAGCATGTGTTTACTATGTAGAGACCAGAGGGCTGAAGCAACATGAGTGGTACTGGTATCTGTATGTGTTGGGGAGCTGACCCTGTGCAGTGGCAGATCCTCTGCCTTTTTCTAGTTCATTTCCTCAATTTATTTCTTCACCAGTCTTTGAGGATAAAGGTAAATAGGGAGACTTTGCAGAGCTGGTTTTCATGTCCCAGAGGAAATACAGCACTTCTTCATGTGGCTTTTTCACATCTTGTCTCTACGATTGTTTTACCCCATAATCCATTTATTTATTATCACTTTTCATGCTAGAGCCAGAAGGGATGCCAGCCCAACACCGTCATCAGCTGTACAGCCAGCCTTGTTTTCCTGAATAACTCAGGATGTTTTTCTGTCCATCTCTAAATATTGCCAAGAGAGTGTCTGTCTTGTTTGTTCTGAGAAACCCCAGGAGGTTCCCTTACAGGGTGAGGTAGGTGAAATGCCTGCAGGATCCCTGAAACTTCCAGTAATTTTCTGCAATATTTTGACATTTCAGTTGCTGCAACAGAAATGTTTTGCTCTTTGTCACAGCAGGCAGCTTGCATAAACAGGTTGGGATGCAGTCACACCCTCCATGGTAGAAAAGCCATGTGGCACAGAGTTAAAGGGATGTATGCATCTCTCTTTGAGTCAGTGCCTCACACAGACCTGCTGAAGGCCTATTATTGTGAAGATCAGAAAATGGAGATTCATCTTTTCCGCTTCACTGCAGGTCTTGCTATTTCCAGAGAGAAGAACGGGTGTTTGGTCTCTGCCTGACTACTGAAACCACAAAAATTTATGACCAGGGGGAGAAAATTTGCCAGTCCAGTCCCGAGAGACCCTGGATCTGAGTGATAGCTCTCATTACTAACATTTTTAAGCCCTTCTAGTTCTGGGGACAGGTCCCAGATCCCTGCACCTGCCTTCTTTTCTCTGCTTTATACACCTGACCCTTGTAAGCAAGACGTTAACTCCTTGCTTTCTGAAAGGGAAATTGGTTCACTGGATATTGTCACACCTCCCAATACTGTGTGGGCAAACAGGCAGAAGCAGCTGGTACTGGTAGAAGATGGGACTAACGTGCTTTCTTTTTTCTGCTTAGTTATCTTATTTAGTTTTACAGATGCCATTTGATAGCCTTATTCTGTCCTGAACTGTCATTGTTTCAGTGGGTGGGCTTCTGACCTGTCTATAGTGTGTGCAGCTTGTGAACCATTTGGAGATCCTTCTCTGTGAAAGGCACTTTATGATACAAGCCAGGGTTTTCCAAGCTGTGGCATGCATATCACAAGCCACTTCAAAGTCATTTCAACAGAGCAGCTGCTGCCATACCAAATTTGTTACTTGCCACCACTGATGGTCATGGTATGCAGCAACCCCTGTACAGCTCCCCAGAAAAGAGCTTCCTAAAAAGAACAAAAATCCCACATCCAAATCTTTTTGTAAGCCACTGATGTTTCCCCTAGATTATAGTTCAGTTAAATACAGTATGAAATGAAAAACACAGTGTAATGATTTGTTTCTTCAGTGCATCTATTCAGGACCTGTGTTCTTTGTGACTGCTCCAAAAATTTCATTTTGTTCCAGTTTTATATATTGGTTATAATGGTCAAAGTTCTGTCTTTCTTTTAAAGTAGCACAATCTACTGATTCAGGGCAACTGCTTGGATGAAGATGAGGTTAGTTTGGCTCATTTTTCCCCAGTGAGATTATAATTTGTTTCTCTAAATCAAGAGTTATTAATTGTCCTAAAAATTATTCCTTCTACTGTGGAAAATGAAAAATAAAATGGAGCTGAAATATGCTGGATCATAGCAAAATTCATTGGAAATACTTTTCTTTTAAATAAGTTGCATATGTGCTTCCCTGTTTAGTATTCACAATGTACAGCAGAGACGCTTTCAGAAATGAACTCGTTTTAAAAAGAGATAGATTTACACACACTACAATGAAAGCAGTCACTGGCAGTATTGTATACCATATCAAATCAGTGACTGTTGTTACATATTTGAAGTTAATTTGACACTGAAGTAAACAAATCAAAGTGTGTTTATAGAATAATTAGACCATATTCTTAGCATTGTGGCTACGAAACTTTGTCACTGCTGTTGAAGTACTCTGTGGTTTTATTTGGTTTGTTTACAGAATTCCCTAGCAACACAAAGAAAACTGTCAGAATTACATAACTGCAATGGTAAAACCTGTCTTTGCATAATAGTCACAGACCAGCAATATAAATCATAACCAGTGGTGTTGCTTGGATTCATATTTATGATTCTGGAAGCATAGGCAGATACATTTGTGAGTTAAAGATTTTGAAAAAAATTGCAAAGATTTATTTTATCCAGCTGAAAATAAAAAAAACAGCAATAGGCTCAAACTTTTTGTCAATATTCTATGTATTTTTCTACAACATAGAAACACAATACTTTTGTTTAAATAACCATTAATTCATGGACATATTACCACATACATTTTTCTCACCTGATGTTTTCCAGTCATATTATTGTGTTTTTGCATCCTTCAAGAGCAAGTGACTGTAAAGACAGACTAAACTGATAGCAATGTAAAGTTCTTTTTATATCCAACCTCTTCCTGAAAATGTGCCTATATATGTGCTTGAAGAAATGATAAAGAGTCTAGACTGTCCCAACGCTGAGAATATACCTTTTTCAGGTTTCTAAGTCAGGTGAAGAGACCATCCATTGTTTTCATTCTTCTCTTTTATAGTTCATAATATCATTTGTCACTTTTGCTGCCTCTCTTGAATGCAAGGCAGCTGCTTTTGTTTAATTTGGGCTTAATCCTGCAAAATGTATGGGTTAGTTCAGTTTGACTTGGCAGCGCTTGGCTCTTCTCAGAAGCAGTTCTCAGAATGATAAAGCTTTCTTCCTCTTCTTATGCATGCACAATAAAATAACACTGCATGCAAGTCTGGATCTGAAAGTAGGTGTTCCTTACCTGTATGGAAAGAGCAACTGTTAAGAGAAACAGAAGGAACAAAAAGAGGCAGAAGAGTAAAGAATTAGAGGTGAAGACCCCGTCTTTTTGAAATCAGTAGAGAAGTTTGCCACTAGCTTCAGTAGATTCATCCCCCCCACCCCAGAGTCTGCTCTGTGAATGGCTGCCTACAATTACTGTATCCTTTGATCTTGTCAGGATACATTTTTTCCCCTTTATTTTAGTGAAAGGATGCTCGTGGTAAATATTTACTGATGGGAGTTACTCCCCCAAAAAGACATCATTCTCCAGTAAATTACTTCAGAATCACATTCTTGAGTGCCTCAAGTGAAAAAAACGTTTGTATGTTTTGTGTGCACGAGTGGGGAAGCTTTATTTGGAATACAAATTCACTACATGTGAGTTTTCCCTCCTCTGTGCCTGCCTTCTGCAAATCTGGGATCCCTGTGTCCTGAAAGTCTATTTTTTTTTTCAACACTGGACTTTCTACTCCAGAAAATGATGTACCCAGCTGTTTGCTCCGATTGCAGGCCTCATATGTTGACAGTCCACGGTGCAACTTGGTGTCAGCCTGGGACTGGACTTTCTGCAAGTAGCCAGAAGCTTTCCCATTCCTTCATAGGGTATCCTTCTCACCATGGGTCTGAACTCCAGGAGGTATCCCAGCACACAGCAAAGGACACAATGCCACTGCTTAAATATTATACGTTTGATTCTCATTTACACCAAAGCCCTTTCCCAGTTGTAGTCAGATGAGGATCCAGGTATCCAGGTGGCTAGTTCTGTTTCAGAGTTTCTCCCATCTGGATTCCTAGTAACATGGCATCTGGAGCCTAGTTTTGCTTCAGTTCCTCCCTTGCTAGGAGTTTTGGAAAGTGCATGTCATGTAGTCTTCTGCTAGAGGTGGCAAGTTGCTAGGGTTACAGAGTGATAGACGAAGACAGTAATTAACAAGTGACTTAACTGTCTCTTAACCCTTTCCCTTTTTGGAGAAGAGATGCTATAAAACCAGAACTGGAATCTCCTGTGTTGTTTACTTTGTTTATCAAGATTATATAAAAAAATCAATATCTAATTTTTCTATTACACTTTAGCACTACATCTTCCTAGCCCTTCAGAATCATATCCTATTGATTCTACCTTTAATGACTTTGAAATTTTCAGTGATTTGTTTGTGGAGAATACTGTGCCTGATATAGATTTCCCCATGTTAGTTTAAACGCTGATGGTATACTTGGTGAATTAATGAAATAAAAATAGTTTTGTCAATAAGCAAAAGTGAAGCCACTTCCAACGTTTGTTCTGTAACCACTGCTTTCTGCAACTGCTGCCTACACAAAATTAGTTGGTGGGATTAAAGAATATATTCCTCTTTTATCCCATGTTTGAGTACTTGATCACAGAGGCATAGTTTAATCCAAACATCAATAGCACCTCATCAATTCAGTCAGATGCAGCTGTCAAAGTGGACTTTTGGTTTGTTTAGAGCTTTGCGATTTATCCTTTTTTTAAGGTCATAGAATATTTTCTTTGATTTTTGATGCTGAAATCTTTCTTAATCTTCTAAACTTGAGAAAAATCTGTTAAGATTTAATGGGGTGACTTTTGTCTTAAAATTGGAGTTCATCTTGCAAATCTTTGGTTTTGAAAAATAGGAGAAAAGTACAAACACATATTCCTTAACAGTTATAAGCCCTGCGTGGTCAGCAAGCGATTAAACTAGTTAAAATGGAGCAGCAGGCAGTGCAGTTGTATTCAAGCAGTGTTTCTGTGGACTGTGATTTTAAATTTGTTTTGTTTCACATTGGCATTAGCCATTTCCCTTTACCATAGCACTTAGCTGAGGATCTGACTGGCAGATTTATAAGAGCTTTCACATAATGAGACAGAGTGATGTAACTGAGTGATGCAGAAGCAGAAAGAAATTTAACCTGCATTCTTAAGCTTTGGAGGTTTGGAGCACTTCGTAAGAATGTAGTAGTTAATATGTTTGGAGGTAAATGGTATCTAAAAATACATGCTCCTAAAAACATACAGACAGCTGTCACGTCTATTGCCTGAATATATTAGTCATTATCCTCATTAACAGATGAAAAATCATCCCTGTTTTCATAATGTAAGCATTTCATATCAGGTAATTTGTAGTAATTTTTAATGGGGCTGGATTCTTCAGCTCCCGTGTGAGCTGGTGTTTTGAAGCAGGGTTCAACTAAGATCAGGTCCAGACATCTTCCTTGAGCCCTCTTTCACTTTCTTAACTACTACAGCCTAAGATCATCTAGCATATGGATTTTTTTTTCAAAGAGTAACATTGCCTCATCAGCTTTTTCTGTAGCTGACAGCCATGCATGTCTAATGTGTTTAGAGGTGAGGTCTTGTCTTCTGTCTTCTTCACTTTCACTTCAGTGGCAGTATTACCTGGATGAAAAACACAGGATGTGGCTTTCTGGATATAAATGCTCTTTTCTTTTTTTTCAGCTTATAGAGAAGAACATGTTGTTCTATAATTGCAGAGACAGCACTGGCACAACTTGCAAACCTCTGCAAAGTACTGCAGAGCTGCCATTCATAAGTACCCAGAGCTAAGTACAGCATGAAAAGCATCAGGGCCTGCCAAGTTTCTTGCCACTTCCTCCTACTTCTGACAAGGTTTTCAATTAGCAGCTTGTAGAGGCCCAGTCTGTGGTCCTATTTTCATGCAGTATGTATAACTTAATTCCCCAGAAGAGGCTGGAACTGCAGAGCAAAGGAAAAAAACCCATAAGTTTGTAATGTTACGTATCAGAAGAAAACAGTTTACCAACAGTGTGATTCTGGGAAGTGGAAAGAAAGGGGGGCACTGGGACTAGGAAGAAACAGCTAGAGTGGGTCTTGAAAGTGACAAAATCTCACTGAATCTTATTTTGTTAAAAAGCATAGGAGCCAAACACTTTTTCTCCCTGCAGTCCTTGTGTAGTCCTTGTGTGAGGTTAACCTTAAACAGCAGTACCTTGAGGAAGATAGATGCATGTTCCAAATTAAGCCCCATGTCTGCCTAAGTGCTCCACACAGCAGATATGCTAAATTAACACTGCCTTATTACATTTGGCAATGTTTCCCGGTGTCTCCATTTAATGGAGTCACTGCAAACAGAAGAATCCTCACTTACTGGGACAAATAATTCATTGGCATAAGTCCTTGTTGTACAGTCCTGTCTCCAGGTAGTAACCAGTGTCTCATAGCAGAGGAGGTCAGGTGAAAGAAATTTCATAATGAGTACCAAATACAGCCCTTGAAAAGTGGTGCAAAAAAGTGGGGCTGCTGTACTGTTTTTTGGATCTTGGTTCTAGTAATCCAAGATGTGTCTGTGCATGGAGTACCCTGTAGCAACACATCAGCGATCTGATAAAAGCACAGGTAATATTAGGGAGGTCCCCAATGGACATCAGAAGTCTTATAGCCAGGCAGAGAGGAAAAAAGCCCTCCTGAGTCCTTGTGGTCATAAGAATGTCTTAAAACAGATGGCCATCTGTGAGTTCTCATAAAAACTGAGTGAGGGAGTGTGGCCATGGCATGCTGACCTTTGGGAGCTGCTACTCAGCATGACTAGAGTGGGTTGTTTCCTCAAAGCCCAGGGTGGAATCACAAGAGGGTTCCTCTGTGTTACGCCAGGATGATCCTGGTCCTTTACTAGCCAGTGTACATAGAAGTACAAAGGCTTGTGGAGTATGCATTTACCTTTCCCTCCCTGTCTCTTTTCCTCTGCTAAGAGCTCCAGTGGGAACAGATAAGCTGATTTATGGCAAATGTGTACACAGCTGCAGTGGAAGCCTTGAAGCAAAACTGGAATAACACAGGCTACAGCACTGAAAGTGCCAAGAAAGATATGAGCTGTGTGGACAAGAAGTTATATCTGTGACATGTAGGTGCGGCTGCTGCTGTGAAAATTGGCCTAATCCTCAGTGATGGAGCAACCAAAGCTAAGCCTTCACCCATTGCACTGGCATGAGACCCACTAGACAGCTTCACTCACGCTGAACCATCTGTATCACCGCATATATTCTATTAAAAAAAGTGCAGCCCTGAAGGGAAGGAGTAGGATTCCCATTGACTGATTTTAAGGACCCAACCATAGCCAGTTTCCTCACACCCTGTATAGATGTTGGAGAGGGAGAACAAATTCTCCACAGGGCAGTTCAGAGCATCTCCCCATGTCTCCTGCCTAAAGCTGGTCTCTGGAGGAGAATGTTTTGCACAGATAGCTTAGTGACGTGCTGAGCATGTTTTCTGAGGTGTGGAAACTGGACTCAGCATACTGAGCTCACTCTGTGTACTGGGTAAACATGTCCACTCCACTTATGGAGGGAGAGTTTTGGAGAGGTGCTGCTACAGGGAACAGTACGGCTTGGTGATAAGTTTGTCAGCGTTTTCCCTGTAGTCTTCTAGTAAAAGGACGAGATGTTGTGAATTTCATACATAAAAGGGAAAGTATCACATTTTCCCCAAATTCTTCAGGAAATTACTCTCATATACAACCCCAGAATTTGGCTGCCTTACAGAGGCAGAGTGTCATTTGCATGCCATTACCAGGCTGTAAAAGCCTCATGGTGACTGCCTACTATACATTTGCAATCTTTAGGGATCCTGTGAGGGTCACCCCTGAGGTCAGGTTTGTTTAGTCTGTTCCATAACGGTGTAAAGTGGACTTGAACATGTACTCTGCTCAAATAATACACAATCTGATTGATACTTAAACATCAGTAAGTGTTGTATATATGTTGCAATTTCTAATGTTCTGGGCAGAGGAGAACCATGTATTTGCTAACAAATTGTTTCTACAAACAACCTGATGTGGCTTTGAAAAGTGAGTCAAAATAGGGAATGAAATGTACCCTCAAAATTATGATAAGAAAATCTTCATTTTTTCTTTCCTTGAGAAAACGTATTTTTTTTCTAAATACCCTCTGAGCCCTCCCTGTATTTAGAATTCTTCCTCCTGTTTACTTTTAATTCACTCACCACCCATTCACTGATTGCCTTGCAGTTCAAAAGCCAGGTTCCTTGTGTTGCATTGTTCAAAGATGGCTTAATTAAAAATAGATCATGTCTTCTGTGTTGTGCTTAATAAGCATTGTGCTGATTGGCTTCATAGAGGCCTGGATGATATTTCAGCCCTTTACAGATCTTTCAAAAGGAATAATAAAAAGAAAGGGAGGGGAAAAAAACAATGTGAAGTCTTTTTCATCCTTAATATGTCATGATTTAGAAGGCAAGAATTATTTCTCAACACAGGCTTGAAAGAATAGAGAGACAGTAGAGAAGAGCTGATATATGATTGACTTTGCTCTATCTCTTAATTTTTAAAATATTATAAAAGTACTGTTGTGAAGACTAGCCTCACGATATTTTTCTAGTGCTTCTCTTTCAACAGAACTTCCATGATGAAAATATAAATAAAAAGTGACATAAAATTATACAGCTCCGCACAAAACTGGTTGAGGCAGAATGTTCTTATTGCCATTTTTATGGCTGCACCATAAAGTTATAACCAATTAGTTATTAAATTTTCTCCTTTTTTAATTCTGTGTCATGCACATGAGCTCAGAGAGGTATTCCCTCTCTTTCATCCTTTGCTCATTTCTGGATCAGTAATATGTCTATCATGCAATTTTTCATTTGATTCTTTCTTGCATTAAGAAGTTTAATTGTTTTGCTTTACTTAGCGAAGAAACTGTTACTAGAGAACAAATACAAGAGCATGACTCTTCAGAAGTAAATTGTAGTTCTGGGTTAAACTTGGCAGCTGCTGAGGTGGGAATACAATGGAAAAAAAGAATAAAGCACAGAATATTTTTCCTTCCATTCCAGTAGCCCACGAGGACTCCAAACTTCTCTGCTTACTCACTGTGACACAGAAGCTCACAAGTACTAGCTCACAGGTACCTGGGGACAGGGTTTGTCAGCTCAGAGGCAAGGTCAGCATCCACCAACACATCTGGCTTTTTTTCTTTGGTGTTTTTTTTTTTTTTTTTTTTAAGCCACAGTAGCACAAAATTAGCTGTGTTATAGACTAGCAGAGCTGCCTGCTGTGCTTTTGGAAGTGCTATGCACAGGTGCACCAGAAGAAGTGATGATGCTTCCTCTACTATAAGCAATATGACTAGCTCTGCCTAACAGGAGCCAGCTGAGTACCTTCCTTTAAGGTGTAAAAAGGAGCCCAATGCTCTGCTGTTAATTGGCTGCTCCTGGCCAGTTCTAGCTGGTTCTCTGTTTCTGAAAGAAGGTTTTGGGGTTGTTGTAGAAGTTTGTGCTGCTGATCTAGGCTCACTTTGGTGTTGATGGATGCTTTCTGAGATCTGTGATTTGTTCTCAATAGTGAAGCTGCTTTCTGTAAAGGTACCTCATGTGTCTCTAGGCTGTGTGTTGTCTTGCAGTGTAGACGTGTTCCCTGGAGAGGCTCTAATGGATTAGAAAGTGAGCAGAATTATGGTCTAGACCTGCTTTGAGAAAATCTAAGACAGCGTGATAGTTTTCTTGTCCCCTGTGCCTCCTTGCTGTCCTCTGCACCACCTAAAAATTTTGTCATCCAAACAGGCAGAGCTCCCTTTCATCAACCCTAGCTAGGTTTACCTCTGGTTAGCACAGCCTCTGCTTGGGACTCTTGGTGTCTTTTTTGCTTTTCTGTCTGTTTCTGGACACAGGCCTTTATAATCTTCATTCCTTCTAGGATCTGGTTCAAGAGGAGAAGGTTGGATTTAACTCTGAGCTAGCAAATTCTGACTTTTCAGTAACTTTCAAAGCATTCCTGCAGAGAGAGATGACATAGTAAATGTCATCTGCCAAAATGTAATCATGCAGAAAATGCAAAATTGAGATCACCAGATAGATTATTTTATATTGTGCTCACATGAGAGCAGATGGCATAGAAGCCAGAAACTGAACAGTCGGTGCAACAAACTTTAGATTGTTGCAATTTGATTCACGTAAGGGAATTGTGTTAGCTTTTTGGCTGTGGTCTTGATGTTCTATTTGAAAATGTATGATGTCATTGTACCAAGCAAATCACAGCAAAAGGCCGCTTGTATTTATGTTGGCTAAAGGTTTAACCGAGTGTACATGGCAGGCTTAATTTATTGCTACTTTAACTTTGTTTAGTCACTGAAGGGCTTTATTTATGCTGGTAAATTCAATTAGTGGCTAACAGTGACCACACAGCTAAAGAAATGGCAAGAGTCATTATCACTAAATCACTTTGTTGCTGAGTTCCCTTAATTAAGCAGGGGAAAAAAAATTGAATCCCTGGACATTCAATAGAGAATAGGGTGGTAAGAGAGTGATTAATTGAGATATCAGTTGCTTTCCTTAGAAAGCTAGATTTCTGTAACCTACTATGGCAAAGCAAGAACGAAAATAAAACTCAAGCATCGTCTAAACTACTGAATTAATTGAAGGCATATTAAAAAGTTTTATAGATTCTCTATAAAGTAAAATAAATAGCAAGAAAGTTATACTCTTTATGCAAACATTTTTCATTACAGTACGTGTCAGTCCCTTAGTGAGAGCTCATTAACTTTTTAAAAATTACCTTTAATGGGCTACTCATTATCATCACCATCAAATGCTTCACTTGTCCGACATTCTAGCATTTAGAGCAGATTAAAGCCAAAATTACCCTCTAGATACAGTGCATAGAAAAGAAAAAAAAAATTCCGTTAAGTCATGGCTTATAAACAGTGAAAATTAGGAATGTTGAAAGCAGCCTTTTTTTAAAGCTCAGAAATGTGTCTCAGTGTGGTAGCTGTGGTTTTGAGCAATAAAAAAAAATGAAAAGTTTCCTCATTTTAAAGTACCTCATTGAAAAGATATTTAGTTAAACGTAATTGTGAAACATGCACCCTGAAACCTGGTCTCCAGGGCTTGGGCATATCCTTGTTTGGCTGTCGTTTAGCCAAGAGACTTGGACAAGTTACTTCTTCCTTTGCCTGAACTAAAACTTGTGGGTAATGAGATATCTTCTGTGAAGGACTGCAAACCTTTGCGTGAAAGCTGCTTTAGAAGATAACTGTTTCATTGTTACTCATCCTGCAAGAGCTCTGTGGGATCCAAAAACCACTCTAAGTGGAGCAGAAACAGCACCAGATCCAAAATTTTTAGCCTGTTTAAATTGGCTGAAGCTTCTCAATTTCAGTGGAAGTATACTCATTTGCACCAGCAGGGAAATTGGCATCTGCTCTGTTTGTTTTTTCTGAGGGTGGTGTCTGGGGAGAGTGGAAACTCAAAAATGTTTATTAAGTATTACAGGCATCCTGGCGTATTTCAATCTATTGGGGGCTGCAGTGCTCAAATGTGCTTCTGTGATGAATAGCAAGGTTCATCGAAGTTGCTTTAGCAAGGCAACCCTAAAAGCATTTCTATGATGGCAACTTTATTTTATCCTGTGAGGAGGAGAACAATATATAAACAGGGCTCAGTCTTCAGCTGCATGAACTCCACTAAGTCTGAGGGAGCTGGCTGATTCATGTCAGTCATGGTATTGGACCTCACTTTGCCTTTCTTTTCCCTGGGTTATTTGAACAAAACAGCAGTTTACCTGCATCACCAATATTCAAAGGTGCTCTTGGACTGCGATACCAAGGAGGCTGAGAAGATGACACCACCCTTATGCAGATGAGACAAGGTTCTTTGGTTTAAGCATTATATGATGCCTTGCTGTATTCTTCCTGCTTGTGGGGAGACATCCCAAGAGTGCTTCCTCTGTCAGTAAAAGGATCCTGGAACTGTTAAATTCCTCCAACTCTGCACCTTTTCATCTATTTCCTCAAAGAATCTTAGTTTATTTTTCAAAGCTATTGAACTGCAAATTATGGTGCTGCAATATACATCCAGGCTGGGATCAGTTCTCCCTGGTGATGGGGTTTGGTTAGAGGCCTGTATCAATAGTCCTTTGTTTAAAATAAAGGTGTTCTGAAATTGTCTTGTCTACTCAAAATGCTCTTTTTATCCCTTCAGGTGAGAAGATTCTCCAGATATTTCTCTTCTGGCACTGTATGTCTGATGCAGGAGGTATCTGAAGATGGGTGAAAAGCTGCAAACATCCTTGTGCAAAATAAAAGAAGCTTCAGATCATCTCAAATGATGGAGCTGGAGTGTTCCCCAGATATCACTGAGATGTTGCTGGTAAGATTCATAAGCTAACACTATTTAAAGCTTGCCCCAAAGAATGACATATATGCCCCTATTATTTTTCATATATTTAAGTCTATAAGTTGTAGCATTGCATATACATTGGTAGGTCCTCATGGCATCCAGATTCGGATGCTTTCCAAAAGAAAATCAAATGAAAGTTATTCAATTGGGTGTACTGATGTGGTGCCTTAATTTCTAGAGAGAGTTGGCTTGCAGGAAAGCTGAAGGATGACCTAGACCTACTATATGTGTACCTCTGTGGTGGCTACCAAAGTTGAGGCAAATAAATTTCTTTGAATTAAAAAAGAAAATTAAAAAATCATACCTGTTTACTTGGTATGCAAATCTGCCAAATGAATATTCTGCCATGAGCACCAGAATGCCTCTTTGTGGACCTGGTGGAGAACCTAGGGCTCCAAACTTGAGTAAAAAAAATCAGGTGCTGAAGGTTAGTCAGGACAGAGATCCTCCTTTTTATTATAGCCTGTACCAGTGTTATCACTGGGAATTTTGACTTCCACTGGGTTGTACACAGCATGAGTCAGCCCAGCCTTCTACAGAAGAAAGGACTCCTTCTGTTAAAAAAAACCAACCAAACAAAAAAAAAAACCCAAAAACAAAACAAAACAAAAACACAGTAGAGAATTTGGTGCATGGGCTGACTGATTTGTCTTTGTCTCAAGCTGCACAGGCTTTCTGGGATGATGTGGTTTTCAGGCTGGTTGCCTTGCAGGAAGCATGTCCTTTTTTCCTCCCCCAGTCAAGATGGTATAGACCCTCCTGTAACTACAGCTTTTCATAGCTTCTGATACCTACTATTTTAATGCTGAGATTAGCCTCAATAAATAATTCCTATAGTTCCCTAGACTTTTTGAACATCAAGCAGTATGGTTCAGGACCTAGCTGTGACCTTAGGAGTATAGTCATTAAGGGTTTCCCACTGAACTGCCAATTGTACAAGCCAGTGTGTCTTGGTGGGAATGCTCCTGAAGGAGTACAGCCAGGATTCCTGGGAAAGGTACCTGATATCTCATACAGGGAAAGTGCAGGAAACTAGGGGAGGAACAGATGAGATGCATTCCATCAGCTCAGAATATCTTAGGGCTTCTAGGCTTCTTGCTGGGGAATCAGTACAATGACTCCACCCAAATCAAGAAGCACCTACTGAAAAGCATATCTCCTTTTGGAAAGACTGCAGAATCCATTTATCTGACTATTTGTAGGGCTTTTGTTATTTTCTTATATGTTTCTGATCTTATTTAGGTCCCCCACCTACTGACTTGGGAAAAAAAGAATGTTGTAGATTGCAGGTGTAGTTTCTTGGGTAGGTAGAGCTACTGGAGACATTTATTTACCATTTCCTGCAATCCACCTCCTGAGTGAGTTGACTCAAGTCACGTTGCTTAGGAAATTTCTCTGTAGCACATTCTGTTAAGCTTCAGTGATGGCATAGGAAACCAAGGCTCCCATTTTTAAGCCTGAGTTTTGGACCTGAAATTATATATTCTGATTTCTCTTGGCTGACTTTGTCAAGAATAGTACTGCTGCATCTCTCAGGAATGCTGAGATGATAAATACACTGATGATTTTGAGATGTTTAGGCCAAGATTCATCTTGCTTAGTGTGGACATTTCCAGTGTCTACAGCTACACTTGTCACCTGTGGCCCTACATATTCACCAAGAGGAAATAGATGCCATTGGAGAGTGATTTAAATGACCTATTTTGACAGTCCACTTGAACTGAATCTAGGTCATTATTCCAACGATTCTACTGAGCAGATTTCCTAACAAGCCTAGCTCAGGTGGAAACAGACTTTCAGTGAGAAGGAATAGGCTGAAAGGTATACAGTGAAAGGAATACCACTGCTTGCAAATGCAGCCAGTGGCTTGAAATTCTTCCTCTCTACCAGCCCATTGCCATCTATACTCTTCCATTCTTCCCCCCTTCCTAGTAATACGCCATTCCTCAGGTGGAGAGGAGTGCAGAGGAGAGCTGCAACAGCTCGGCTAGCTTTTCTAAGCAGGATTTTTGCAGGCCACATCATTCTTCCTGGGAACAGTTTGGACTCCTGTGTTGAGCTGCTTTTAAAGTTGATTCAGGTAGATCTATCTGGGCTGCAATAACTATAGCATAGAAATATACCAGAAACAGCTGAAGTTTACCATATTGCTATGAGACATTTGGCTGACAAAGGTCTGGCGATATCTCCCAAGTTCTCTTACCTCTCTTATGCACCCACTGTGCCTTTCATGCCAGTGGTGGCAGCATGTGTCACATCTAGGATACCCCAACATTGGTATGCAAGGGAAGCAGTGGTGCAGAGAGAGCTGCCTTTTATTGTTACCCTGTATTATTCGAGTCACAAGTGCCAATAACATCAACAGGAGCAGCAACAGAGCTCTGAAGCATTCTCCAGCCATCGTTTCCTTTCAGCCCACTACTTATTTGGTAATATACAGGCCAGCTGGATAATTTTTGAAAAGCAGACAAACATGTAATTTTTATCATGCTAGTACATTCTCGTGCTGCTGCATCTTTGCTGCACTTGGAAATGAAGACTGTGTAATTACCTAACAATTATCTTGTCATCTTGTAGCAGAATGTGGAATTCGGATTGAGGTAGGGAATGAGAGTGCATTTAAACACTGGGCTCTTGTGGTATGGCATTTATTTATTTTCCATGCTAATTTGGGGGCTGGGTAATGAGGTAGTTGTGTGTGGTTAAGCTAAAAGGCCCAGAGTAGTTGTCCAGATCACAGGAGACTAGTTGGCTGTGTAAAACCCCCAGGTACCTAGGCATGCCGCAGGAGTGGGGACAGACTTCCTGCATTGCATTACTGTATTTCCCTGGTGCCCAGGAATGGAGTTGCCACTGAAGCATTTTCAGGTAGTTTGACAGGTATGGAAGGCAGGGTGGGAGCATTTTTTTGCCTGGTGGAGGAAGAAGCAGTCTCTTTTCCGTGGGGCCGCTGATGCAGCGTGCCTCCAAGTATAAGCTCAGACTGTCTAGCCATCTTCTCTGTCAATCCTGATTATGTTTTAACACAAACAGTAGACAGTATTACACGAAGAATGGTTCCCATTCTCCAACCCTTCATTTTTTGTTCTTTTACTTGCCTGTGTAAATGCTTGCTGGAGGCTCCCTTAAACAGGAGGATGATAGCTGAGATAAATTATGATTATCTGCCATTGTAGACAGCCATGTTAAACTATTATGTATGTATTTGGAGAGGAAACTGTGCTTATGGTTTAAACATCAGCAACATGACATCATTCCTCTCTGGTTCAGAACATGCTTCTGGGCAAGCCTTGAGCCAGTGCCATTGTGTGGGGTAGATGTTCTCCTGTCTGTCAGGAAATACTTGACCCTTTCCTGATTGAGAGGGGTCTGAGAGTCTGCCAGTTCTAAGCTCACACTGAAACAGTACTTTTACAACCAGTATTGCCACAGATTCCAGCTGTTCTGTACTGGTAAGACATAACCACAGAGTAGGCTTATTTTTCACTCTGATCAGTTTACAGCTTTTTCCTTCCTGATTGCATAGCTTGAGAGACATCTTAGCAAGTATACCAGTCATCACGGAGAGGAACATGGGAAGTGACTTTCTGCTGACAGACTCTGATGGGCCCTGATCTGGTATCAATAGACTTGGAAGAGTTTTCAAAACAAATGCTGTTTCTGTCAATGCAGCTCTGTTAACACTTAGGCGTTTCAAGGCCTAAGCCTCCTGCCTTTAGTAGGTAGTGTGGGATTTTAGAGATTAGAAAGCATCATATTATGGGTTGCTAAGTGGTTTGCATTTCAAAGTCAGCTGCAAGTTAAGATGTATCTTGGCAGAAACATGCAGTAAATGGGGCAGGCTCCTGAATACAGTCCAGGCTGCCTGTTCCAAAGGAGTTGTTCTGGTACATGCAGTCACGTTGCACTGCTGAATGCTTTGCATGGCTAGAATGGTATGAGAGTAGTCCAGGAGGTATCGAGATGTGCTTGACAATCTAAGTCCTTTGGTTTTTTTTCCCCACACAATGTGGTGAATAATACACTGAACCAATTTTTCTTTTTGCACTGTTGCGTACGAATAAAACATTATTCTTCAGCATTGCCCGTGTTCTTGAGGCCTTATGGCTTGACCTTTTATATTGCTGAGAACGCTGTGAACATTTGCCAGGCTTTCTGAATAATTGCTAAGAAAAGAGACAGTGAAGAATGTTAAGTGCAGTTTTCACTGACTGAAAAAAAATTGCTTTGTTGTGTCTTGAGAACAGGAATATGTCACCCTTCATCCACTCCATGCCAGGGCAGAAAGACTGGTGTTCAAAAGGAGTGAAAGAAACCCAATGAAAAGGAGAGAGCAGCACCAAACTGTTACACACACAGCCCCCACCCTCCTGCACTGCCCATCGCCTCACCAAAGGGGTTGGGATGGACTCTGTGTAACCTGTGGTGGAAGCAAAGGTAGCTTAAACTGGGAAGGGAGGAGGAAAGGTGTTTACTTAAGTGTTTAATTGCTTGCTTTCTTCTTTCTCATTACCCAAATCAGTGATTAGAGGTTTGTGTTAATTTGCAATAACTTAAGTAAAAATTCCCCCAGTGGAGGCTGTCTTGCTAGCAACAGTAAGTGTGCCCAGGACAGTAGTTGGTGGAAAATGCAGGCCTGGCATGGTCTGGGGTTAGAATAATCTGAGTTACTCTGAGGCTCAGTGTCCTGGGTTCAGCTGGGATAGAGTTAATTTTCACAGGGACCTGGGAGGGGGCATAGCCGGGGCAGCTGAC
>JANZLQ010000086.1:19090462-19107186 GCA_026212715.1 Elanus axillaris | reverse complement strand
CCGGAGGGGGGCGGGGGGAGTGAGCGAACGGCTGCGTGGTCCTTTGTTACCGGCTGGGCTGAAACCACGACACTCAGCAAGAAGCCTTGGTTCTGGTATTGGGAATTTGGGGTGTAAGTGGTTCTGCTGTTATGTCTTGGAGGGGGAGTAGGTGTGAACAATGTGTAAGCAGGTGGGAAACAGAGTTTGAAGCTACCTGAGCAAGGTCCTGAGATTTGGGAAGATGAATAGGAGGAGATGCAAGTCAACCTTATCAGAGCCTGAATATATATACTCCAACCCTCATCCCAGTGGCCTAGACTGTATGGGTTAATATCATAACAGTATGAATGTGTGCTTATTACAATCTTTACTCCTTGCTCCTGCAACAAATGTAACTAAGTCACAACAGTTTGAATAGATATGCATTACAAATGCCACCCCTTGCCACTGTGGACTGCATTATTGGTGTTAACACAATCTGAGCACTTAATGCAAATTTCATACCTTGTTCCTGCAAAACACAAAACCAAGAATACAACAGAATATTTCATTTATTTAGGATACTTTAGCGTACAGTAGATGATGAAGATAGAACAAGCAAAGATTAACACCACTGTTGGAGGTACCGATAGGTTAATGAGTCAAAGGGTTGTAGGGCTTTGTCCAGATCCAAATGGGTGGTGAATAGTGCTCTCTTGATGCAACATGGGCATTTTCCAACCTGGGGAGTAAAATAGTACAGCAAATGGCTCAACTGTTCAGGACCTTGCTCCACATCCTGAACAATGTTAACTGAACCTTCTGTTTTCCCCTGTATCTGCAATTCCTTAACTCGTAGCTCTCATCTCTGAAGGGCTTTCTGCCTGCTTCATCCTATTCTGTCCCTTTTCTTTCAGGAACAGTCCCAATATGTAGGGTGGCAGCAAGAAGAGTTTTCAGACCTTTTTGACACTATTTCCCAGGTCAACCATACTACTCACCTTCCAGCATTAGCCTTGTGGCTAATCTCACACCAGTCTTCTGGCATGCTCCCCTCATGTGATGGTGCATATAGGTCACTGCTAGATCAATAGGACTTCCCACCAGCTCATAGCAGATGGGAGTTAGTAACTATGAATAGCAGTGGGAGCTTTCAGGCAGGGGCTTGCCTGCAGGCCACAGTCCCTCAAGGGTGTCCCTGCTCTGGTGTGGGTCACCCATGGGCCACAGTCCCTCAGGGGCAACCCTCAGGCATGGAGTGCCTCCTTTCATGAGCAGGTCTCTCCCTCCATGCATCTCCTCTACCATCTCCCCATGTGTCTCTTCCCCTTGTGCCTGGTGCTCTTTCTTAAATATCTCTGTGATGAGGCACTGTGGGGTCCTTTGAGGGCCTGGCATTTTGGGATGCCATGGGCAGTTACATCAGCCAGCTGCCACCTGCGCAGGGCAGTTCATGGCCACCTCCCACACTGACCCTGCTGCAGCCCCTGGATGCTGAAGTTGTGTGTCCAGTGTGGCACTCATGAGATCATCAGGTGCTCATGCATGTACTAATTGAGTGTTCATGCATGAGTAAATTGGGTGCTTGTCTCAAGTCAACTGTGTGATCATGCATGAAATGGTCAGGTTCTCATGCATGAATTCAGTGATCATGTGTGACCTGATTGTGCAGTCATGCATGAGCTAATGGGGCATCTTGAACCAATTGGATGCCCATGTGTGAGCTAATTGGGTGCTCAAGCATGAATTAATTGTGCCTCCATGCATGGAGTAATTCAATAATCAAATGTAAATTCGCAGGACATTCATGCATGAACTAAATGGGCACTCATGCATGAACTACTTGGGCAATCTGTCACAAATTAATGTGGCACTTGGATGTGAATTAACTGTGTGCCTGTGTTTGAATTCAGTGGGCACTCAAGGATGAACTGATTGGACCCTCATGCATGAACTGATAGGCCACTCGGGTGTGAATTATTTGTATGTCCATGCATAAATTAATTGGGCACTCATGCATGTATTTATTGGGTGCTCATGCATGAATTTATTGAACGTTCAAGCATGAACTAGTTGGGCATCCCTGTGTGACTTTATTGGGCACTCATGCATGAATGCAGTAAGCCCTGCAATTTATGCCCCGAGGGGCATAATAATATGTATGCATTCAGGTTGTTAGAATATTAACCCCTACAGTCTGATCCATGGGGATGAATGTTGAAGTTTGTAAAGAATATGTGTAGTCACATGTGATAAGGTTGACCCCAATAATCTAGTCCACAAGGTCAAGGGGTAGCGCTTCTAACAGAGATAAATTCAGACTGTGGTGATGATGATAACCCCTGTAATCTGGCTCCCTGGGAGTGGAGGTAGAATTTTAGTAAGTGCATGTGCAATTGTTATCATATTAACCCCATACAGTCTGGTCTACCAGGACAAAGGGTAGAATTTGTGATGGGTAGGATGTTCTGACTGAGTAGACATGGCGCTTCAGGACATGGTTTAGTGGTGGACTTGGTAGTGTTAGGTTAACAGTTGGTCTCAATGATTTTAAGGGTCTTTTCCAACCTAAACGATTATATGATGTTTGCAACTGTAATGTGGTTTGTGGGGAAAGGAATGAAATTTTAGAGAGCATGTGTACATACTGCTACGATATTAATCCCTACTGTCTGTTCTGCAGGGAGGAAGCACAAAGTTTATAACTGCTGTATATTAGGATTGTTGAGGATGTTGAAAGTAGAGTTTGCAATGTATTTATGTTGAAACAGCTTTTAAATATGTGTTTTGTGGAGGTAAAGGGTGGAAGGTTTTTGAGATTAAATTGCAGGGTTTACTACATGTGTGCATGGGCACCTAATTAACTCATGCATGAGTGCCAATTTAGCCCATGCATGGGATGGGTGCCCAATTAGCTCATGCATGATTGCCCTATTAGTTCATGCCTGATCACCCAATTACTTCATGCATGGGTGCCCAATTAGTGCATGCTTTATTGCTCAAATAGTTCACGCATGAGCGCCCAATTAGTTCATGCTTGAGAACCCAATCAATTCATGCTTGAGAGTCCA
Organism: Elanus axillaris; assembly: GCA_026212715.1. Taxonomy (NCBI): domain Eukaryota; kingdom Metazoa; phylum Chordata; class Aves; order Accipitriformes; family Accipitridae; genus Elanus; species Elanus axillaris. The sequence goes on along the minus strand of JANZLQ010000086.1, from coordinate 19,104,154 downwards.
ATTAGTTCTGGATGAGTACCCAATTTACTCATGCATAAATGCCTAATTAGTACATGCATGAGCACCTGATGAGTTCACCCTCCAAGTGCACCGTGAGTTCACACCAGAGCCACATTGGCCACATGTGGCAGGGTTTGGCATCCAGGGGCTGCAGGCTTATCAGTGTGGGACGTGGCCATGAACTGCCCTGTGCAGGTGGCAGCTCACTCTGAAGTTGATGTGGTGTCCCAAAATGCCAGAGCCCTCAGAGTGCAGACAGCGTGGGGAGATGCTGGAGGAGGCATGTGGACAGGAAGATGGCAGAGAAGACTTGCCTGGAAGAGGATGCTCCACGCCCAATGGATGCGTGCCTGAATCACTGCAGCCTATGGACAAGCCACACCAGGGCAGGGACAATTTGAATGACTGTAGCCATGGGTGACCTATGCCAAAACAGTGACACTGGGAAGCCAGGGGGAGTGGAAGAGACCTAGTGAGACACATAAGCAGTGGCAGATGGAAGAAACTGTTATGTACACAGCCCCAGCCTCCTGCATTGCCCATTGGTTCACTGAGACAATTGGGAAGAACTGAATGTAACTTGTGGTGCAAACAAGAGAAGCTGAGATTAGGAAGGTATACAGGGCTTAAGTCAAGCCTAGGAAAGGGGGAGAAAAGGTGCTTTCTTAAGTGCTTAATTGCTTATGTTTTCTTTCTCAATACCTGAACCAGTGATTAGAAGTTTGTGTTAATTGGCAATAACTTAAGTAAAAGTTTCCCTCAGTGGAGGCTGTTTTGTGCACTACGGTAATTATTGGAGAATGCAGGCAGCACCCAGGTCTGGCATGGCCTGAGACTGCAATAATTTGAGTGACTTTGAGGGTCAGGAAGGGGTATTGATTCTGATACTTGGAATTCTGGGTATCATGGTGTGTCCATCGTATCTGGAGGGGTAGGTGCAAACAGTGTGTATGTAGGTGGTAAATGGAGAGTTTGAGGCTACTGGAGCAAGGTCCTGAGGGATGGGAAGGTGACTGGGAAGAGATGGCATGGGTTCTGCTTCAAGCCCCTGCCTCAGTGGCCTGCAGCCAGGGCTGTCTCCACACAAGGGATTCAAGAGTACCTTCCATGGAGGGTCAGTGTGGCTGGCCAAGTCCAGGAGAGCTGTGTGCTGCTGTGCTGTGGGGTGCGGAGGGGCTAATTGTGTCCTCCAAACGGGTCTCCAGAGAGCCCAGGAGCACTTGGCAGAGCTGAGGAGTTGAGCTGAGGGTCTCTGTTTTACAGTAAGGGCCTGCTAAAAGAAGTGTTAACAAGTGCTCAGTGCAAAAGGGAGGCTCTTGGTCAGAATGAGCAGCTTGTGGTGCTGTGCTGGTCAAAGTGTGCTTGTCCCTACTGCCTGGTCCATGGGGGTAAGAGTGGAGTTTATAATTGGTGTATATTAAGATTGTGATGATGTTGAAAGTAGAGTTTATAATGGATTGATGTTGAAACAGTTCCTATGTCTTTTTTGCAGAGCTGAAGGGTAGAATGTATTGGGCATAAATTGCAGGGTTTACTGCATTCACACGTGAGCGCCCAGCTTGTTCATGCATGAGTGCCCAATGAGTTCATGCTTGAGTGCCCAATCAGTTAACACCTGAGTGCATAATTAGCTCATGGTTGCATGCCCAGTTAATTAATGCATGGGTGCCCAATCAATTCATGCATGAGGACCCAATTGCTTCATGCTTACATGCCCAATTAATTTATGCATGAGTGCCCCACTGAGTTATGCATGAGAGCTCAATTAATTTGATAAGAGTTCAGGGAACTGCCACTGCTAGGAACCCTGAAACTGAAGCCAGATGCAAATTAAAGCCGCACCCCTTAAAGGCCCTCTGGACAAATTAATCTAGGCTGAAAAACAGTCTTTTGGTTTAGATTGAAAAGAAATGAAAACCAGCTCTCATTCTGCACCTGGGTATAATTAGTACAACTTTAACTTGGATCCTTTTTTAGGACCCAGAAGGCAGCTGTGTGGGATGTTGGCTTTCTCCATTCGGAGTTCTAGCTAATCCAGCCTTTACATTACCATATGGGATTTTTGTTTTGTTTTGTGTGCTAATCATTAAAATATAATTTCCCATCATATAGCTTCCTCAGCCAGCATGAAATGTCTATACCTAACGCCCATGGAAACAAAGATACTTGAGATGAAAGAGCAAAGTTAAACCAGCAGAAAAATTCAAGAATACAGGGCACTACCCAGCCTGTTTCAGTAGAAAGCAGTAGTGCTACATTCTTACCTCCAGTGAATACTGTAAAAGATTGTGCATTAGCAATGCCCAAACATGGTCTTCAGAGACCAAAATTATTTTTATTAGTGAAGATCTGGAGGAAGAGGACACAAAAACCTTTTGCATTATTACTTAGGCTGCGTTTTCGTTTTGCTCCTCATCTTTCATGAGTTTCATGATGATGGCAGTTCCATCATCTAATTTCCATTTCTTGGAGGAGGTCTCCAGCCTCCCAGCATTGGGTCTTCTCTGCTGGCCAGTATAGTTCCTCAGCTAATGTCAGAGCACTGAAATGGTCAAAGTAGCAGCTGGTAACAGTGCTGTCCCCTCAGCCAGCAGATGTTTGCTTCAGGAGTCAGGAGGGACTCAAGAGGGTGTTTTTTTCTGTTTTTAAACTCAACCTGTTGATGGTTCTAAACTGACCTTTCTTATCTTTGTAGTATCCTTCTGGAAGTTTTAACTAATGTCTGTAGGTTACTTGTAGCAGGAACATGAAATTGTGTTTCACCAGCTCACACCACCTTTAGTATCTGTCCTTCCTTAAAAAAGGGCAAAAGCTTGTTGTGTTATAAATGGCCACACTGTAGCTTGTCACTCCAAAAGCTGCCAGTTTGGGAGGGAAACCAAGCAGCTATCTTTATAACTTGACTGGAAAATGAACAGGAGGCTATAAGCTTGTCCATCTGCCACTTTTTTACTTGCTCTCAGCTATGTAATACCTGATGCATGCAGAGAGTTATATATTTGGGCTGCATAATTCAGTGGCTTTGTTACTGATTTTAAGTCATTCTTATTTAAAGTGGAAACCACTCTCTATTTATTCCACCTGTGGTACCTGCTTTAGTAAAACAAAATCCCTGATGTGACTCAGTTGTCACTGGTTTCGACATTTGGATTGTATGAGTTTTTTCTTTTTCCCCAACCATGGAGAAACTGTGATTTTTTTTTTTTTATTATTTTTTTCTTTGGTACACTAAGGCGAAAAAAACAGCTACAGTATTGGACACGCTTGGGCATCTCCTGATGGGATTTAATATGCTGGTTTCTCCACCTCAAAATGAAAGAATGACAAGTCAGAGCTGTTCAGGCTTGAAGATGTGGAGAGTAAATCTCCCTTGGGGCCTAAGTTCTGCTGTTTCTATTTAGCTTGAACAGTACTTTACTCTCTGGGTGGTGTCCCTGCTTTAGAGCATACTTAGCAGGTGCAACCTGCCTGGAATGAGGCAATATAACAACAAGCTATGTAGGAGTAGAGGAGTCAGTGTTTTAAAAAACAGGCACAAAATAGGTTACTGCACACAGAACAAAGTAGAGGCATTTGCAGACTGCAACTCTTTTGGAAGGTGTTTCTGGTATCACTTCTATTTCATTTTAAGCTGGAAGCAGAGGGATACATTTGTGCACTTTTGCTCTTTCCCAAGTAGAAGGTCCTCACTTAAGTTGTCTTAGGTCTCTTTTGAAACATTTACTCACAACACGACCTAATTGTACCTCTGGTGATGCAAGCTTAGGGACAGTGTTGGATTTCATGCTCTCCAGCATTGTGCATGCTAGCAGCTCAGAGAACAGAGAGGAAAAGCTCTTACTCTTTTTCAGGCAAAAGGACTTTGTGCGCTCTTCATGCTGTGTCTGGCAGCTAACCAAGAAGTTGCATTAGCACCACCTTCCCATCAGGCTACCAGAGCTGCACTTCCATTTTGGGCATTGGGTTAGTGCCAATACAACTACATGGAAGGAAAAGTTACTAATGATGAAGAACTCAAAAAGCCTTCTTTTCACCTTGGGGCTGGTAGGCCTTTGCTGCCTAGTATTAATGTTGCAATGTAGCAACTGGATGGCAAAAGGCTGTGCTGCCCACACACTGAACTGTGAGGTCTTAGGAGAGAGTGTGGGAAGAGAAAACCTAAGAGGGAAAAGTCTATTATAATTTCAGCTAGTAAAAATTTTATTGCACCTTTTACACATTCCAGGGGGTACAAGGCATTTTAAATTGGGCTGTGTAAACTGCTGCAGCCTGAAGGCAAAGAGCGCAGCTTTGGTGTGATGTTTGGATATACCTTTTCCATGAAGGATGAAAGAATGAAGTGATGCTCTGTTTGGGTTCATAGTTCTCTCCCTTCCTCCCTGCCCCCAAGTTAAACAAGGTGGAAGATGTGTAGGTGTTAGAAGTCCTCCCTCTCTGCCTTTTGCTTTAGCTCCTCTCCCTGCACAGACTTAGGATGTAGATAATGTAGGATGTAGGCTGGCTTCTGAACATGAAAGAAAATAAAATATTTGCAACTTGTGGTCACAGAGAAGAGACTGAATTTCAGAGGGTTGAGAACTTACTTTCCTCAGCTGACAGGTGGCCTTTGAACCTTGCTATAATAGGCACTGGTTTTGCCTTGCAGTTTTTCTTTTCTTCTACCTCGGTCTTGCTAGCATTTACAATGAGTAGTAATGGAGTGGACAAGCTGGTCCATCAAACCGTCTTTTCTATCTCATGTTCTTTCCTGTGAATAGCAGTGAGAGACAACTGATGTGGGGCCTGAGAAATCAGAGCTGTCAGGCCCTGGGGACAGCCCCCTTCTAGGAGTTTAGCTGGTAGAGTTCAAGGTCAGCTCCTTCACTGATAAGAGCTGTTGTGAAGAAAGCTAAAGTGATGGTCTGCCCTTCCTTTCCTTTGGGAGCTGCTTTTAAGCTGTGGCTTTACTGCTGGCCACCACCCATGCTCCATCACAGCCTTGCAGCAGCTGTATCTGTGACAGTCCTGTACTGCCACAACTCTGACCCTGTCCTGGACCTGCTGACTGGGCTTCCTGGCTTGACATCGGACCTGCCTCATCATTGCAGACCGATTGGGTGATCACTGGACTGCGTCTGACTGATCACTGTCTTTTGCCTTAATCCTGACCTGGACCTGCTGATTTCTGTCCCAACTCTGTGTTGGTGAGGTCGGTGCTTACGCCTGCTTTATTATCCTGCTCCATTCCCAGCTGCCTGTCCTTTGCAGAGCAGCCAGCCCTCACTGCACTCTGATAGTTAGCAAAGGTAGGGGCCAGCGGTAAAGCCTCAGCTTAAAAGCAGTTCCCAAGGGAAATGAGGGGCATGTCCTTGCTTCTGGCTTTCTTCACAACAGCTTTCATCAGTGAAGAAGCTGACCTTGGACTCAGCCAGCTGAACTCTTTAGCTTAGCCAGCTAAATCCTAGAATGGGGATGTACTCTTGGCCCTGAGAAGAGTATCATACCTGGCTGAACACCAGTGCTCCCCTCTGTCTTCTCACAGCACTTTCTGGCTGGATGGCTCTGATCCACTTGCAAGTCTGCATGCTCAGTAATCCTCCTCGTGCTCCCTTTGTCTTTCACAGCTGCATGTCCCTTGCTCCATGTCCAGCACTGTACACAGCTCTTCCCATTACTAGGATTTTTTGTGGTCCCAGAGCCCCTCTTGCTCTTGTTTCAGTCCTTATTGAAAAGTTTAACAACCAATATAACACACTTTTAACTTTAATAACCCAGAGTTGTCATGTGCTGCCAGAAAGATCCCACTGAATTCCAGCTCCTCAGGCCTGTAAAATGCACCCTCCCCCAGCCTCTGCCCCATTTGTGTATGAGGGCTGGGGAAATTTGGTGAGCATGTCCCTGCTGAAGTGGAAGGTGCTGTGTCCTGAATCTCCCTAAGGCATGAAGCATCATCTCTTGCAGGAGGCTTGTGTCTGAAATGTTTATGTTCTGCTTCATTGCTGAAGTTGTACTGAAGACAGTGTTTTGATCACTGATTTTGGGGATGGAGGGGAGAGTCAGATAGCTAGCAGCTTTTTGATGTAATCTGTGACTGGACCAGGTGCAGCGCTGTCTGGGGATGGGGAGTTCCTCTGACAAGTAAGATCATTGCAGTCTGTTTTTTGTTGATGTTGCAAACCTGACACTATTCTCTTGAGATGTCCCGTCAGCCCAGCAAAATAGTAATTGTCCTTATTTTTTAGTGGTTATCCCATCAAATATGGGTTGTGCATGTTGATAGAGTTACTTGGTTCCAGTATCAATAGTATCTCATTTCTCCTTTCTTGCTTTGTTGATGTATTTACCTGACAGCTCAAACTTTTGATCTTTTGTGGGGAAGAGTGCAAAGTCCAAATAAGGGAAGGAGTAAGTCCAAACAGTATATGTGAGGAAAGTAGGTTTAGTCTCACTTTTGTTGATGCTTTCATCTCTCTTCTTCCTCCCTTTCCACCACATCTCCTTAATACTGCTCCTACTCTAGGTTATATTCCCAAGCGCCTCATTTTTTTGTCACCATAACAGTTGTTTTATCATATCCTAACATACCTATTGATGCTGTGCAAGACAAGGAGGTGATGTTTTTCTTCTGAGACTTTGCTATTTGCATTTTTAGGCATTCAGGACTGGGGGAAAATGGAAATTGTGAGCCCTGTAGTTAAGGCACAGTTTGAGATAAATCTCAAAATACAAAAGGATTGTTGAATTAGTACCAATGGGTTTTGGGGGGAGGAAAAGGGACTAATTTAGAAGTGGACCAGCCCATTGAAAAGACTGGTGATGAAATATGGAGCATTTGCAAGTGAAGGGATGAGGATGGGGATGTGGTGGCAAGGATGAATGTGGGGAGTGAGTCTGTCAGGTAGATAATAGTTAAATGTCTTTAGCTTTAAATGAATTAGTGACAGCAGGGGTAAATTAGTCTGCACTGAACTCCACACAACCCCATCTACAGCAGCACCTGAGCTGGTGAGTTTTATAGCTAACACAGGTACCTCTGCACTACAGACATACCCTGAGGTAAAGAGAATACAAATAGGGTTGGAAGGCGAGGACTGGAGACAGCAGCCAATCTGCAGAGGGCAGAGGAGCTAGGATCAAAACTACTGCCAGTTCTTTGAAAGTCATGAAAAGCCAGAGCCTTAGTTTGCTCACACAGGCACAACTCCTCTGGGCTTCAGGGAGAAAGTGTCTGAGAGGCTCTCGAAGTACGTGTGCAGAGCCAGCCTTGTTGTGCTAAAAAACAAGTTCTGATTAACTGTGCACGTGGCAGGAATTTTGCATTGCCGCTAAAGCACTAAAAAGTCCTGAAAGGTTTCTATGACATTAATTTTAGTTCATTTGAGATAATCCATGTAGGGCTTAAATAATACATGAGATTTATGCCATCAAAGATATGCAGTGTATCTCAGCCTTAGTGAAAAGAAATCTGCCTTGTTGACACCAACCAGCCAAACCAGGAGACAGGACAGAACTAGTTTTTCATCGGAGTATTTCTGCCTGTTTCTTCTCCTGGCTTTCATCTCTTTCCCTCTCTTTGCCGCCTCCCCCCCTTTTTTTTGTTGATTGGTGTCACCTCACATGCTTAGGATGTCTGCCTGTCTGTTCAGAGTGTGAACACATTCCTCAGAATGCTGATTTGCTCGTTTCACACCAGTGTCAAAATGACTTATTAAATTTGGCACCTCCTGATACTCGGTGCCTGATGTGTTGCTATCCAAACATTAAATGACAATAAGCATATGCAGCTGCTGGGCCTAGCAAACTCATTTAGTTTGATAAAAATGTCATGGCAATATGCTTTAAATCACTGGCCTTTTCATCATTGTTAATTGCTAGCTGTAGACCTCTTTCCTGTGCTTAGTGCAAGTGTTAGGATGCTGCTCCTTCTAGCCTGATTAAGCATTTTTTTCTAACTGTAGAAATCTTTTTCAGTGGCAGTGTTATTTCATCAAGAGATGGATTTTGCTCTTAATTAGCCAACATGCCACCAGGGATACTTCAGAGTCATGGGTGTGAAAAAGCCTCCAGCAGAAGATCATTCTCTGGGATTAAAAAAAATAATATATCAGTGACTTGGGAATAATTGGCAGCTTCGGTGATGGTACGTTGGCTCTAGCAGTGACAATATGTTCTGGTGTAATATCAGTGCCTGCTTCTGTCTGCTTTCCAGTCGGCTCACTTTAGACTCAACAAGAGCAGTTTTGTATATAACAATGTACAACATACAATGCTGGGAGTGAGGAACCATTCCCCACCTTTTCTGCTGTCACTGGTGAGTTGTATAGCTTTTACAAGGCATTGTAACCACAGGTTTTGTGTTCTCCTCAGCAGAAATGCACCTTCTTAGGCCATATTTACTCATCAATAGAAAGTTTACAAAAAGACAGACATCCTTATGCATTTAAAATCAATAGCAAAAATCTGTGGCAGCAGGTGGGATCCTGCTCTCACCTTAAGTAGTTAGGAAGAGTCCAGATGTCATATGCTGCTCTCCCCTGAGGCAGGATCAGCTCTGATGGTGCTGCTCTGGAGAAAGCAGTGTCCTTGAATGTCACCACTGGTGGAGCCTCTGCTGTCCAGGCTGCAGCAATCTGTTCCCAAGCTTCAGTTTTCTAACCCTTAGAAGGCTTCAGGTTCTCTACCCTTACTGTCTTCCCCTGAATCTTCTCTGTGGCAAGCTAAACGTATAACTTCTTGACCTATCTGCCACCAAGGAGGAGGACAGATTACCTCCTTCCTGTTTGCAACAGTCTTGTTTGCATTGGCGGCTATTATCCCATCCTCTTCAGTCTGTCCTTCAGACTTGCTTGTCCATGGGTTTTTCTGCCTTTTATTGAAGCTTCTTTTCTGTAGACTGTGAGCTTGAATGTGAATATATCTGTTCATTTCTTGTTACCAGTCATATACTTAATTTGGGCTTTTGCTTTACTTTTGTCTTTAAGAGACAGATGCTTCTGTGGTCAGAAAGGTTTGACCTACTGAATCTGTGTTGGTATTTTGCATGCCTTAAGTGGCATTAATTAAGATGGTTTAATTTTCAGTGCATGAAAGGAATTTCTGCCCAAAATAAGAGAAAAAGGACTTAAAAAAAAAACAAAACAAAAAAAGACAAGTTCATTGACTCTTCCTAGGGGATAAAAGGTTATTTGTTGGGATACACATGCTGTGAGAGAATAGAATTTCAGAAATCGCTGTAAAGATACCGGTTTCATACTTGTGGGATGACTTTAAAATAAACTGTTTCAGAGCTTGACCAGGGGTAGTATCTGGGACAATAATGCAGCCTAGTGAAATTAAAAAAATCTGTCTTGTGTAGAAATAAGTTTATTAATAAAATATTTTTTTGTGATGTAATCAGGTTTTTAAAAAGGGGATAATTATATGTGTGTAGGGAAACCCATTCTGCTTAAGGTGTGAAAGTATGAGAGTCTGTAGGTCATGTTGTGCTGCTTCTTGAGACTACTGTAGTAGTTACAGACTCAGCCTAAATTCCTTGAGGAAATCAAACCCAAACAGTCTCATTTGGTAAATGTGTGCTTGATCTAAGGCTCACTGAAATCAATGGCAAGTCTTGGGATGTGATTTTAATTGTCAAGAAGAACTTGCAGTTACTTAGCATGTCTTCTAGAGAGAGATATAATTTCAGCAGTTAAAGATGTTCTTCTCCAAATGGAATGAACTCTAACACATCCTTCACACTGTGAGCCTGTCAAGTTGTAGTAGAAAGATATGAGATCAGGCATTCAGAGGTGCCTGTCTTGTAACAGCAGAGCAGAGGCTGTTGTACTGGTGTCAAATGAAACGAAGAGATGGTTGGACTTTGCAGGGGCTATCTTCTCCAGATAAGAGGCCAGTGACCTTTTCACATCAAGCCTGGAGAGAAGGGTCTGGTTAATGATGGTATGCAAAAGTGTTGGCAAGAGGGCTGGTTCATTAAGGCTGAACTCCTTTCTCTCACCTTAGGGAAGTAATTTAAGATGTGTCTATCACATTGCTGTAACCTCCCAGGGATGGTGGATTATTCTTTAAAAGCAGAAACACAAGGAAAGGCATTCTAAAATGTTGAAGTAATACCATTCATTTAGGGGAAAGTAAGAGTATTTTTCCTTTGAGCTTTTGAATCTTTTGCGTAAGTGTTTTAATTTCACAATTAGTTGCCTATAAGAAGGAGTTAATAAAAAAAGGAAATGGAATATTTTCGGTGGACTATAAAATCTTGTACTGAGCAGAAATACTGGAAGCTATATGTTGAGCTTTGTTTTCCTTTGGTTAGCTGAAAGCCAAAGAATTAAAAAAAAGTATTGCCATTTCCCTCCCCATTCTCAATTCAGTCACAAAAGAAAAGACCTTGTTTACATAATTGCTAGCAGGAAACCACTTTTTATAAACTTTTTTTTTTGTGGTGCTCCACCAGGCAGTGCTGGTTATAGGCCAATCTTGTAGACCCTCCCTGATGTGGTAGAAGAGCTTGAATTACTTGCTTAAGAAGAGAGTGCTTCTTGTCAACCATTTCAAACACCTTTCCTTTAACTCTCTTTCCACAGGTAGTTTCTCCATACCAACAGGTATTTATCAATAAATCTTTCCACTTGTGTGTGTGCTAAATTTGGTTTGTAGTATGAATAAAGCATTGGGTGTTATAATGCAAAATAACTTTGTTCAGTTTTTTTCCCAGTCAGTGTCAGCCTTCATTACCTCCCTAGACTTGCATGGTGTGTGGGCAGGAGATTAGAATTTGCTAAGAGGCTGCATCTGTGTACCTGATAGAGTAGTATTACTTACACCTGAAGTGGCAGAAAAGAACTACTCAGCATCAGTTTCTTGTGCTCTAGAAACTGGGGATTACTATCAAGATCAGCTTGGGAAGGTAATACTATCTTAACGCTCCAACAAATGGTAGGAAAGAAAGGGAAAGGAGAAGGGAAGAGTCTTCAGGCAACTGTTGACATCTATCGTGTGAAGTGGACAGTGTGTATTTTCCAGGCTTATGAAAAATCTTGTAAAAGGGAAGAACAAGCATAACAAAGGTCAGAAGGAGAATAATAAAATTGGGCTTTGCAGAAGATACCTTAGTGTTTCTGATCTCAAGGGAGATTTTTGGTGCTATTTTTGTGTGTGTCATTCAAGTAGCATATTAATGCAAGCAATGCTTTATTTTCAGTATTTTACAGGCCAGCCAGGGAAGTAACTGAATATACTCACTTGGAGAAATAATAGAAGGCTCAGAGAAGACATCAAAGTCTGGTAGGATACTGGGATGCAAGTGCTTTTGGAAAGGCTACAGCAGTAAGAGTGCTTGAGTTAAAACCAGTGCTGACTGTTGACTAAAAGACTCTGCCTTGTTTATAGGGAAAACTTAAGATCATCTTGTGTGTGTTTCTTCCCTAGTGTGCAATGGCAAGACAAAGTGCTGAAAGTCTTTTGTGATGATATAGAAATACACAAGAGGCTGATCACTTTTAAATTCCCCTACTACTTCCATAGTTTTTTGGTTTAATTCTTCTCATTCATCAGACTGGATGTGATATTTGAGTTGATGAGGTGAGTAGTAAAGCAGAGTGAAAGTACTTGTATCAAAGAAGACACTGAAAAGATGTGGAAATTGGGCCGAGTCAGGTTTCCATAGTTAGAATAAGAATCCCTCAAATAAACAAGCAGAAAATTGTTCTCATCTCTGGTGCCTGTGAGTCTGTTAAAGTAAAGTAGAACTGACAGAGCTACTCAGAGTCTCTATGTTTGAGGTAACAGTGGTGCCATTCAGATAACAGACAGAAACTCTTCTGCACACACACACGTATTTTTGGAAAGAATTCCTCACTTTTGCAGAGCCTTTATTAGAAAAATACCCCTAAATGCCAGTTTGTTAATGATGTTGAAAATAACATGACTAGTCATTTGTACTGAATATTGCATTAGCTCAAAACACTTCAGAATGGAAAGGGATCTCTGGAAATCTCTCCCGTCCAAAGACTCTGTGGTGAGAGTTGGTGGGCACCAATAAGAACAATTTGCTGGTTTGTTTGTGATAAGTGGTAAAGAGTTAAACTTGAATACTGTTAGTTTGTGCCATTGCTGCTGTGCACTGTATTCTGGTTAAAATTTGTTGTCACAGCTTTATCATCTGTGTAATCAGGTGTGATATTGGCTCTGTGTAGCTCTTCCTGCCTGCTTTTTCCCAGTTTATGCTGGGAGGAAGCAGAGTAGTAGGAGAAAGAAAGGGAACAGAAGCATTTACTTGGTCTGAAATGCTGTTAAAGGGACATCTATGGGCCTCTTACTTCATACAGTTTCATTCTGTAAATGCTACTTGAACTAAAATATTCCCTTTCATCTTTCTGACAGAAATATGACACAGTAATTCTTTGTGAAAATGTAGATGATACGCTGCAGTAGTTACAGTGAGTTAGGATTAAGTGGCAAATGCCTACTTTTAAAGACTTAATTAAAGACACAATAGCTCTAGGAGGTCATTATTGTAATTACAGCGCTGCCTATATTGTTGTAGTCAAGTATATGGTTGTAGTATCATGTTATCTCTACATAGCGTCCCGGCTTGATGAGGTAGCTATTGCATACATTCCATATACTATCATTCGCACAAGCCTTTTGCTAGTCTGTTTAAGCTTGAAAAACTCATTTAGGGATCGGTTTACCTTTACCAGTTTTATATGGGTAAAATTCCATTAACTTAAGTGTGACTACTTTAGTTTTTTTACCCCCATGTGCTGGAGGAAAATTAGGCCTTCTGGCTTTTGTTAAAATCTGTAGAAATTAAGGAAAAGGCTGAAACATGACATTTCTTTTAATGCTCTGTGTGTATGTAAAGAGATTAAAAAGAAATATTAGTTCTCATTCTGGCTTTATCAACAGATAATTTGAAGAGTAGATCCACAACTGAGAAAACCAGAAGATCCGTATAAAATTCATTCTTGAAATTAAAGAAAGTTAAGGTCTCACAACAACCATTTTCATCAGTGTATTTAAGGGATGTTCAACATACTTTTCCTAGAGGCAAGATTTTTCCCTACAGTAGCTTTCCAGTGTTTTATCCAGTCTTATATTAAAATCTTCAAGCAATGTGACTGTTGCTGCTTACTGTGAGAGGGAACTCCACAGCTGACTAATCTCATTCCTGGAAGTATTTTAATCTGAGTATTTGGGAAGGGCATTACAGTACTAGTAAACAAAGCAAGGTTAAAGATAGTATGGGTACCAGTCCAAGTATAGTTAAGGCAAGATAGACCTCGGGGAGGTCTATCTGCCAACAGCAGGCCTACATGGACTGCTGAAATGATAGTTTTGTTACCCATGTTTGCAGGATGAAATCCAAGTGAGCTTGGGCCATGGGGGAAAGGAGTTGGAATTCCTTCACTGTGATACCCTCTCTGAGAGGACTGAAAAAAAGATGAAACCAGGTATCTAGCCTTTTAGTAGTCTTCTATAAATGCTGGTGTTTAATGTAATTTTTTTTGATCTTTGAGTATTCAAGCTATTTGAACACTTCCAGCACGTGGCAGTATCCCATCGTCAAGGTTAATGTTTAAGAATTGGTCACAACTCTTTCTTTCCTTGGCTTATATCACAAGTGCCCAGCAACAGCTCCTTGGCTAGTTCAGGTCAGCTGTCCTGGCTATGCCCCCTCCCAGGTCCCTGTGAAAATTAACTCTATCCCAG
>JANZLQ010000086.1:19052640-19090229 GCA_026212715.1 Elanus axillaris | reverse complement strand
ACGCTCTGGCCAGATCTGTTGTTATTTCAACCCTTCGTGCCCCACGTTGGGCGCCAAAAAGGACTGTTGTGGTTTCAGCCCAGCCGGTAACAAAGGACCACGCAGCTGCTCACTCACTCCCCCCGCCCCCCTCCAGTGGGATGGGGAGGAGAACCAGAAAGGGAAAAGGAAAGAAACCCGGAACTTCGAGGGTTGAGATAAGGACAATTTACTGGGACAACACAAAAAGAGAAATTAGAACAATAACTATACAAATAAGAGAATACACAAAGCGAGTGATGCCCAGTGCAACCGCTCACCCCCCGGAACCCGGCGCTCCACCACTTCCCCACCGAAAGCCGAGAGACCCCCCCACCCTGCTCCCTATATATATACTGGGCATGGTGTCACATGGTATGGAATAGCTCCTTGGCTAGTTCAGGTCGGCTGTCCTGGCTATGCCCCCTCCCAGGTCCCTGTGAAAATTAAGTCTATCCCAGCTGAACCCAGGGCAAGGGGTAACAAGGTTTCTGACAAAGATCCCCAGTGAGGAAGACATAAAATAAACATTTGAATTTTCAAGAGATTTGGAATGCAGCGGACTATGTTCTTATACTGGAAATAATTATTTCTATAACAACTGTTTTTCTGTTTCTTTCAGGGGTGAATCTGTTCCTCAGTAAAGGTGGGGAGGTACGAAATTCTTGAGGCTTGAAATAATAGCATCCATTGAATGAGGGGTGCTGAGAAAATTATACATTCACCTAATCAGCCCAGCTGAATCTGGTGCTGAGCTCTGTCTACCTGATTCATGAGTAATTTCTAGCTGTGGTGTCCATTCAGGGCATATCCATTTTAATGAGACTGACCTGTAATGAATTAAAGTTATGTGCCAGTGCTGGTAGGAAAGCTGTCCCTGCGTGCTGTGGTAGGAGGTTGGCAGAGAAAATTTGGATGTTGCTTTCCAAGGCTTTTTTTCCTTTCTCCTTCCTTATTTTTTCTCCTGTCTTCTGTGTGATAAGAAGGTGTAAAGTCAGGACCTCAGAGCTTAAATGAAAACTGGTGAGGTCTTTCTCATACCTTTAGTTTATTATTACCCCTGACAATTAGACTGTTAATATTATTGGGCTATAATAAAATTAAGTGATGTGCTTTAAGAGTACAATTTATTCACTCAGAGAACAGCCAAAGCAAGGGAAGCAGCCGTTGCATCCCTCTACTAAGTTTCTACTTTTATGTGGCATGATGGTTTTTAAAGAAATGCTTGAGCTACATGGGCTTTCAGATCACAATATCTCTTGCCAGTGCTGTCAGGATCTCTAAGGCTGATCTGGCTGCAAGCTGGCAAGGAGATCAATGTGAGAGGAGGTGACCATTGGCAATGGTGTTTAATTTGAGCCTGGGAAATACCGCTTGCTCTGGCAAAGCTTGGAGCTTGGGAACTTGGGAAAAAGATCTGATCTGTTCCACAAGTTATTTTTATTTTAAATCTCTCTCCGTCTCCCTCTTCCCTCTCCTTTTTTTCTTTAATGAAACTCTTCCAAGGCTTTTCAGTTTCTGAAAACAGGGGAAGATGGGACTCCTTTACTTTCCCTATCATCAGTTTTTAGAGGCAAAAGAGATGGAGGAGGAAAAAAAAAAAAAAGAGGAACACAGGCTAAAAGATTAAAATAATAGCTTTTTTTTAATAAGGGAAATGCTGTCCCAAATCCACATTAAACATGTGTTTTTCATGGGTAGGTATTTCTTTAAGAAAACAAAAGATTATTCATTGAAAAAAGATTAAGTTGGGAGAGCACTGAACAGCTCCAATTGAGTGTTCCACTTGATCACTGCCATATGTTTGGGAGAATAAAGTACACTCTCCTTGTTGGCTAGGTCAGCCTCTCTGATGCTAGCCAAAATCTAATGGGGCTACTGTTTTCTCTTGCTATTTTCATAACCAGAGAACGGGAATAGACCAAAAGAGCATACTTGAGTTCCAAATAACTGTGAACCCTATGACAAACATATGAACCCTAATGACAGATATGGCTATCATAATTGGCTTCTGGCAGTTTTTTTAAAATGTAGAGCGAGCACTAGTAGATGATCTAAAAGCTGTGGCATAGGATGCTCCATTTTTGTTCTTTATAATGACTCCGGTCGTAAGTATATGGTAGGTATTTCCGATTTCTGCCAGGAGTCATTCTGTTGGACATAGTGCTTTTACACTCTTACAAAACTTAAAGCAGGCTCAGTTCTTACGCTAGCACTGTATAAAAGTCAGGACAGACCGTATCACTTTCTATGCTCTGTGATGCTTTGTAGATCGCATTGCATTATTCCACTTGGCAGAAAAGGCAAGTTCATTAGGAGGCAAGAGTGAATATTTAGCTGGTGGTATGCCCACGCTAGATTTTTTTAATTATTTAAATATTGTCCTGAAATGTAGTCTTTGCAGACTGTCTAGATCTAAATTCTGCTTGCGGCTATTCAACCTGTTTGAATTCAGAGTTTGCCATATTCTGGGTTGGTTTATCAGTTGCATAACACATAAACCACAGGTTGCATTGAGGAAACATATTTGGGTCTTTGATATTTGTAAGGCAGAAAATGTGTCTGGGTGTTAGCTTTGGAAATATTTTCTTTTCCTCTTTTTAGAAATATTTTACAGAATCATTTCCAAGTAAACAGACTGGAAATTCACAGTGGCTTGAATGCATCCAAGATCCAGCTTTCTTTGAGGCCACAGGAAGAGTGATTAAAAGATTTTTTCAGTGCTAAAAGTATAGGCATTGTTGCCCAAACTCAGTGAACAAAGCTAATTGAGAAGTCAGCTGTTGCTTCAATCTTATATGTGTATCAGATGCTAGAGGGAAACAAAATTGACATTCCCACAGAAGAGAGCTCCAGGGAGATCTCGAGGAAGCATTGCCAAATACCAGGCTCCTTTGCTGAAAGCTTCCACTCTGCCTCATGAATCCAGAGTATAAAATTTGGATACAGAAACACTTGTCTCATTCTATGACAAGAATCCCAAGTTTCTTGTAGAGTATTTACTCAAGTCAATGGCCTTTGAATTCAAAGTGCCATTGTGTGTTTGTATTCATGCTGTATACTGTGGCTCTCCAGCTGCATGTAAAGTCTTCCACAGAAAGCGAGAATCTGAATTTCTGGAGAAATTCATCTCAGGGGATGTTAGTCCTTTCTTCCAAATCCCTCATCAGTATCTGCTCTCCCTTAATGCAACTCAGTTGCTCAATTTGCTTAAATCTAAGTACAGTTTATTAAAAACAATTAATATAAAGTATAATGTTAATACCACAAATAACTATTGTTAATGCCATTAGTGCACATTAGAGTGCATTGAAATACCAGATATGCAAAATGAGGAGCTTCCTATGCAAATGAAGAAAGGCAATTGGAGCTGGACCATATGTTACTAAAGCCAGAGATGCAAAATAGATATCATTAGGTAGATCTTCACTTGCTTCCTTTATTGGGTGTAGGTTTTTTTTTCTTGTCTTCCTCATCTGAGAGCTCATATAAGCATGTTCCTCATATAAGTAGGTTTATCTTGCCAAACAATTCCACAGTGGTCCAGATGGGGCTGTGTCAGCTGCTTCACTCTCTAATTCAAACTCTCCTATACCGCTATTGCCACCACCTTTTCTATGGCCTGGCATTACAGGTCCTCAGTGCTCTGGCTACAAGATGAGTTGTTCTGTCTGTAGAAGCACTAGCAGGTTCAGTTTATCCCTTCCTGCCTCTGGCTCCACAGTGTTTCAGGACAGTACAAATTGTTTTGCTTTTAACTTGTTTCATTGCCTCTCCTCACGTCAACTCCTTATTTAATTATTTCTCCAGTGCCTGTCATGCCATTTTCATCTTCAAGTGAGGCTAGCCTTTGGTCTCCTCAGTATTATGTCTAGGTCAGCACTCATGACTGTACCAGGCAGCAGGTTTGGGTTAAAGAAAGGATTTTCCATCAGTTCAAATTCATTGGGATTTCTCTGCATATTTGGGTTTTTTTCCGCTTTTTCTCTCTTTTCCGCTCTCTTTTTTTTTCTCTTTCCTCTCAATTATTCCGATGCAAACACATATTTATGTTTGCTTCACATTCAACGTAGTGATACCTTAAACTTTGTAATTTAACCTGCTATTTCCGGATAGCAAATTCCATACAACTGCACTCATATGGGGATGCAGGGTACTCTTGATCCCTCCTGCACTCTTCCTATAGCTCACTGTAGATCTAGGCTTTCTCTGGTGAAGGATGAAAGTGCTCCAGTGTTGGGGAATGTTTTGATGGGGTGTGCAGCTGTGGGAAAATGTCTGTTATGTGACTATGCAGGACTCTGACCAAGTTATATTTTTTTTAATACTATCTTCCTATGGAAACAGAGAATTTTTAAACACAGAATCTTTGAAGAAAAGCTACTTTGTGCTTGATATATCTTCTCTCCCCTTTGTTATTTGCTGTCAAAATAAGTACAAAGACTATTGTGCAGTCAATTTTCACAGAGTATGCCATATAAAATAAAATTGTATTATGTGGTAAAATAAAATATAATACCCAGATTTTGCTGATCCCACCATTCTGCCCAAATGCTCATTATCAGACTTTTTCAACTATGCCAAAAATTGCCCTGTGTATGAAGAGTCATTTCTAAAAACTCGGGTTATCACAATTTACCCGTCAGTGCTAAACGAGGGGGTTTAATGACTTCCAACACAAAAATTCCTAGGGTGGTTGTACTAACAGCAAGTTGCATTAAAAGGACTATTTTCTTCTACAAGGATTTCAGTAAAGAGACAATGTTTATTTTTTCAATGGAAAATTGATTGTAACTAAGAGGATACTTGGCTTGAAAGTGGGGAATTATCATATCATATGATTAAATGAAAGCTTACCTTGTTATAAGGTAACTAGACATATCCCAATAGAATTGAGACAATGTTTGATTAAGCCAGATTTTCCTACTTTATATTCAAGGAACAAATTAAAGAATAATTGAGATCCTTTTCAGATCTTTTATAAGCTGAATATATAAAGCTGCAGCTCCAGGTGGCAAAGCAATTAGCTGATGAATAAAATCAACCACACTGTCATTCGTCAGATGTTTAAATTCTATAAGCCCGATAAATTAATGTGTTCCTTAAGCCAAATAAACGGTCATGCTCTTCATGTTACCATTGAATTCCCCTGGGAATGGGCCTGGGAACATGTTGATAGAAAACCTAGGAGCTATCTCATCAGAAGGGTCATAATTAAGTTGCCTGGTTTTGCATGTCTAAAATAAATGTTCCTTTTCATTGAAAAGATGGCTATAATGATGTGCTATGCTTTATCAAATGGGAGGATAAGAATTTGAATGCCTCTCTCTTGCTGGGTATAGGATTTTGGCCTCTGAGCTTCTGGTTAAGGGCTGGGAATGGTGTGATCCATAGCACAGTTTCATTTGCTTGTGTAAGTGCTCAGTTTGGCTTTATAACTAATATTGGAGCAATCGAGTGAGAGTTATTAACCTGAAAGGACCTATTTATCTATTGGCAGCTGAACTGGAACTGCATTTAACTTTAGCCTTTTTGTGGTTGAGTTAGAAAGTGGGATTATACTGTAAAATGTATTTCTTCTTCTACTGATCAGAGTCTATCTGAAATGGAAATGTGGCTGCCTAGGCTGTCTGATAGTCAAAGTCTAGGCAACAGAGGCATGGCCTGAGCCCAGTTTAAAGTTCTTAATACTTTTAAAGAGTTGGCTGGCAGAAATTATCTCTTTCCATACAGACCTGCTGTCATAAGTGATTTTGCAAATGTTTAGCTCTTTACAACTTTGGTAACAGGAAGGCGATGGACTTTACTATTCATGATGAGCCCCGAGACAGAGGAAATGTAAACTCTGGATTATTTTGGTGTTTGTTTGCTGAGTGAAGAAGGATATGATCGAAAAGCAGCATTTTTTTACAACTTGGTGGCCTAATATTTGGCTGGGTCTTTGGGATGGAGTCTGCCAGCTGGACCCATGTGTATTAATCCTCTTCAAAGATATCTTTACCCTTTTCTTTTTTTCTTTGCTAAATGTGTTAATCTCATCTTGGGTGCTTAATGCACTTCATTAAAAACCTTGGGGTAAGTTCTTCAGGTGATGAGTAACACAAGTACCACTAAATGTGTGACAGTTGGGTAAAAGTAGTTTTGCACTGCAGAGTTACTCACCTCTAGTGAAATATTACTCCTTGTAGTGATAACTCAATATTGGTGTATCTGTCAGTAAATTAGTGCCAGAATGCTTGACATCTGGTTTGAGACATGAACTGATGTTTGGGGGTGTATGTTTGCTTTCCTCTAGTATTTTACGACTTGCTAGCTGGTTTATAACTGACAGTGAATACTGCTGTACCTTAAAACTCTTGCTTATTTTCTTTTTAAAAAAATAAAAAACTGTAAAGAAAGAATGCTCTGAATTGGGATATATATATTCTGTTCTAGATGCTTGATTTTTGCTTAAGCAGTGGTTATTACAACTGAATGTGTTCCTCCTTTTATGCATGATTACCTGAATTAGTTTTTTAATGCTTCTGATTTTCAGACATTTAGAAACAAGATATAATGAAATAATGGAAGAGTTATCCTCTGCCCAGGATTTAAGAAAGCCTGGAAGTGCCCTCCAGACTACTGTGTAGAAAACTGCATGATGAAGCAGCAGTCATAAATCACTTGTGGCAGAATGGGTGGGCATTTGAAGTCCATTGAAGCCCAGTAGTTCTATGTACCGATAGCAACTGACTTAGATTTGATCTTTCAGATCTGTTTGATGGACTTCAGCTCTTTAACAGTGAGCAAAGATCATTCATCCACATTGGAAATTGTATTTTTTAACTAATATTTAAACATGTAGTACTCCAGGCAACTAAAAGTAGCTGTAGGAGGTATTTATTTTGAGGCAATCGGTGTAGAACAGCAAGTGTTGACAGACTTTATTTATGGGCACGTTTCACAGAAATTTGGTAGAAATTTCAGTCAGCTTGTCAGCTCAGCATCTGCTTTGTGCGGCTCAGTGCAGCTCAGAGTGAGACTCAAGTTTCAGAACTTGCAGTGGAAACCTTTTTGTGCTGTGATAGGGAGAAAAGGGAGATTAAAACCACTTGGGCTGCTCTGCAAAAGGGGTGAGAAGAAGCTGTTGTGCTCGATCTTCATGCAGAAAATCTCTTGATGCAGAGATTACTTGAGTAGTCTATTTTGTTCTTTGTGGGCCTTTTATAAAGAAACATTTATTCTAAGGCCTTCCACTCACAATGCTTTGTACGCAGTGGTTTTCTGTGCAGGCTTTTTGCATGTAGCAGAAGTCTTTCTATGGAATTACTTTCTAGAGACACAGTACAATTTCTGCTTTCTTGGAAAATTGTTCTTTTTTGGGACTCCTTGAAGACTAAAAAGGAAGATGAAGTAGGTTATTAGAGCAGCATGCATTGTTTCAAATTCCTGATCAGTTAAGAAAGCAGAGAAGGCTCTCAAATCGAGTTATTTGATGCTCACCCCAGAGAAGTGGGTGCCCTGGGGGAACAGGTTCATCAGCCTGTCTGTAACATCTGACAAAACTAAAGAGACTTCTTGTGCTATAGAAGCTCTGAAGAGGGGAGTCATGCAACTTCTGTATCATTGTGGCAGCACTTCAGTGCAGGAATGAAAATGTATAATGCTGGTGATGAGGTTAGATGTTAGTGTCTGAAAAAGGAACTTACTGTTCGGCATTTTTTAATCAATAAAGACCCAATAGTTAATTTCAGTGACCAACAACATTAAACTAGCTATATCATAATACAGGTTCATGACAAGGAAACAGTTACGTAGATGAGAACAGTGAGAAACTCTTTCTAGTAATGAAAAGTGACTGAAAGATTTCAGAGGGATGCTTTAGAGTAGTAAAGTAATTTTTACATATGTGTGTCAGTTTTACCTGTATCCTGAAAAGACCTATGGCCCTCATAGCCCTGTTCCATCAGACCACTTCCCCTTGAAGTAAAGGGGGCTACTCACATGCTTTAAGTTCTACATTTTCTGAAGTACCTGCTGCCGAGGTGCCTTTATGACTGCAGGGGTACTTCAGCTGTTGTAGTTGGTATTAACAGTGATGCTAAGATAAGATCAGACTGTGTTCCAGAACCTGAAATAGTTAGAAAGTGGAGAGAAGGGAAAAATGGGGCCATGGTTCAAGGTTACCCAAGAGGAAATATGGAATGGAAGGCATACAGCAGCCCTTTCAGGTTGTCCTGTCCCTATTGTAATTCCTCCAATTGCATCTGAAGTTCTGGGCCAAATCTTTCTCTTCTTCTGTTTTTATAAAATACGCCTCTTTTGTACTGGTGTAACTGGCAGCAAATCATGTCCATAGTCTTGATCTTTATTGAGCATTTCCAACAGCATGTACCTGGGACTGATATTCATAGTAAATGATGAATAGTGATGTGAGATTCTGACTAGCTTGTGAAAATAGAGATGTGATTTTTTAAAATTTTTATTTTTGACACCTAGGGTAAACTGAAAACATTTATTGTGAATAATGGTAGCCACAAAGTAAGACCTTTAGCAAGTACCTTTGTTTATGTTTGGTTTGGGTTGTGTGTGAAAGATGTTGTCTTACTTGCTGTCGTGGTTTAACACCCGCCAGCAACTAAGCACCACACAGCCGCTCACTCACTCCCCCACCCCGCACCCAGTGGGATGGGGGAAAAAAATGGGAAAAGAAGTAAAACTTGTGGGTTGAGATAAGAATGGTTTAATAGAACAGAAAAGAAGAAACTAATAATGGTAAGACTAATAAAATGACAACAGTAATAATAAAAGGATTGGAATGTACAAGTGAAGCACAATGCAGTTGTTCAGCACCTGCTGACCAATGCCCAGTTAGTTCCCGAGCAGGGATCCCTCCCAGCCCCAATCCCCCCAGTTTATATACTGGGCATGATGTCCCATGGTATGGAATACGCTGTTGGCCAGTTTGGGTCAGCTGCCCTGGCTGTGTCCTGTGCCAACTTCTTGTGCCCCTCCAGCCTTCTTGCTGGCTGGGCAGGAGAAGCTGAAAAATCCTTGACTTTAGTCTAAACACTACTTAGCAGCAACTGAAAACATCAGTTTGTTATCAACATTCTTCTCATACTGAACTCAAAACACTGCACCATACCAGCTACTAGGAATACAATTAACTCTATCCCAGCTGAAACCAGGACACTTGCAGGTTTAAAAGGAAATTTTTTGGTAGAAAGCTTAGCTATACTTGTAAGTAGATGAGAACAACACAGAATGTGGTCATCATCTCAGCATTGCTAATCACTGCAAAGAACAAATCTGTAGTTTTAAAACTGGCACAAATGTGAAAACATTTGGCCAAGTGTAAACAATCACCTCGCACAAGACTTACTGAAATCAAGATAAAAGCATAACAAGAGTTTTCCTCCCATCACAGGAGAGCAGTTATAAGGAAAAGATTACTTTGAATTTCTAGTTCATAAAAACAAGTGAGTGGAAATTCTTTGTTTGCCCAACATGGTCGAGTACAGTTGTGGATTTGTGGGTTTTAGGAAAGAGGGAAAGTGGATGATGGCCTCCATATTAATATTTACTCATTTTTCACATCTGCTCTCAGTCAGATGAGTGATACCGATTCAAAAAATATTTTCAAGGCGTGCCTAGCTTGAGTCTTCTGACTTCTTGCATACATGTTAGTTGAGATAACACTCTTGCTTAACATTTAAGAACCTGTTCAAGTACTTTGCTGAATCTGGACTTCATTGCCTTTACAAAAAGAACTGAAAACAGGGAATCCATTTTCTCCACTTACACTATTTAGTAGCTGTGAAATGCTTTGGTGCCACTATAAAGTTTGACTTTTCAGGTCAGATATCCTGCTTATGAGCTTGCAGTGCTCACTTGCTGAAGTTTTGCATATCTCTAAGGGAAGAGCAAATGTAAAATTTTGTCTGGTGTGTGCTAAAATTATTGTCTTCCTGTATTTCTCTCTTCATTTGCCTCTGATCTCCCTCCCAGTCCTTGTAACATTCAGATATCTGTAAGGGAAGTTATATGTGCTTGGCTTGTGTGCAATTTGAGGTGTGCGCATAGCCAAAATCTGCTTTCTTCCCCTCAAGTGAATAACTCAAACATCACTGAAGATTTTTCCCACACTTTGCAAAAATGCATCTTTTAAGCAATATTTTGATGACATTTTGGAGGCCAATTAAAGCCCCAAATGAAGATAGTTTTCTTAATTCTCCAGCTCCCCTGAAAGTTTTCTGCTACTGAAAAACAGTTTAACAGAAGCTGCGGTGCAGCTGTTACCAATTCAGTATTAAAAAATTGCAAGAAAATGAGGCCCTGTGTTACCGTATTAATAATATATTAGCATATATGTGTATGTCTTACAGGACAGAGAGTAATGTACAGTGTGAGTGGAGGCAACAGAAATAGCATTGTCATGGGACAAGCAATTTTACAGCTTACAAGTAGCAGAGCAAAGCAGGAACTGCAGGGTAGTCTTCTATAGTGAGAGATGATGCAGTAAATGGTTTATATGCATCCTTCTGTTGTGCCCTATTTTTATATACATGCTCTTTGCTTTTTCCATGATTAAAAGTGTATCTGTGTGCCACAGGAATGATGCAGGAGACTGCAGTCATGGTAGGGTGAGTTATGTGGTGGTTTGGAGTGCTTTTGTGCAAATTGTTATGGCATTAAAGGGTAATTTCTTTTGCTGTCTCAAATATTTTGCATATTGTATCCAATGGCAGTCATTCCACAGCTGGTGGATTGTGCGGTTAGGCACAGTTCCAATTTACCTCCACTGAGGAGATGACCTGCTTCATAGTTCATTTTGTGCCATTGTTTTCAGGAAGGATGTCATGGCAAGTTCAGTCAAAAATCATCAGCCCAACGTAGCCTAAAGTTGTTTACTTTCAGCTTAGCTTTTCAGCAGATTATTGTTGGTGAAGAGACTTAAAGAGTAGTTTTAGATTATTTTTAGGTGTTCCAAGCAATTTCTACCTTGGCTATCATTGCTCTCCTTTTTTTCAGAGAAGGCAAAGAATTCTCCTGTTGAGATTAAATGAGTTTGAATGGACTAGGTATGTCAGTTTTAGCATAAGGTAGAAAGGAGTAACTTCAGAAATGCTGATTTCTCTTGAACTGTCCCAGCTGTTACACATCAGCAGTTTTTCATCAGAGAAAGGCTGATGAAGTCTTGATTTCTTCACTGTGGGTTTTGCTCTTTGAGTTGGGACAAGCTACTTCCTTAAGGTGCTGCCCACAAAAGAGGGTACAAGTGTGTGTCTTGAGGAAAAATATACACAAAGCTGTTTGGAGTAGGCAGCTGGGAGATTTGTGTGTTCATCTGAGAGGTCTGAGGCACACGGAAACATCTTGCAGTTATATGCTAGCTCTTGTGGATTTGCCTACTTGGTAGTAGTGCTGTAATAAGGGTTGCAGAGTATGCTAGGGGAGTTGTCTTCCCTTAGCTGGTACAGCTGGCAGGTTTATCTCTGCTTAAACCTCTGCTTGCCACCGGCTTTTGCAGATATAGAAGGATACAGAAACGCTTCCCTGTATTCAGGTGGAAAGTTTGGTGACAGCTATTCCCTGTACCAGAGGGAACAAAGGGGTGCAGCTGTTCCTGTGTGCTTCCTGAGCATATTGCACTTAGAAGGAAAATAAGTCTTCTCCACCTCCATGCGGGTTAGTGCACAGCTGAACCAGGGGAGGAGAGCAGCTGTGTTGTCCCAATGGGAGATGTTGCCTACTGGTGGCTCCATACATCTCCCTGCTGCTCTGACTCCCTGCTCCAGCCCTCGCTCTGTCTTATCACTAGTGTAAGCCCCTGGGTATCAAGACTGAAACTTGGCACAAAGAAGAGAGGTCGTCTCCATATGATGGGTGTGTTTGGTTCCCATATAACATCCTCCCTATCCTACTCACTAAACTGTATAACAAATAATCTGTGGTGGCAATGGGATTAACACATTTGACCCTTAATGGCTCTGAAGGAATAATTGTGATGTCTCGGGTCAATAATTGTGTGAACTAAGGAGGATTTGCTTGATGCACCATAACGTCTCCTTCAGAGCCATTCATCCCCTTTGAGGGCCTATGAACCATTTGAACTTTTAAGTCTGTGTTCATTATGCTCTGTCCTCTGTGTGTGTGTGGTTAAGACCTGGTACGCGTTAAAAGTAAACTCTCCAGTACGTTGATATATCCTCTGGTTCAGCTCTAAGATACCATGTTTCTGTCTGATTCACAAATACCTTTTTTAATTGAAACAAGGCCTGCAAGCAATGTGAGATGATACAGTAACAGGCTCTGAGATAGCTATTGCTTCCACAATCCAGTAGGAATTTCTGTTCCCTCTCACCTTCTCTGTGCTGAACTCATCTGCTCTATTTATATGAGCTGTCAGTCTGCTGGTTTTCCATAGAAAGGGGAAGGGGGAGAGTTGGGTAGAGTGAGCTTTTGGGGTTTTGTTTGAGGTTTCTTCTTGTTTCTATATGGAATTATTTCTCTTTTAGATCTCTTTTACTCCCCTTCTCCCTCCTGTCTGCATGTATCCCAGATAAAGGCAAATAGTGTTTGAGTTTGACTTTAAGGCAGGCAGGCCTTTCTGATGGAATATGTTAAAAAATACTCTTACTCTGAAAGATAACAGCTATTTTCACCATCTGTTTGCAGATATAGTTTTAGTATGAGAGAACAGTTTAGATCATTGGGAAAAGAATCCATTGAATTAATGTAAAATTAGCTGAGTAAAACTCAAAGGAATTAAATGCCATATATTTACAGGAAATGCTATTGGTCTTAAAAAAAAACACTCAAAGAACAAGTCTATCCAGCATTCAATTATTTTTCCAGTCATTTTTCTATTGTAGTTGGCATTAATGGTTCTGATTCCATAATACCTATATCTGTCACCTCTGTTGATTTAAGTGTGTGTTATGGATTAAATACTTTGCAAATTAAGGACCTGATCCTGGAAGTACTTTCTGCTGGAGTGGTATTTGGTCATTAACAACCTTTGACTTCTCAGACTTTTCTCTTGGGAGGGAAATATTTGCACTCTTACTAAAAATGTTTGCAGCATTTGGGATTGAATCCTTGCAGGTATTGTGCCCACTGTGTGCAATGTGCGAGAACAGCAGCAAAATGGCAAACACTGCCTGACACAGACTATGGCTCCAGGTGCTGATGTGCAGCATTTCTTGTGGAAACTGGTGCTGACTTACTGCAGCAGGTGTAATGCAGATCTCTATCCTGTGTGTGAAGCAGACCAGCCCTCTGATTTTAGTGTCTGAGGAGATCTTCTCAGCGGGTGCAGGATTCTTTACTCCTGGTGTGAAACGGCTAGCCACATGCTAATTGCCAAGCATTGAGCGGTTGAATGCTTTGCCAGCCAGGGGAACTTTGTACTGGCACTGATATTACAGTGGATTAAAAATGTCTCTGCTTGAAATTTGCTGCTGTCATTTTTATTTTGTCAGGTGTCAAGAGAATGCATAGTGCCATCTAAGAAACACAGGAAATTCCTGATTTATACAAGCGGGGAACCAAGAGTTTCTCTGTAGAACAGTGCCGTTTCGGCCCATTCTCTGTTTTCTATAGAAACCACACGGGAGCAGTGTGGTCTTGCCTTTGAGAAAGGCACTGCTAGGCTTCCCTCTGATGACTGAACTTATCTGTCAGAGGATGTCTCAGTCTGAGATGTAAGAACACAAAACTGATGACAAGTAAAATATTTCACAGAATATCCATCTTTCACCTTGCAAACACTCCTTTGTGAGAAATCAGATTGTCAGTAAGGGCTACTCAGAATACTTACTATATTGAATGAAATAAAGAATAAAGACTGTATTTTGTGCTGCTACATTCCATGATTGGATAATATGAAGTAAAAAAGAAGAAGAAAAAATCCTACGATTATGAGGAGTCCATTAGCTATAATCAACTCACAAATGGAAGACACCAATATTTCATTTCATATCTCTGACAAGATGTAGTTAACAAGAAGAGGGAAAAAACTCCAACCCTATGTTGGGAAAATGCTTCAAGAGCCTTCTGGGTGAAGATATGGGTGTGAATGTTTAAATGTTACAAGCTTTGTGTGTACTTACAATTTTGAAATTATTTCGGATTGAGAATCTCTGTGCAGGCTTTGCATCATAATTAATAACTTACCTTGTCAAAGGTATGCACTGGATCCTTTTTGAAAGGTCAAGTATAAGTACAGTACAGAAGAAAAGGTCTTTGTAGTATCTAGTACTCCTAGAAAAAGAAGCAAAAGGTTGCTGTTGCTTTTGGCCCCATCATATAGGGCCATAAGATGGGAGCACCATAGTGTGCTGTAGGGGAAGACTCCATTGCTAGATCCAGAAGTACAGATTGTTTGCCTGGGGCTTGTTACAGAGAATAAAAGATTTCTCCTGTCCAGCCAATCCTGGGGCTAATCCTTTTCTTTTCTGTCTCTGTAGGCATTGGCCTAGAGGGATCCAAAGCACACACTCCTGGCAACACCTACACAGGCCTTCCAGAAGAAAATGGCCTACAAGCCAAAAATAAGGTGTAGAAAATGGATTCAGGGGATGGTTGCTGCTATCTTCTCCCTGGCTGGAGGAAGATAGACTAGAGCATTGGTCAGGAAGGCTTTCACTGGGAGGACTCAGGACCAAATGGCAGATCTGAGGAGGTGCAGGACACTTGCTGGTTTAGAGCCTTAGGGAACATTATGAAGAGAATAGTGTAGGCATTATAAATTTTACTTCCATCCGGACCAAAATTTCAGAGTCCTAGAGTACTATTTTGGTTTTAGACTCAAAACTTTTTGTCTTGTTACTTGCTGTTCCTCGAAGCCTGAAACAATGGCATAGAGTAAAAAATTCATGTTTAGCTACTGTAATCTGTGCCTCATCTGGCCCACCTGATCCTGAGTGCTTGGCAAATATCAGAATCAACATAACTGGACACTTTGTTCTTGCTGCATTTCCCTCCTCCCAAAAGCAATGAACAGGGTCAATGACTCTACTGAGATGAGGGATTTTATTTCAATGGTCCCTAGTCCCAATTTGTTTATGTGTAGAAAGGAGGACCTCCTGTTGTTTTGATATGACTGCTAAGGTCACTTTTTTGGCTGGTTGTATTTGGCTAACAGTAAAAAGGGACTGCAAAATCTGCTGTTTGATATTTTCCATAAAACCCTAGCTCGTGGAGTCAAGTATGTTGGGTTTTTTTTGATACCCCCTTTATTCAAAAAAAGGGGGACAACTTTGGTTTCCATTGATTTAGGGGTGAAGGGCAGGAACCTTGCAGGATACTGACTGTTTACTAGTAAGCATAAAAAAAAAAAAGGAAAGCAAATAAAAAGCTCAAAACAAATACAGTGATGATTTTAAGTTAGTCTCACAGCTCTCAGGGCAGATTGAAGGCTGGAGTGAGCAGCACTGGCTGAAGGCTCTCTCTCTTTTGTACCCTGAAAAACAAATCAGGACCATTATTTCTTTGGCCAGATGATAGTGCTGAGTTGGGTACTAAAAGACGCAGCCAGCCAGGTGTCCAAGATCATAATTCATATAAACATAATGACATGTAGATGTTTGCGGTAATGTTGACTTTAACAGAAACCTTTGTGTTTTCAGTCTGCTGACAAACATAGGTAGGGTGGAACCAGAAATCTGGGGCCTTTCTGTCTACACAGCCAAGACTAAGGCATAGCTCCCTCCTGGAGGCTGATCAGTATAAAGAAAGGAAGAAGGAAAGAATGAGTTAGACCTGTACAGGGGAGACCAGTGAAAACTCAAAAAGGAGGAAAGATCAGAGGAAGTTCAGAAAAGGCTCTAGATGACATCTGGTACTTTTCTGAGTTGAGATAGTCTGATTCCTTAAGAAATGAAATGAATGGTATGACCAAACCAGTTTCACTCAACAGATGCAAAATTATAATATCCACTGGATAATGTGGGGTCGCCCTAACAAAGTGTGGTCTGTCAGTGCTCTTAGAACCTGCCCCTCTCAGAATAACGTTGCAAACATCATGTCCTCAGACCAGAGCATTAAATAACACTTGCCAAAGCATTTGATCCCAGTTCAGCAGTTTCACTGGGGTTAGTTAGATTCTGACATGCAAAGTACATTAGGGAATTTGCAGCATCTATTCCTGTTTCCAAAACTTTGAAGAAATATCAATATTTCTGAAACAAGCAACCAAACGCAATTATTGTATTTGCAAAAGGAGCAGTGGTGGTATACAAAAGAGTTATGTCAACAATTCTAATTCAGGAGATTCTGAATTCAGAATCAGGATTCTAAATCAGAAGATTCAGAATTTGGGATTCTCCTGATTCAGAAGAATGTTCCTGCTAAAGAGGAAGGCTTCAGGACATCCAAGTGCTGCCCCTGTTCAGAAGAGGACTTGGACAAAAGCCTGGCTTGAATTGAGATCCTGTGATCCGTATTTGGAATACTTGCTCGCAATAAATATACTTGCATTACTTGGGAGTGCTACCTGGGGTAGTTCAGCTTGACTGCAATTCCAGCCAATTTTTGTCAGGTTCTCACAAAGCTTATTCTTTCAGTAATCCCCCTGCTCGCCTCCACTTTTTAAAAAAGAAATAATTCATTTTATTAATTTTTTCCTTACTGTTCTCAGAGTGAATCTCCAGCAAAACACCAATCCCATCAGTCTGACACTTACAAGGAAAGCAGTGCAAGGTGCATTGTGTTGACTAAAGTTTGCTGCTGAACAGCTATTTTGTGGTTCAAGAAGTCCCTGATAGTTTGACTCTAATTACAAATGGAGCAGACTCTCAAAGCATATAACAAGAAGATCACTGGCAGACAGCAAGAGTTTCTTCAAGGAAAGGAGCTTCTGTCATTTCAAAAGCACAATATTCTCTTAAAAATGATAAGAAAAGATACGATCAATGAGAATACACAGGAGAGATGATGTTTCATTAAATGTAGATTACAGTGATCTTTGTCACTTTACATTTAAAAAGCAAGACAGGGAACCAGCACATAGTAATTTAATAAAGATAGTGTGAAATCCTTAGCATGTGGCCTCATCTACCCATTTGTTTGATAAAGTTGGGTTTGGTGGGGCAGATACTTGAATGGGACCATACTGTTTTTCCACTCTAATTGCCAAGTATTGCACCAGTGTCAAATGCAAAAAAACCCTTGTCCGGGGTCAGTAAGATTTCCATTAATTTCTTTCCATATAGAAATACCTTGTTGCTCAAGTTTTAATGAAATGAAAATAATATTAAATAATTTATTAGGGCTATGGAAGATGTGCAAAATATGACTTGATATTTTAAGCATTGAATCTTCATTTTGTTGAAATTGTCATAAATCCACCAAAATCAATGGAGGTATCTAGATTTACACCAGCCAAAAGGATCTGTTCTCAATTTTCTTCACAGTTTTTATGGCATTTTTCCAGCCTGAAAACAAATAGTGAAAAATAATATACTGCAGTGTTATTAGACTGTGTATATCTCAGTTGGCATCAAGAAAATAGCTGCATAAACACACATAATATACGTGTGATAATCAAAGGTGAGAAGGGAGAAGGTGTCCCTATGTCCCTTATTAATTCTGACTGTGACTCTGAAGTCTCAATGCGTGGCTGAATATTGCACTTTGAGCAAAACTCATAGGCCTAACAGCATATGGCTAATGCAGCTCCCTGAGCAGGGGTTCTGGCTTTCATTCAGGTGGGATCCCTAGTGGACAGTGGGAGAGTTGAAAGCAAGGGAAATCAATCCAGCTGAGCCTGCTGGCGGAGAAGGTGTTTGGAGCCATGGAACTTCCCCAGAAGCAGAGCAAAGACATTGAGTGCTAATGATGCTTTTTAAGCTTCAAAGGTTATGGGAGAAGTGGAAGCAATCTCAGAGGGACTTTTGCAGAGATGAAGAGGTTGTGGGCAAGAAGGAGGAATGGAGGGATATCCTTTGGTAACAGGTTTGGTGTTAACTGTAACACTAGCTAAGCAACAAGGGAACCAGCTGGAGAGAGGGAGACAGAGGGGGACTGTACAGGCTAGAGGAAACAGCATATATAAGGGAAGAAGGTTCTTGAACTACTAAGACAACTTTGACCTATGCCTGAAAAGTGGTAGAGGCACAGGAATATATATGAGCATGAATTGTTTTGCCCAAGTCTCTAGATAAAGTGAAGAGGCACGTGGCTTTTGCAGCCATTACAAATGAGCGTGTCTGACTTGCTTCGACTGCACATTCCTTGGGAGGACAGCTGTTCAGCCAGAGCATCCGTGAGGTTGGGAAAGAGTGTTTCTCCACTAATGGGACATCAGGGGTGTTAGCACTGGTGTGGGGAGCAGAAAGTAGCTGGACTTCAGGGCCCCATTTCTTTGACAGGATAACAGATGCCTGGCCACAGAGTGCTTCAGAGAGGCCACAGGAAGGGCATTTGTTACAGCCATCTCAGATGAAGGGAAGTGAAAAGCACACAGGGCCATGTGGGATGGGGCCAAAGTGCAGCAACCTCAGAGGAATGTAGTAGTGAAAATCTTCCAAGGCTGTGTGGGAAACAATCAGCTATGGTTCAGGGAATGGACTAAGATGTGAGAAATCCATGTTCGGTTCCTGGTTTAGTTCCTCTTCAAGTCACTTCATTCTGGCTGTGGTGTGCTTCTCCATCTGCAGTGTGAAGGTAAATCCTTTTCTCCTGCTCAGTTACTTAGATTGCAGACTCTTTTTTTCCTTTACAATGGGTGTCAGGCACCATGACTCTCCAGCTGATCCCTCAGTCTTACTGTCATACAGTCATTAATGTCAATTATCAAGGGTCAGTTATAATGTGAACTGCAGGAAATAAGCCTTTGGAACAGGTACTTCTTTGCTGGACCTGCCTTGCAACTTTTCTAATCCTGAACTGGTTTGTGGCCCCCGCGATGCTGGTCCAATGCAGTGGAAAGGTGAAGGGGCCATCATGTTTGTGGATCACCTGCTTTTCTTGCATATGGGTAAATTGTTGACAGGAAAGGATATGACAGTGAATGGGTAGAGTAATGAAGACCTTTGAAATGCTTTACTTCTTGGTTTGTTTCACCTCAACAGTAAGTGTCTTCCTAAATATAAATTCTGGCTGAAACCTGGTCTCCTTCCCTCTTTTCAAATCTGTCCTTTCAGATCACACAGTTTCACTTAACAACACATGAGGTTTTCCTGTGTTAGATAATGGAGAAATGTTTTCAAAGCACAGTGGCAAGACAGAGTGGAATGTCTTGCCATAGGGAAAATTCTTCACATAATTTCATTTTAGAGGTAAAATAAGACTCATGAGAGGATCATGAGCATCCATGGGATGTAACACCATCGACTTCCCACACTTTAATTAAAGCTTATTTCCAAAACAAGGTAGGAAGCCTAGTTGGAAACGACCAGTTGCACACAGTTGTGTTGGTGGCCTTCCTGAAGTCTGCTGAGATGGGAGAAAGAAACCTTTCTCGGTAGTGTGTCATTTACTTAGTCTTTTTTCCTCCTCTTACTCCCCTATGGCTGGAACTAATTTTATTCGTGTATCTCATGCTGGACTCTCTTCCCCACTGGGAGGTAATTACACAACAATTCCTTGCCTGTCCACTCCTGACCTGACCCTGTGGAGCATCGGTGCTTTTAGAGCACCCACCCATCCAGGTCCTTGGGCGGTGGGCTTACTACTGATGTGCTCCTGCATGCCCTTAGAGGGGGAGTGAACTGGAATTATCAAGTCTTAGGTTTGTGCTAGCTTGTGGCTTGTTGGAGGGTTGACAGTGACTTGGAAGTTTTGCCCTGTGACCCTGAGGATCTCTGACCTGTCTTTCATGTTTTTCTCCAAAAAGTGAACTGAAGCACAGACTATAGGTTTAACTTGTTTTTCCCTCAAGGATCTCTGAACGTGAGGGAAGATAGCTGGTGGGTGTTTTTATTGCTTTCTCTACTCCAAAGCACATCTGTGGGTTTTTTTCCCTCTGTAGCATACGACAGTCTGTTTCAGCAAGTATTTTCTTCTGTTAGATGCATATATTAAACTGCTTCAAAAGTAATCCTCTTGGTGTAGAAATTAGTATAATTCCTTGGTATGACTAAGAGAAATCTGGTAGCACAAGATTTTAGTGACTTTAAATGGATCTCTTTACATAGCTTTGTCTGCATGCGTGCAAATGCATACATGTAAACTCACACTTTTACATGGCTGACATCTTCAATGTGCTTAAATAAATGGAGAAAAATATTTAATGCTTTATTTTCATCACTGGCTTCATCTGAAAAAGATCATAATTAGTTTTATGACTTTAATTGTATTAAGACTCCTATTGTAACCTATTGTTCTACTGTATTAGTGCATTAACCTGTGGGTCATGGAGCAGGAGTGGAAAGCCTGTTCTTCCTTCTATCCCAAGGAATTTAAATTTGGTATTCATTGTAGATTTAGGGTTTTTCAAATCATTGCAGTCTAAGGTGAATCTTTTGTCTCTTAAACTTCAGGGGTTATGAAAACATGACTCCCAAACTTCCTGTTAGCCTGAAATCTTTCTGGTTTGAAACACTCAGGGTGGCAAAAGAGCTTCAGAAGCTACATTTGGTGCCGAGTATCTGTGGCCACATGGCTTTGATCTGGTAGAACAGTTGTGAGTGGCCGTGGTTTTTGCTTAGGATTTCCAGCATGTCACTGGTAATCGAATGTTCTGACAGGGCTCTATGAAGAGGCTGATACATGCTTTGCTTTCTAAAACGTACATCTGGTACACTCCTATCACAGTCCAAGATGCAGAGATGGTTCACCAGTGGCTTTTCTGCTGGTATATAGAAGGCCCTTATCACCACTAACAATGGCAATATAATCTCAAAGATGAGTGTCAGGCCAGCTGAACAGAGGTGTTTGTCAGCTTCTTAGAGATACTGCGACATTTACAAAAAGAGCAAGGGATTCCTGATTCTTATTTTTCACTCTGGGTAAACTGGAGTTTAGAGACTCCAACTTCCTATTGGGATTGTAAGGAGTTAGGATCTTAAAATGGAGGGGAGCAGACAGGGACAGACTTTTACACTTGACATCCTTCTGCATGTTGAGAGTGTCTTCTTTTTATTGAGCTCCAGGAAGCATATCATGAGACTACACCACCCTAAGCAGATGCAAGCAGGTAGGTCAGGGTGGAAGTGGACAAGTGGTCCTGCTCTGTCATTACTAATGGTCAGGGGTAGGGCCTGTTATGCATGCTGATTCTGAGGGAGATGGTTCCTGCATCAGTGGTGGGGAAGGACCTCAGTGTCAAATGCCATGCAGCAAGCCATTGGAGAGGGGGTGAGAGGGCGTGTGAGTCAACAAAATGAATACAGCTGAGCAGGGAGGTGGAAGTCTCACCTCCTTTTTTGCTTAATCAACTGCAGATGGTAGCAACTTGCAGTTATAACTAATGTAGTAGGGTACAGCACAGCATAGACAACTTGGCAGGACTCTAGCATTTCAAATTACTTGATTACTCTCCCCCCTTCTCTGTCATGCACCTCTTAAATGTTAATAAAAAGAAACGTATGCCATGCTGTGAATACCTGGAGGCTACAAGGGCTGGCCATCGGTTTGCAGTGGTTCTGTGGTGGGTATTTGAAGGGGGAGATACAGCACGGGGCATTGTTACATCTGGTCATACAAGAGCATCTCCTGTATGTAATATGGCTGTGAAAAAGGTTGAGCGGGCTTTGCGACTGTGGTAGGCAAATGATAATGCATCTACTGCAAACTATGCTGTGTAGTTGGAGGGAAAGAGCAGTCCCCAGCTGGGAAGCTGTTGGAATCTTAGAAGCACGGGGTGGTTTGCTGCAAGTTAGTGGTGGTGCTGCAGAGGAAGCTTGGGGTTAGGCATGCAGTGTTAAAGGTCTGAGGAAGGAACGTGGCAAATATAGCTGTGATCTGTCTTTGCCCTGTTTCATTCCTGACAGCTGCCTGGGGATTGTGTCAGCCCCCTACGACAAGGTGGAGCAGCTTGAACAATTCCAGCTTGTTCTTTGCCTTCACAATTGTCCTTTTCCATGAAGGAGCACCTTTGACCCTTTTATATCCCAGAGCTGTACAAAGGGGCTGTCTCCAGTACTAGGTTTTGCCTTGATGGTTCAGTCCTTCCAAAATGTTTCATTTCCTTGTCTTGCACTAGAATATTTGATAGCAGTGATGACTGCTAAAAAAGTTTTTAGAGGCTTCTCATCTTGACTAGGAGGGTCATCTGAATCTTGCACCTTGACTCAAACCTAGCTCCTTTCTTTGTGTTACTATAAATCTATTTTTACTTTGTTTCCTTGGATATCCAGCAAAGCTATAACTGAATAAGCTTAAAGCAAACTAAGGCTGTTCTTAAGTAGAGGTACTACAGTAAGGTTATACTTATACTGAGGTTTGTTTGGACCTGATGAATTAACCCCATGAAACTTGACTGCCATTCTAATCAGGATGAAGCCAGAAATGGCTGTCTTCATAGGGTCTGACTATCCTCGAAATTTGCTAAAGCCCTGCTCGAAACTTACAGGAAAGGGAATATTGAGAGAGGCTGCCTAAGAGGATTTATAAACCCTCCTGAGCCTATTCTTTCTTTTTGCTCTTTTATTTCAAAGCCATAGTGTTTGCCTTTCTTTTTTTCCAGGTCAGAGTAAGTATTTCTTTCTCTTTAGCAGACACCTTAGCACAACTTCAGCATTTAGAGGCCAGTCCTGTATCTGCTGAAGCCACTGATTTCTAGGTGTTTAGAAGGGAGCCCTTCATGCCTGCCTTTGCCTTCTCTGCTCTGAACTTAACTCTTTAAACACAGTGCTCAAACTGCAGTCTGAATTATCCAGCCACTATTTGCTCAATGCACTTACCTCCTCATCAAGAGATTTTACACCTCTCAGTCTAAGAATTTTTATTCCTCCAGCACTTTGTTTGGAGGGAGGAAGCACTGTTATCTCTGTATTACAGAGGGATAGCCAGTGTACAGGGAGAGAAAGTGGCTTGCCAAGGTTCATCATGTGCTCATAACTGGGAAGACTGGAGCCTCTGGTATCTCAGTGTGACTGTCCCCATCCTTGTCTGCTGCTCCACTCTGAGCCCTGTACTTGTGGGAGTAAATACTGTGAGGGCCGCGCTTTGTATCTTGATAGAAGTGAGCTGGTGTTTCAAGCAATAGGAGGAATGGGTCTTCCAATGTACCTGTGTAAAGTACCATCATTTTAGCATATTGAATAATTTGGATAATTTGCATTGAATGCTACTATTGAGAAAAGAAAGGCAATCCGTTGTCATTGAGGATATTAAAGTATTGCACACATGATGAGGGAAAAAAGACTAGTGGTAAATAATGAAGCCACCTGGTAGGAAAAGTATGAAACAGAATATTCATTTTTCTTTGATGGGAATAACAGATGACAAAAGCGAGGCTTTCTTCAGATTGTTTGTTTACAGAAAATTCATATCCACTGAGACTGTATGTTAAATTCGCTCTCTGATGTTAGTGTTTGCAGGATGCATGTGGCCACTAGAGTATGTTCTTATGATCTTACCATTTATTTACCTTGATACAAAACTCAATTACTGTCAGAGATGCTTCTTGTTAAATATGGTAAGATCTCTAGCTTCTAAGAGAGTGAATATGTGTTCTTTACTCTGGGGCCACACTGAGCAGGATGCTAAGGAATGAAAATACTGGGGACTTTGCTGCAAATTAATTAAATATCTAAAGTTAACAATGTAATGAAAATAGTTTGAAGAAGTTTGGGCTTTAGAGACAGATGAAATTTGGAAGAGAAAATAGCACAGTTCAGTGTTTGTCTTTCTGTTTAGGAAGCTTTTCCAAAGCTTTGGCTTTTCTTTTACATATCTGTATAAAGTCTCATGCTCCCAAAAGCTGAGGACCCATCACTTTGATAAAAGTGAATTCTTGGTATTTAATAAATGCTCAGGATGGTTGTTGCTATGGTCCCTGTAGACATGCAGATTGTTTGGAAGCTTTATGTTCTAAAAGTCCCCAGCTTTCAGTTGTCATTGTGCTCTGAGGGCAGATGAGAAAAAAATAAGGTAAACTGAAACATGAGAGGTGAAGAAACGTGATCAGAAAGGTTTTGGTGCAAAAGTCATATAAGCCCAGTTGGGGGCTGGATCTGAACACTTTACGTCATTGACCTGATATGAGCCACTAAATCACATCCCTCAATGGTAGCTTGAGCTGTAAATCTTGCTGACAATCCAGAATGCCTTCCTTCAAATCCTGACTGCTCAGTAATGGCACATTATTTCTATGGGAGGACCTTGTACTTTTGGAGCATGTTCTAGACTGCAGGAATTTCATAGTGTCGTGCTGTCTCAAAAAACCTTTTTGTTGGCTTAAGAGGAGTGGCTGAAGATGAGCAACTCATAATTAAACATTGAGATGAGCAGGAGCTGGGGACATACAGATATCTACATAGTTGTTTTTTTGTTTAACAAGAGATGGTTCTGAGTATCCCAAATTCCAAACTCAATAATAAGCAAAGAAAGGATATTTAGATAAGAAGGAAGATTGGGAAAAGAAATATAACTTTACCAAAACTACTTCATGTAAGTCTCTTTGGATCAATTCCTCTTTATAAGATAACTATTTTTTCAAACAAAAGAAATTAGTTAGATCTGTGATATTGCATCTTTGGAGGTCTCTGTGGTGTTACATAGGCAATTCTTAATTTAAATTGTTAAGGAGGGAGCTACTAGAACCATAATGTGGGTCAGAACTGGTAAACGAGAAAGCAGTTATACTAAAAGAGATACTACTATACCAAAAGCAAGTGACTAAAGGAAGGTCTCATGAGTGAGTTTCGGCACTGGATTTGGTTGAAAATTTTTCTTTAATGATGCTGGCATGAAAATTGGAGCATGCTTGTATTGATAGGGAAAAATGAGGTGCACTGGCAATACAGAGGAGGCCTGAAATCTTCCATGGGAAAATTAAGATGACTGTGAGAAAGTAAGTTAAAGAAAAGGAATTAAATGTACTAATGAAAATTGTAAAGTTACACTCATAAATATCCTATTTCCATTGTAAGCTCATTATTTAGAAGTAGATAAGTAGGAGGGAGATTGGAATGTAGTATTTGCTATGGGATGATTGAAAAATGTGAAGTATCTCTGTAAAGTGTTCTTGGATGAGAGAAAGATCTACCCTCTGTAGATACCCCCATGCACTAATTCTAGCCAACCGTGTTCAAGAAGATGAATCTGGAGAAGGGTTCCTAGGATACTCTGGGTTTATCTCCTGTGGGAGTATAGTTTGTTTAGCATAGTGAAAGCAAGGCTGAAAGGAAATAAGGGAATAAAATTGTGCTAAAATCATGAGTAGAAGGTAGGAAAATGCTATGTGTGAAGTGAGAGCTAAAAAACCACCACCACCATGAAACAAACCTGAAAGAACTTCAGAATATTGGTTTAAATGCCCAAAGGAAGGTGAACAGACATATAATATATTTAGTCTGGAAGCTAGATGGTGGATAATAGTTGTGAAAAAGGTTAGTCCATGAAACAGGTTTAATAAGAGCAGGATGTGCTTTTTAGGCTCTATGCCTACTTCAAGGCCTCCAATACCATCTTTAAGGATGAAATTCCTATGTCCATGTAGCCCACTCCTTGAAAATAGTGTAGTGCTTTTACCTTTTTTAGCTGAAAAGCTAATAAATAGCTAACTCCAACTTCATCTGGTTATTGCAGGTGTCTTGAATCCTGCTTCTGGAATGATGTAATCAAAAATGATGACATTTATAGTCATGAGTGGTCTAGCCTTGGATATTGGCTAACATTTATGGTCCTGTGGCTGGGTCAACTCCTATTTTTATTACCACTGCTCGTTTTGAAGCTCCCTTTTTACTGTAGTGCTATAAAAAGGTTTTGAGATGGTGCTTTTCATTCCTTTCAGAAAAAACAACTCCTCTGGAATGGTTGTAATGGGTAATTTTATTTGTCTTTCCAACAGTGCGCTTTTTTTTTTTTTTTTTTTGGTTTCATGTCACCTTACTAGGCATCTTTCTTAAACAGCTGGTAGAGTTTGTGTGACAACTGGGACTCTAGCAACATGGTGTTGCACATCATTTTTAGATCAGAGGCAATTGACTCTGTCTCCAGCTTTTTGCCTTGCGTGGGAAAGATCAGTACCTGGATGAAGGCCAGTTGACTGTAACTGAACCCCTTCCACAAGAGATAAACATGCCCAGGAATTTGTCCATCCACAGAGCAAAAAAGCAAGATTTGCTGGCTTTCCCACAATCAGCCAAACTGCCATTAGTGGGTGGACAGAGAGAAACTCTTATGCTTAGTGCAAGAGTGATATTTTCCTGGATAACATGGTGATTAAACACAGCATTGATACCTAGAGCTAGAATTTTTATAAAGCACGTCATTCTGTCTTCTACCTATCCAAGCAATGGGAGAAGCTGTGCAGATTTCAGTGAAAGGAGAGATTGAGTAACTTGTGAGTTATTTTGAAAAATTCCAGCCCAGGTTGAAAGAAAAACAGCTTTTTTCAAAATTTTTTTCTTAGATATTCAAAGAGTAGGAAAAGCAAAGCTTTTTTAGTGAGTAAAATGTTTCTGCAAGGTGACAGGTAAGAAAAATGCCAAAGTGCTTCTAATAATAATTAAAGCAGTTGCTAAGCTTTACTGATTTATTTTGTTAGCCTGACCTGTATTTGTGCATTTCTTTTATTTATCACAGAATATTGTAATAACAATATCAAAAGAATTTACGGTGGGGTATGCTACTTTACTTTCATCAAAAAAAGTTACAGCAGATGCTTTGAATTTACTGCAGATGGTGGGAAATATTTGCCTTATTATAAGGTTACACTACTAGAGTGTCATGACTGTTATTTAGTAAATCAGTCCATGATTCAGGTGGTAATATCTATTAGCTGTGGCTGGCAAAGCTCTAGTGAAATAGCAAATAAGCCAAATATTCAGCCAGTTCTTGCTCTTGAAGCAAATGAGTTGTTTTTTTCTCTGGAGAAACAGGAATTTTTTTGTTATTAACTCTCTCATGTCCCTGTTCTGTACTTGATTATGAAAACTACATTAGCCCTGGAGGAGTCCCACCTCCCCAGCAGCAATGCCTCAGCACGAGTAGGACCACTGAAGTGTGCTCATTGGGATCCCTCTGATGAGGGATCTAAGGCACGCCATTTAACAAGAGCCTCACTGAATCAAATGCTGCCTTCTGCACCTGACCAGCTACCCGTACAGGTTTGTCCAGCATGGGAGCACTCAGCATGCTTGTGAGGCTGGGCAACACAAGACCTTTTTTTCTCAGGAGTTCGATAGAGCTGAGCTTTCTTCTTGAACAGTGGTGTGAGGTAGAGGGTGTGGAAACCTGCATGTGAGAGCTCTATATAAATGAATTATGAGATAGAGCTGCAGGGAAGCAGCTTCGTCCCCTGGGACTGAGTAAATGATTGTTTTGTGGGACACTCATCTCAGAAGAAATTGCATTTTGGTTGCCAGGGCCCTGAGTGCACTAGTAGGCCGTAATGGCCCTGATCAGCTTCACCTGGGGCCTCCACCACACCCCTATCCCAGGTGTATTATTTAAGCTCAGTCCCTGTCTGAGCTTTATTGAAGGAGTGTTGGTCTCCAGCTCAGCTGCAGTTGTGCCCCTCTCTGGCTGTGGATAGGCTTGATCTAGATCCTGACCTATGGCCTGACTTGTCACCATGGTCCTTCCTGGTGATCGCTGGGCTGTGTCTGACCCGGTTACCCTCAGTGGGTCTGATCCTGACACTGACTTATGTTCCCAGCCTGACCTTGGACCTGCCTCATCACCACAAGCTCTTGGATGATCCTGGCTGCTGTCCTGGGACTGCCCTGCTCACCTTGCTCAGGTATGGTGCGGCTGGGCCTTTGCTAGTGAGGCCTCAGCCATGGGATCCCCTCAGATCCTGGCTCCCTGTCCTTCAGGAGAAGCTGGCCCATGTGGTGTTCTGAGGTTGGTCTAACTAGTCTGCTTATTCAAAATGTAATGTGTATCCGAGCCTTTCTGCATCCATAGAGTGAATATAAAATAAGCAAACACAAATGGGGTAGGTTCACATGTTTTCCTCCCCCTTCCCCCCCACCCCATGAAATGTGGGAGGATGCCAAATGTGAAGAAAGTTGCCTTTATTCCCTGTTATCAGCAGTGCTGTTGCACCTGGTGTTGAGCTTAACATATGAAAGGACATTGCTGCATCCTGTCTGAAATTACGTGAGAGCCTGTTCATGAGGTAATTCTGGGTGGATTGGGAGCAGGAAGCACAGGCCGTCTCGTCAGATATCTAACTCCCTTGGCAGGCTTAAGAGATTTGAACAGCTCAGATAAGTAGCTAAACTTTTTTATGCTTTTATCCCAGCTGATTGGAAAGTATAAATCTCTTGGGAGTGCTAAAGGCATAAAAGATCCACTTGAGGTCATCAAGCTTGTCCCCTGAAAGGTGTGATATTTTCCCCAGGTGGGAGGTGCATCCACAAAGCCTGACGATGACCAAAATATTTACTTGTTGTGGAACTTGATGTCATAACTGTTGAAAATCACGAAACCTTTTCGTTCAGACACTGCAATAGGTAGGAATTGTCCTATTTTGCCAGTTTGATCTTACATGTGAGATAAGTCTGATGATTTTTGGTGTCTCAGAATAGGTGTTTAGAAAATGGAGGGAATAAGAGGGGACTAGAATACATTTGGGATAAGATCAGAGAAAATACTCCTACTTTAAATTAATAACTGCATAATTTGAGGTATTGGAGCACTTGCAGCCATTTACTGAGCTCATTTTGGGGGTAAGGGATCGTGTAAAAGTTAATCCAGTTCCACAAAAAGTAATCTTGTTGAGTTACTGCTAGCAATTTCTAGGTTAGTCGATATCCACAAGGAATTGTCCAATGTTTATGCTATCTAATGCATGTCTACATTATGAGGGAGTGGGATTTTTGATTCACTCGCATATTTTTTAACAGAACAATTGCCATTAAAAATGTATACTTTAGAGAGCTTTAATTATGTTAATTATCACATATTTTGTTAATAACATTTTCTTTTGAAGATGCCCATTAGAGGTTTTAAAGTGTTAATTTAGTAGAAAATCAAATGGGAATCCTGTTTGAAATTTTCTTTTAAATTTACTTACTTTTATGTCCTAATTAAAAGGAAATAATAGTATTGGTGGAAATATTACAGAATAGAAATTAGTGGTTAGGTATTTTACTTAATACCAAGACTTTAATCCTAATGTAATGTATCTTTTCTTCTACTCAACATATAGCCTTTGCATTTCATTTACTGATGTGTTTTGATCAAAATATTTAAATAGGAACATTCATGCAAAGTAAAACTATCTTTGCAGTTAGCCCTCTGATACTGTTGAGCTCCCTCTGGGTAATAGGTTCCCCCCACCCCCAGCATCTGTAATCTCTACTGGAAAAAGTGTTGAGGGTTTTCTAGTATTTTAGCATTACCTCATCATGTATTAGGTAATACGCAATGATCGCACTTAAAACAAACTTTCTGTGGTGTTTGCACATTTGTCTAGGATGAGTAACTCCCATCAAGTCTGACCTCACTTGTGCCTTGTACCACGAAAGTCACATAATTTGCCTCCTGCATAGGATCCTTACATTGGTGCACAGATACATTGTATTGATATGGCTATTTCTCTGTAGTAAAAGGGATGACGTTTCTATGTATCATGTTTACTATATCAGTAGAACTGCATTAATAGTAGGGGACATAACTGGAAAAGTATGTAAAAAACTTACTGCTAAGCAGTTATACTCCTGCAGTGTGTGGATCAGACCTCAGGATGCCTGTAACCCAGCTGAAAGAAATGGGAGTTCTGTCCCGATACAATGGAGTCAGGCTTTCACTGTATGCCCTAACCTGCCCTGACCAGGGTCTTCTGCTGGGTTTTTCACGTGGCTTGGTGCAAAATGGAGAGGTGGCTGTGGAGGACTCCCTGGTTAGCACAGGGACACTCATGCTTGCAGGATGCCCAGCAGGAGAGCTCGATAGGCTTTCATGGAGTTTGTGCTTCACCTAGCATGACCGGTGATGGCATCTGTTCTTTGACTTCTACCTCCATGTTCATGCAGGGGAAGAAAGAGGCATTCTGTAATACTTGGTCTTCATGTAACTTTATTCCTCTTAAAGTTGGTACCTGACTTTAAGACTAATTAAACTCCTTATACAGGAGTAGAATTAGTCCAAACACTTCTGAAAAACCTGTTCTGTATTTCCTGTTCTGCATTTATCACTTTGTTTTTGCCAT
Source organism: Elanus axillaris (assembly GCA_026212715.1). NCBI lineage: Eukaryota > Metazoa > Chordata > Aves > Accipitriformes > Accipitridae > Elanus > Elanus axillaris. Next base: position 19,059,952 of record JANZLQ010000086.1, on the reverse strand, counting down.
TGCAGGAAATGTTGTGTACTGATAGTTGGGCTTGTGGCTTGCAAGGCTGATGCACCATGTGATGTCTATGACAGGCTGAAGAAGACCCAAGCAGAGCAATGTGATGGGCTGGTGACCGAAGGGGGGCACTTTTCATAAAAGCAGTGCAAGCTATGTAAACCAAATATCCAATTTACTCAGAAGGGGTAGTTTGAGTTACTTTTATATAGTTAGCTTTTATGGTCAATTGGGTACTGCCGCATTACTAGTAATAAACCATAAATCTATTTAGTATAATATGAGATCATTTTTTAAGACTCTCAGACTAAATTTTCAGGTAAAGAGGAGAAATTGAAATTTATAATCCGTACCATTTTTTTGTGTAATTGTTATTAATAAATTAGCAAGAAAAAGGCAGCAGATGGGATGAATTGTTGTAGTTCATTAATTTTATGATGGCTTTCTTTGCATGAGCCAATTATGTCTGTCATTGTATCTCTAAGCTGCAGTGGTGCCCAAAGGAAAGGGCACACAGACAGGGACAAATCATCTTGGGGATTTCCTGCTTTCTGACGTGGCTAGAGAAAATTCAGTCTTGGTTCTCACTAATAGCTTTGGTGAAGGTATCAGGTCCCAAAAGTTGTCGCAAATGCAGTTCTTAATCCTAGCTCCAAAGACTGGGGTGGAGAGAAGATTAGTCTTATTGAGTGTGCACAAAACTGGGATCTTGTCTGAAATAATTACCAACTCTTGATGATGATGACAGTTTTTCTGAGGTTGGTGTGCTTTCAGGTTCTCAGGATGCATTCAGAAATGCTTTCCAAAGATGCCATGCTGCACGTTGCAGAAAAAAGTGCCTATGTGGTTAAGGACAATAGGAAAGAAAATTATACTTGTGGTTGTGATGCCTGTGGCTCAGGAAAGCTCCCTTTATATATGGCACAGTGACTACTTTGATTGGAAAACACTCTGCCACTTCCTGAGCCACTCTGTGGTAATATGCTGATAAAGTTTCACGTGGAATATGGGTTGATTTGCTTTACCTTCAGACCTTGTATTCTCAACCTGGAGATAGTGGTTGTTTTTGTCAGATGTATGCTTCACTTAATGGCTGTAGTTTATTACCCAGTAGGTCATATCCTGTATATTTTAAGAACAAACACCTCTGAGATTGTGACTTGGTGGAAAGAGGTGACATGTGTCATTGCTGTTGTTTTCGCTACAGCCTTGTAGAAAAACTAATTACCTTTTCATCTTGGTAAATTCAGAGGTCAGTTTACCACTACTATATCACAACATGACAGGGAACATGGGTAATTAGGTAGGCTGTGTAACCTGGATATTCCATGGATCTCATTACATCTTATTTAGAAAGGCTATAATTTGATTGGTGGAAAATTAAGGCATCTCCTCATGGGTCATTTTATCTTTCTGCAATAATAATTCTTGGCTTGATTAAAAATTGATCCAGTGTCTTAAAGTGAATTTATTATTGCTACAATCTATCACCCACAGACAGATAATCTGGTTCCCATCTTTATCTGATTTGAAAAATCTGTCACTTATTATGTGTTGTTTTTTTCCCAATCATTTAAATTGATGGTTTGCTGACGCAAGGCATGCTACCATAGGCTTCTTGGAGAAAGCATGTACGAGATGTTAAGCCAGTACTTTTTACTGCAAGGAGTCCAATACTATGTCAAGTATCGATTGGAACTGTTGTGGCATCATTTTCTCTGGAAAAAAAAAAGAAAAAAAACCCCAAACAACCAGAAATTTTAGATGCAGAGCAATAAGAAGGACAAACTAGTCATATCATTGGAGAAAACAGTCTGTGTATGCCTAGCACCTGGATGAATTTCTGCCTTGTGTGTTGCAGCTTCTGCTGAGCGCAGAACTTAAGTTGGTCAACCTGTGTAGAGGGCTGTCTCAACCCACTGGCTTTAGGGAGTACTGAAACCACTTTAGCCATCGAGCTGTGCACCAAAAAACTGACCTGTTCAGATCAAATAAGCAGAAAGAAGCAAAGGTTAGATGGATGAACAGCTTTGCCAGAATCACAGTTTTGGGAAGTATTTTTCCCTCTAATGTCTGCTTAAGCTTTGGTGAAACTTCTTCAGGCTTCAGTTTTCATCTGATTTGTCCATGTAAAAGCAGAGTGCATAATTCTGATTGGGGAAGACGCATCTGCAAAATAGTTTTAAAAGCATAATTGTTAAAGCAATGTTTACTGCAAAATTTCTTTACGAATATTAAAAGGATTTGACACAAGCCCATCTTTAACAACAACATTTATAAACAAGAGGTAGCTACTTGAAAACCACTGTATTTATGGTATAAGCATTACAGAATCAAAACGATTCCTTGGCATTTAACATGCTTTCTTTCAAAGTGTCCAAAATACTTTAAAAAAACAAGGTCATATTCATTCCTGTCTAGGAACCTAGCAGATCCAGTTGTATCTATACCTAGCTGAACACTGGCAGTGAACACTGGCAACTATTACATATGGTCTGATTCCTGCAGCTACCCTGGAGAAAAAGAGGATGAAAGAAGATTGTGCAGCCAGCCTGTCAAGGGGTGTGTGTGTGAGGGAAGGAATGGTTATTAACAGTCTTGTTGTATGGCTTTAGACTGAGGCAAAAAAGGGGAAAAAAAACAGAGGCACATGACTTTTGGTTGAGTTTCTTGAAGCAGACTAAAGCCTGAGGCAGCTGTTTCTCTCAGCAAATTTTCTATCGCTTAAATACAGTGGCTCTTATCAGATAAACAGGCGTAGTTCAGCTCTGGAAGTTTGCATAGTTTGATATAGAAGGTCATCTATAAACTTAGACTGAAAAAAACCCAGTAGAAAATAATAGATGCAATAAACCTTTGGTTGTAGAATAGAAGATGGCTGACATTCTAGCCTCGGTGTAGTTGATGGGAATTTTGCTGCTGACTTTTGTAAGGCTGGAATTTCACTGTGTCTATGCACATTGGAAAGGACACATTTTACAACCTAGTATAGGCTGACTCCTGCCAGCCCCATCCAAATCAGTGTCCTGCTGACTAAGGACTGAAATTCCAAAATGTCTTATGGTTTGTTTTTTTTGTTTGTTTGTTTCTTTTTTAAAACAAGGGACTAAATGATTGCCAAATTAGCATAATCAAAAAGGAAATGACTCTATTCCTTCAAACCAGGCTGCAGGGCACTCCTGCCTTTTTTGGAGGGAATAGGCTGCTTTTTATGAAGGATTTTAAATGTGGGCTGCAAAATTGAATTGGTTCTGTTTATGTTGAGCAAGCACAGTTGGCTCCCTTTCCAGGCCTGTGAAGGATGCATGTAACCTGTGATGCCAGATACTAATCAGAACAAGAGGTGGGACTCTCAGAAGTGGGGGAAATAGCCTTGGTAAATGAAATTTTCCTGTTTATCCTGTCTGGGTCACTCACTGCCTTTGTTCAGTGTTAAGATCTTGATGTCCTGTTTCAGTCTGGGAAAGGGACTGCTCAGAAATGTGTCCTTTGTTACTTATACAGATATGTTGTAGTGAGGTCCCATAGTCCAGAGACATGTCACAATGCCCTTCCAAAGGCTACAAGTTGTGTTTTTCTCTGTTTTGAGATGAAGCCTGCAGCTGGGACCTCAGGGCAGGCCTGGAGATGGTGCTTCGCTGAGAGATGTGTTGCTGTGAGTGGCACCCTGGGCCTCAGTGCAGTATCTTGCCTTTGGGGAAAGCAGTAGCTCCCTGGAGTTCAGAAGCAGGAGGCTTGGGGTGGCAGGAGCTGCCTCTCCACAGCACCCATTTCGCATTAATCCTGCTCCCAGTTCTGGGCCTTTTCATGAGGTGTTTGCAGTCTGCCTCAAACAAGTGATGAGCTGCTGATCTTTGGCTTGGGTAATGACCAATGGTAGGGGAGAAGGTTGCTTGAAGAGGCTTCCAGATGCATGGTCCCTGATTGATTTGCTCTCCCTGTGCCTCCCAAGTTACTGTTGATACAATCTTGCTGCTGTTAATACTTTCCCCAGAGACCACATGTTCATTGCTTATTGCTTGTCCATTTTCCCTCTAATTAGACCTGGCTACAGGACTGGAATGCAGATAAAAGCATAAGGTGTTACTTTCTCTGCAACACATTCCTAGCAATATGTGAAAAACCATCCAGATAGGCAAAGCTGTGTGTCGTCTTAAAACAGAAGAGATCAAGCTAATAGTTACAGGGTAGGTTTCCCCTGTTGTGTTTCATTAAGGGTAGCAATAATTGATGCTGTTTGTTTGGTCTCGTTAAAAAACAAATTTCAGTCTAAGCTAGGCTTAAATTTCATAATTAAACAAGGTGTTTCTGAAAGTAGTGGATGTTTATATACACTAACAGATTTGTCTTTGTAATAAAATCCCTAGTGCCTAAAAGGCCTTGAACATATATAGTAAGTGGAATAGTTACCTTGCTGCTTTAATATGAACTTGGTGTCTCAGCCCAGGAATTAACACCAGCAGAAAATAGAGCCAACAGCATAGTAGGAGTAAGAATAAATAAAACAAAACTGTATATATAAAAAAGCCCAATAAAACTGCACTGGATTTTAGTGTCCAAATCAGCATTACAGTCTGTGATATGTGTTGCAAGATCAGGCCATAGTTCTGCATCTCAGTTTTAATGATTTTTTTCTGCTGCCATTTTATTATAGAAGGATTTTTTGTACTTCATACCATTTGGGCTGAATCTGGATTTTTCTCACACTTAACATACATGCAAGCACATGTCTAGAGCTAAGAATTCTTGTGCCAACACCTGAGATTCCCAAGGCAGAGCTGACATGCTTAATCACTCTTCTCACGTACCTCTTGCCCTGCAGACTGCTCAGGGCCTTGTTCCCGTGGACCAGCAGCCTGGATTAAGGGTGCTGTGGTGGAGTTCTGTTTGTGGGATTTGAAAACATGTTTATATTAGAAATAATAAACTCACATTTTGTTAAATACAGGTTTTGTATGAGATTGTGTTGGTTTGTTTTTTTTCTCAGCAAAAGTAACACTGGCTTTAATCTTCTGGTGCTGTAAACATGCTTGTGCTCATTCCTAGCAAATCTACAGCACTTTGTGTAGTGGGTAAGTTTTCCAAAGCATGCAGGCTTGCCTTGTGGGTGTGAGCACTCGGGGAAAAGTCAGAGGGTTTCATTGGGATATTGCTGTGCCCATACTCTCCTGAACATGGCATCAGTTACTTAGCTTCCTCAGCTCTCCTTCAGGCTGTTAGGCAATTGCTTTAGAAGGTGTTGGTCTGCATTTTCATTTTTCTCCTCTATCTGTGACTACCTTACTAAAGACATACCCAAGAACATCCATCTTATGTCTTGTCTAATTAGACGAGCCTTCTCAATCATGGGGTCATTTGTCCCATCCATTTCTTCTCACGAGCAACAAATCATAGAATTATTTAGGTGGGAAAAGACCTTCAAGATCATCAAGTTCAACCATCATCCATGCCCACTAAACCATGTCCTGAAGTGTCTTGTCTACATGCTTTTTGAATACCTCCAGGGATGGTGACTCAACTACTTCCCTGGGCAGCCTGTTCCAAAGCCTGGCAACCCCTTCAGTAAAGAAATTTTTTCCTAATATCCAACCTAAACTTCCCCTGCTGCAACTTGAGGCCATTTTCTCTCATCCTATCTCCAGTCACCTGGCAGAAGAGACCAGCACACACCTCGGTACATCTCCCTTTCAGGTAGTTGTAGGGAGCGTTAAGGTCTCCCCTCAGCCTCCTTTTCTCCAGACTAAACAGCCCCCGTTCCCTCAGATGTTCCTCATAAGACTTGTGCTCCAGGCCCCTCACCAGCTTCATTGCCTGTCTCTGGACATGCTCCAGCACCTCAATGTCTTTCCTGCAGTGAGGAGCCCAAAACTGAATACAGTACTCAAGGTGTGGCCTTACCGGTGCTGAGTACAGGGGTACAATCACCTTCCTGCTCCTGCTGGCCACACCATTTCTGATGCAGGCCAGGATGCTGTTGGCCTTGGCCACCTGGGCACACTGCTGGCTCATATTCAGCTGGCTGTCAAAGACTTCCAGGTCTTTCTCTGCTGGGCAGCTTTCCAGCCACTCTTCCCCAAGCCTGTAGCGCTGCATGGGGTTGTTGTGACCCAAGTGCAGGATGAAGCACTTGGCCTTGTTGAACCTTATACAGCTGGCCTCAGCCCATCGATCCAGCCTGTCCAGATCCCTCTGTAGACTCCTCCTACCCTTGAGCAGATCAACCCTGCCTCCCAACTTGGTGTCATCTGCAAACTTGCTGAGGGTGCACTTGATTCCCTCATCCAGAACATTGATAAAGATACTAAACAGGATTGGCCCCAATACTGAGCCCTGGGGAACACCACTTGTGACCTGCCACCAGCTGGATTTAACTCCATTCACCACAACCCTCTGGGCTCATCCATCCAGACAGTTTTTTACCCAGCGAAGAGTATACTTGTTGAAGCCATGAGACGCCAGCTTCTCAAGGAGTATGCCATGAGAGACAGTGTCAAAGGCCTTTATTGAAGTCCAGGTTGATAACTTCCACAGCCTTGCCCTCATCCACTAGGTGGGTCACCTGGTCATAGAAGGAGATCAGGTTGGTCAAGCAGGACCTGTCTTTCGTAAACCCATGCTGACTGGGCCTGATCCCCCGGTTGTCCTGCACTTGCCATGTGAGCGCACTCAAGACAAACTGTACCATAATCTTCCCCAGTACCAAGGTCAAGCTAACAGGCCTGTATGCCTGGATCCTCCCTCTGACCCTTCTTGTAAACGGGTGTCACATTGGCAAGCCTCCAGTTTTCTGGGACCTCCCCTGTTGACCAGGATTGCTGATAGATGATGGAGAGTGGCTTGGCAAGCACCTCTGCCAGCTCTCTCAGTACTCTTGGATCCCATAGATTTGTGCGTGTCCAGATGGTGTAGTAAGTCACTAACTATTTCCTCCTGTATTATGGGGGGGTATATGCTGCTCTTCAACCTTGCCTTCTGGCTCAGGGGCAGAGTACCCTGAGGATAACTGGTCTCACTATTAAAGACCGAGGCAAAGAAGGCATTAAGTACCTCAGACTTTTCCTCATCTCTGGTGGCAATGTTCCCTTCTGTATTGTCGTGGTTTCAGCCCAGCCAGTAACAAAGGACCACGCAGACGTTCGCTCACTCCCCCCACCCCCCTCCGGTGGGATGGGGAGGAGAACCAGAAAGAAAAAAAAAAAGAAAGAAACCCGAAACCCCGAGGGTTGAGATAAGGACACTTTACTGGGGCAACACAAAAAGAGGAAGTTAGAACAATGAGGATACAAATAAGAGAATACACAAAACGAGTGATGCC
>JANZLQ010000086.1:19020824-19049125 GCA_026212715.1 Elanus axillaris | reverse complement strand
CACAGCCTTGATGCTGTGCCAGCACTGCTCAGCAGTAGCCAAAACACTGGTGTGTTATCAACACCTTTCTAGCTACCGCTGCAGAACACAGCACTATGAGGGCTGCTATGGGGAGAATTAATTCCATCTCAGCCAGACCCAATACAATGTTCTAGGCCTTTATAATGAGCATATGCTCCATCATATTGTAGAAGTGGAGTGCACTAGGGTATTTTCAAACCTTGCAACAGCAGCCGGGATTTCTGCCTTCCCTGGGAAGTGAAGCAGAAAATTTATTTCTGTTCTCCCTGGGGAGAAATGGGTGGCTATTCAGTTGGAGAAGCGGTATTACTTTCTTCCTGTTTTTCCCAAGGAAACTGGGAATTTAATAATTGTCTTCATACAAGCACTGACTCTGGTAGGAGGAAACAAATGGTTACTACTTCACATGAGCCCTGCCTCAGCATGCTGCTTAAACCCATGACAATTTCTGGGTTGAATTTCACATGAGTTTCCATTTGATGCTCATCACCAGCATAACTGAGCACCTCCCAGCAATGCATGAAGCAACATGTTCAGCATTTCTTCTTCAGAGAGAGAACAGATTATATGAAAAATAATCACAGAGGCACAGTAGTGTGGTTCACTTCTGGTTTGGGTTTTTCTTTTTTTATTTGTTCATGGAAAGCAGCGAAATTTGCTCTTGCTTTTTGAGGGTGCTTATTCCCTGAGGAGCACCAGGGAATGAGAGCCTTGTATTTATCGTGGAAAGTCTTGCTTGCACCAGAGAAGATCTTAACTGAAGAAGTCATCCTTGATATTTGTCCTGTCCTATGTCTTTGGTGCCCTGTGCTCAGGGCAGTGAGTGCCTTGGTGATAAGTACTGTCACCTGTAAAACCCAGTGGTCCATGAGAGTAGCAAGAAGCAAGGCTGCTTGGATGGACTCTCCAAATCAGCATTTCTGACTTGGTGTTGCAGTTCGTTGCACTGACTTGCCTTTCCAGAGTGTTTAAGGCATCTTGTCTTTGTGTTACTGTGAAATCAGTGTCTCAATTATTTATAAATTTGCCATAATTCCTCCTACCTCTGTCCTGCCCAAAGGATATAAGGAAGCTTTATATTTTCTGTTTTGCCAAAGAGAACTTCATGGGGATAAACTTACCTGAATTGCTGGAGTCACACAGTAGCTTGTATCCATAATGGAAATACAAAACCAATTTTGGCAGTCTGATGCTTAACTTCCTGACCTTTGGCTTTAAGTTCATTTGTACTCAGCTTGTCATACAGTTGTGGTTTTCAGTTCAAACTATGATTTGAATGACTCCCCTCCTCCAGCCTTTAATGAAGATGTTTACCTGAGTTGCATCTGTGTGGTGTGACTTGCAGTCTTGGCTTAGTGGAGGAAGGCCCAAGGCTGGCCTGCCAGAGGTGAGATAAATTGGGACTGAAATCCCCCAGGAGAGCCTGAGGTGCGAAAGCTGTTTTGCTGTGACTAGCTCTCATCAGTAATGATAACCCCTCAATTTTGTGCCACCTAAATTCACCCAAAATTATATGCTAAATATAAATATTCATTTTATAAATATGCATGTTAATTAAATATACATTTATTTTAAATGCATGTGTTAATTATACATGTTACATCAGATCACAATTAAGTCAATAGAAATTGGAGATTTGCATATAATCATGCTTGTATACTAATCAGTTGTCAGTCTAGAAAGCCATTTTCTGCATCTAGACAGAATATAGATCTTGGTCCAGTGATCAGTTCCAAGATTGAGTAGCAGCATCAATTCTTTCGGTTTTATGGTTTTCTTCCTAGAAAAGAAAAGGAAGAAATGTGACTCCTCCTTTTCAGTGCATAAAGGATGCCCAATAGTTCCTTCATGTTTTATTTTACTTCTTCCAGGAGCCCTGTGAAGTCCAGATTTTGGCCAAATGAGGTTACTCCTCTATATCAAAACTATGGTAAACCTGCCTTAGCAATTACATCTGATGTGGGATTCAAACTCTCTTTGAGCGATGCATGTTGCTCTTCTGGTGTGCTGCTTAAATGTAGCTTTGCCTGACCCCAGATCTTCTGGGAAAAGTATGAGCAATTCAGTGTGATGTACTGGATAGTTATGGTCATATTGCCTTGTCTGTTGATTTCTGTAGGTTGTGAGAGTTTGGGGTACTTATTGTAGTTTTGTTCTGGGTTCAATTTAAATACAGGGTTGGAGCCTGTATTAAAAGCCATTTGAAATGACCATGACACTGGTTCTGTATCAGTGTAGGTGAAACTGTGTTTTTGCCCTGTTCTGATACAAATATACAAGCATCCCTGAGAAAATACTTGAGGGTTGAACTGTTCAGAAAGCAGTGTTACTTGGAGAGTTTTGTTTATCTGAAGTGTTTCTCTAATGGAAGCAGGTGACCTTTAGGGCTTGGTTTTGCTCAAATGTATGTACTGGTGCTGAGACTTAACACAGCAGTCAGTATGTAACCAAGGCCATCCTTGTTTGTCATGCTGTAAAGTGCAATCCAAGCCCAAGGAATCGAGTGCACATGTAAGTCCTCTGGTGAAGGAGATTCCTTCCTGAACTGGGATCCAGGGATCAAAGAGGAGATGAGCATTCGGCTCCTGTTGCCTTTGGCAGTGGGATGCTATGTTATTTGGTAACAAGGACCTCATCCAGAGAAGCAGTTAAAGACTTGTTATGAGCACTGCCAAGGAATTTGGTTCATGGAAAGGAGTGTATCCTTAAGTTAAGGCTGCTTTTGTGTCAGACCAGTCTTATAATTCCTTTTGGGGGGGAATATGAGAAAGTGCTGGGGTGCTTGTTCCCCCAACATTTTTCCCACATGCTCAAAACCTTGGTTTGGTGTCACAAACAGCACTGTAGTCAGTGCAGTGTCTCTCAGTGCACTTTCGATATTTCTTGTTGACTTTACCTCCACAGCTTTAAATTCAGTTTTCCTCAGAATCATTATCATTATAGAGCGCTATTGACCCTGAATAGTTTGCAGGTTAAAACCCATCAAGGTATTAAAACAAACCCTGTGAAAAGTACCTATTTCATCAGTCATTTTAATCTTTAAAATATTTGCTTCAGGTATCCAGGACACCGTTGATTGCTTGCTGTATTATGTAAATCTAGAGAAGAAAATAGGTCACTCTTCAGATTGTCTTCTTGTAAGGATGTAATTAAGTTGCATTATGACAATTACTGTATTTTAAGTATCTACCGATTTTAAAAAAACAATGTAGTTTTTAGGTTTTGACAGTGATATAATTTCCTATTTATTATGTTTTAATTAAAAACACTAGTAAATACGATTAAAGCCAATTGTATGATAATTTGGCATAACTGTTGCAACTCTGAAGTGATATAGTCAGTCTACAGTAATAGAGGGGGGTTGGGGAAAGAAAAACGCTGCTAATTATTCAAATCAAGATTTCTGGTAAATAGGAACCCTGAACCAGACCTCTGGATTCTTCTCATGTTTGGTCTGTGTCTCGTGTCCATTTAAGCGATGGAATGTTTGGTCTTAACTTCAAGCATCCCAGAGGTTTTGTAGGTGCTGGGAAGATTGACTGTAGTTTTGATGCCAGTGTTGTGATTTTGGCTCAGTGTGTTCTAAAAGTCTGTATTTTGGATTTTTGCAAATGTAAGAAGTCAGGTGAACTGAAAAGCTCAAGGACTAGAAGATGAAATGGATTTCAAGAAGACTCCAAAATGTCCAATAAGCATCTGGAACTTATACCCATCTCTCAAAAAGGGAGAGAGCTTGTAGAAAATGTCTACCTTGCCATGTCCAAAAGGTTAGCAAGAATAAGAGGAGAATCAAGAAAGCATGCATGTATGTGGGAAACATTGTTCAGCATAGACATCAGCACTGTGGCAATAGAAAGTTTAGGAACAAATAGAAAATTTGCAAAAAATCAAATCAATTTTGGCCTTTCAAGAGTCTGTCAAAGCTATGGTCTTCTGTTCTATGATGACAGGAAAATGAAGTTGTGAGTCAGTCTGATCCACTCTCAGATTCTCAATACTATTATAAGGGGGTTTTTATGTCTAATTTAAGACCACTGTTTCTCTGTCCCAAGACCAGCAGCTGTGGAGAATAGATGATTCCTTCAGAATCAGCTCTTCAATCATAGGAATTGCTTGTGAGGCCTGAGATTATCCTCCCTTTGGATTTATGGATTATATAAACCCTTATGGATTATAATCATGATTATTGCTCGTGTTTGCACAAGACTAACCTCATATCTCAGGTTGGTAACTTTTATTTTAAAGAAGGAAATGCAGTAGGCATATTTCCAAGTTCCATCAAAGCTCATGGCATTTTGGCTGCAAGGGAATTTACTGAAGTAAGTAAAAGGGGATTAGAACAACTGTAACCTGGCCAAAGAGAGGGCTGAAAAGGCCAGGCTGAAAGGGAGCTGTTTGGCTGGAGGGAGCTTGTGAGAGGTAGTCCTCAGGGATAGAATTTTAGAGTTGGTCATGTTTAATGTTTTCTTCAGAAATTATGGGGCACAAACTGCTGAAACTCACTCCTGAAAGTCGCAAATGATGCAAAGATAGAAGATGTATACCTTATCATAAAGAACTGGACAACCTTGTCATTGAGGAGGGAGAGAAATGGGATAATATTGTTGCACTAAATTTTAAGTCAAGAGTGTAAGAAGTAAAAAAGAAATTCTGCCCCAAGTACGAAATGATGCAGTTGGACATAATGGTGGAATCAGACCTACATGTATTAAGTGTTCTCCTGATCACAAATGCATGGCCGTTGTTAATGACCAGGGTTAACACAAGCTTGGGGCATGTAATGTGAAATTTTTGCAGTGGGAAAAACATGGGTGAAAACTGTTCACTATTTTGGTCATCCATGTTCATGAAGGAAGAATTCAGACAGGAACACATGCAGAAAGGTGAAGGAGTAGAAGCTTCCTTTTACAAACGGAAGGCTACAACAGCCTATGTATTTAGTCCAGGTGAAATCAAGGACACCTGGCCTTTTCATAACAAATAAGTAAAAGATTCAGGATAGGGAAAGAACTGTTTATGATAAAGGATAATAAGTATTAAGAATAAATAACTGTTAATAGACCAGGAGTATGGTTTTTGCCTCCATAATCCTCCATGGAGTCTTCATGACACATTTGCTTTCCATGGGACTCTGATAGGTGAAATGGCTTCTGAAATTTCCCAGCTCCTCGGGGCTGCTCTTGAGGAGTCAGCACAGTCCTCTGCATCCTCTTCTAGGGACTAGACTTGTGGATTGGAGAGGGTCCACTTGGAGTCCATTACCCTCTGTAGAAACACCTGCAAAGGGATTAATTCACACATCTAACTGAAAGCAGCACCTGGAATGGAATATAGCATTAAAACAGGGAAGTCACTTCCGCAACTATCTGCCTGCATGAGGACAGGCATAGTCTAACCTAACCAGGTCACCGTGATGGCCACTAGAACAGCACCCAAATTCCTCTTCTGAGAAAGGCACCACCTAAAGCATTTGCAGGATGAGCAGTCAAGATGGAATTTAAGGGAAGCAAAAGGAGTGTTTCAAATTATAGGTTTGTAGCTGACTACTGCTAGTCAGTCAATTTTATCCAATTTGCACTCATGAATACAGATTTTTAAATTTTTTTTCCCTTTTCTTCTTGATGCACAGGTGCACCCCTGCTGCACCAGGCATATTATTTCAGGCTGCTGTGAAGATATTGCTGCCAGGGTAAGTTGTTACAGTTAAATTGTGTATCTATATTATACAAGTTACATAATACTTATATCTGCAAATATTCACTTTAATAATTGTATGCATAGTTACCCATATGTATGTACATTAAAAAAAAGTAATCATGCTAACCAACTGTCCACTACATGTTTTGCCATTTCTATCCTCTCCTTTCCTTCATTCCAAACATCCTCAGGAGTCCAAGATAACATTTTTAAATAAACACTTGGCCATTTAAGTAAAACTCCTCTCTGTGCAAGGAATACTGTGACTCTTACAGCCTTAACAGTAATCATTCATTGGTCCTTCCTGGAATATAAACTAAATCTGTTTATTAATCTCAAACAAACAGCAGTAACATCTCTGGCACCATTGAAAAAATGAACGCTGCACACTTTATTTTAAATGTAGCTAGTGGAAATGTTAGTGTTGGTGCTTACCTAAACCCAAATCAGGTGAATAATTAAGGCTGAAGATGTGTTAATTGGTGGGGTTTTTTTCCTATCTTGATTTTACTTAATGGATATGGCTCATAAATTTGTATCCAGATATGGAGTGAACTACATTTTGTTTAAACTTGTATTCCGGGTATGTCCTTGGAGGTACTGAGCACCCCAAAATCATCTGACATCTGTGGGAGCTGTAAGAGTTCAGTGCTGAGCAGAAAATCAGGCCCTTTATGTTTTGAGAATGCTAATCCACTTTACGGTTTCCTTTTAAACTGAAAATAAACACAATGTGTGTGCTGTTAACTTAGGTGCTAGAGCCGACAGCTCGAGGTTTAAGGGCAGGGGTCAAGCAATCAAAAGTGGTCCTCTCTTGCATAGATCATCAAATAGGGAGTGCATCAATGGGCTCAGTGGTGAAGACTGGAAATTAATCAGCTCAGCCGTCGGTGTTTAGACATGCTCATTATATACTGGTAAAGTGAGCATGAGATGACAGGCCAGAGGAGCTAACGTAATAGGAGTTTGTTCCCAACAAAGGCAAGGAAGAAAGATCAATTTGCAATATTCTTTTCTGTACCCGTGCAACAAAGCAGAAACATGAAAGCAGAACATTAAGGGATGCTCCCTATGAACTGCACAAATCAATAAACATCAGTGGTAAGGGGAAAAAAAAAGTTTCTCATTCGGTTGTGTACCCTGAGGCCTTTTCTGTCTTTGTGAAGTGCTTGGTAGCAGTGGCCTCTGTCACGTTTCCTTTTCACCTACATGGTGTCATCTGCTTCAGTCTAAAGGTGAATGCTGGTTTGCACCATCGGAGCAAGTGTTTAAGGAAATTATTCCATGGTTTGGGAAGAGAAGGTAGGAAATGACAGGCTCTATAGAAGCTGCAGTGGCAGCTCGATGCATAGCTCCATTTCTGCATCAGAGTTGGGGCTAGAAACTGGGATTTGGCACTTGCACCAGGTGAAAGGTTTCAATGTTTTCAAAGATTTTAGCGCAGAATTCTTGAATAAGTGCCAATTGCTTTCTTAGGGAACACCAAATACAAAACATGATTTGATGTATAGGAGTTTAACTTTTCTTGGAAAATTAATTCCCACAAGCAGTAGTTGGGGTAATGTTAGAAATCCAGTGAAGAAATAGGTTTGGATCCAGTTTGGGGAGACTAATACTGAGTTCTAGCAGCATTTGGGAAAGGGGACTACAGCTGAAAAGAGAGATGTTTTGTGCAGCCACTGCCAAATCAACTCGATCTCAGGCCAGTTATTTTATCATCTTAAATATTTGGCTGTGAGAGCCAGGCCTGTAAATGAAAGTATTTCCAGCAGTGTTACAGCTTTACACTGACCATTTTCACCTGTATGTGAAATATCTTCTAGATGCATATTCAGTGTGTGCTGTTGGTGAAAGAATAGGGTTTTTTTTGGCTTCCCAGTGGCTTTCGTGGAGGAGTCCTCACTGCCTGGCACTTTTGTTAGAAATCGAATTGGGTAGAGTGCTAAAGCACACATTCAAGCATGTGATTACTCTCTTTGTGACAAAGCATGTGCTTTACAAGGCACATTGCATGAATAGGCTGTTACCTGCTGGCAGGGAACTGGTGATGACTGTGGACCTTGTAAACCTGGGCACAGTCTCTCTGCACCCAAGCAGGGCAGCAGATCTAGTCTGAGGATAGCACCCATCATGGGATGCAGTCTGGGCCTCGGTGCTGGTGATGGCAGTGGTAGTTGCAAAGTACTCTTCTGGTGAATGAAAATAAACTCTGAGACACTTTGGACTTGAAAAGTTATTGGTGTTTGTCAGCAATTTTATTAAGTTATTCTATTTTTTAGGAACCATTTCCCCAGTTCCCAAATAGGGTAAGTCAGCCTGGCAGGTCCAGCCAGGAGGAATGCAGAACATGCTAAAAAGAAACTAAACTTAGCAGATGCTAAAATGGAACATTGACACCTCCTGCAAAAAGGCTGTTTACCTGCAGAGCCAAAACAGGTCATCACCAAGTTATATGTGATGTATGTGATGTTATATATCATGGCTAAGGCATGGGTGGGAAGGAGATGGTTTTTGGCTGACTACTTTCTGGCAGATTCACAGGGTGAATAAATTCAGAAAAGGTTATGAGAAACCAGTAATTTCTTTCTCTTGCTCATGATCAAGAAGTCCAGTGAAGGGGATGAGGGAGGAGTGAGAACAGTTGCAGAAGCCAAACTTGTGCCTTGGATTAGTGTCTGGTGAAGTACTAAAGAGTCAAGGAGAGATGCCTGGTACTTGGGAAAAGTAAACTGATGCAAGTTTTGTAGAATAGATCATCTTCATGTAAGCAATGCAGCTACGTACCAAACTCAAATCTCTGGTATCCTGGTAAACAAGACAAAAGTTGTCTGGTTGCTGTGTTAGCAGAGAGCTAAACTGCTCCCTCAGGGGAGCCCTGGGCTGTGTGGTCTTCCTGGATGTTACTGGGGAAGACTGAGAAGAAACCATGACCTAGGAAATGTAGTGAGTCTGGAAAATGATAAGTAAATTAATAAATGTTGGGGAAGGGGTTACTGAGAGAGGTGCAGGGGTTGGTGTTGTCCCTTTGTCATGCTGCTTATCTGTTTATCATCAACACAACTCTTAATCACAGTGCTCCAGGGCTTGTTAGTCTTTTACAAGATTTGAACTAAACAACTTACTTTTGCAATATTCACCGACTACAGAGGTTCACATGGACTTCATATACAGAAAAATCCTCGTTTTGTAACCTTTTCTGTTTCTCTGCGATGAGATTGCATGAATTTGGTGGTTCTGAAGTTATCAGAGGACTAGTGACCACTTGAAATATTTAAATCTTTCTGACTGCAAAATTTGTTTTAAAAATATTGTATTATATTAGGATGTAAGAAATCACACAAAACATGCATTTCCCAGGAAAGAAATCTGTCTTGAGAACTAACTCTAGTTAGAGAATCAAAGAGTGGAATTTGTTATTTATTTCACTTTAGCATTCCATTTTGTGCCACCTCACTTACTGCGTGTGCTCATCATTTTTGTCTGGATAGCATGCAGCTATAGTTTTCTGGCAATTGTTGAGGGAGCATGTGAAGTGTTTAACCTAGGTTAGATGGGACAGCTGATGTCCCACCTATGTGAGCAGGAAGCATGCTTGAGGCTTATGGTAGAAGGATATTTCTGTTAAAATAATCAGCAGTGGAATAGTTAAAAATGAGATTTTTAAATATATTGTAATCTTCAAGGTTTTAAGTTTCTGGAATGGAAAGCCAGGGCCATATGTGTTCTTCTCTAGGGACCTCTTCACAATGAGAATGGTAGACATTTTCTGTATTTAAATAAAATAAGCTTTCCCTTTACAGTGGATTCAAGAGTTCTGCTTATCTATCCAGCCTGATGAAAGCTGGACAGAGGAAAAAATATTACATAAAATTCTGAAGCTTTAGTTTGGATAGGCTGAGATGTTCTACATTGCTTCGGAATACAGGTGTTGAAAACCTAATGTCACCTGGGTAGACTTGACAATGTTACCTTGTCTTTTCAAATAATATTGACAAGAACCTTTTGGACATGCTTGTAGTTAAAAATGGAACAGGAGTAATAGCTGGTCCTTTGACCTAACAAAAGTGTTCAGAATTTTTAAACAGGTAAATGTTATCAACTGTTTCCATTGTGCAAAAAGCACAGCATATTGAAAAACTTACTTTTGATCATTAGTTGTGCCATCATTTAATTATTTAATTTCAGTTAAATATTGCTGGTTTACCCTGTGGAACTGCAATTCCACTTTTTGGAAATGTCTACAGGTTTGTAGATATTTTGGCTATTGTAATGGTGATAGAACTGGAGGAAAGGATACTAGTGACTGCAGAGCAGAGAAAAGGTCTGGACAGAAGTGAGGGGAAAGGGACCAACACCATTGGTCTCTTCTATCTGAGGCCATCACACCCAGTCCTTCCTTCCTTTCCCAGATTACCATCCTTCCCGCTTAATTTCTCCTAAATTAAGATATGGAAAATAAATAATTTTATTTATGGAATAATATGCCTCATTTGAGGAAATGCCTCAAAGGGCATGGAGGGCTATCTGCCTCCTCCAAAAGTCAGAGCTGGTGTTGAGGATTCTGCCCCCTCTGTACATGGACACTGCTCCTCACTTTTTTTGGGGTGGTCACAATGACAAGCCATAGAAGATCTGGTTTGAAATTGCTGCTGGGTTTTTTCTCCTTTTTGTTCTCTAGTGTAGACTTAAAATGTGCCATGTGTTTTGAAAATCCTGTGGAACACCAGAAACTTCCTGCTGAACACCCCTGATTTTTTTAAGTTGTGTTTGGGGTTTGTTGTTGTTGTGGTGTGTGTGGTGTGTTGGGGTTTTTTTGTTGATTTTTTTTGCCTCTCAGAGTTAAAGTTGGATATATCTTGGTCTTTGGGTTCTGAAGAACACTGCAAGGTTGGCATTTGGTCATCAGGAAATGCTTTGTTCCTGTTTTTGTTAAGTCTTTGTTCCAGGTCTTCTGAATTAAACAAATGCTAAATGCTGAAATACCAAAAAGGTTGGAAAGCAAACATGGTCTAGCTGCTGTTAAATTACAGGCTCTTTGTTCTCCAGATTGTCCTAATTGCTTGTAGCTGATCTTCTAGGTATCCTGTCTTTTATGACTGCTGTTGGGTTGTTGCAACTGCCTTTCAGCAGTGCATCCCACTGTTAGGACTATCTAAATTTGACAGTGTTCCAGCCGGCACTCTGTCTCTGAAATGCTCAGAACAGACTTTGTCTTCACTTAAACATTCCCCAGAAGTTGTTCTAGTTTTCACAGTCCCTTATTTCCTAATGTTTCAGGATGTACTTTGTGATATATCTGAGATCTGCTTGCATTCTGCTCCTCTCTGCTATTATATCTGGTTAGTTTTTTTAAGGAAAGTTGTGGCTAGTTTGTGGTATGATAGGCACAATTTACATATGATTATAATGGCTTTTCTCATCTCAGGAATGTGAGGACTCTGGACAGTTGGGTCTGATGATTTATCTGTTTGGTTTGTGGTAAGCAAAGCTGTGACTTAGAGCTCATTAAAAAAATCAAATTCTTAGAAATGATCATTTTTGTTCTGCATGTGAATGAAAACACAGTTGGAAAGAGAAGGGAGATTGGAAAAACTTGAATTATTTTGTTTTGAATTTCTTAAATTTGTATTTCTTAAAATAAAAAGTTGAATCAAAACATTTTTAGATGAGTAAAATCCAGCATTTTGACATTGCATAAAAATTTTAAAAAATCTGCGGATTCCCCCCCCCCGAAAACGTAATCAAAGTCAACAGCTTTGCACAGTAGTGTTTAAAAGCATTTTGTCAGTGGGTGCTGGACTTTGGGATTTGGTTTTCTTGTGGCTGCTCTGTGGCGTGGCTCCTTCTGCCCTTGTTATTCTCATCTCTGTCCTTAGAAATTGCTCAGAGGTAGTAGTTACGTGCCCTGTCACTATTGCCAGACTGCATCAGTCCTATTAGCTAGCTGCCTATCACTGAAATAAGCACAAGTTTGTTCTATCGTCTACTAGCTGCCAAGTATCATTCACAAGCATTTTTCCTATTGCAAGATGGACATGAAACGCCTGCTAATGTCAGACTGGTTAGTAAATCCCTTTGGACCCTTTATAGGAGGCTACACACAGGCTGTTCCTTCAGTCTCCAGTAAAAATGTGCAAGTGTTTTCACAAGTTGATGTTGATTTCTCTGTGATCTGCATCCACACTTAGTTGCCCAACTTAGGGGACTGCAAATAGAACCTTACTTTCAGGGAACTCTTTGGATCCCTCTCTGAAACTCATCTCTGTTATCGTGTCATGTCCTACACTGTGTTTAAAAATAATTATATATTAAGCAATGAATATCCTAGGTTGGCACGCTTTTAAAAAATAAAAGCAGACTGTTTTTTAAGTAGCATGGCAATTACCGTGCAGTTGTTGCTGATGGTTCAAAATCTCTCCCTCCAAGTTTGAGGGAGTCTTGTCTGTTGTTAACACTTCTGATGAGGCTACAGTGCCTATCTGCTCTGATTCACTGGTACAACCAGTATCTGTGAACTCTCTGAGGACGTTCTTGGCAGCTGCAGGACATAATTACCACATTTGAGAATATCTTTTAGGCATTTGGATCTATGGCTGGCTTTTTAGATTGCTCCCCTGCTAACTAATACGTTACTGGTTTGACACAATTGACAGATGGCTGTGCTGGTGGCTAAAGAACTACCTCTGGGGCTGCCTCAGAATGAGGTTAATGATGGTCTAGATGAGTTCCCTGCTTTCCTATACATCATTTACCTGGAATTGTGCTCTCTGCTAGGCTCTTCTATGATGACAAGGGATCTGACCAAATGGCCATGTACTAAGTGGTGCAGCTACTCCACTGGGCCAAATTTGGGCTTATTTAGTGTTTTCTTTGAAGTAGCAACAACAGAAGCAAAAAATGTCTGCTCTGAAAATGCACTGTTTTAATAAAGGGAAGGACTGTTGAACATCCATTTTGGGCTGGATTTGTACTTGTTAACTGTCCGAGTGTCCCTTATCTCTCTCACATTGTTATGATCCGCAAAGGAGTGTTTGTACTTTGCTGTGCTGTTGGTTTTCTTGCTTCCTCCCTACAGAACTTCTGGAGACAATGACTAATGATAAATTTGTGAAGCTTCTGTGTAGATCCCATATCTATAAGTGCCTTGCACATGGAAGTTTAATAGCTATTTTTCTTGTGAAACTTCATTTGTGGTCAGCTATGCAAGGTGAAGAGCAATCATAATGTTGATATGCAGTGCTGATGTTTCAAATAGAGCCACAGGAAAATAATTATTATATTTGGGGACGGCAGCACTAAAGTGATTTTTTTTTCCCTTAAAGCTTTTCCTTCTTTCTGAGATGGGTGAAATAGTTAAGTCATTTTAAAAACAAATTCCCATTGTCCCTGATTTAAGATCTATTCCTGCAGTATGTATGGCGCAGGGGAGATACTGTAGCATTTTTATGAGGAGATAAAATATTAGCTTAATGATAATTTGGCAAAGTTTCAAGATATCTGAGAAGACTTCCTGGAAATTAAAAACAACTCAGATGTAAGAGAAAATTAAGCTAGTGACCCCAAGTACAAAAGGGGAAGAGCTCAGACATCCATTCTTCCCTGCTCCTTGCTTTATTGTGTCTGTCTGTCTGTCTCTCTCTCTCTCTTTCTTTAATCCCTTCTTGTTAATCATCTCTCCTTGGCCCTGGCTGCTCTCATTACAAGGTGGAAGAATAGTTTGGTGTAAATCTGCTATTGCTGTAGCTGCACTTGTATAATTTTCCAGGGATTTTATTTTTTTAGGATGGCGAAACTTATTGTAAATCTTCCCAAATCAAGTACGTGTATCTGATTGGGCTCACTGAGGCCAAACCACCTTTCTGCTTACAGTCTGAGGGCTGAGGAAAGACACTTGGTTCTTTGGAAAAATGAAATTCTTCCCTGTGCTTGAGCCATTTACACCATTTTTCTACAGGAAAATGTGCAAACAGCTGGAGACACGTGCAGGATGTCCTAGAGCCTATTTTGGTCTTCCTATTGCTACTGCCTGTATGACCGCATCTGAGCAGACTTCCTTGTGCTAGTCCCTCTTAGAGACCTGGGCTGGTCCTTCTGGCCATCCTCAGATGAAGACCTTGTTTTTGTGATCTGTAGGAGTTTGTGCTCAGATGGAAAATACAGAATCAGGCCCACTAGACCTCTTGTAGCATGAGGAATAATTCCTTCTTATCTTTTGAGCATTTGACATGATTGCTGGTAAGAGTGGAAGGTGTGTTAATTAGAGATAAGTTTCTTGGTTTGTTTTTTTCAGGAGGGTGGAAAGAGGTTTTGACATTTGCACATGCAGAGCCAGACACACCATCAACATGTTTCATTTATTCACATCAGTCAGATAGTGATAACATTTGATACCTGCACAGCAGACATACCATGAGAACTGGTTGTGCAGAGGCTGCACATGTTATTTTAATCCCATGTGTGATTTAGCCTTTCAAAAAATTGCCACTTTTAAAACTTCTGTTAACACTTCCTTTCTGTTCTCTTCCCCGTATTTCTGGGAAAGGTTGGATTGGGATGGAGCATATGAAACAGAAGTTTGTAAAAGCTGAGAAAGCAAGGGAAGGGATATCAAGAAGTGGGAATCAGAGTAGTAGTTGGTGGTCATGTTGAAATGTGTGTATGGGAAAAGCTTCCAGCCTTTATAGCTACAGGACACTGTGGATGTCACCTAGATGTAATGGATGTCTGAGTCTGCAGGCAACCCGAAACAGTAGCTGTTAGGAGGCTAACCCACTCCTTTTGTTTTAACTCTGAAACCCACTGTTGCCATTCAAGTGATTTGCTGAGGTATGGAGCATAGAGAGGGCTCGTGAACCATGCTTGGAGCCTAGAATTGTTCTGATTTTGTCTTGGGAAAGGCCGACTGGTCCTAAGAAGAGCTCTGGAAATGCTAGTCCCTGCAGATCAGAGCTGTGTTGCTGTAATATATTAGCCTGGGATCTACTGCCATAATTTCTCAGTCCTGCGGATGTCAGTGGTTCAAGTACTGATGGAGTCCAGCCTTTTAGAGCTCTCATTCACAGCCTTGACCCTGGTCCCTGATAAAAGTCAGCACTGGCTTTCAGTTTACTTTCATTTATTTTATTTTTTTTTATTTACACGCTAACCCCTTAAAAGCAGAGATCCAAGCCTTGCACTCTGACCTGTTGTTACTTGCTGTCCCCATTCCTAGCCTCTTAGCTCATGTTCTGCCTGTCATCTGGTGTGCTCCAGAACCTCTTTTGGAAACTGCTGTAATTACCTCACAGAGCCTGTGGAGTTGGTTTCTTGTCAAAGCTTAAGTAGTGAAACTCTTTTCCTTTTTTTAGACACAAATTAGAGAAATTTATGTTTGAAACTGCTCTTAGTCCTCCTTCCTTCTTCCTTCCTCTTTCTTTGCCTTGGACACTTCCTCTTACAGCGTGCCTTTTAAACAAAACAATTACATGTTCATCTGTCTGCTCAGGGTATGTCTGCTACTCTGGCTTAAAGAACCAGAGTCACTGAGAAGGAGCTTAGAGAAGATCTTGCCAGCTGCTTTGACCCTATGGCAAAATGCTTCTGGGTAGGCCACCTGTGTATGCTCTAAGACCTTTGAGTTATTTCTGGAGGGCATTGGTAGGATAATGTTACTGGAAATCTTTAGGAATAAATAGGCTTTGGTCCAAGCTAGTCGAAATGTAAAGGAAGGTCAAGAAAATCTAGACTAGCGTTGCGCAGGAAAGATAAGATTTCATGGTGCGTCTCCATAGATACCTGGGCATTAGCTTTGTCTAATTTTAGGAGAGAGGTCAAGAACTGGATGTGTCTGGACTCTCCCACTCACTTGGCATCAGCAAGATCCATGCAGAGGCTGTTGGAGAATTTCCTCCAGTAACTGCCCCTACTGTGCTTGTTTTAGGGAGAAACTGAGCTGATGGTTCAGATGCCAAGATAAGTCACCTACCTTGGATTTTGTGCCTGATTTCTTATCACAAGTCTAACTCTGGGATCTTAAAATCTCTGTAAAGCTTTGGGAGCTTTTGCTCCCTTTAAAATAAGGAAGCCAGCATGCCCAGCCTCAAAAAGAGAATTTACATTCTGCCTTTGTGTTCTCATGTTTAGAATTCATTAAAAATGGGGTAAACTGAGGAAGAAACTATAAAGACATGAGTGCAATTTCAAAGTCTGGTTGGCTGCCTGCTTTTTTTTTTCCTCTGCTCAAGGAAATTGTTCAGGGAACCAACTATATGTCTGTGAAATTTTGGATAAACTGTAAAAATGTCAGCTACATAAAAAGATCTTGCTTGTGGGAGTCAAGTAATTAGGATATAAGTAATTAGTAATTAAGGAATTAAATAATATTGTGAGATTTCAGAAACTCTTTTGGGAGGCTAAACGAATGTTTCTCTGTGTATTTTGTTTGCTGCTACTCCTGTTTTACAGCATGTAGGTCAAACATTACTTGTGCCTGTTCAGGCATGAACTTGGGGTGGGGGGCAGAGGGCTTATCCTAGGCATGCTGAACATGTTCCCCATCAGCACTGTTTCGTGGATCTGTGTGCTTGTTTCACATGATGTGCTTCCTCTTGCAACATGCAATCCTTTTAAGGCTGTTCTCTCCTTTAGGGGCAAGGGTAAAGCATTCATATGTTCCTTTCTGCCCTTCAACTCATATTGCAAAAGGACAATTTCTTTAAAAAACAAAAAGACTCAACTTCCTTGACCTGAGGAATCCAGTTGAGGTGTCAGGGAACCTCAAATGCCTAGCAACTTCTGAAAATTTGACTTTATGTTTGTGTTATTCCCTCTGAGCTGTGGGTCTTCAGGGAGCTGCTGTGCTGGTCCTGCTACAGGTGTGAGCAGAAAGGTGACCAGAACTTCCTCTTGAAAAGGAGTGGGGAGGTGTGGGCATATACAGCCTTACAGACCTGAGTATCACCTGCTGACACTATTTAATTAAAAGGGAAAGGCATATGACTGGTTTTTTTTTTTTTTTTATTGCAGCACTGTAGAAATTCAAGATAACTGTCAGGGATTTCATCAAAGGGCCAATGACTGGAGGAAAAAAAAAGCTAGAAGGAGGTAGTCTTTTTTTCACTAGACTCCCTATGAATTACATTCTTAAGAGGAATGCGTATTACAGATACATGCAGTATAGTTTTGCATCTAGAAGATGACACCAGGGACTTTAGATAAACGTCCAAAGTCTTTGAAATCTTTTGTAAATGTAATTGTATCTAGAAGTAAATAAGACTTTGCAATTTATAGGCACTTTAATCTTGCACTATTTATGGACATAGAATTGCTTAGAATAATGCTGCCTTATTTTATACTGATGGCATTGTATTTTTACCATTGTAGTAAGGGTTATTTCAGCTGTGATCCTTTATCAGTCTGCTTGTTTCTAGAGGGTTATAAACTGGCTCACGTTGTCTCTGACGCAACATGAACTCTTGAGTTTGGAGGAATGTAGTTAAAAATTTAAGATCCATCAGTGTACCAAATGTTTATGCTTATGGATAAAAATAGAGGACTCATCCCAAACGCAGATGGGTGTGCTTGTGTGAATGTTCTGAAGAGAGAGTTAAAATTAACAGCAGTTTATCTGATTAATGCTTTTTGTTATGTAAGGAGAGAGAGTGTGCACACAGAACTGAAAAGAAATACTTCTACATCCAGAGAAAGTTATGTTAAACAGACAAAATCCTCTTCCTTCTTCTGGGAACTGGTCCATACTCAGTGCTATTCTCTCTCACCAGGGCAAGGTGGATGTGTTACTGCCCAGCTGGACAAATTTCTGAATTTCTGCCATGCTGTGGGACTGCAGGAGAGCACCTGCAGGTGTAATAATTTAGTAAAAAGGAAGATTAAAAATTCTAGCACAGAAATGGGCTGGTAGAAGAAGCTATGTTAACACAAGACCGAGTGTACCTCCTTTCAAATTCTAATATGCTCGCTTTTCATCAGCAATGGTTTCCCGTCTCCTCCTGAATAACACTGAGAGAACAAAGTTGCAAAATCAGGGTCCGAGTTTCTTAGCTATTGTATCCTGGGACAAAAGAGACACATCAGGTCACTTTAGAGTAAACAGGGGGGTTGAAAAGTGAGGTGAAATGGAGAAAATGTTTTGGATCGTCATCAACCCACAGAAATATCTGAGCTGTTGAGTCAGCAGTAGAGATGTTTGTACCTAACTTTAGCCCTTTTATTACGCTTCCTGCTGTGCTGGCACAGCTGCATTTGGATGTACTATGGAGGCTTTTCTCAAATGCGTGGTTTGTGCAATTCTCTCAGATGTTTTTACCTACTTTCTTCTATTGCTGCCTCTGATTCCCTTAAACAATAACCTTCCCAAACTAACCACATATATATTATACAAACCAGCCCCCTATTTGCAAAGACAACACTCTGGTGTGCTGGTGTCTAGGCAGGTCAATTTATAATTGTCTCTAAGTGCTTACTCCTGCAAACAGGAACGTTGTTTATCTGCTGCTCGGTGACAGTCGGAGATTCTTTCGAAGCATCATAGAAAATCAAATAAATTACTTCAAATTTTATCCTTACTGGAAGAATGTACATTGATCAGTGTGAGGAGCCAACACATCCCTATCAGCAAGTAATAGCCTCTGAGAAGTAATTTTTTGAACTAAATAAGTGAACAAACCCTGTAAAGGGTGATCAGTAAACAACCAAATTCCACTGTACCTGAATGTCAACAACGATACTATCAATTCTCCAGCTGTTCACTTTTACCATCT
Organism: Elanus axillaris; assembly: GCA_026212715.1. NCBI lineage: Eukaryota > Metazoa > Chordata > Aves > Accipitriformes > Accipitridae > Elanus > Elanus axillaris. The sequence goes on along the minus strand of JANZLQ010000086.1, from coordinate 19,030,649 downwards.
CTATTATTTTGTGTTGTGCTGCCCTTGCCTGAGAGGGTGGTAGTGCATTGTGTCAGATACTCTTGCTTTTCAGTAAAAGTAAATAGATTTTTGATTTTGGATGATTTTTGTTTAGTGATAGAAGGGAGTGTTTTATTTTCTTCTTCCCATTAGTTACACTTTGTTAAGATATTTGCATTTGAACAAGAACTTTTTCCTCTCTCTTCACTTCCTCCTGCCTGTTCAGGCAATGAAGTTGCATCCTTCTCATTTGAAATAGTTTTTTTTTTTTTTTTTGAAAAAAAAGGCTTAAAGGCTAATAATCCCCCAAATTACAATTATCAGTATTTATCAAAGTAAAACACGGTGTCATGCTGCATTTGATACAAAAGCATCCAGCTGAATATTCTATTAGACAGGTCCTGTGAAGTTAAAAAGAGGACTGGGTTGAGTTATCTCACCATGGGAGGAAAAAGGCATGCACAATCAGATATTTAACACTCCTTTGCAATTATGGGAATTTTTATTCTCTCCCTACTAGGGAACATAGCATTTACTGCAGTGTTTCAAGTTTGCCTCCAATGCTATCTGATAGAAGTGCTTTTATCCCCTGAAGATACAGTACAAAATACAAATCATCATTGGTTTTATCTCAGCTGGAGCTGCCTATTTTCTAAATGAGTTTACTCTGTGCTACTGCCCATCAGGCACATTTTTCATCCTTCATCCCCACTCTTTTACTATAGCTGGGTTTAAGTCCTTTCTTCTGTCCTTTGTTCCTTCAGCTCAGCGAAGTAAACAGCAGGATTGATCTTACACTGCATTTTGGTATTGTTCCAACTGCTCATCAATAGACATGGGCTGGGAATGCACTGACTGGAAAAGAAGGGCAAGATTGAAATTCACTTTTTGTTCTTTGTGCCTTTTAGTGTGCAGCGGAATGTCCCTAATCTGAAAGCTGCTACACTGACTGCCTATCAACATGCAAATTAATCATCAAGTGACGAGTCCCATATTTGTTCTAAGTAAAAGTCTTTAAAGGTATCTGTGCAAAAAAAAAAAAAAAAGAAAAAAGAAAAAAAAGGGGGGGGAAGGGGAAAGGTTCTTTTTTTTTTTTTTTTAATGCAGTTGCTGGTCACTGGTATGGGGACCAAATACCACTGGGTTTGCATCTGTTCCCTTGTTTAGTGATCAGCCTAATTCTTTGGAAGCACTGAGGTAGAGAGGGAATCTTTTGGTAACCTTGTAAGCAAGACAATTTAAACCAAAGATTAACTGCAGTTAGTAGCAAAGCAAAGGAGGCATTGCAAACAAAAGCAACATCATGACTGCAAATTATTTGTACCTGCTTTCCTGAGGAAAGGCATTAGAAATAAACTTACAGATGCCAAATGCAATCATTTCTCATTTTTTTTGCCCACACAGTGTTTCCACTTGTAACTTTTCCCTGGGGTCTTGAAGGATTATAATTGAATTTGGGGCTATTGCAAGAATATACAGTACTACTCTTGTTTAAATATCCACTGACTTTTATATGGCAGTTTGAGAAAATGTTTGAATGCAGGAAAAATGTATGTGTTCTTTATGGAAGACCAAACAAGTGGCAGAGAGTAACTGAGGGCTGGAGAAGAGCTGACTTTACATGTATGAGAGCTTTTCTGGCACGCTTATCTGGCTGTTGAAGAGCAGTATTTCAGACCAAGTTTCACTTTGTATCACTGTTGAACTGATACACCTGTAAACACATTCCACAAGAAATAGCACCAACCTGTGTACCTAACTGAAGCTGTTCAATTTGTTATCATAGCACTGAATTAATTTAGTCTTCCTGTTCTTACTAGCTCTGCAAGACTTACTCTTCATTATTGCCTGTGTGATAAGACTCACCACCACAGAGCTGTATGTATTCTGAAATCTTGAAAACTTTATTTATTTATCTGCCTTTCCCACTATATGATCTGAATATCTATCGGCATCTTAGAAATAGAAAGGAGGAAGAAATAAGAAAGGATTGCATTCTAGTCTCACACCAGAGACCTACCCACATCCAAAGTTGCTCATAATTTTTGTGTTAGCTTACATTTCTTTCAGCCTTCTTGTTCTACACCCAGGGGTAAAGTATCCTTTGCTATGTAGATAGGGTTGTAATTTTCATTCTTTCTTGGAGGCAAAAATGCTTCCTCCTTGTCTATCTCTGGAGGAATCTTTCAGAAAAGGGGGAAAAAAAACAAACCAGAGAGAGAAAACCAGAGTGTTTTATGCTGAGCTGGACCTGAGCTGTGAAGTACATGTACGGACCCATACCTCCCTCAATTTGGGAGGTGAATGCTCTGCTTTGCACTGGGGTGCCTGGCCTCATGGGGAGCCCCAAGGGAGGGAGGAAGGAGCAGTGTGGTGAGATGGAGGTATGAGCAGGGAGGCCTCACCCAGTGAGGGGAATTGAGGTCCCAGCCTGGACATGGGTGTGAATGAAGGTGCGCATACGTCCCTGTAAATAATCTTTTAATAGCTGGAGCTCTGCCTGCAGGCTCTCAACCCATCTTTGGCTTCCCATGGTTGCCAGGGCTTGCTGTCACCTTGCTGCATGGAAGCAGCTGGTGGTGCAATTGTGGAAGGGGTGGTGTTAGTGTAGAAGTGCATTTACACCTGCGTAGCAGGAAGAGCCATACAGTCAGTGTTTCCCATAACTAACCTACTATTGTAACCTAATGAGAGTGACTTCAAAGCCAGCTGAGAGGCTGGCTGCAGGTGCTGGTGTTCTGCCTCTTAGCTCACTGCAGAGGCATCCTGGTCTTGGAGAGGGGATATCCAAGCATACCAAGGAGGGTCTTTGTGAGTCTTGGGCCAAAAGGATTAGTGCTTTTTAAAAATAAAAAAAGAGATTTCTTCTTACTCAGGACAAGAATAAGGGCTCCTGAAGTTTCTCCATGGGAACAGATTCTAGTGTTTTTATTTTGGAAAGCAGTGGCATGTTATGCCTTTGTTCAATTTTAGAGCTTTTTTTTTTTTTTTTTTTTTTTTTTTTTTTTTTAAGCATAGGGGAGTAGCCAGCTTTCTCTGATCTACCACTGGCTAAAACCAGTGAAGTTTGCACAGTGTCTATTTTAAGCTGGAAGTGGCTATCTTCATCCTCCATATTGCAGTGTTGTCCTTTGGCTGGGCTGCAGCTAAGCTGGGATCCCAGCCTCCTTACCAGCTGTGAGCAGGTGCTACAGGATCCATGATCCAGTTACGAGAGCTCCTGTCCATACATTGGCGGTATGTGTGACACATGAGCACACCATCGCAGTGGAGTTGCAGTCCCAGCCCACTGTGATTCACAGTCAGCGTGCTGCTGCAAAAGGGCAGCCGGCTGCTGCCCAGGGAAACTGAAGCCATGCTAAGTTTTTCTCACCTGAAAGTCACCTTGTAGGCAAGACACCAGGCTCTTGACTCTCAGTATGAAAGGACACAGGGTTTGTTTGCAAGCAGCCACCCCAGTTTAATATCCGTACAGGCACAAGCACAGGCATGTGCCAATTTTAATCTCGGGGTGGGGGTGGTGGGGTGGTGTTTCAGGGCAGGCTCTGATTGTAGTAGCACATCTGTAAACTGCTGACATGCCAGTGAGGGATGTGTAAGCAGTAGCATAATCAAGATCTGCATCTAGCCTTGTTGGAGTCAAGCACTGCTTATAGCAAGACTTAAGGTTTGAAATGGATCTTAGCCAAGGCTCTGACTAGTGCTTCCCAATAAGGAAAGTTGTCACAGGGAAATTGTCTCCTTCTGTTGAGAGAAAGCTTATTAAACCAGGTTGGCAGGATAACAGAGTGACATTTCCATTAAAATTAGTGAGATATCCTTCCCTCTGCTTTTGCTGCTGGCCTGATCCTTGTGCACTGTCTTCATCACGAGTACCATAGGGATAGGCAAATCAGTGCTGCGTATCAAGAAGGATGTCGCATAAAGCCAGAAACCTTATCGGGTCATTGCCTCTGTGCCATTTCCTTTAAGCATTTGTTGGACTAGGAGAGAGGCAGGCATTACTAAATACATCCCCAGATAAAAGAGTGCTGGGAAAAATTAGCAGTAACTTTACTGTCTACCACTCTTTCCTTGATATTTAAGTGGAACGATGAAGCTAGACGGCTTGTGGTAACTGGCCTCAGTGCACTGCCTCTAAGCCTGCCTGAATATGCAATTTCTTAAACAGCTACAAGCATTTTTCACTTTTTTGTGCATGGTCCCTGTTTCTGTAACCTCTGCATTTTGTGCATGCAAATGGCATGGAGATTCTTGGCTTCTCCCTGAGATGCATTAACCCAGGAGTGCTGTCGGTTGTTACAGCTCAGCGTGTGTGTGTTGCTGCCTCCTGTCCTTGAGCTACTGTGGATGAAAGCTGGTTGAAGAGGGTGGTGTTGTGGTGTTGGTCTGCAAACAAGTGTTGGTGAAGTAGCAGTGGCTCTGTGGCAGTAGGTGATGTCTAGGACATAAAGCTTGTCTTGTAAGAAGTCATCTTTTCTCTAGCATGACTTGGTGAGTGTTGCCACACTGCTTTTATGCAGAAAAATGGTGATTACTGGTATCTCTTCTTGTGTTCCGTTCACACCGTGGTTGATTATGTGCTGAAGTACCGTCACTTGCAGATATGTATATATCCTGGCCTGCAGAAGAGCTGAACTTGTATGTGCTGGTGTATGGGGCCTGTGACTTTTCTTTTGCAATTCCACAGGTGAACAGGAACTTTTTTTCCTATTATCTGCATGTGCTGCCCATCCATTTTCCTGGGTTGTTCAGTGGTGATGGTGAGGGTCCAGCAAGCCTGGATATAAGGTCAAGACCAGAATCTTCCCTGCTTGCTGGCTGGCTCAAGCTGGTCACATGCTGAGTCAATAAGTTTTGCTGTTCACCTTGACTGACTTCAGAGGTCAGTAACTTGGGGCTGTGCAATTGCCTGGGATGTCACATGCTGTTCCTCTAGCTCACGGAAAACTTAATTTGACAGTGGAAGCATTTCACTGATAATAGTACAACTTTTTCCAGTTAAACAGGGTGCTTTTACAAGAGAAGAGCTTTTTAAAGCAGTGTAGCTTTTTTTCTTTGATTTTTAGCAAGTGCCCACTGTGCAGGCTCAGTGTTTGTGGAGTAGGTTGGTCTGTTAAGTGAATGCAGTGTTCCAGGAGGTTGGGTGCTAATGGGGATGGCTGGAGCTGCATGCGGGTCCGCTGTGGCATGTGGTGCAGCCAGTCTTTAAAAGGTATGTTGGAAGACCTTGTAGCAAGTGAGAATGATAACTGTGCTTAGACAGTGCAGGCAAATGAGCCCAGTGTCTCCAGTTTATGAGCAGTTGGGGGTTTTCCAGCCGAACAGTGTGTCAGGTCAAACAGCCTGCTGACATCAAAACATTTCTGCAAAAATGTGGCACTTTTTTGATGACCTTCCAAAGCTACAAGGGCTATGAGGCCGCCTCAGTTGTCCTGCCTGGTTCCCAGCTTGGTCTTGTACCAGTGCTAGGCTGTGTTCACAGAGTCCAGGGTGGGAGCTGAGCTGCCCTGGGAGCTTGGACGTTAGGCATACAATCTCTGTTTTTAACTGATGTTTTAAAAATGTGACAGTTTCCCCCCCCAATTAACTTTTTTCATATCATGAAAAGTATTGGAAGGAACCTATATTTTGTGTAGAAGTGGCAGTAAAATTACTGCAACTGTTGGTATATCCCTAAGGAGCAGGAAATCCTGACTTAGGTGGGAAGGAAAATGATACTGCCTTGTTCTTAAAGAGGCTTCATCCTCTCACCTGAGAACTGCTGTCCCAACCAGTCTGCATGGTAGACGGATAGTCTAATGCTTGTTAGTGGTACTGTCACTGGTCCCTGTGAAGAACATGCCACCGTCATTCATGGGACTGGAGATGGTTTTCCCTGAGTTTGCTGTCCATTGCTTGCCTGATTTTTGTTTCAGATGAAATTAGGGACAAAGCGCTCGCTAGCATCCATGTGAGCAGAGGTAGGCTGAGATTATTCTGCATGACTTCTACCAAGCTCCAGTGTTTACTGCTCCCTTATTAGTGGTGAGGTGGGGCAATCCTACAGCTCAGTGCAAATTAAAGCTGAAGGAATCTAGACAGAGATCCTCTGACTCCTTTCTTCCATATTAGTATGAAAACTTTGGTTATATTTGACTTCTGCTCATGGAAGTTATCCCTGGAGAAGGCAGGAATAGGCCTGACCCTTATGGAGATAAGCCATTTAAAGGTTGCTGTCTTCTGCAGCCTATCACCTTTTCCAGTCCTCTAATGCTGCTGGTTGTGTTGAAGCTTTGCAGTGTGTCTGGGCTGAGATGGTCACTAGCCCACCTTACGACCTTAAAGGTGAGGATCAAACATTCAGCTACAGTGGTCTGCAATGGTGAATTTAAAAGGCGGACAAAAAAAATCTTTTGGCAAAACTAATTTTCTTCTGAAAGTATCCGTCACACTTAGCCCCCCCGCCCCCCATTTTTATAATGGAATGCACACAACAGTATGCATATTGACTTATGTTTTCAGTCAATATCAAGATTTATTGTCCCTTGAGTTAAATGAATCACAATATTGACCTCATTGTAAGCCAATACCTGCTTAATGTATTTTTTTAAAGTATTTTGTATTCATTTTTAGTAATAGGGCCCATACAGTAGTCTATAATATTCATTTGTATTCCCCTTCTTGCACTTTCCTCCTTTTTTATTTCCTCGTCTGTCTTTGTCGATGGCTATCATAACAGTAGACACTGGATTCATTTAATGAATGAGAAATAAAGATGTCCAATAGCTGGTATATCTCCATTATAGAGACTGAATGAGTCATTTCCACAATCAGCTCACCTTCTGTAGCTTGGGCTGGGGAAAACAAGGTGCAGTGCTTCTAGCAGGCACTGCAATAGAAACAGTAGCCAAGTGTTGCTCCTGTGTTTTCATGCCACTTCTTTTTTTTCGCTTCTTTCTTTTTCTTTCCTTTTCTTTCTGCATTTAAATTTTCCACAGGAGGGGAAAAACCCCCAGTATTTCTTTAATATTGAATTCCATTTATCTCCATAAATTGGTTATGGTATACAATCTAAAGGACTCAGCTGTTTTTAAAATAGGTTTATTCCTTTTCCTTTAAGATTATTTCAGATTATTTCCACACAGTATAGGCGAGTTATAAGAAGACTCATTTTGCAGACTTCAGTGAGAGCTGCACATTTGCAGTGCATCGTTTCAGATGTGGAATGTTGAACAAAGAAATTAAATTTATATGTATCACCTAAATTATTTCAGATTCATGGTTCAGCAAAGAGTTCAGATCCTAATCAAATATGTAGTTTGCCTGGGCACTACACCTTTTCTCAATAATAATGTGGCAGTTCTATTTACAATGCTTGACTAGATTTTGTAATAATGCTTTTACTGAAATTTACCTTTTGTTTTTTCTGCTGCAGTCTTGGCTACCCATCAGATGTGTGCACCCTTAGAGCAAAGATAATGATTGCAAGTAACTTATAGAGAGAAAGGGTGAGAGAGAGAAATTGGGGCTCCTGTAAAATGTTCCTACCGCTCAGACTTTTCCAGGGACTATAAAAGTACCTGCTGATATATGGGCATCTAGATCTGTATTCTGTGTTGAAAGGAACAGTTTGGATATGGAGGTCATGAGAAATTATCTGAAAATCTGCCTTGCTAGTGTCACATCAACTATTGCCTCATCAACATTCACTGCCTCTACTGTAGCATGAAGGAGAAAAACACCAACAGAAGATGTAGAGGAGAAGAAAGGAAAGAAGTGAGAAGAATAACATGTTATTGGAGCTAACCTCAGAGGAGGAAAAGGTGGAGGAGCAGCCTTCTTTCACCTGCTGCTCCTGGCCAAGGAGGGAGGAAGTCCTGAAGTGCTTTTTGCTCTGGCCTGTGCATCAGTCCATCAACAGATTTTAGGATATTCTACAAAGCCTTAAAAGGCAATCCCCTATAAATTAAAAATGTAGTTAAGCAGCCTTTCCCTGCTCTGTTTCACAGTGGACCACAGCTTCCTTGCTTGCCCCTGAGCAGAGTATTGAGCAGAGCCTGAATCTGTGAGAATTTGGGTGACTGTGTCATGGCTAGTGGAATATAAGCAGCCCTGCTAGAGTGGTACTGCACTGGAGCTGGGCCACAGAAAACTGCACTTCAGTCTTGCCTGAGCATTACAGGCTACCTGACATGCAGTACATTTTCTAGAACTGAGATTTTTGGACAGCAAGGGAAAATCAGTTCACATATTCTCGAGGTGTTGCTATTGATGGGTGCAGGCTTGAGCTTTTTCCCATATCCCAGCATAAAATACATTTAGAGCTGGGCATGTAAACGTTTCAGCCTGTATGAGCAAATCAGCCAAGTTTGTTCAGGAGGGTCACTGATGGGTGATGTGTATTCACAGATGTGCCATCTGATGCAAGCCCAATGGGATTGCCTCCCTCCATGGGCTTTGAAAAAGACCCAGATCTTCACTCAGTCCACATTCAGTATGTGAGCCAAGGCTACCAGGATGGTATCTGAAGCATCCTTAGGATGGAGGTTATGAAAGTGCATTGTTAGAGTAGCCAGATCAGGAGCATGGATGTGTGAGTGCATATGTTTGTGAGCAAAGAGGAGGCCTGGGATTTTGGAGAAACTCTAGGCAATATAAGAACTACTTTTGGTTTTGTTTTTTGTGCACTGGGGATCACTGTCTTGTGCTGAATGATTCTGTGCGGAACCCTGAAGCCAAATCCTGTAACTGATGCTTTGTTGTTGAGTTTTTTTGTTTGTGTTTGGCTTTTTTAAAGACAAAAGAAAAACTCCTGCTTACACCACTTTGAAATGAGCATTGTGCCTTATCTTGGTCCTTTACTCGGAATAGGTTCTGTGTTGTCCTGCTCGATGATTTCTATCCCGTATTGCACACCTCCAAGCCTCCTTCATGCCCCGATGACAATTTTTTTTTTTTTAAATGTGCTCTAATTTTGATTGTTATTTGGAACATGCTTTCTATGTGTGCCTGTAGATCTGAAAAAAAAGACAAAGTTGTTTCCTAATACAGGATTTTTCTCCTTTTCCAGTCCTTGTTGGGAGGAAATGGCAAACCCTGAGGGGAAAACATTCTCCCTCAAAGCAGTTTTTACATTTCTCTCAGACTTTTACCCCTTGAACTTTTCCTTTTTTTCTGTAGAGTCACTTGTCTAAAATTTTTATTCCGACACTATGGATACTGTGATACCACTGCTTCTGGGGAAATTTGATGCTGAAAATAGGCTAGGGAACACATGAAAAAATGTTATTTGGAAGGCTAACTTCTTCCTTGTTGAAAATGTCTTGCCATCTCACTGTTTCAATATCTCTTTCATTTGGAGAGCTCCGACTCCCTGGGCAGCTACTTTCTTTGGCACACATTTTTATCAGGAACCAAGTAATCAAGAAAGGCAAAGGATGATGTTTTTCCTTCTAAATAATTTCTCTTTTAAATACAGCTTCTCCATAGCTTCCTTTCTCCTTGGTTGAGTAAGTGAAGACTGTGAAAAGAAGTAGGTGCAAATGAGACATAAAGTTCCTCTGTTTATTTCTAGTGTTCTCTTTTTTTCAGGAGAGAAAACCCAAACTCAGTGTCTCATGAAAGAGAAAAATGGAATAGAGCAAATTACATAGGAAGAGAAGAAAAGGAGTTGCTTAGAGATGACTGCCCCCCACCTGACATATTGGGGATGAGATGCCAGCCATGTCATTTTTTTGGCTGAACCTTCTCATTTCAAATATAGCAAGGAATTCTTCCTCTCTCTCACATTTAACTTAAAAAGTGCAAGGTGAAAATATAGATAAAAGTTTAGATATCCCCCCC
>JANZLQ010000086.1:19007897-19020724 GCA_026212715.1 Elanus axillaris | reverse complement strand
AATTTTATATTTCCCCCCCCCCCCCCCCCAATTTCTCTCTGAATCCTGGAATTCCTCAGATTGTATTTTCAGACAGCAGTTGAGCAGTGAAGGGTTTCCTTACAGCAAATTAAAAAAAAAAACAACAAAACAAACAGGTGAGAATCCGGAGTACTTCAAAGTGCAGGGGCTCGTGGTATGAAGAAATCTATCCTTTTTCCTAAAACTTCCAGTCCCATTACGGTAAGGTCTTAATACCTAGATATATTTTTACATCACCGTAGGCCATTCATCCTAGTGGCGTTTCAGTATCAACACTGAAAGGGAAAGGCACAGTACTTTGCAGGTCTGTGCAGTCTGGGTCTTGGCCTACATTTCTCTAGTTCTGTTTGTCTCTCCCGTCTTGTCTCTGCCATGTATCTTGTGCCAGGAGGTGGTGTGAGTGCTTTGTGCTGAGAGCTGTTGTGATGGGTACCAAAAGGAAACCAGTGACTCATCACTGACAGCAAGATTGATGGCTCAGCTGGATGAGCTCTTCTGTGCCATCTGAGCCCCTTTCTGGTAACGTTCCCTCTTGATTTCTCACAGCTCTTGTGTCCTTTTCAAATTTTGCTGAAATCAGTAATAACCAAAGGGCTTGAATAACCTTTGTAGAAGAACTCCCTCAATTCACATGAACACATCCATCTGGTGTTGGTATAGATATGTATATATTTCTACTGATAAGTTTAGACATGCTTTAATCCATAGGTGCCTGATTCAGCAGGCCAGTCTGGTTAAGCATTTTATGACACTTGCTTTGTTTGTATGCTTGCATCCCACCTTGCCCGGGGAACCGAAATGTTTGGCTGTTGAAAGATCTGAGATCCCGGGTGGTGATGCTAACAGAAAGGCTGTGAAGAAGCATACCATAGAGGGCATAGAGAATTTGGATCACGTAACCTACAGCAAAAGAGTAGAGATATCTGTTAGCTATACATCGATTGGTACAGGAATGCAATTAGGCAGCAAAAAAGGCAAAATGCTGGGCTTGTAAATGGAGTGGTTTCAGTCCAGAGGTGTGTCTTTGAAAAATCCCTGACTTGTTCAAACTTTGATCTCATTGATCATATGTTAGCATCAGGTAATTAAATGATGAAATAGAAAGGAAAAGTCCAATAAAAAATCCTTTTTTTGTTAATGATGATGAACTTAACTTTCTCAGTGGCTGTTTTCAGGGAGAATTACATTTGGTATCTGGTCAATAGTGCATTTGCTTATTAATAGAATGAATGATTTAAAATTAAACAAATGACCCCTCAGATGTTTATTAGTAGGCATGAAAACACCTGTAGTTCTAATATGATGCTTCATTTCTTTTGAAAAGTAACTTTCTCTTACTTTGTAATGGTTCCACTAACGGTTCCTAGCAGTTGTTGCTTTACTGGGAGAAGGAATGGCAAGGGAAGTAAAGGGGTCACAGCCTCATCCCCCTTATGCATTGCCTGCTTGGTTTGGCACAAAATGCCATTTCTTCATGTACCATACCACTATCCCTGTATTGAGGGAAAAAAGCCCATTTTGAATCTTGGGAGGGGGGTTGTAGAGAGGAAGCCAGTAGGAGGCAAAAATAGCCAAAGTTCTTCTAGCTGTGGGGTTCAGAAGAAGAAAAATTCACATGGCTTCTGGGAATGCTGAACCGAAGTGAGTTCAGAAAGCTAAATACCGGTCACCCACAGACTGAGATAAGCTTTGGGGGGTTAATGGCGCAGCTGATGGCAAGCTGAGAGCTCAGGGCTGAGAGGGGAGGGGGCCCAAGGTGCTGGGTGGTGGTGCAAGGGCATACAAAGCTCTTTTACAGTTCTCAGAACCTTTAAACTCTTTCGCTCTTGCGTAGGTGCTCAGGGCAGTGCTGTATCATCACTGTTTCACTGGAGTTGGGAGGTTTGCTCGAAACAAATGCTCAGAAAGCGCTTAGGAATATCCTGTGCCAGCAGAGGCAGGAGTGCAAAGCAGTAGAAGTAACACAGGGAAGTTAAGTGAAAAGCTTTTTAAGTGGAGATGCTAGGCTGAATGGACCTCTGACACAAGGTGGTGTGATTCTGTTAAAGGAGATAGTGCCACGGGAGCTGGGTCATACCAAAAAGCATGATTCCCTCCTTTGCTTCCCCTGGTTGTGCCCTGGTTCCCCTTGGTGTTTCTGCGCTGACATTTGGAAGCCCCAGCATGGGCTTTCTGCTCCTGCAGAATGCGACCAACCCTTTCAGTGAGTGCTGTTGAAGGAGTTAAGGATGCAAGTTCAGCCTGAAGCTCAGTTTCCTGGCTTATGTTGGCTGTTGCCAAAAACTTAATGTCATTTTAATGCATTTTTGTGTGCGTGAATCCATTTTCCAGAGCTGCCGATTGCACACACTAACCCTTTTTATGTGACTAAAAGCCAGCTGTAGTATCCTTGAAGAATCAAATGCTCTCATAGTTCTGGAAATTGCTCTGGGTGTGCATGCGTGTTTATTTGTGCGTCAGCTCTTTTAATCTTTCTACTGAAAACCTAATATACTGTAACTGGGACATTTTCAAAAAAGAGAACACTTCAAAACAATTCTAAATATAAATGAAATCCATTTCCAAATGGCTTGTTAAAAAAAATGCAGATGGTTTATATTTATTATATCATTTTTTTGTTTTATCACCTTGCAAAATTTTACAGCATAGAATCTTATTTAATGCGGGGGCATTTTAAGCAGCAATATTAGACAGCTGTATGTGCGTCATACTAAGATTTTTACAGGATATTAAAATTGGTTCTGATGTAACCTGGTGTTTTGAGAAGCATAGATTAGGCATTTTCCATGTTTGTAATTTTTTTGTTAAAAGTAGGCACTTTTTTCTCTCTCTTTTTTTTCCATTTTCTTTCTAAATAGCCTTTTAATGTTTGATTCCAATTGTTCTCAAGGTGTAAGGAAGTTCAGGCCAGACAATTGAGAAACTGCTCTCTGAGAATATACAAATAACAAAGCATGGCCCAGATACTATCTTGGCTGAAATTAGGTATAATTGGACTCTATAGTAAATTATATATGTAGTTAAAATAAATAACAAAGCACAATGTTCATATTCTGGTGATTAATTCCCCCCCCCCCCAGTTCTGTTTGCCTTTACAATTTTCCATTGCAATCAACATGAGAATATGTTGGGTAGCAGCAGCTGAGTAAGTGCCAGCCTGATTTTTTTTCTCAGCCTCCAACAGGCACAGGCAGGTTTAATGTTAACCTAACTCAGCTACAGCTCCTCTGCTGGTTCTCACACCCTCCAGGTCAGAGCTAAATCCCCTATTAATTAAACAGAAATTATATCCGAAATAAATCACTTGCTGCAAGAAACCCACTGTGGAATTTTTTTGAAAGATGTTTGCAATAATTAAACATTCTGTGACTGGTGACATTTTAAATAACTCTTAAAATGCCAACCTGTGTTGATATTTAAAATAGACTCTTCAGTGGAAAGGCAGTGATCCCATTGAGCAAATAATACAAACCACGTCATCGTGCAAAAAGAGGGGAAAAAACCCCTCAAACATTCAACAGCAACAAAAAACTCTGCTCCTGACTTTTCGTATGGCAAGAGTCTTGAAAGTGCTTTGAAGAAACAGGTTGGGGGGTAGCTCTGCAGATGCTTGTGAAGGAAGAGCTGATAAACTTGCAATATCTGCTAACTCTGTCCTGGGCTGTTGGGAGGTTGTGAAGCAGTCTCGCTGGATCGCAGGCATGGGAGTAGGAACAGAAATGATCATGAATTTTGGCTAGTCTTTTAGGGTTTTGCTGTCTGTTTGCTGTATGCCACCTCCTGCACCACATCTTTCCTCCTGACCCAGCAATTTCAAGGGCATTTTGCGCAGTCCAGCGGAAGCCCAAGTGTTTCGTCAGTGTCCCCAGGCAATGCACCACTTGGGCTGACAGGAGCTCACAGCAGTATTGCTGCATGCTTGCGTGGGCTTGCCTCATCATGTGCCCACTGGCTTTGTAAAAAATACCCCACCACTGCCACCAAAAAAAAAAAAAAACCAAAACCCAAAACACCCATGGTTCCTTTCTCCCAGCGTATGTGGGAGAAATAAATATTTAGTCTTGCCTGTGTGCAGGAGGAGAGGGTGTGTGCAGGATGGGAAGGGTCGTGTTGGAGGAAAAGAAACTGTATCTTGAGGGTGATGGATGGTCTTTTTGGCCAGGTGGGAACACCTCAGTGCTATGCCTCTTGCAGGCTGGAGAGCAGGAGAGATTTGGGCATCTTGCAACAGCCAAGTTGGGGATCAGTGCATGTGAATTGGCTTTTGCACGCTTCTCTTGTGACCCTGTTAACACTGATGGCCTAAGTTACCATGACTGCAACTGCGAGTAGGCAGAGGAGAGCAGCCATGCCCTCTGCCTTGAGAAGGCATTTCTGCTGAGAGTTCACCTAGAGCTGGGCAGACCTAGGGGGACCCCTTTGGGCCTGTCCTTCTCCAGCCTCGGTCTTGTGGGAGCTCCTGCAGTGTTACAGTGGGCAGGGGTGCCTGGAGGTTAAGGTGCAGAACCAGGATGGGGATGAGAACCCTATTCATGTAGGAAGTGCAGTCATCTCATGTGGGTATACTTTTATACTTTCATTAAAGATGTAGCGAATTATGGAAGTGGGTTGTACCTGTAGAGTGGCTGAAGACTCACATAGCATAGCTGTGCTCCACTTTCTGCACAATGTCTCATGCCTGGCCTCTTTGCCAAGTGAAATGGCACCGTTGCGTGGTCTCTTAGCTCAGCTGCCATTGCTCCCCATCTAGGTGGACCATGCCCCTCAACTGCAATCTCTGCTTCACAAGGACCCTGTGTGCAGCCTACCCCAGTATTGACCAGGTTACTCAAGGAAAAGTCAGGAAATCCTGTTTGTCTTGGTTTAGTCTTTTTTTAAACTGTGTTTTACGTTCCACCTGGATTTTATAGCAGGCAATTTCAGTGAGAGTCACAGGGAACCAGGAGACTTGGCATGTCTTCACTTGAGGAAAAATTGTCTTTTGTACTGCTGCAGCAGTCTGCTGGCTCCATGTCTGGAGCTTCCTTGCTTTTCACTGGAGCTTCTCTCCTGGCTGCTCACACTGAGTGCAGCCGGGGAGGGTGCACAGCCAAGTAACACAGGCAGCATGATGCTCGTTTGGAACAGTTGAGTGGCAGCTCAGACAAATGGTTCATACCTATGGGTTGGATTTATATGCGTTTGGGAAACCACAGCTATTCTACTTCTACCAAACCCAGGGCTTTGCCAGGCTAATCCCGTTTTTCTGCTTGGAGGCTTCATTTCTAAGACTGGGACAAATCCTTCTGGGGGAAGAAGAGGAGTAAGCAGATACAACTGTCATTTGGAACAAGAACTAAGAAGTTAAAATGCAAAGAAGTGCTGACCTAGACTGATCTAATCGCCAAACTGTAGTTCAGGGACGTGAGCCACGAAGCTGAGACTGGACTGCAGAAACACATGGACAGGTAAAATACAGTGCTTCTTCTCTGTGCCGGTGAATGGATGTCCTCCTGCTGGGGAGGCCTGAAGGCCTGGCTGTTGATGGCTAGTGACTGAGGTTGCAGTGAACACAATCCCCGATGGCTGTGGCACCATCTCTCTGAGCCACCAGGACTCTCACCTCCCCTCCCGGGCATGGCACTTGAGGGGACAAGCTGGGAGGGTTTCCAGGCTCCAGCTTTGCCACCAGGGCTGGATCCCAGCGGTGATGCACCTCCTGCCAGGGGAGGTAGGCTGGGGATGCTCAGCCTCCTGTGCGCATCAAGGCAATTTCTTATTGTTTGTTTAATTATTGGTGTTGGCAGAAGTAAATTATTGCTTGTCCCAGTCTCTTGATGCTTTTTGGTTTGGGTTTAGGGCTGTAACCTGAGTGACAGTGTGGTCTTTTATTACTTTTTATTATTAATTATTCCGAAAGGATTGATTAGGCTGTGAGCACTACCGAAGGGCCAGCTATGTGACGGCAGGGCCCGGTGGGGCGTGGGGGCAGGAACGCGGAGGGGCCGCCGCCTCCTCCTCCTCCGTGGGCAGCGGGGCCGGGACTCGAACCGGTGGCTCTCTCTCCCCACCGGCTTCGTCGGGCTGCCAGCAGAGGGCGCCGAGCCCCCAGGCACGGCGGGGCAGCGGCACCACCCCCTCCCGGGCCGACCCTGAGGGGCAGCGCGGGCCTCCGGCGGGCAGGGGCGGCCCACGGCGGGGCCCGCGGGCTGCGCCACAGCTGTGGGGCCCAGCTAGGGACACCGTCCCTCCTCCCCGCCCCGCGCCGCCTTATCAGCATGCTACAAAAAGAAGCAAAAAGAGTGCGGAGGGGTGGAAAAAATACCCATATTCTAGTCGGACCGAACGGTCTTTCCCCCGTGGAAGCGTCGCCCCCTGTGAGGAGCGAGAGCTCCAGCGCGCGGCTTTGCGACAGCAGAGCTGGCTGCGTGGCCCGGAGGTGCGTAAAAACGATCCTCGTTGCCGTTAAATACAACAACACGCAGTAAGCACTCAACGATTATATATATTTGTTGGACCAGGTTTTTGGCACATCGGGGCACTTTAAACTTGAGCGGATTCATGTACAAATCAATTTGGAATTGGGAAACCATCACTTCCCTTATGTATACATGTCTCCTGTGTTACCAGTTTTCCAGCTGGGAAGGCTGGCAGGCAGAGGGCTTCAGAGGCAGCTGCCAATGCTGATTCATGACCCAACCCACAAAGGATATTAATATGGTACCATAAGAACATTCTCCCCTCAAAGACAATGAATGTGTAATTTCTGTGATGCAAGTGGAGGTCAGTCTGATGCTGCTCTCTTGCCAGTAAGTTAGTTATACAATAAGTTTATAAGCGTACTTGTTGGACAGAGCCAAAACCTCAGAATCCCTTTCAAAGCCAGGTTTTTACCCCATTTGGTTTACTGCGAGCCCATGGGTTTTGGCCAGCTATATAGTCATACTATAAATTAATTTTATTCTGCAACTTTAGAAGGCACTGTAAGGTTTAAGAATATTTTTTCCAGTTGTCACGTTTCTAAGTATGTTCTTTTTTGGCCATATCCAGTGCCAAAAAGCACAGCTTAGGAATGTAGTAGGAACACAGGAATTGCCACAACAGTCCATCTTGTCAGTCTCCTGTCTCCATCGGCTGCCGCTGCCAGATGCAAATTCTTGAAGCAACTACGTAAAAGAAGTTCTCCTAAAAAAAATACTGAGGCGTGGCAGGAGGGAAGGAAAAATAAGAGTGGCTGGAAAGGAAAGACTGGGCAGAAGGCGTATCTATTTATTCCAGATAACTTAAGGATGATTTTCATTTTTCCTTCCCTTGCTGAGTAGCCCTCAACTGTGCCACATACAGGAAACAACAGAGAATGGAGATTTTTACTTTCTGTTTCAGGAGAGGATGTAAAGGGCTTTAAAAGGTGAAAATGATTTGCCAAAGATCATGGGAAGATACAGCAGATCATTTAGCAGCAGCAACAGTGAGGATGCCTTGTGGAGTGCAGTGTCGGAAAGCAGTATGTGAATATCCTTACAGCAAGTTCACCTAGCCTGTCTAATGGCTAGTTATTGTTTGAAATGCTTGCATGAAAGCACAGCGCCATGTGAGCGCTAGAAAATTCAATGGTACAAGGGAGTTATTTAGTTTATGCCCTTGAGATTAATCACAGACTCAGTAACTTAACTCCAGAGTGATATCTTTCTGCTGTAATGTGACTTAGCAGCTGAGCAGTCAAGGACTGGGCAGTTTGCAAAAATCATGATGTCAAATATTTAGATGTCAAACTATTCTGATGTCGAGTGGAACCCACAGTTTATGATGTGCAGCTTTGCAGCTGGTGGAGCAGCAGTACCCTCTCGCTGTATTGGTTAATCCGCTGGAAAGCTGTATTCGTTATTGCCCTTGGGAGCCCGTCTTGGTTCAGTGACGACGAGGCACAACAGGGAGAAAGCTGGAGCAGGTACAGATCTCAGGGGCACCACTATGAGTTGTGAACGTTCCCACTGATGTCTGTGGAATCATTTTCCATGGTGCAAATTAGAGTGAAATATACTCCAGGTGTTCAGTCTTTAGGATTGTGATCTGATCTTTTAGTAGGTTCATTAGCTGGCCAAAGGGGACTCTCGCTAACTGCATTTCCTGATGCTTTTGTGTGCAGGAAGCTTACTGGAGAGTTAAGAGGAGCATATTCAGTATGAAAGCGTACAGAAAATGCAGTAGATTAGAAGAAGCTTGTCTATAGAAGTTACAAACCCTATGATGGATCCTATTTGTAAAGGATTTTAGGGATCAACATATTCCTCGCTCAAGAATCTTTCCATCCTTGCCAATAAATGTATTGGATGAAGGCCATCATTAATTTAAATGAATGTCTTGCGCTTATGTCTGAAGCTTATCCAACATGAACCTCATTCACTGACAATGAAAAGAAATGATTTTTCCTTCTGTTCATTGCTGCTCTGTGTGGTGTGGGCCACCTACATACATGGAGAGATTTTTCCCATACGCATTTCCCCCCAAAATGTCGCTGTAAATGATCGAGAGGAGGAAAAAAAAAAGGACATTTCACATACATAAAATATGTAATTAAAATGATGAATTATTGTAAGATAGAATATTAGCCTTTTGACATTTTAATCTGAGCAGGAGAGAGTGAGAGAGTGCATTTGGAGCCGCTCAATTAAATTTAGAATTTTTTCCCCTCCATTGTTATGAATAAATAGAAAGATTCTGTAGCAGTCTGTGGAATTATTAATTGCAAGTGCTGTAGAAGGTGCATGCACCGTATCATGAAATGGAGTATCATTGTTAGTGACTATATTTCTTGGTAATTAAGGCCCAGACTAATGATGCAAGTTTTCTTCAGCATGATTTTCATCTGATTATGAGGCTGCTTCATTAAGAGCACTCAGACTAACGAGCTGTAGCTGTAATAAAGTAATTTTCTGTCTTGTGCTCTGATTGATAAAGAGTTTCTATAGCTAAAAGGAATTGAAAATATAATTATAATTAGAAATGGTTGAATAAAGTTATTACAGGATTGCTGAAGGGTAGTGCAATTGACACCATAATGTTTTTTGGAAGTGTGCATCTTAAAATTAGACTTTATAAAAGGAAGGGAAGGGAAAAAAAACCCAACCCGCAACCCCAAACCCTCTATGCTAATAAATGGGCAGAATGTTGCTGCTTGCATAAAATGAACTGTTAGATTAAAGTAAAATGAGGTTTTCCCACATTTTTCAGAACAAGAAAAACATATGCAGGAAGAATGCTGTTGCCTTTCTTCCCAGCATTCCTCTTAAGTGAAGTAAAGCTTATGAAAGTGCTTTTTACTCCATTTATAAAAATTTTCATGCTGCCATATGTTGCAAAAAAGATCTTTTTGATTAAGCTGATGTGTTTTGAAGCATACAGTATAATTTTGGAGTTTCCCTTTAAAAATGTGCAAAGAGTTATTTGAGTCTTTTCTATGTATTTGCATATGTTAACTAGTGGCCTTTATATACGTTTTTAGAAGAGAGAGGTTTTCCTTTTTCTTTCTGTCTTTTTTAAATCTCCTTGCATTGGCCAATATCAAAATACAACTGGGTCAAATACAAGGTCTCTCTTTTTTCTCAAGGGGAAGCAAATCAACTTTTTATCCCAGAAACCTTATTCTTTTTTATGATGTTCATATTACAAACAGCCCAAACTCTGTTAGAGCAAACCTTTGTGCATTTGTCATAGGATATATATGCTATATTGATATAAAAATCTATAATAAGGGTTTTATTTAGAATTAGCTGATGCACTTTAGTACTCAGAAGTTGTTTGACTTATTTAATTTGGAAGCTTTTTGTATTGCTGTATCTCCCTTTTTGGAAGTCATGCATCTATTTTAAAGCTACAGTTATGCACATTTGGTTATGTAAATCTGTCCTATGCAGACTCAAAGGAACTTTATTGTATTGGATTGAACCAAACAGTAGATCATCTAGATGTATATTTATGCTAATTAACTTAAAGCCAGCATTTTGCATTGATTGCTCAGTCATAATGCTTTTTGGAAGATTTTTAGAATTTTTGAAAATCATTCTTAACACATTATATGGTGATAAAAGTGTGTTATTGGAATACCATTAGCAGGAATAAAAAAAGAGCAGGATTTTATTGGTTGTTCATTGAAAATGTTAGCTGTGATTAGTTACATAATCCTACATTAACCTGTAAATTAAAATTCCTTGGTGCAATTTGATGGCTGATTTAATTTTGTCTTTCTTTGTTTGCCGCAGGCTAATTCCATTATGAATTCTTTATACAGCCTTTTCCCTCAATGATTAGCAGCTTCTACTCAAGTTCTGATTACTATTGTACACTTAGCACTACATAAAGCTGGGGATTAATATTCCCCTGAAGAATTGTTGCTATGGATCTGCTCTATTCCTTCTAAGAGATGTTTCTGCAGCTTCAATTGTCCATAAATTATGATCTCTAGTGAATTATCAGTGGGAGTGAACTAAGCTTAACAAGCTGAAGAGAGCACTCTAGTTCTGAAAGAAAAAGGGAGAGAGAGATAAAAAGATTCTCAATTATTAATTGCAAGCTTTCCATAATACAGAAGTGGTGATATTTTCCCTATCTTCATTCCTGTGAGCATGTAAGAAATCAGGGTGAGTCAGAAACACTGAAGTCCTAATACCCTCCAGCACTTAGAGATAAAACCTACCGGAGGATCTTAATTACGGCTAGACAGAGGTGGAAAAACCAGCTCCATCGTCCTGGGTTTTAAGTTTGTATTTTGCCTCTTCTAACTTTCATTTCACCATGTCCGTCATCCTGGTATAGTTTTCAGTCTGTCAATAGCACAATTAGTAGCCTGACTCAATTGCCCTTAAAATATAGTTGGGATTAATAAGGGATTTAATTGCAGATGTCTGAGGATCTTTCATATTTGGAGAGGTTTTATTGAGAGACAGCTATTCCAGTTCAGGTTTGTGAGCACTTTGCTCTGCTCCCATCTGTTCCCCTTCATTAGAGCTTTAAAGTTGAATTTCTTTTTCTGATTCCTGTCTGTTTTCCTTTTTCTCCCTTGAAAAATCTGTTTTGAAGGCTGGACTGCAGTGTTACTCTTTCTTGCCAGGTATGTTAGATTTTCCTAATTGAGGTGATCATGTCCTTCTGCCTTCCAGCCCCATGCCAAGTGAGCTCTTGCTCAAACTTTAGGCTGCAGAGCATCAGGGATGAAAGACTGCCGCAGACGTGACTCTGCATGTACCTCCTTTTCAGGGAAGTCCTTAGGTGGCACAAAGCTGGCTCTCCAACAACTGCCTGGCTTGTGTGATGCAGGAGGGAAGGAGCCAACAAGGAGGTATTGACCTTGCATCACTGATGAGCAAATGCAGGGCTACCCTGAATTTACTCAAGGTACTGGATCAGAATGTCTTTGGCTATTAGATGCCAAAGGGAATATAAATCAGTTTGTTGCCTTACTTTCAGACTTTGCAATGGCTGTAGTTCTGCTAGACCTGAGGTGTGTTTGAGGATGTCCTGAGACCCTTAGGTACTTTTTTAGGTGTTCTGTAGATGTTTTTAGATGCTAACGCACTGTCAGACTGCATCTGCTAAGCTACTTCATGCATTGTGGTACATTATCTGTAGTAGCAGATCGTATTTAGTAACATACAAAGTTAGGACTCAGTAACTCTAGGAGTTACTGTACTTTCTTGAAGTAAGTACTTGGTAAGTAACCTGCCCTAGCCACAAGAGATGTTTAGGTGCTGGAGCTGACAGTGTTCCAGATCTGTTCCAAAAGAAACAAGTAACTTTTAAAATGTGACTAATAGAAGGTGTTTTTTTCATCCCTCTTTCAAAGCCCTGTTTGATAATATTCAGTAAAATCTGTATATGCTTTAAATTAAAACCAGTGGCTGAGTACAACTGGTATTTTGTGCTTGGAGCTAGTGACAGAAAGAACAAAGGTGGGTTAGTTAAATTACTGGATCTGAATTCTCTGGTCTGCTCAGTCCACTTCGTGCTGCTTACTGAAACTGCTGGAGATTCCCATCAAACAATTCCCTGTGGAGCCACAGTGTTGACTATTGTCTCAGCCCATAGCGCAACCAACAGATGACGTATATGGAGCAGTCAGGACTTTGATTATCCCCAAATGCTAGATGTTGTGGCTGGGAAAATTGAGGAGATGTTCACGTAGTCCCTGCAGAAGGGCAAACAAACTGGCTATTCATGATTTCTTTTCCCCCCACCTATGTGTCCTCTGCAGTGCTCAGAAACTCAGTGTAATAAACAATTTGCCCTTATAGTTTATGTTCGAACTGTCATGTTGAATAACCACTAACACATTATTCTTGAAGAATCTGATCTTTTTTCTCTGAGCCCACCCTATTGACTTCATAGCATCCTTTTGCAGTGCTTTCCTCAGTTTAGTTAAGAGCTATTGAAATTTTACTCCTTTTGCTAGGATTTTAATCTGCCTAGTGTCTTTGGGTGTTCTGTAGCTCTGTTGTGAAAATTAGTGTCTTGCATATTTATCTCTTCTGTCCCCTTACTGATTTTAAATGTCTTGTTGGTATGTCTCCTTTAGCTATTGTCCACCCTGAAGATTACTGCCTCCCTACCCTGAGAGTCTCTGCCTGTGATCATAAGCTGATCTCCCTTCATCATAGATAGAATCATAGAATGGTTTGGGTTGGAAGGGACCTTAAAAATCATCTAGTTCCAACCCTCCTGCCCTGGGCAAGGGACACCTTCCACTAGACCAGGTTGCTCAAAGCCCCATCCAACCTGGCCTTGAACAATTCCAGGGATGGGGCATCCACAACCTCTCTGGGCAACCTGTTCCA
>JANZLQ010000086.1:18976717-18996341 GCA_026212715.1 Elanus axillaris | reverse complement strand
GAGGAGGGACTGTGTGAAGCCTCTAATTACTGTAATCCCTTTTCACATAATATTGGAAAAAATGAAACTAATTCCCAAATATAAAATGAAGAAAGCCGCGGGCTCAGAAACAGAAAAGCTGCCTGTAGGGCTTTGGGTGGATGGATGCAGGAGGCTGGCTTGCCCTGGTGCTCCACCAGTGGTGTGGTGTGGTGTGGTGGTCCCAGGTGGTAAAATACATGAGTAAGCTCTTTTGGTGGGTTGGTGGTATTCCTGCTGATCGCATATTGATTGATATTTAATTATTAGAGATGGGTTTGATCCTTGAGGCAGGGGAATACTGATAGATAAGCACAGGTTCTGTGCTGCATCCTACGTTGAAGGTTACCTGAGAAGCTGCAACAATGATTGAAACAATCCTTCCCACTGCTGCATGTGTGCTGTGAGTCCCAGTGATGATAAACCTGTGCAGATGTTGAGGAATAGATGTTGGTCAGTGGGGGTGAAGAGAGGATGGGGTGCTACAGTACTTCTGAAGACTCTGTGCACCTTCTGCACCTTGCACTGCAGCTAAGAGTGCATGTTTGTCGTGCTTCCTTGATGCTGCTTGGTTTTAACACCTATATTGTCAGTATGAACTATGTGTGTATGATATACCATATTTAATGTATGCATGCATATGTATATACATATATAGCATATGTATATAATAGCTAGACATATAGTATGTTTTTGATTTAGCCTTTCCCTTAATTTGATTCTTTACCATACGTAACTGTTCTTTTATGCTTGGCACAGTTGACCATGGTTTTATTTCCAATAGATGAGTCTTTTTCACCATCATTGTGAGGTATGAAGGATCAGTGTCTCTGGGTTTTGTTTAAATGGATTTAGGGAGCCAGTTGGCATTGGCAGTTCATGAAGTGTGGTACATATTTACTTGCACCTATAGATACATTTAAATCTTACTCCTAAGACCTTTTTTCACCTCTGTTGAAGACATAAATGCTTTCTCTTTTTTCATCAATACCTCTACAAAAGAAGGAAATTTATATTTAATGAGGGCCTGTCTCCTGGTGTTTACAAATTCCTCTGTGACGAGCCTACAGCGCTAGCACATGGAGACATTTATACTCTAAAAGGATTTACCTTTACAAATATCTGAAAACCTTTTAAAGCAGAGATTAAATTGTTTAGCTCAATATTTAATCTGTTACTTCCTCTTTAAAGATGCCCAGTGGAATTTGTCATACACTGAGCTGATAACACATAATATTGATCAGTCATAAACATAAAACAGAGAAATCTTAGGAAGTCTTCTGCAATCCTTTTCTTTTTAATTAAATTTTGATCTGAACTGCTTTTGATTAATTTTCTTATTTGTAAGTATGTGAATTCTGGGGGCCAGCAAGTTTCTTAAGTTGCCTGGCATTGGTCTCTGGTGAGTGGCTTAGCTCAGGAACAGTATGATTGCATTTTTATGGTTTTCAGATATTTAATAGCTTCTTCCTGTCATTTTCTGAATGAGTGAATAAGGTTTAGCCCTCTGGGAGCCAGCGCAGCATCGGAGAGTGGAGAAAATGACTCGGATCTGTGTACTTGACTGATTGCCTTAGTCTTAATTGTTCTCTTAATTAGCTGCAGTAGCAACTGCATCTGGGGAGAGATCACGGTATTGGTAAACAGCTCCACCTTGGAGCCCTGTGTAATGCCTTTTGGAAACATGACAATGAGCTCTGTATCTCCGCTGAGACACAAACCTGCCAAATCTTCAGCCCCTGAAGTCTTTGGTCTCCTCATGTGATCTGTCACTCTCATCTGTGAGATGCAGGCCCCCAACTGTTTGTTCTTAAACAAATTAAGCTTTAATATGCCAAAAGCCAGCTTTATTGAGCAGAAAGAGGGAAGGGGAAAACAAAAGAGTGTTGATGAAGGGTGTTCAGACAACTTGAGGGTGTTTCCCAATTAGAATTGGGAGAGAGAGATGTGCTTTGGGGAGTCAAGGCGGGCTTGAAATGTTTTATGGTAGGAAACCTAGGCAAAGCAGGGTCAGAGAAGATGCCGCATGTCAGAGCAACCTTCTTGCTGTGGGTGTCAGTTTAAGTCATCAGTGCAAGCTGCCAATGCAACGCAGCCATGGCCTCCAAAGGGATTTATTTGGCATGTCTGTTGAATGCGAAACCATTGTGTGGCAGCTGAATTGACTACCCATCCAGCCTCATTTCCCATCCACTAAGTGACTCTCTCTGAACAAAGCTCTGGTACTTGCAATGAGGGGTGCGAGTTTAAGGTTGTGTTAGAATTGTGCAATTTAAGCTCTACTTCAGCTTTGCAATCTAGTCTTGCTACAGTACAGACAGATAAAAATTAGACATGATGGCAGGTTGCTGAGGCTGGTGGTTTTTAAGAATATCTGCTGTTTTTTGGCACTGCTTAATACTTGGCCCAAAATAAAGCCATCCATTTACATAGTGAGATTAAACTGAGGTTTTATTTGTCACCACATCCACACTGTGAGTGCCTATGGCATTCAGTGCAACATGGCACTGGCAGTAGAAAGTGTGAATTAATGTGATTTCTAAGTCTGTCCGAGGCAGATTTGGTTCTGGAGAAAATGACCAAAAATGTTTGGTTGTTTTTAATTAAATTATTCTTTTTGTCTTTAATGCTGCAAGCAAATAAACCTACTGTAATATTACAATATTCCCTTTTCAATAAACAACATATTCCTTTTTATGTGCTTATCCAAAAGAAGAGAATGCTGATGAATTGGTTTTGTTGCTGCCAAAAAGAAATGCATGGGAAGGCATGAAAAGATTTGTTGCTGTGTCTTGCGTGGCTTTCAAAAGACATATTTGTAGACTAGTAGGTATCACTTTCTTAAGTGCCATCAGTGCCAGAAGTTAGGTGTTTTCTGCCTCTCACAGAAGTTTAGTTTATAGCATTGACTGTTGTGTTAATATAACTGAAAACTGATTATTAGCAAGATTGCTCTTAGTCTACATAGTTAATCTTATCTCTGTTTAGCAAGAATTTATGGTCATTTTGCACTACCATAGGACTGGATTTGCAACACTCTTCCTGCGGGTATCATTTAGATATCCTTCCTCCCAAAGCTTTTCTGTGCTGAAGTACCCTTCATAGCCAGTACTGAATTGCATTTGCTCTAAAACTTCTGTTGAACCCCTTGCTGAACTTTTACCTGCAGAAAGAAGGCAGGTTCAGACGAATAATGATCAGATAATGTGTATGGGATAAAAAAAGCCATTTAGTCAGGTTTGTAGTAGTTAATTCTGAAATTAGTAGTGATGCTTAAACTACATTTTATTATATTAAGGGCAATAAAATTCTGTAGGGAACTATGTATGCTGGAATCCGGTATCAGCAGTGGTTAAAGTTTTATGGCAAATTAACCCATCCTATGAAACAAGCAGAAATTAAATCTGGATAGCAAATTAAAGCTATTTATTCTAAGCTTGGCTTTACTAGTTCTAAGTTCCTGTGAAAAACTGCAAGGGCAAATCAGATTTTTAAAAAAGGTATTATTGGGGTGAAAAAAATTAATGCATTTGCTACAGCTTTACCAAGTATCCTTTTTGCTGTTCTGTGAGCAACATAAGCATGAAAACCCTTTGCAGCTGCCACAAAGAGATGTGAGGTAAGAGGACATTCAACAGAGTACTTGAGTTTGGAGGAAGGTGGCTCCAAACAAGGTTGTCCTTTCCTTGTTTCTGCTTAGCCCATCTGATAAAACCTTTGACAGATGTAGAGTTGATATGGTAGGCACTGAAAGAATAAATGAAATATATTCTGTATGTAATCTGAGATTAAGATTAGTTATGATGTGTAGAATAATAGAGCTGAATAAAACATTGAATTCTGGTTTGGTTTAGTTTTGGTTATTTTTTAATAAAAAAATAAATTACTTAAGTGCTCCATGTTAATCTTCCTCCTAACACACTCAGTGATGTGAAAGCTTTAAACAAGGCAACAGCAAATACATGTTTATGCACAGTGCTGCTCCCAGGTGATGCTGAAATCCTGGAGATTGGCTGTCAGCTGCAGAAGGGCTGACGCTGGTGCAGCTACTGAGAGCACCCACAGGTAATGAATTGTTGGAGTAGGACTATGCCTTGCCAAGGGGCCCATTGGCCCTGTGCCGAGCCGCAAACGGCACCCGCTGCTGGTTGTTGGAGGGGGCTGCCTTCATGAGGTTTTGCCTCAGCCAACTGAGAGAACCCTTGTGAGGGGGTTACCAGCTTCTTTGGGGAACTGTATGACAAATGTGACCAAATAGGTTTCATGGGATATGTCTACTCCTTGTATCCTCAGCATGATGTGGTTGAGTGGATTATTCTGAGGTGCCAGCAATTAAAATGAACCTTAAATTGCTGGATGCCTAGTGTCTTCCCAGTGCTATAGATACATAGCAATATATGATTTTTTATCTAATGCTGTTAGATGAAGATAGTGAAATAAAGGTATATGACAAGGAACTCGTGACTGTTTGCAAATCAGCGCAGGAAGTTTTTTTGTATATATTCTTATATATGTTGTACTGCATTTCTTAGATTTATAGCATAGTTATTTCTGTGTGTACTTACTCTTGGAAGACGCTTATGTGAGCTCATTCTCTCATGATGACTAATGAAAATATTCGTACTCTACTGTTCAACCCAAAACCCTGAGAGCCAGTAACCAGACTATCACCACAATTGTACTAGTATAAATCCAGAGTTACCTCCCCTGACTTCAATAAAATTAATAGTTCTTGGGGAAACTTGTGGCAAGATCATAATATGATCTAATGTAAATACTACTTTAAAAAGCCTTAGTTAAAAATCATGGGTTATTGAGTAATATATTCTAAGGGCCAAACAGAGTTAGCAGCAATAAAGCTAAAACTCTGCTTTCTAGTTTCTGTTCTCAAACTGAGTTTATGTTTGCCCTATAGTATATTTAAGCTAATTTGGGCAAATAATACTTTAAATATAATTTGTCTAGGTGGGTCAAGAAAGCTTTTGTTGGAAATAGACACTTGTGCTTATGAAAACAGACATTGCTGATTAATGAAATGGAGAACAGCAATACTGTCCCTATACTGGGACTGGAGGGCGCCTTGCGCAGGAACAGCATGGCTAGCCCCAAGAGTTCATAAATGTAGAGATGGTATCTAAGAAAAGTAATCAGATTTGGGTTGTAGCGTGGATTGCTTGTTTGTTTGGTTTTTGATAAAGTGAGGTTAAGAAATAGTGTGCTGGAGTCTTCTTGCTGGTTGCCACCTGCCTGTGAAGTTTTAGGATTTAAGTCCTAACTTCAAGATTTCTTCTGCTGTTGATTTGTATTGGCTGATGAGGGGTGCATGTCCAGAGCTTTAAGAAAGATGTGCAGCCATGAGAGCTGAGGCTAAATGCAGGCACTGTGGTGGGCAGCTGTCTGCCTGTGGCAGCAGTGTGTCACAGCTTACCAGTCTGCAAGTGTGCAGTTGGAGGTGTGGAGGGCAGAGCCACAGCACAAACGGGTGTCCCTACCTCCTGCTTTCCCCTGGCTGGGCCATGACCACTCTGCAGGTGCTACTTCAGCCCTGGCATAGCCTTTGCTTCATTAGCTGTGTGCCTTTCTCACATATCTACCTCAAGATGCCCCTTTGTGTAAAAGAGAATGATTCAGAGAAGGTTTGTCTTACTATATGTGGCAAAAAAGAGCAGGGGCATGGCACTATCTGTGCCTGCCTAGTTTCCTGGTTTCCCCAAACTTCTTTTGGATCCACTTGTCTGTGGTGCTGATGGACAATTACATTATTAAATCCCGCAGTGTTCAGAGACCTCAAGGGCCAAAATCATCCTCCAGCATCAAGGGACGCTGGAGCACTGCTTCATGCTTTTATATAGATAGTACAACAGAAGGAAAGGTACTGTTGTTTTCCCTTGCTCAATCAATGGGCCAGCATAAGCATTGCATCCAGAGAAGATGAACAACAGCATCAGGGTAATAACATAAGGTATTTCTTCCTTTTTCCAAGCTTACTCTATGGAGAGGGAAACTGAGGCTTTGAAATAAAAATTTGCATTGCCGCCTGGTACAGGAGTTTAGGAGAGGGAGACATGAGTGTGTTTGTCTTTAAATGGAAGGGGTTTGCCTAGCTGAATTTCACATTCACTTGTTGTTTGTTTAAATGTTACTATGCTAAATGTTAACAGGATTTGACATTATGTGTCTAAACTGCGTGACCCATGTAGTTGGCATTGTAAGTACATGCCGTCTTTTGTATGTGGCTGAGCATGTTGTTGTTCAATAAATAATAAATTATTATCAACATCATTAAACTCCTTCCTCTGATTACTAAAATAATCTGGAAATACAAAGGAAATTACTTTGTATACCAGTTCCTGTGTCTTGCTGGTGTCGGAAATGTCGCTTATTAGTAGCTGACTGCCTTTAGCACTTCTGAAAATGCTACTTTTTCTTAGAAGTTTTGCACTATATATGTGGGGGAAAAATGCAACTCCTGACTGCAGCCTTTCCTCCTGACTGCAGCCTTCTCTGGCTGCTCTAAGCAGGGTAGATGTAGGTTGCTCTCTCCTGGAGCAGCTAGAAATGGACAAATGCATTTTGGGCAGACACTGTATATTGGAAATTGTGATTTCCATATAAATGCTGTTGACTTCATATTTGGCTTTGGAGATTAAGGAGAAGGTGGGGGGAAAGAGCAGAGAGGATGCAATGATGCCAAGAGCAAAGGAAGGGTGAAAGAGGAGGCTAAAAAAGCATGAAGGGGGAGAGAAGGAGAGCAGAAAAATAGGAGGGGGGAGGGAAAACCCAGTGGGGCAAAAATACACACCCAAATCTCTGTGTTAGTTTAGGTTTTGAAAGCTCTTTTTTCAGTAATGTCTATTGCATGAACCTCACTATAGCTGGAAAAAAAAGTTAAATTTTGCGAACTTAGGGTAAGATGCGTGTGTGTGTGTAGCCACTGGATTTGAATTCTAAGAAAATAATATCTTCAAATATATGGTCTGTAAACTTTAACTACTGGCTTTTTGTGGCATTCAGAATAGTACCAGGTTTCCGGGAGGGTGCTCATCAGAAAGTATTGTTTAGATTAGAAAATGGAAAAATGTTCCTTTAGAGAGGAATTCTTTCAGAGTTTGATACCCTGCTTATGTTTGTAAAACATTTTCTTGCCGAGTGAGAAATGGCTGTATTAGGAAACAGCCACACTAAATACACTGGTTTGTTGTTAAAAAAAAAAAAAAGGCAGTTAACCCTTGGTTATTGGGAATGCCAGTTATGTTATGAGCACAGACATAGGTTCTTTCCCTGCCTGTGGTCTGGAAGAAGTAGAGCAGTGTTTTACGCGTTGCTGTGCTCCTTGGTGTGGGTTTAGTGTGTGTTCAGGGATCCCTGTGCTCCATAGTCAGCAGCATTACAGATGTTCTTTCTCTGTTGCATGCTTGTTGTATGTCCCAAATAATGGATCATACAGTTAACCCTTTTCTCCTTTCTCTGGATTATTCTACTATGTTATTATCCAACATACCGAGTTCACTGTAGTTTAAAGTGGTATTTCTAAACCAGTACAGTAATCATAAATGTTAGCTGCAAAGACAGAATGTGTAGGTTTATCAACAAGGGGAGTTAAAAGCTGCTATTTGTGACCCTGTTTTATAAACCTGCTGCTCATTCCTAGAAGTCAAAGTCCCTTACCCTGGCTTTCAAACTTACTACTTGCTGTCCATCTTAAGCCCTGATCAGCCTACTGCCTTTTTTTCTCCAGCCTAGAGAAGTTACCTTCCTTACAGACCTGGGCAACTGAGGCAAAAAGAGAATAAATGAGCCCTAAGTTACTGAGTTCACACAGAAAGTCTTGGAGGGGAGGGCACGCCTTGTAGGGCCTCCTAAACAAAACAATACAAAACATCTCTTTCTTATCCCAGCTTTTAAAGAGAATAAAAAGCTGATTTTGTTCCCAAATCTGTTTTGCATTTGTTTTCACAATTAAGTGCTATAAATATATGCAGTTATAGTTAGATTTCTGAGGCAGTCTGTTAATTGTAGGTATCAGAAATCCCTCATATCACTGTGATTCTAAAGTACACCAAATTTCACTTTACAGCAAAACAAATTTGGATTAGATTATGGTTCAAATGACCTCAATCTCTTTCTGTCCTGTGCTTGACTACTTCTAATAAAACTATAGTTAACTGATACATTTTAATTTACACTGTGGGAATAAAGTTAGGCAGAGGGTAATCTTCATAGTGATTAACCAAAAGAGAAACCTAAAGTGGAATATCCAGATCTGAGTGAACAGTTGATTCACAGCGAATAATTTATTTAATAAATTGTTTGTGCAGATTGCAGAACTCTCTGATTTATTTGCTATAGGAAGTTACTCACAGAGTTCTTCAATTAATAATTCATTGTTTGAAGATTGTTCATAAATACTTGGTTTTGGCACTCGTGATCTGCAATTTATATTTTATCATTGTTAGACTTTTTTAGCCTGCTGTCTGGTTGGACAATCAGGTCTCCTAATTAATGAATGTAACCTATGAACATAGCAATTCTATTTTCAGGTGGAAATACACATGATATTTTAATTGTTTTTTACTTACAATATAATACCTTAAATATTTGATAACTTGTGCTATCTATGTCCAAGGATCAAAGTTTGAGTATATGAGTAGGCATTGACATCAAATTTCCATTTGTGTATTGCACTGAGGATGGATGATACAGAAGGTCAGTCAAATCAAAACTCAAAATGACAGCAAAGACAGCCAAAAAAAATTAAAATCTGCGTTGCTGCATTTAAATGCATTGTCATGGACAGGTTCCCCCCACCTGCCACTGTCCATTCAGCTCTACAAGAATCATCCTCAGGTCAGCATAAAAGTCTTTATTTGTCATTAATTCACGGGATGATAATAAAAGTGACCGAGGTTTTTCTTGCTTAGGACAGAAGATGTACTTGGTAACATTTTGGTTTTGTAGCAACCTTTATGTGTTTGGAGATGAAAATCTGGTATCCTTGAAGATAACAGCTATCATCATGCTTTTTTGTTTTCTTTTGGGTTTAAGAATAATGACTGATTATCAAGGTAGTGTAATAATTACATTTGCGTAACCTGAGCAACCTGGATTCTGAAAATCCAAAGTGTTTTATTCAAATACTGATTAATACTTTTTTTTTTTTTTTTTAAATGTATGCTTACTGCCACTATCTGGCAAAACTTTGTCATTCTGAGCTTTTG
This sequence comes from Elanus axillaris, assembly GCA_026212715.1. NCBI lineage: Eukaryota > Metazoa > Chordata > Aves > Accipitriformes > Accipitridae > Elanus > Elanus axillaris. The sequence continues at coordinate 18,987,105 of JANZLQ010000086.1, read as the reverse complement.
GAGATTAATTTCCTCTGTCTGTGACAGACCAAATCTCCTGGGTCTTTGAATGTTTCCAAACCAAATCTCAGTTCTAGTGGTTTTGATCAGAAGCCAGAATATTTTCCTGAGATTTGGTAGGAATAGGAGGTGTATTAAAAATTGTCCCAGGTGTTTGGAAAAAAGAGCTCAGTGGATGTGTGTGTAAAAGACTTCACAGCGATTCTGATAGCTTCCTACTAAACCAGAAGAAAAGGTGTTGCATCCAAATATGAATCCCTAGTTGAATACTATTAATTTTAGATAAGAATGACTTAACCTACTAATGTCAATCTTCTTTATTTTGTCAAGAACAGATTTAATCAGACATAATAATTATATAAACAAATGCTTACTCTGGGCCAAATTCCATCCCTGACTGAAGGTGCATTTGGGATATAATGGCCCAGAGCCATTCAATGTAAGTGTTCCTGCAATACTGATTTTTTTTTTCTTTTTTTTTTTCCCCACTGAATTTCTATTGTATTATCTTTGGAAGGAAATTAATAATGTTGAAAGGCTTTTAAAAATATATATATTATTTTAGTGATTATGTTATCAAAAACCCTCTGGGATATCCTTGCCTCTTTCTCCTTAACACACTACTTCTCCAGCTCCCCCTCCCTCTGCTCTCTGGTGTTTTCTCTGAGAGCGCAAAGTAAAAATTGAATAATAGTTGACATCATTTGGTTGGACTTGTGCTCAGATTCTCTCTATTATTCATGCAATCTTTCTATTATTTTTCTTTTTCATTCACTGTTATATTTTATTTACTTTAATGAACTAGATGCTGGGCTTCAGCCTGAGACTGTAGAGAGAGACCTGGCGTGCTTTCAAACTATTGTTTTACTGTGGTTGAGATTAACGTCATCAGGATTTTCCTGTCTGTTATTTATTAAATCTTTTCTTTCCTCTCTCTTCTCTCTCTCTCTGTCATGGGTAAGGAGTACCTTAGAGATGGTAGTGAAATAGAAGCTGCATAAAAATGGCAAATACAGGTTTGGGGGTTTTTATTCTCTCCTTTGCTTAAGGAGACAATATCAAGTGTAGCAGATCTGCAATTTTACTTGTTTCTCTTTTCAAGTCTGGGTTGGCTTTTAGCAGAGAGAATATGTACATATAAACTGGGCTTATGTGTAAATTCCCTAATTCTCATTGTCTGCAGAAATTTCTGGTTAGCAACGCTGCCGTGCAGAAGTAGCCCTAGCTAATGAAGCCAGTATATATATGTGGTGTTAGTAAAATGGTGACAGAGGACAATTAAAGGCCTCTGTATCTTAGCTGCAAAGGCTAGGATGGAAATGGAATTGCCTTTGCAGATCCCAACTGCAGAGAAAGTATGTCTTTTTGTCAATTTGTTGAGCTAAATGTGCAGTTAGGGCTGTAGTCAGCTGGCTTAAAGCCTACCACCCGCCTTTTGCTGGCTCTAGGCCTCCAGAGGTGCCTGTCCAGTAGGAAACAATACTCAGAGTTTTAGACAGAACTTAGGCTGTTTTGTTTTGTCCCAGTGTGCATAGTTTTGGAGAAGGGAGTATTTGGGCATAAAATTGGGGGATAATTTTTGCCTGAAAGCAATGTTTTCAGTGTGCCTAGAAATGTGGAGTGTCTCATTTTTGGTTGATGGCCATGAAAATGAAGTGGATTTATACCTGGAACTTCAAAAAATATTTCAGTTTTGCTTGGTCTGGAGATAGACTAGGTATTAAAAGCAAAACGAGACAGATGGGTTGACTGCAATAGCTGGAACAAGAATTCTTGCTTCAAAGGGTCCTCAACCTGTACATCTATCTCTCTTTTGGAAGGTACCTATCTGTGTTGGCTTTTTCTGTTTAGGAGGCAGGATTTACTGTATCAGAAGTCTTCAGTACTGGAACAAAAGGATGTGCTGAGAATGTAATGAAGTTCAGGGCACAGTTTCTCTCCAAATGAAAAAGTACTCCAAAGATGTGGGGGTTTCAGGCTGTTTGTCAAGTAAGAAAATATCAGATACTCAGTTGGGCTCCAGCATTCTCAAGCTGTTTAAATCAAGGTTGTTTTATCTCTGTTTTCAAAGAACTTGGTTCTAGCGAATATACTTCAGCACATTCAGAGGTGTTGATACACATCACCTTTTATGTTGAACTACCTTGCTATCTGAAATTTTATTGTGGAAGAGTATTTTTTATTTCATTTGTATTATCTCAGTGTTAGTCTTTATTCTTCAAACTCTTTGAGCTGGGAAGACTTTTGTGGTTGTCCCAACATGTGGATCTTAGAATGTGAAACTTAGGAGCTCAGAGCTGACCTTTGGATGTCTGTCTGGTGAATCCATCCTCATTTGTTTTAGCACAAATAGGGCCTTGGATGTCTGTTCTGATTTATTCTTTGGAATTACCGTCTTTCTGCAGCCACTGTGTCTGGGATAGATAATCTTAAATCTCTTCCATTTTGTAGAAGAACTCTCCATCTTTAGGTTTGCCAGTTCTGTGGAATAGCATGAATGCAGATCTTCCAGTTGGATATGGTCTGAGTTGGGGATGCATTGAGAAGGCATCAACCCCCAAAGGACTTTAAGGCTCTAAGAAAATTCAGTCTAATCCACAGAATTCTGAAAGCATCTCAGGACTCTTCTGAGGCGTTGTTTTGAGAGGGATGACTCAGTGGAAGGTCTGTCAGTTGAGGCTTTCCTTTGTGATAGCTTCTTCGCAATGTGATTCCACAAATTTTGATTCTGCTTGTAGTGTTCAGTGGTCTAGCATATGCCTCTCGAATTCTTCTGTGTGCCACTACTGTGGAAGGCACTGTTCAGAGAAGTGTTTGATTTTTACAGCAGCTCTCTATTGAGTTTTGCCATTTACAACCTTTTCTTTGGTGCTTGCAATTGGAATTGCGCATCACTTGGCCACAGTTGGTCTGTACCGAAGCTGGACCAAACTCATTACTCAGGAAGAAACTCAAGATGTGTCCCTGAAGCTTCTGCCTTCAAAAGGTACAGTTAAAGATAAAAGCATTGTAATTATGTTTGTGTTCTATTAAGTAGACACTACCTTGGGCTTGGCACAATGTAGTTTTCAGCTCTTAATGGCTTTGTTTGATTCTGAATACATTTGCAGGAGTATTATTGCCACCTTCACTAATGCCTTGAGCAAATCAGGACATGCACCAGAGCCATCCATACCACTAGCATCCCAAGGTGTTAAGAGGGAGTTCTCCCAAATGCTACCCTTGGGGTGAAGCATGTTACTGCCATGGCTCAATGGGTCCCATAAGAACTCATATGGCACTTTTGGCCTGGGCACACAATTGCAGCTGACATCCATCACATGGTATAAAGCAATGGAACAACATGCAATTACAAAAAAGTGCAATTTTTAGTCAGTAATGAATTTAATGTAAGTGGTGTGGGGGGGTGACTGCAGAAGTTGTTGTATTTTTTCTAGTAAATCAAAAATGCTGTTTGCACATTGACTCTGTTTGCAGATAACAACCTTACATCCATATGTTTCTGGCTTATCCCTGCAGCTCATTTTCTAAATAAAGTTGAAATCTAACTAATATTGTATTGGGCCTCTTGCTGTTTCAGTTTGTCAGACTTTCCAATAAAAAGGCCTGTGTATGATGGCTTCATGCTTTTGGTATGTGTCAGAAATAGTTCTATGCATATACATTATGAAATTAGGATTTAATTTTTGTTGTGTAGCCATAAAAAATTAGATTATATAATTATTATGTTTTCCTTTCTTATCTTTTTATATTTTTAATATAATTTTTGAGGATGCCACAGGGCACTCCTGCTGTGAATTAGCTGCAATAAACTCTCTTAAACAGATAAACATCAAAGAGCAGTAGTGTTTTAAAATGAAGCAACCTGCATTCAAAAGCCAATTGCTTTATGTTGTAGATCTTAAATGCTTCAGCTGCTAAAAGTGAATGGGGTTTCTCAAGGGCACAGAGGAGTTGCATCAGTGGGATTTTAATGCAACAGGGATTATTCGAGTGAAGTTACTAGCAAAATCTATTGGTTTTCATAGGAGCAGGCTTTCTTCTATTTTTCTTGCTCCTTATGGAGATTATCAAGATGTGAAGATATCTTCTATTACCATGAATCCTACAGTTGGATTTAGACTGTTGATATTGAAGGGATTCATGAGTCTTACAAGTCCTGTGGACTTTGTGGTGGCTTCTGGTGAAGCAATTGATTAACTGCAAGCTACAGTGGGAGTTCTAAGTTAGGAGTCAGAGAGTTTCTTCTTTTTACTTAGTTTAGAGGATTTACAGTAGTCTGGCATTCACTTTGAACCTAGAGCTGCCACCAAGAACTGAAGTACGAAGCCTAGCTGCCATTCACATGCTGTCAATGTTACAAAAGGTCCCACATTTGGATTATCTGCATTTCTGGACATCTGCTTTACATAGCTAAGATACTTTACCTCCTGGGGCTAAGGCTGGCTGGAAAAAACACTGCCTGATGGTACCGTGAATGCAGTTTCTGAAAAGCAGGCACCCACGTTGCCCAAAAAGTACTCTGTGGAGGTTAGTAAGACCTCGCACATAGACTGGAGGATGTTCAGGGTCTTACCATCAAGGATTATGTTTGCACTGAGCTCCTCAAGAAGTCTCCACCAGTTTTCAACATGTCCTTGATAACAGTTGTGCTTTGCAGGTGCAAAGGTAAAAATATTTATATTTGGGCATGCAACTGCATTTGCTGGCTCTGTATTTTTGATGTTGCTTTAGCCATATTGCCTCTTTCATATAGTTTTTTGATGATCTGAGCTCCTGAAACAATGGTTGATAAATTGGTATATGCTGTTACCGTTTAGTTTTAACTTGAAACTAGATATGAGGCTGAGACAGAAACAGAGTTGAATAAAATTCCCTATTTCTTTTTTCTTAAAGTAAAATCTATGTTGAAAGATCCAGCCTCTCCAATACAGTAATTATAGGGTGCTATCCTTAGTGATGTTAAATAGCTCCCTTTAGTGTATCTGTTTGATCTTGAGCTGTGAATTCCCTTTTTTTCATGGGTGTAACTGTAAACAAGAGGATTAACATTGCTTCAGTGATGTTTTGCTTAAGCGAATAAAAGTTGAAAGGGTGTCTTGAATATCTGTAGAAAGCTTTGTGTGTTGCATGGTTTCTGTTCTATATGTATGCACAATGTACCTTTCATGGTAAACTCCAGTGATGCTTTAAAGTTTGAGAAGTTCACTTTAAGCTTTTTATATTTTGGATGCTTTTGTGAAGCATTGTGAGCAAGATGCTCTGTCTCTGTGGTGGTGGGGGACCACAAAGAGACTGTGAAGTTCCACTAGATTATATCCATCCTTTTAGCTACATCATTTTTTTCAAGACCTACCATGGAGAACAGGATTCTCACCGTAAAATGTGTGCCAGATTTTAGGCTTTTTGATATTGCAGCGATGGCAAGTGGTTACCACACCAGGGACGTGGATGTCCACAAGAGAGTGAAAGTCATAAACCACTGTCTTTCGGTGGTGCTTGGCAAGCAAGCAGAGAAAGGATTATTTGTTGAGGGGAAGGCCCACGTGTATGATGGCACTCTGCCATGGCTTGATGCCTGTATGTGCTGTGCATCTTGTCCATAAGGCTTGTCATATCTTGTTTGCTAGCGCAGTGCAGGACTCTGAAATGGAAAAAGAAAACAGGAGAGAAGAGCATGAATACTTTCAGTGCAGTCCCCACCTGATGTGGAGAGGCTCCTGTGTCACACCTTCAGCTGGGGAGAAAAGAGACGAAAGGCCAGCATCCCTATAAACTTGCCCTCCCTCTGGAGGGCTCCCACCTGCTGCTCATCCACCCTTCAGCAGACCAAATCTAATGTTAGAGCACCCTCTGTTTGTGCATGCAGTTTTCTGTCAGGATTTTGTTTAATTAGAAAATACAGACACCCCACCCCACCACACCCCAGTTATCCAAGGAAAAACCTAATGTCACAATTCCTTTTTTTTAACCTTTACATTTTTAACCTTAAGTCAGCCTAGATTCTTACTGCACATGGTGCCTTCTTTCTGTGACATGATTAATGTATAGAGGACTTCCATGATAGCTCTTACCTTCATCTGATGTTACGCTCGGCACTTGTCAGTTTCAGAAGTTACATCTGCCTCTAGTTGTGGCAGGAGCCCAAAGCATGTCTCTTGGATGGGCCTCCTCCATGATTCCTTTCCAGGTTGTCAATTAAGCCTGTTGTTTTCATTTCAGCTTGCCTGGTTCTTCTGCTCTGAAGAGGATACTCTGCTCTGCTCTGAAGTGATACTTTCAGGAAGACAACAGCAGGTAAGATGCAGGCCCTATTTTCCTGTCTGAATCCTGCAGGGGAGGAAGTGTTCACATGCTATCCGTTGTTTTGAGATTATTTAAGAAACTACTGCTGTTGAACTAACAGGGGATCTTTCCTTCTGTGACCTTTGCCAGAGCAGCTGATCGGTGTGCCCCAGCTGCGGGCCATAATTTTCTTGGGAAAATTTTAAGGGTGTCTGAAAAGTGACCATCTTCTTTCGTAGCCCTTACTGATGTGTACAGGCTTTTCCCTGCCTTTCCAACTCCAATGTGGAAGGGGTTGTTTGTTTTCTTTTTAAATGTTATCCTGCATTTGTCCTTTTTTAATGAAGCTGTATAGACATGAAGACTTGCTGTGTATTCAGCACAGCACATGGATGGAGTGGCCACTTTGAACTGCTTTTGCAACAATGGATTCTGCTTGACTGATAATGAAACCATGGGATAGACCTCAGGGAGGTGAGTCATATGTTAATTTGCTCTTGAAGTTTCCTTGGTATGTTAAAAGCTGTGATCTTTCGGAAAAATGTCTTACTTTATTTTCATTTTTTTTAAAGCTACTTCCTGGGGCCATGGCAGATGCTGTTTTGGAATGGCACCCAATGATTTGTTTTAATGTAGTCCAGTGCTTGGTTGGCATTTTGCTATTGTGTGAATATTTTTGGTACTTCTTTTACCGCAAAGATATTTTATTAAGAGTGGCACATTGTTATAGACATGTGGTGCTATGGAGCTCCAGAATATGCATGGTACATAATGTTGAGCTGCAGAAACACAATAGCAATGAGTCACTGGAATCCCTTGTTGGTCACAAGAGTTTGAACAACTGCAGTGATAATCTTTTGAGACAATGTACAACTCCACTGGTATTTGCTATCTGCTCTGTGGTCTCCCTCAGTTAGCTGCTTGATTGGCTTGGCTTTGTGGGTATTCTAATCATGCTGGCACAGTCACTTTGATTAACAGCAACATGCAACTTGCAAATCTCTGGGCTTGCACCGACCTCAATAAAGTTGTGTGCTGCTTCTCTTTTCAAATTTCATCAGCTTCCCGAGGGCACAAGAAATGTTTTGCACAGCTTTTCATGGTGGTTGGAGAATATTGAAGTGCGGGATTCAGAGGAATGCGTCTGCTTCTCTGAGTCTTGGAGGTTGAGAAATGGAAAGAGTAAATAAATAAATAAATAGAGGAATGCAGGATTCTTAAATCTGTATTATTTTTTCATGGCCTTTCCAATAGGTCTCAGGTCAGTTTTAAGCATAAGCTTTAGTCCCTTCTTTGGTAAGACAAGAGGGTAGTCCCATCAACATGCTTTCATTTATGTCTAATCTGGCTAATCTTCACCTGTAATTTCTACAGTATATTTTTAAGAGGCATGCTGAAAACACTCTTGATCTTATATAATTTCTGCAGCGCTCTGTCTTCTGAGAGAAGGGTGTTGCTTTTACAGTCACATAAACAGCCTTGCAGCTGTTCCTGGGCAAAATGGGTGAAAGCTTAATTCCTGTTATTCCCCAGACGAGAAGAAACGGAAGTTCAGTATCTCATATTACACTTAAGGAAACATGGGATATGAAATCCATGTAGTGGTTTTAGTAGTGGTTATTCCTCGGCAAGTTGGCTCTTGACCATATTCCCCAGTCCTCTGCTGGTGTTTTCTAAGGAAATACAATATTTTCAATGGCCATCACCTACTACCATGTAGTCCTTGAATACCATCTCCACCACTGAAAGTAAGGGTGTCTTCTAAAAGACAGCTCAGTCAAGCCAGAAGGGTATTTAACTTGGATACTGTGAAAGACAGTGTTCAGTGCTGAAATTTAGAATAAGATGGGATTTTGGAGGGAGAGAGCCCCATCTATCCAAAGATATATATTTTTTTAATATGCTTTAGATGGTGTAGTGCTCCTAGCTGTTGAAAGTGTTGTTTTAACAACAGGAGTGTGTAGATCCCTGCAGCTAAATTTAAGGTAGTTTCCAGGACACATTTGACTAGTGTCCTTGTTTCTGAAAACCTGAAGCTTGTTTCTTGGAACTTTCTTTCCACTTTTAAATCAGCTCTGCCTTGTCTTACAGGGGTTATGAGGTCAGATGCGCATTTCAGGAGAGTCATCCTTCAAACTTTAAAACCTTCCCATCCTTTCTCTGTCATGTTGTTGTTGTGGGTCAACCTCACGCTTCCATTTTTCATTGAAGAAAATGTTACTTAAAATATACCAAAACACCTGCTTCCTTGACCTACTTTGCCTTAAGCCCTTATTATAAGATTTTTTTAATAGCAGTAGAGAAGTGAGAGGTGCTGAGGTCACTGTGCCATGTAGGGCATCAGGTGAATGTGCCAAAGAACATGAACATGAGTCTGCTCACAAGTGAGGAGTTTCCTGGTGTTAAGATTTCACATATTTAGAGTTGTGCCCCAATTCCTCAAACATTTTTAAGTCTTTAAAAAACCCCTTATTCTTTAATCAGGACTTGTAGTAATAATTTGTTCTTGTCCAAAGTAATTTTATTTATTAGTGATTACTTTGAATATTCTAGCAATAGGATCTGCATTTTCAATCTTTTCAGGCAAAGGAAGAGAATACCCCTTTAACTTGTTTTGCTTCTTGGTGAAGAGACCTTTAGTTCATTTTTCCTCTCTTTCATTCTGTCCTTTTCTGTTCCCTGCTCCTTTTCTCTCTTCATTCACAAGAACATTGGGATTTATGTCTTCATTTTAGTTTTATTATCAAGTTATTGAAGCTACTGTCCTGTCATACGTATTAATTCAACATTGTTAATCCTATACAGACACATTTGTGGTACTGACTACTTAGTAATACAAGTCTTTAAGTATATTAATGCAAACAGAGTTTGTTAGCCTGTTAGTGAATAAGTCATTATTTCACTTGACTCTCCTTAGTCACTACTTAACTGTGTATGATACCCACTTTTGTGTTCTAAATTACTGGAGTCAGTGAAAGTTAAGCAAATGGTAGTTATGAAAATTGTTTTATATTCAGCTACAGGTGCCTTTATATCTTTAAGAAGGCAAATTCTTTGCCTGTCTTTGAGTACTCTAGCTTTGACATGAGGTATTTGCTTACTTTGAAGGGAACTTACATGGGTAGGTCTACAGAAGAATATAGGACACTTGTGTCTTCTCTTGCCATATTATCCATGAGTAGCTGTATCAGAAAATGATAGTTTCTTTAAGGAAAGATCAGAAAAAGGGGGAAAGGTGGAGTTTTCCTTTGTTTTGCCTCTACATATTTTCAAAATGAACTCTAAAATAATATGAACCCTAAAAACAATATTAGAGTTTGTGGTGGTGGTACTTAATTTCCTCTGCCTTCTCTGTCTGCTGCTTGGCAATACTTCCTGGCTTAAGTTAATGGACAATTTACCTTTGTAAGAGTGTTGGAGGACTCCTGAGGATGCTTCAGAGCAGAAACCCAATAAGAGCACTCCCTTCTACTCTGTGCAGGAGCCTGTCTCATCCTGCAGGGTACAGAAAGAGCCCAGGGACATCTACATGCATAAATTCAGAGGATGTGGGTATCCCCTAAATATTTGTTTCATTATTTGATGGTTAACAGATTTGCACGAGGTGGAGTGTGGCAGAGTTGAAGGTACTCTATCAGTTTTACCACCTGTCTGCGCAGTGCTTCAAAGAAGCTGAGTGGTTGATTATGAAGGTGTGTCAGAGAGGGCGCAGAGTGTGAGCCGTTGCAGAGAAGGACTCGCAGAACCCTGGTGTGATTTAACGGAGAAGTGCCTGAGAGAGCAATTGGCTTTCATTTATTCTGACCCTTTTAAAATATGTTGTGGAAGAATGGTTTTCCAGTGAGGGGAGGGAAAAGTGAGGAAAACTTGGTTTGGTTCTGTTGTGGTTTAACGCCAGCGAGCAACTAAACACCACGCAGCCGCTCACCCCTTCCCCCCACCAGCGGGATGGCAGAGAAAATCATGAAAAGAAGTAAACCTCGTGCGTTGAGATAAGAACAGTTTAATAGAACAGAAAAGAAGAAGGTAATTATAATGATAACAACACTAATAAAATGACAACAGTAACAGTAAAAGGATTGGAATGTACAAATGGTGCACAG
>JANZLQ010000086.1:18939867-18976617 GCA_026212715.1 Elanus axillaris | reverse complement strand
TCATACTGAACTCAAAACACAGCACTGTACCAGCTACTAAGAAGACACTTAACTCTATCCCAGCTGAAACCAGGACAGGTTCAAATTGACAAAAGCAGGGAAATGGAGAGTAAAGGCTGTCTCTACATCACTAATTCTGTTATGGCCTGGAATGTCCTAAGCTCATCTGTCACCCTTCTAAAATGAACAGTCATTTACCAGGACTTGAAACAGGCTAATGCCTCATGAACGAAGGCTGTGGGTAGCCTGACAGTGATCAAAGACAGAGGTTGCTTTTGTCAAGTGAAGCTGTAATTGCACCTTATTTAAACAGAGGATATTTTCATATTACTTTACTTTGGCTGGAAGTTCAGTGTGCAGTTGCATCTCAGCAAAATGCTACTGCAGATGCAGGATGGGAAAAGAGGGCTTGGTGAGAAATGGAGTTGAAAGTACTGCAACCAAAGCAGTGGGCAGCTTGGGCTGCTGAAAACCTTGTGCATGAAACCCTGGCTCCCTAAAAGTGGCTGGCAGTGCTCCCATTGATTTCAGTACAGCCAGGATTTTTCCTTATGTATTTATTCTGATTTATGAAAAGATCAGTCATCATGGTATCAAAGCACTAAGATATGGTATTTAGTTACAAACAATCATTTTAAGGGTGATGCCAAAATCTACACATGCATTATACTTGGAGATTAAAGAACATGGAGCTTTGGTTGCATGTGCTTCTGCAGTTGTAATTATTCTTCATCCCAAACACTGCAGACCTCCATGCTGTTGGGCACAGAGGGACTCCAGACTGAGACAAATCAGAAAGATTATGTGATGTAGTAAATAGCTATAAATTAATGGATTTTGCTGGGATGCCAGTAACTACCTCAGTTTCCCTGACAGCCCCAGAGGAATTAATTAATTCCTCAGAGTTTAGCCAGCCATTGCAGGAAAGAATTTTAATCTTCTGCATTTTTTAAACCATAACTGGTTACCTTGCAATAACTCATACAGCACTGTATGCTCTCCACTGTGATGTTGCATGACAGTAATGTGCTGCAGAAGAAAGCTGATTGAGTTCAAGTGAAATCTATCCCAAGGAAAGAGTATCCCAAGCAGCTGGTTTCATTTATATATTTTATTTCTGAAGCTCATGAGCGTTCCAGTGAGAGATGGTATAATTGATTTAAATCAAATTATGAAACACTATACTTTTTATTCTAAAATGCACTTTTCTGGCATTCAATTCTGTAACATATTACTCACAGGTAATGCAGGGCAAGGCTGAAGAGGCTGAGAAATACTCTTTTCCGTCATGTAGTCCATTGCTACATGTTCTTGTCCTGCAGCTGAAGCCAAAATTCTTGTCTGTAACAGAATTATCATATTGTTAAAGAATCAAGGCTCCTTTGCATCAGGTGAGATACAGAACTTTATACCTTCTGTTTCTTGGTGATAGAAGCACTGCTGATTTTTGGAGGAACATCTCAGTTCCCTGTTTTTTCCAGCTGAAATTAGAAGCACACAGAGCAAATAAATGGCAAGGAGAACAGAGATGTTTTGAGGAAGCGATTCATTGCTTCACAGGTTAGTCTGCATTTTAAGAGGTTCAAAATTTTCAGAGCATTTAATTGTTCACTCAATTGACTAAGTGTTTGCTGAAGTAGCAGACCTCACAAGTGTGTTAAAAGCTTGTTTAGAGTGTTTGCTTTCCCTAGTATCTGCTGAACTGGACAATTTAAACCAGATTTTATGGAGGTAATGAAGTTTCTGTAAGTTTTCAGAAAACTTTTGGCTGAGTGGAAAGAAGAGAGAACAACTGGTGCCACTAGCAATGAAAAGGCTACAGCTGGAGCTCAGCCATTCCCTGCTTACGTTTGGCCACCCAGCTTGGCTAGCTGGGAAAAACATGTCTAGGTGACATGCATATGTGCAGCTCTGATCAGCATATACCTGCCTGGGGGGGGCATGAAGGAGGGATCATCTGTGAGGGTGTAGGACATGTGCAGAGGAAATGTGTCTTTCATAAGCAGCACAACTAAGGAACAGTGTTGTGTTTTAACACACTGGATGTGAATCTTACATAAATGATGATGTGATGATACACTTGAAAGATCTCTCTAACCTCACTATTTCCACTGACTTGTGTGAAGTAGCTGCTGGAAGATGTCTAGATGCCATGTATCCTGACATCACTGCCACCTTGGTGCTGTATATGAGTGTGCTGGAGCCACCTGAGACTCATGCTCTCGGTTAAGATGTGACACAGTAGATTGGGAGGTGGTATCACAGCCTGAGAAGCAGTTGTACCTAGAGGGATATTGCTTCATTAGGGGATGAGTATTACTAGCTTTAAGGAGCTAGTCATGAAACACCCTGACAATGGATTTGTGTTTATTTACTGGCAGCCACTCAACTTGAATATGGATCTCTGAGTAGTGTCAAGTTTCAGAATTGCTGGTGCTTTTCCATGGAGTCCAAGTGCCAGCTGGTGTACGTGCATGGCAAGTTGTGGTCCTACATTTTTTGCTTGTGTCCTTCGCTCTTTGTGGCAGCTACTGTGTGCCTGTGGGTTTTGGGCATTAGCTCACTTGCAACTGTGTTGTTAGGATAGGCTAGTGAGTGAGCGGGAGATCCCAAAAGGGAGTGCTTGGCTTTGAAAAACATTTTGCTGAAAGCTCTTAAAGCAAATGGTTTGTGCACAGGACTACCCAAAACTTCATGTGGGATGAAGGACTTTTCAATGTTTCTCCTCTGTTTTTATTTTCCATTCCAGTAACAACTATTCTGCCAGACTATGTCCACTGTGAGCCAAACTGATGTTATGTTTCACAGGTGCTGTTAAATGTATTTGAGAACCACACTGGGAACTTTTATTCAGTCTCCTAAGAGGAGTCCCTAGCAGTACTGATGTACCCACATTCCCTTCACAGTACCTCTCGATGATGTTAGAGAAAACATTTTTCTTGGGTTAAAGAGTTCTTAGCTCCTCTCTTTAATCGGTGCTTATTTTGGGGGACCTTCCAATAGGTTTCTTTGTGGTCACCAATGGTACTAGGTATACCTGACTGCTTAGGAATAGATTGAGAGACTTGCTTTAAAAACGGTCTCTGGAAGGATATGAATAATCCTTTCTGATCATTACTTACAGCATCACTAGCTGGATTTGAACCTGTTTCCAGTTTAGTATTTCATTACCAATAGTTAAAGCTATCTCACAAGGTCAGCACAGTGGCGTCATAAATGAAGTATAAAATATGTCATACCAGTGGTTTAAAATACAAGCCCACAGCACAGTTCAGTTAGTTGATGGGCCATCTCTATTTATTTCAGCTATTAAAAACTCATGCGCACAGCCACTCTAAGTATGATGCCATCAAATGTGGTCAAAACAGACAGTTCAGCCTGCAAAAGTGAGCCAGAAAAGGCATTAAAATGCTTAGTCTATGACATACTTCCTTATTTTTGTCGTTTTGACATTTATGTGTTGTATCATTGAGGCTTTTGAGAAAGAAGACCCAATTCCTGAAGCAAACTTAACCAAGATCTTCAGTTTATAATGCCGCAGCTGTCTGTTTTGAATTTAATTCAAATTGACCACCTGCATGCTGTTAACCTCTGGAAGGTTACCGTGATCACAGTTGTTGTTGTTTGTTTAAAAGTTTTTTAGCTCAAGGAAAATATTACTAACCAGTTACTTAACCTACACTGTTTACTGATGTCATTGAACTTGCAGATGCAGCTTTGTTGGCCAGTGAAAACTGGGAGTCATCAGGTGCCAGTACTTGCACTTATTTTTCAGACAGTAATAGGTTAAGTAATTAAAAGATTTTTTTTTCATAAATCTGCTCTTTGTCTGTTGGCTATTTGTCTCAAATTTCAAAATCCAAAATGTAACTTAGTGGATGTGGAAGGTAGCTCTAAATGAGCCAAACTTTCACAGAGGCATGCTTGGGTTCTGAATGCTGCTGATTACACATGCAAACCCCCAGAGGTGCATAGGAAAACGTACAAGAATTGTGGAGGCAATTTAAGTGAATAAGACAGATGCGTTGATATTAACATTCTTTGACCAGGAGTATTTAAATTGCTGTAATGAAGCATTTTACTAACTGAAAGCATTCAAAAATTGGGAATTGCTTCTTCAAAAGCAGCAGACTTTTTTAAAAATATGCTTTCTTTTTTAACCTTTGGAGTTCACTCAGTTGAGAATTTTCTGCTTTCCTTTACAGCAAAGAACAGAAATTCACTTGCTTTAAAAGTCTCATGTATTCTTTTGACTCTAAGAGGGGGGAGCATTACAGTGAACACACTCAAAATTGCCAGGGTTGGCAATGCATCCATACTTAATCCATGACACTCCTGCGGCGTGGGCTGTCTACTTTCTTCTCAAGTCTTAAAAACTAACACCTATAGAAAGTCAATTCCTTTTACAAAACCCAACACTTTTCCAGAAGCAGGAATACGACCAACCTTCACTCCTGTGTATCAGCTACAGAGTTCTGCTTGTTGCCAACAGCCACCTAGGTGAGCAGAGACCCTGTTGCTCCTTCAAGCCTAGCCTTTCCTCTAACAAGAGCAAAATGTCAGGAGTCGGTGACTCTTAAACGGTGAGTTCAGATGCATGCTTATTCTTAGAAGAGCTTAGCACACTGATGATACAGTGGATATTCTCCAAATAGATGAAGAGTGGGTTTATTGCAACTACCACCTAACCTTGCAATTTTGGGATGCTCTGTTGGTATGGGCTACTGGAAAAGCCTTTTCAGGTAGGACTGATCTGGGGTAGGGGACAAGGGTGGAGTGTTATTCCCCCATTCAAAATCTTGAATTTTCAATAAGAAATCAAAGGCCAAAAGTGGTTTGGTCTAAAATAGTAAAATTGATTTGGAGCCAGAATATGTGTTGTCTAACGTACCTGGGTTTATCTGGCACCCTGGTCGTCCCTGACTGCAGTGTGTTGGGCCAACTGCTTGGACTGCAGACTATGGGGATATGTGATGTTCAACCAAGGAGCACTGCAGCAGCATTTCAGGGTGCCTTTTAGAAAGGAAATTTAGTTTCCAGCTGAAATTTAGGAGCACTCAATGTCAACACCTTCTTCAAAGAGACTATGTACTTGAAACCCAAATTTTCTATCAAAAAGCCATAAAGCAAAACTTTGCCAATGTACTCTTAACCTCTACTGCATTACTGAGTTTTTGTTTGTCTGTGTGGGTGTCTTTGGGGACACTCAGGCATGTGGATTCAAATGAGCTGTTCAAATAGATTAAGCAACTTTAAACCCCTCTGTGGTCTTTGGAAGTGAATTAGATTAAAGTGAATTAGAGCTATTTTAATTCTAAATGAGTGAGTCCACATGGGCTTAATATAGTTGTGTATAGAAACCCACATTAAAATCACATCCTTAGTTAACTCGGATTGTTTCCCATGTAGACAAACCTAACCTGTCTCTTTATTTAGCAGTGCATATGGAGCTTGCTTCACCTGTGAGTTGCACTATCGACAAGCAAAGGAGCTAAATCAAAAATTATATAGTTTTTGTACTGGTATAAATGGTTACATGAACAATAGATCGGTAATGCATCTGGCTTGTGAAGTGTCCAGAAAAAGAAGCTGGGCCTGAATAGCTTTTAGCTATCATCATTGAAATCAACAATGCTTGCCAGAAGAAAGCCTTCAGCATTAATTCCATAAGCTGTAAATTATTACAGGGGTCTGATTCCTTGGAATGAAATGCAATAGATAGATGGCAGAGAAATATTATTAATGGAGAGTTTACTATATTCCTAACTGCACTGACTTCACGAGAATACTTTATATTGCTATTTGGAATAGCAATACTAGGGATTTATTAAAATGACCAAGTATTCATTGTTAGCTAGAATACCATACTATATTGGAAACATAAAGTATTCTGCATCAAAGCATGTAATCTACATTTTTCCTTTTCATCCTTAATTTGATTATGAACTATTACCATGCTTTGCCATAAAATAGGAAAGTTGTACGTTTTGATGGTTTCTCAAATGCTGATTTTACTTTCTGCACAAATACTTCGTATCTTTTCAGCATAATTATTTAGCAGCCATTTCGGGTTAATTATTGTCATTAACAATATGAGTCCTATGAGGGAATATCAATTAAAATATGCACAGCTGAACTTTCAAATGAGTAAATAATTTAGGTTTTGAAAATGACTGGAAACAGCAGGGTAACAGTCAAAAGGGGAACAATTATTTTAATGCTTATTTGACAAATGAGTAATTTTTACAGCAAATTAGTTTCTTATCATAGCACCCCTACTGGTAACAAGAGAGAAACTGTTAACATGAGTTTTAAAAATAAAAGCTGCTAAGTTATGCATGCAAAGTTAAGGAAATCATTTGTATGAAGAAAAGGTGATTATGATACACATTGTTAGCTGAAGAATGTTGCCATGGGAATCTAATTAGGGATATAAATCACACAAAATTGGGCTGGATACATTAAAGTGATATGCACATTTATATGTCAGTTTTGTTCTTCGTTGTCAAAGTATTGAAGATAGACCTTAATTGCTCTTTCTTCTTGACCCCACTAAATACAGCAATTGAAAGTTAATAATTTGGTGGAATTGCTTATAAATAACAACAGCAAGAAAAGTTAACAAATAAAGTATGGAATTTCAGGTTTGAATATATGATGTTCACTCATTTGCATAACAAAAAAGAACATAGAAAAACTTTGCAATGTGAGTGAGTGTTATCCCTCCTTGGGGGAAGTTTTAATCTACATCTTGACTTCTTAGCTATGTCGCCCTGTTTTTTTAATGCAGTTATTTAACAGAATAATAAAAATTGGGAGGGGCGGGGGGAAGAAGTAAGAGAAAGTGTAGAAAAACCAGAGCTATTGAAGATATTTGTAGTGTTTTCAGAGCACTGAGAAGATTTTTCAAGGCCTTCTATAAGAGTTAAAACTGAAGGGGAGTTTCAGCAAAGATGTCTTTTGTCTTTCTTTTATTGACATGCTGTTTTTAATTTCTGATTTTTCATGTTCAGCCTGATTACTGCCTGAAGTCAGCACTAGTGCTGCTGATGGTTTCCCACAGCTATGATTTGGAGTAAGTAGGTAGTTTATAGTGAAACAGTAATCACCAAGGACAATTCAGAATTTCTCTTTGGTTTCAGTGGTTTATTTATTTTTTAATCCATCTATGGAGTGCCAAATTGCACTACTGAGTTGCACTGAGTACTACTGAGAACTGTGCTCAAGAAACTTTCAGTGAAGGTGATCAAACCTTTAATGAGACTGGGGCCTGTTGGGCCAGGGAGTGAAAATCATGTAGCTCTGGCTATCTTACTGTGCACAAGGCCCTGCATGGTAAGGAACTGAAAAAGCAAATCAGGAAAAAAAAGTGTAATTTTTCTTTTCTTTGCATAATGTTAATCAAAGCTGGGTTTAGAAATTAACCAAAGCTTACAGTTCTAAATAACATGACAATTAAAAACTGAGCTAGTCAGTTCTTGATAGTAGTTGGCAGTTTTGTCTCTTCTTACCAACCGGCCAAATTCAGTTGTTGACTCTGTTACCATCAAATATTTTTCAGTCTGTTTTTTCTAGTCCACAGTCACATTTGGGGACTTGACTCTTACTTGCTAGGACCAAATCTTTCTTCTCCATATGACCTCTGCGCAATAAAGGGGATTGCAGTATACCCAGTGTCGTCACTTGCCTTCTGATGACATCCACAATTGAGCATATAACTAAGGGTGTAGATTTAGTGCTGCCTCCTTTGCAAAGCTGCTAGAATTGCAACATTGCTTTGACAGAGGTATTTCCTCACTGGGGTATATCCTCCATATCTTTTTTTCAGTGATGTAGTAAGACAGAAGGGAAGAACAATATAAGATGTTGAGAAACATATCGTACATTAGAGCTAGGACACGGCTGTTGAAGACTGGAACTGAGGAATGGCTATAAGCCAAGGAACAGCCTGTCTGATCTGTTTTTAAGGAATCTTTCCCATTTTTGTGTAAACATTTATTTCTCCATAAGGCCTATTTAAGACAGCTTCACCTTTTTTTTTGTTTGCCCACTTTACTACAACAGTCTCCCACTCCACCTCAAGCCACCACACAGTTTCTCCCTGAAATCTCACAGCACAGAAATTCCATAGGAAAACACAATGATGTCATTTCAGATAGACCATAATTTTCCAGCTGTTGGAAGAAGGCACATTGTGGTGTTTATTTCATTACTTATAAAGATTTGTGGCAAGGAGGGAAATACTTTACTTCCAAGATCATTGTTCAAGTAATTGCAACTGCTCATCTATAGCTTTGTGCCATAGCTGAGGGAGGCAGAAGGGACAACAGGGGAGAGCAATTGTACACGTGGTGTGTAGGTAACTGCATGTATGGAGCCTCAGAGGAATTAAGGGATTTTTTTCAGCATTGTTTTTATGGTGAGAAGGAAAGAGGCATGGAATGGTCAGCTTTTCAGCATAGCTGTGGCAGCATGAACCTTTGGTATCTCTGTTACTGGCTTTGCATTTGATAAGGCTTCATGTGGATCAAGCAAGCTCTCACCTTAGCTGTGTCTCAGTTCATGTATATAGCATGGACAAGGCTTTGTCCTGAACTGCTGGCTCTGCTATAAGCCAGAGTCTATAGGTGTTGGAAATTGCTTATTGTAACGTTGGTCAGTGTGGATTTGAAAACCTCTTGGCAGAGCTTTCCAGTCAGCTAGGGCTTTCAGAAGCTTAGATCCTACTGAAAATGAAGATCCTTGAAGGTTGCTTAAAAAAAACCCCCAACAAAACCACAAACCAAACAATCAGTCCTGAGCCCCGGATTATCTCCTCTGTTAGAGAGGCAAAACTGCACCGCGCTGTATTTAGTGGCCCAAATGTTCCCTGTGCTTACAAAAGCCCTTGGGCATGTGACAGTCTAGAGACATGTCTTCTCATCCTTGGAGGTGACCAGGTGTCCTCAGGCAAAGGAAGGGAGAAGAAAGGGACAGGTATCTGAGAGACCTCACATACTTTGATACACTCATTTCTCATTAGGCTTTAAGTAGCATAGTGGAAAGCAGGGGAGCTCTGACATGAAATCTTTGAGTCAGGCACTCTCAGTACTTCAGTTAGGAAATGTTAGCCAAGCTCACCCTCCAGTTCGACTGAGTACTCCAGAAGGGCTGGATGCAATAACGAACAAAAGCCTTTTAGATGCTGCTGTTGCTCATTTTTTCACTGTGTGGGTCCATTAAAGCATTGCTGCCTTTTAGGAACTCAGCTGGAAGAAGAAAACATGCCTGGAAAATATAACTGCATTATGTGAGACCACTGGCTACTGCTGGAATTGTGTCAGTTTGTAACACGTTAGGCAGGTTCCCTGTGCATCCACTGCAAAGCTGCTGCTGACAGGACTTGAGCTCTTGCAGTGAAAGCAGCCAACAACAGCAAAAAAAAGCTGTGGGCTCTTGTATCCTGTGTGATCCTAGAGGCTGTGGGTAGCATAACTCAGTAGGAGAGAAAA
The DNA here is from genome assembly GCA_026212715.1 of Elanus axillaris. Classification (NCBI taxonomy): domain Eukaryota; kingdom Metazoa; phylum Chordata; class Aves; order Accipitriformes; family Accipitridae; genus Elanus; species Elanus axillaris. The sequence continues at coordinate 18,967,126 of JANZLQ010000086.1, read as the reverse complement.
TGAAACTGTTAAAATGTTTCCTTGATGCACCCTGTGGCTTGTAAAGGTGATCATCAGATCAGATAAGTGATTTCTTAAATGGAGGGAAGATGTATTGGTGAGTGATAGGCAAAATAGCTGCAGGTTTGATTAAGCCCCCACATTTTTCATTATGGCCAATTCCATATAATTTAACTTCACTCTTTTCCCTTTCCCTTCTGTCATGCTTGGCACCATGCTCTCCACTCAAAATGCCAATTTAAAAGAATAAAAGTAGTCCAGCACAGAAATGTATGCAAGGTGGGCACACGGTAGCTACCCCTCCCAGGCTATCAAATCATGTACAGAAGCAGAGCTGAAGTTTGTCATCATTGATTGGGTCTAGAAATTAAAACAACCCCTTGAACTTTACGCATAAATATAGTCTCTTCAGCTTTTAACCCTGCTCCCATTACCTCATCATATTTTACCATGAAGGAAACATACTATCCTTTGTCACATATGGTCCACGCCCTTACGTAAACTGCATTTTCAGTCCGCTTCCCATGCAGACACATTACCCAATAGGCATTCCTCAGACATGCCAGTTAATGCTTTACTGCTTAGCAAATCTATTGGATTAACACAATTACAGTAAAAACGCAGGACTAAATAAATATTCCCCAAAGAACCTCTAGGAGGATTTTGCCATTTCTTGGTTAGTAAGAGATGATCCCTCAACAGACACCAGACTGGCCCTGTTTTCCTTTCTCTTATTTCATCTGTCCCAATGGAGCAAGAAAAATATATCGGTGTACGGGCAATAGAGGAATGAGCAGCCTAGTATTATCTGTACTTTTTGATTCAGTCTGCAGAGAAAGCTGGCAGTCAGGGGAAGAGTCAGGGAACTTTGTGTTCAGCCAACTTCCAAAGTCTTTGGTGTCTGGCCAGATTTGCAAAACTTAGTTGTATGTTTGTGTTGTGTGTTGCAATACCTTGGAGATTTGCAAAGTGGTCCTCATATGACCCTTTTGGGTGCTGGGCTACTCCAAACATTCCCATTAAATGAATGTACAGCTTTCATGCTTGCTGTATGATGTCCAGTATCCCCACACTCACTGGCATGGTGGTCCCTTAACTGTCTAGTAGTCCAAAGGGAGACATGGAAGGAGGCCGATTTGCTCTTTTGGTCAGCCCAGAGCTGCCCTGAGGCATGTTTTTCCCTGGGGTACTGGTATCAACTCCTGCTTACCTAGCAAGGAGGTAGCAGAAGTGGGTGAGAGCTGGTCATACCTGCCCCAGTGTTCTCTTCCAAAGTGCCTTGAGTCAACTTTAGCTATTTATCTTGAGTTGTTCATTGTTAGTATTTTCCTTTGAATCTTGTTGCAGTGGAATGGTAATGCTGCTTTTTCTTTACAGAGCCACCACTGGTGGCTTTTTCCACCACTCTCTAACTTTTTGGTCCAATTTGAGTCATTCAGGCTTGGAAATCTCCAGCAAGTTTGGATCTGAATGGGACCGGATTGATCTGTGCTACTGCAAATACTTCTTTGGAGGAGGAAGGGGAGAGAGAAAAGTTAAAAAATAAGGCAAGCATTGAATTTATAGCACTCCAGATGTCAGGGAAATGAACATAAAAGTGCAGATGCCTTATAGTCAGGCAGACTGTTCAAATGTATGCAAATGGGTGACAAGTTTATGTGAATATGGTTGAAAAAAAGAAAAAGCAAGGAAAAAAATGTTTAAATAATCCTGTTCTTATTGCTGTGAGTCTTGGGCATTGAGTTTGGTGGAAGTCATGATTGTGATGACCCAAAGAAGGCCAAGGCCCTGGTAAACATGGCCAGCTGGGTAGACTTTGGTCTTAATGTTCTTGGACATACCATTAAAGTAACATAAATTCATACCTTCTGATTTATGGAGTCTATTGATCAAGCTTTTCCTTGCACAGCAGTATTTAGATTATTCTGCAAATCATCTTCATGGCTAGCTATGATAGTTGACTACAGTGTCTTCAGTTAGGGTAATGTAAATGTATGGGGTTTAAGTGAGAGCAGGTGTACTTGCACATACAGCTCACATATGAGCTTCTTGATTGTTTGGGGGTAACAAAACAATTCTCTCTGTCAAATGTGCTTCCAACCTGTGAATTAATCATATCTGCCTCCCTGCAAACTGTTAAGGAGCAGCTGGTCTTCCTGGCATCTTTATTAACATGCAAAGAAGTTTCTCCAAAGCTTGAAATGCCAAAAGGAAAAGCCTCTAAGTCCTACCGTAGATACTCAGAATTGAGGGGTGTCTGTCTGCAGCCAAGTGAAGGGAAGAGCCAGCAGTGGTCAGTCTTAAGGTATCCCTCAGCATGTGATACTGATTTGCTTTCTATCCCTTCCTGCTGTTGGATAAAAACAACTTAAAATTATAGTTGTAGGCAGCCATAAGGTTAAGGAAAACGGATACAATCTGGATAATTTGCCGCTAAACAGCTTGTGTGGGTCTGTGTCCAAAACCCATGTCTTTAAATAATGTTTCAAGCGGACTAGCTTTTCTGCATCCCTTTGCTTGAAATGCACAAGGGATTTTTGGATGACAACTACCGTTAACGTTGCTAAGCATTGCTTGGATATGTTCTTTGTTCATTCATGAAGGAAAAGACCTGCCATATACGTAGTTCCATGATGCAATACTAGAACCTTTTAAAAAGTTATTAAACAGGTAGTAAAATTCCTTTACAAAATACACTTTGATTTGTACAATTTTTAGAAATGGCAGAAGACAAAACCACATCCTTACCCTTATTAAACCCGCAAACAAATCCACAGGAAAAAAAAAAGCCTTAATTTACAATAGCTGGGTTTTACTATACAGGAAAGGTGAGAAAAATAATACAAGTTATACAGCACACTTCTTACAAATACCAGCTTATATGAGCTAACACTAGCAGTTAACATCTTAGATTTTTCTCAGCAATAAGCTACATCTGCAGAACTTATGGGTTGGGTTTTATAAAGTTCACAATTCAAAAATGTCTCTGTGCTAAAGGGCTTTGGCTCCCTAGCTCAGGGCAAATTTTATATGCTACAGTCTGTAACCATCTTTGTTTCTAGAGAAGTATATGCATGGATCATGGATTAAAACATTTTACTATGTGCCATGTGGGTTTTATTATCTGAATAGATCATATCCTAAACAGGTCAACTACCTCTGATTTAAATGCATGGAAAATGGGAAACAGCGTTTATTCATGCAGTGGGTTTATCATGTGATACTGCATCTATACTTCACTCCCAGCCACTATCTGAAAGGGAGAGCAGGATACAGGGTATCCGAATTCAACATCAAAACTAATCCTACTTTATTTCAATAGGTGCAAGCGTTGTTATAAAGAAATAAATCTCAGCAGCCATTGTGATGATGGGAACTTGGTGCATTCTCAGCTGGTCACAAACCTCTGAGTCTCTGAACGTGTTACAAATAGAAATGGGCTGACCAGATCTGAAATAGCTGGAGTAGTGGTAGATGTGGAGTATTTGCTGGCTTGTAAGCAGCTTGGGAGCCTCTTCTTCTCCAGACACATCAGCTTACAATAATTATTTGAATGGGACTGGATTGGATTAAATTAGTAAATCAGGAGAAAACTAGAGAAGTGACAGGTTCGAATCAATGAGGGCTCAACCTCCCCTGACAGGCTGTTGCCTGTATTTTAGCCATTTCAATATAATTATACTGAAGTATCTAGGCAGTATCTAGATAATGTTCAGATTTACCTTTGCTGGGCTCAACAGCTTGTATGCATGTGTGTGAGTGTGTGTGTGTATCATAGACATCAGTGATGTTAAAGGAAGACATTTTATTCCTTTATATGTAAGTGGAGGCATCATATATACTGGCATTATAATGGACGTAGACCTAATGGTGTTCTTGTTCTTTGTTTGCAAGATCATCCCTTTGATGAAGGCTTGTCTCTTCACCAGGAACCATGGTAAACACCAGCAAGAGTATGGGAGGCACATAGTATAACTACACCCCAAAACCAGAAGATCAGGCATTTCTAGCCTCTCCAAGTACCTCTGCAGATGCTAACGTGTGTTTGTGATTGTGTACAATGGGAAACACAAAAAGTGTGAGCTATTCAGAAATGAGAGGGAAAACAATAGAGGAATAAGTAGGTGTAACACCTGTGGATGGAAACAGTGGTCTGAATGGGACAAAGGAGGGATAGTGTAACTACTTCATATTTGTTGTCGCAATTAGCTGCTGTTAAGTATGTATTTCAGTATTGGATTATTGTTTTCAGTGAGACCAAAATGACTATTACATAGCCATGCAACAGTTTCCCAAGGGAAGTAGGGGGAAGCTATTTACTGATTTGCTTAAATCCCTGTTGAACAAAGCAGTGGAAAATACTCTGTAGGAAATAATCATCCAGTGGCAGGAGGTTGGAAGAGGTTACATAATAGCGATCGTATTTCTGCGACAATGAATGATTCTGTTTATATAACATTCATTTCTGGTCATGTACCCTACACTTCGCTTTTTTTTTGTCTCATCCCAAGATAACGCAACAGATAAATTCAACTTACTGTTTTTGCACAAACTTTCTAGAAAATAGTTAAACATTGCTTGTTTAAACTTGTGCACATGACTATCACAACGCACACAAAGTCTTACTTCTCTTGGAGGCATGCACCTTTTTCTGCACTGAATTTTTAACAGACTGTAGTATCTGGCTTTAGAAAAGGGGAAGGGGAGGGTCTTGGGAATTATGCACTAGTTAGTCTAACCTTGGTATCTCAAAAGATACTAGAACAAATTATTAAGCAGTCAGTGTGTAAGTACTTTCCAGGTAATAAGGTGATAAAAAAGAGTCAACACATATTTGTCAAGAAGAAATCATGTTAAGCCAATCTAATTTCCTTCCTTCACAGGGAAACTGGCTTAGTGGATAAGGCAAAAGTGGTAAATGTGATGCATCTTGACTTAAGCCAGGCTTTTGACACTGTGGCACATTATATGCTCATATGTGAACTGGAGAAGTGTGGCCTGAATAACAGAGGAGAGCCTGATTCTTTGTAAACCCACACTGAGAAAGTAGTTAGCAGTGATGCCCTGCTAAAATGAGAATTCACTTTTGCTCTCAGAAGAGGCTTAATTGTGTACCTGTTCCAGTCAATATTTTCACTGCTGACCTGAATGATGGAACAGAAAGTAAACGTGTAAAATTTAAGGAAGACACTAGGCTGAGAGGGTACAGAAGTGCTTTAGAAGACAGGATTAGAAAAGCGACTGAATTTATGTTGGGGAAAAAGTTATCAGCATGATGGAACTCAGATTATAAAACTGCAAAGTAGTATGTGTCAGATAATCTGTAACCACACAGTGACTTTGCAGCAGGAGAGAAGACGGAGTTTTAGTGCTTGGCAAGTGGAACAGGAATAAAAGATGTGATAATTGCATTAAAGGAGCAACTCTTGGTGTGCAGCATGTGAGCAAAGCTGTTGTGTGCAAAAAATTTCTGTTGAGTGCCAAGAAGTCAGAAGCTGGATTTTTGGGTCTGTTTTTTTACTTCTTTTGAAAGTCATGCAGAAAAATGGGATGTAATCCAGAAAAATGACCCAAATAATTCAAGACTCAGAAAATATGATCTGTGCTGAAAGATTGAAAGATTTGTGTGTGTTTGTCTAGAAAAGATATGTCTGAGGGACGGTATAAGTCTTCTAGGCAAGTGTTGTTAGAAAGAGAATGCAGATCTATCAGTCACCATGTCTACTGAGCATAGGATCAGATGTACTATATTTTCACACATGTTTAATAGAAGGCTCTCTGTAAAAACCAAACTGAACTCAGATTTAGCAGATCAGTGGTTTACTTGCTCAGGCATGTGAAAAGTGTATCGCACACCTCCCTCTCAACAGTGCTACTGACCCTGGTCTGCGCTAGTTGCTTGCTCTCCCCAGATCACTGTCGTGTCTCTATTTAATTTAACAGTTAAAGGTGCAGTGTATCTGTAGGTTTATGTTCAGATGTCAGTGGTTTCAAAGGGGTGGAGTTACCTAAGGTGTGGATTAAAGATGTGAAAATAAATTCAGAGATTGGTTTCACTGGTAGCAAAACAGGCTTCAAGTTGTTTAAAAAACCTCTATCTGTATAGGATTGTTAATCACTGGAATACGTTACCCAGGGATGTAGACTCTCTTCTGAAGGTTTTAAGAAGTTTGACAGACATCTGTCATGGCTGGAAGTAAACTTGATACTGCTTCTGGGTAAGAAGATAGGTTGGATACCCTCTTAAGATTCCTTTTAGCCTGACATCTGTATGATTTCTGTGACATAGTGTTTTGCAATGATATAATTTATTTTATATTGCTGCAAAAAAGCACAGAACTGACATAATCCAGGCAGTTTTGCTTTATGATGAGAGATGAAAACATAGGTATGAATTCATGAAAATCTCAGGAAAATAAATGCCTGATCTAACTTTAAATATAAATGAACATAGAAAGAATGATATGCTGAATAGTGGTTCTGCAGAACAAAACTAGCTCAGTTACTCAGTACTAGCTGTCACAGGGCATTGATTATCTATCACGTCTAGTTTGTGTGATAACATAAGAATTTAAATTGTAGCCTCACCCAAAACAAACACAGATGCGTTTTCTCTAGGTGTTAATCTCCCAAAGGTCCACAGTCTTGTAATGTAAACAGACCTCTGAGCCCCAGCCTGTATAGCTCTGTATCAAATAAGCTGTATTAATATCCTGGGTCAAAACTTCCTTCAGGCAGCCTGAGGGCAGCAGCCATCCAAATGCATGTGCACTGACACCTTTCTGGGGACGAACCTCTCAGAGCTGGGCCCTTGGTTTATGACTTGTATGTTTTCTATTTGTAGGAAATGTAGTGTTTATTTGACACTCAAGGTTTCCGATAACTCTGCTGTTGCTAAATCTCATCCTGCTTCTGTGGGGAATGCTTACCCTGCCCCAAAGAGAAAGCCAAGGGAGAAATGAAGTGGAAGGTTGCAAAGACACCAAATTGCGCTCCTTAAAATGCTGTTCTGAGAAAGGGCTCTTGAGCCTTGGGGACTTGGAAAGATCTCTGCCATTTCAAAAGAGGGAGAGCTGGAGTTAGTCCTGCTATTGCTTCTGTGGACTTTTATGGTAAGTAAGGGGAGCAAGCTTTGCTGTATCTCTGTCCTCAGCTGGTGGCTTTCCCCAGCTGCTCGTGACACCTTCTCATTTTGGCTCCCACTCTTTGCATCCTCTCTGTAATGGAGAAGCTTAGTATGGCAGTGGTTAGCTTAATACACTGTGGGTGTGAAACTGTCCATTTTTTCTCCTCGTTCACTACTGTGTAGCCTCTGACTCTTAAATTGGAATATGTGGTTCCTAAATCAGGGATCTAAGGTGATCTGCTCCAGGTGCCCTCTGACGTGCTGGCTGTAGGAATTAGCTTGGGTGTTGTTCAACCTATTTGGGGATGGTAATATTGTAGCTGTATTATTGCGCCATTGCCATCCTCTGCTTTTTGCCCTGTTCGTGCTACGAGTGGCCTCTGAAGACAGAAAGGCAGAGGGCAGTCTCTGTCTTCTCTGTGCAAGGCCTGGGAGCTCCCTCTGCTCCACCCGAGGCTGTTAATACATGGCACACATCCACAGAAAACAATAGCTACACAAGAGATGGCTGTGTCCCATGGGTGGCCTTTCAGGAGCAGGGAGATTTTGAAAGAAAAATGCTGCTGTGCCCAACTTCCCTTGTGTACATGCTGCTACCAGAAGCTTCCACTATGAATCCCTTTTCTTCAGAGCTGAAGCCAAATTCTACTGCAGTCTGTAACCAGAGGAGCATCCTGCTGACTTCTACAAGAGACTTGTCTGAGGGTGGCATGAAATGGCTCCCAAACAGCAAATCATTTTAGCTCCCCTCTTGTGAATACTGTGTTCTTCTCTGCTAATCTGGAATATGCCCCCCCCCCCCCCGCATGCCTGATCTGGCTGGGGCTAGTTAACCCTTTGTGGCCTTATTATCCTGGCGGTGGGTCCTCTGTCTATGGCCATGGTGGAAAGATGGAGTGGGTGGATTGCCCTAGGGTCCAGTACTAGCATTCATGGGCCCAGCCTCTGCTACAAAGCATTACCACGGCTGGATGTAGCTGCCAGCTGCAGCTGCCAGAGCCAGTGCTGAGCACGGCTTTGCATTGTCTACTCTCAGGCAAACCCCAGGAAGGCCTTACTTAAAAGTAATTTGGATGAAGCCCCAGATGGGTCTCCTGGAGGGGAAGCAGCTCCCATGTCCTGGTGCAGAGGAGGCATGGGCTGCCCTCTGCCTGCCCTTCGCCAAGGACAAGGTGCAGTATTGCTTGCAGGGGAAAGTCACAGGCTGATTTAAACTTGGCACCTGGACTAAACTGTTGCATCTGCCTGTTTGCTGTAGAATATAATTATATCCTTGCATTGCAAAAACAATGTGTTGGGGTCTTTCTCTATTTATCATATACATTCTGTGTTATTTTATTAAGTCTTTGTTCTTAATACAGAGTGCTTGCAAGCCCTCAATAAAACCTCCAAGTCCTACATAAAGATCATTTATATGAATTTTAGGAAAATCCTTGGAAGATTTTGACCCAAAGAAGAGCTTGCATTTGTTTTTTGTGGGTATTTTTGGCATGGCTTGTCTGATTTTGAAGTATAAGGAATGTCAGCTCTGGTCTCTTAACAGCTTAGGTGAGGGATACTGGGTGCTTGGGCAGTGAGTTACTGTCTGTTGGGTTGCAGCTTTCTGTAGTAATGTTTTAAATTTTCAGAATAGGCTTTCTTCCCTCACAGTGTTGATTAGCGCTTGGAGTTAGATGGATATTTACCGAAGTAACTCATCTTAAACAATTTAACAAAAAAAAGAAACAAGCAAAAACCTCAAAACACTTTCACTTTTCCAAACAGACTGGTAGTTACCATCCTGGTGTGAGTGACTGCCCGTTCCACAGTCATCAGTGCTTTTTCTCTGGTACCTTTGCTAAACATCCCCCAAAATTTTCGGCCTTCTAATTATATGAAGGCATATAAAAATAAAAATAAGAACAATAAAAGGCATAAATAAGCCTGTATTTTCAGTTGTACATTGCTCCTAATGAAAGTCACGTGTGTGGAAACCTCAGTGATTTTGTCCTGGCTTACTGAAATCAAACTAAGACTGATACCTATTTATAATCCCAAGACTTCTGCCAGTAATATATTTTATCGCTATGGTTGCAAAACCAAATAGCCACTGAGGAAGTATTTTTCACAAAAATGAATGAGCTTGGAGGGTTCCATGGAAAGACTTGCCACTTGTGGTAGGGTAGCAGGGAAATGTGAAGCAAATGTGGTGAAGTAGTTAAAAGCAATAATGGACTTTACTTTTATTGTGGTACTGATATTTACTGTCCCCTTTCATTTCATCGGCTTGGTTTGTAATAATCTGTCACTTATATAGGCTAGTTTTTCTACTGTAGTTTCAGCAGGGAGGAAAAGCAGGATATTTTAAATAATTCTGTTTATTTTTAATTAGAAAGCAAGTAACTTAATTGCTTGTTCTTTTCTTGACTTGATTACATTTAATAAATACGAGAGAGTGCTTACCAAAGTGTTCTTGAAGTAATGTAAACCACATGTACTATCCCACACAGAAAGGACATCAAATTGAATTTCTGAATGGTTTTATGTAGATGAGTTTATTGTGGCTAAATGCAACCAGCCTCCTTTTCTGCTGCTCTGTCATGTTTGGAGATTACCAGTCGGTGCTGTGTAATACAGTCCATAGGAGGGAATGGCTGAAATGCTGTGACAGTGGTACAATAAGGCTGGAGGTGCAAGCAAACCAGGAATCTGTCCTCAAACTCTGCCTGATCCAAAAAATGCCTATTGCAGGCAATATGCTCAGTGTGACAGGACTGACAAATATAATAGCAAGATTCAGACCTGGTGCTCACGCGTTTCAGTGTTGTTCATGTACCCTCACACACTATTGAGCTCTTCCAGATTCTGTTTTATCTTATTCAGTCTCTCAGTTGGATATGCTGTACAGGGCATTTTGGGCAAATTGGTCCCTCTTCTAGTATATGTGCATCCTGTCTCAGGGACAGGGAATGTGCATAGTGTTCCTTGGTGGTGGCAGCTATTCTGGGAAGACTTCTGCAAGCTGTTGGAAAGGTGGGACTTGAATCTATACCAGGGTATTCATGGTATGAGAAGTACTCTTCTCATCTCCAGTGGTAAAAAGCCTGAAGGTGGAGTGTTCAAGTCCTGTTTGTCACACCTGCAAGGACTCCTCTAGATGAAATTTTCTTTGCACTTGTCATCTTCTAAAAATGATGTGATTTATTCCTAGGGACAGAAAGTTTTAAAAGACAAATTGCATCATGAAAACCTTTTTTTTTTTTGGTGATGTGACTCTTTGGCACTTGCAGATGTGAATAGCTTGTTTAGGTCTGGCATCTTCCATAACCCCACATCAGTACTTGCCTGTCATATCAGGTGTGTAAAACCAGTCTGCCTGTTATACAGTGAGCTGTGATTGAATCCTGTATTTATGACTTCTGCCCCACATTGCATTAATTAGAATGCAAATTAAGGGTTTCCTGGAAAGCTGTTGTTTACTTCTGCCATACTTTACATGTTTCATTAGTCCTAGGACCCTGACACAGTCAAGTTATGTCAATTTAACAAGTTACCAGTCAGCTGAGCCGTTGTAATTGTACATATGCATGCATGTAGGCTTCCAGGGCTGCAACGTGAGGCAGCTTAGTTTTTGCTTCCCGTGAAAGGCATTTAAAATATGTTATCTTGTCTTCTATTAGCTACTAGGGCTCACCCAATTAGAGATAACTTTTTTCAAACAGCATAACTTGATTCTGCACTTGAGCCTCTAATTTACACCCAAGCTTCTCAATCTGACTTTGTAAGAGGTTTTTAACTGGAAAGTACAGTTTTCACTAGAGAGTAGGTTTTTGTTGTTTTGTTTTTAACCACACAGTTTAGTACAGGCTGCATTTTCACGCATGTCCCTAGTTACCAGCCTTTAGTAGCTGACCCTCACTTGAGGAAACTGGCCACATTCAGTGCCTCTCTAGGTCCTGCGGCATCTGCTGAAGTTTGGCAGTGTGGCTGGACCTCTTGCGCAAGGCTCCCTCACCTTCCTGGCATGGACCTGCAGAGCTTCATGAGTGCTGGTGTCCTGTGCAGAGCATCTCTTGTCTCTGCTTGACTATAGCTGTGCAAGATGCAGAGTTGCAAGGTAACATTTTCTGTTTTGTAAAATATTCAAATAATGTCACTTTGGAGGGGAATCTGTTTCAAAAATAACCACTACTTTCTTAACTCAAGGTGCTGTGATGAAAGACATCTCTGAATGTGTTTAAGCCCCAGAGGAAAAAAAAATTTTCACGCAAGTTGCTCTGAAGGAGCTTACACCGAAGTAACTAAGAATTTGGCCCCTGGCACCATTATTTTCCTCAGGTCCCGCAGTGACAGAAGGGGGTGGAGGGAAGTAACCTATCCCATTTCTGTTTGAAAATATTTAGCTTGAGTGATGTGAAGATTTCAGTAGATCTGTGACAAGATCAAAGACTATAAATTATTTAACAGTGGTTCTACTTTTGTGGAATTATTTAAAGTATCATAATTGCAGCTCAGCTTCCCAGCCTTCATTTTCAAGTCTGGAATTCTGCTGGGAACTATCATAATCACTGAAGAGTATAATATTACAGGCTGGGTATAAAAATATCTTTTTAATGACTAGCAAATTAGTGAAATGTCTTGACCTGAATCTAGACCAAACAGAAGACAGTGTTTTTATGGAGGGGGAAGAAAGACTAAATTGTCACCACATTGTTATTCTTGTTAAACTCTCCACTACTTAGAATGTCAGTTGATTAGATAAAATTTGTAACACTGTGCATCAATGCAAGTGATGAAGGGCTGTGTGTTACATAGTATCTTGGCATTTCTGCACTTTTGTTTTCCTTTTAATGCTAGCATGCGCATTCTGTGACTGAAACTTGGAAAAATAAAGGCTATTCATTACTTTAGTACCCTGCGAACAATAGCGATCATGAAAGGCATCGCAGGGAACTCCTCTGTGTGCTGGCTCTTCAAGAAGCAAGATGAGCCCTCGGAGGGTTTTTTCATAGTCTTCAAGTAATTGTTGTGTGCATGATCTGCCTGGCTAAACTCTTTGTGTCTGACTTAAATAGGATCTAGAAGAGACAGGACTTTCCCACTCCATACCATGTGATTCAAAGTGTTAATAGAGTCTCTGTTTACCTAGGAACAGGAATTTATTCACCAAATTCAGGTTTGCAGATGAGCTAAAGGAAACAGCCCTCATGTTCCTGTGTGCAATCAGGTGTTAGTGGCGAAATTGTCTGAGCAGTTTTGAGCATATAGTGAAGATGCCATGCAGGTCTCTGCAGCTGAGGATTCTATTCCCAGTTATGTTATCAATTTCTACTGTGATCTGGGACAAGTCACTACCTTTCTGTTTTTCATTGCCCCCAAATTAAACCAGAAGTGATAATACCAACTGGTTTACAAGGTGAGCATTATGTTACTGTGGCTGTATTTGCAGTGCAGAGTCTCCCTATCAAAGGAGTGAAATAATAGTGGTAGTGCAGACAGAGTGACTGCATTTATAACATATTTTTGGGACAGAGACCACCCTAGTGTCCTGTGTTCACAGGACTCCCTATGCAATGAGGCTGTAGTCTATAACTAAGCAGCAAAGCTGTATTTCAAAATGAGCAAAAGGAACCCAGAGATAACATGACGCATGAACAGAGGTGGTCTCCATTCCTGCCTTTCTCTCCACCTGGTCAGGGCCTATGGTGCTCTGCATTGCAAAGACAAATGAGAAATTTGTTCAGCACCTGGTTCCAATGAATGTGATTAGTCTTTAATTAATATATAAGCATGAAGGAGATTCATAAATTAAATGAAAAAGACTGTTATCCTGAGGCTTTGTATCCTGGAAGGACCTGTGTAGCATGTTGAAGGCCATCTACAGCAAGGTTACTACACTCAACACCTGCATGTATTGTGGATGCACGTCAGATAAGTAATATCTCCCAGAAGACAAACACGATGTGAACAGCCATTTTTACTGGCAAATGTAATCTGTTAGATATCAGCCTAATTTTCTCTAGTGACACAAAGCAGACTTCATCCATGCTATTTTGAGCTTTTTGTTAGCTTGTATGCAACCTAGTGCTCTGGCCCAGCTACCCTTTCAGGCTGCGTGTTGACATGCACTGGGGATCTGGAGTCTCCAAAGCATTTAGGCAAGATTGTATCATGGTGCAGCCATTTCTTTCACTTCTCCACAATGAATTACATTCTCTCACTCCTTGGAAATAGAGTAGAAATATGTTGCTTAAAGAGCTTAATCATTTTGTTACAGTTCCTTGCTGTCTAGTTTTGCTGAAGTTGTGCTGACAGATCAGGAAGGGCCTAGAAAAGGACATTAACAGAATGATCAGAGATCTGGAAAACCTACCCACAGAAGCTCAGTCTAGTTAGTTTATCCAACACCATGACCTAATGATATCCTAGATGTAGTTTGAATAAAGAGCTTTCTGATTAGTGGATGGCTTTTTCCTCTCCCAGGAAAAGGGTTGGCAAAATAGGAAAGGAGGTGCTTTTTTTTTTTTTTTTAGGTTGGAAGAGTGATTAACCACTGTTTTCCTGGATATATGATGAGGTCTTCATCACTATCAGTATTTAAGAATTAAGCTTTTTATTTCTGGAGTCAGGAGAGGGTTTTATGGTTTGTGGTGGTAGGAGCTGATGTTCAAACAAACTTGATGCTTGCAATTGTATATAACTGGCTGCAGTAACCTTTCTGGTACCTTCCAGCATGGGATCCCTAAGCCTGAGCCTTCCAAAAAAAGCTCATCCTTTGATATTCAAGAAAAATGAAAGTTTGAATGAAGTAACCACTGCTTTAAGATTTTCCAGTGTAAGAGGTCAGATGGTCCTCAATCCTTCTACATGGCGATAAATCTGTGACTCTACAAACTCGGCTTGGTAAGTGGTGGAAGCTGCTCTTCCATTGAAGAAGCTCCAAAACCCTTGCTTTACCAACAGGATTTTGCCAGGAACTCCCTTAGTGAGACTGTGCTATATATAAGGATGCTTTGGAAAGCTCCCAGATACATTCTGCACCGTACAGCGACTAGACAATGATGAAGTCTCATGTAGTGTGTGCCCTGGAATTACTACTACTCATCCCTCTTTGTAGTAAATGAGTACTATTTGGCTACAATCTTTCTAAAGCTGTAAGGCACCAGCATCGTGGAGTGCAAGAATCCTATCTTAGATGGCTACATTCAAAACATACCCTAGGGACTGTTAGAGAAATTTATAATCATCCCTTTAGAATCCCAGGATTAAATTCTAAGTGGCAAGCAAATAAATAAACAGTGCTTCTCTCTAATGCCTATTTATTTACTGTAGATCAATGGAACATTCAAGGATGAAATTGGTTTTCTTAGAGGATTAAAAAAATATTTAAAATAGGCTTTATTATAAGAATTAATATTGTGGATTCTGGAGGGGTGAAGGGTTAGTGTGAGCCAGGTTGTCATAAACTGTTCCATTCTGAAAAAAGTATTTTGGGGTAGGAGAGGAGAAATGAAGTTAAAGGGCACCTTGTTTTGGTTCATCAGTTTGATATCCTGCTAAAAGAAGTCTGTGAAATTGCCAGCTGTTGCTGGGAACTGGGCAAACAATGAGGAAATGTGCACAGCAGAAATGCATTGACATGCTGTGTTGTACCAACACATGTAATTGCAATACCTGTTTGGGGCAGATTGTTTTGTAACAGGTCCTTCTGTTTCCCCTCTTCTGCTGTTCAGAACAGCAGATGACGTCTGTGTGCATAAGAGGCAACCTCAGCAGGTGCAAAGCCCAGCTGCTGGACTGTGCTTCTACTCTTACCTCCTCTGACCAAAATACATGTGGGCATGAGGCAGGTTTCTCCTGCTGTTGGACTAGGCTGTGACTGTGGGTGCTGTTTCCCTGCATCCCTCATCTGTCTGAGTTTGGTAGGGAACAAACAAATTATTTTGATTCTGTTTCACCAAAGGAAGAATAGCAGGAGAGGAGGGTCTAAGGCTGTTTACTGAAATTCAGAATGGTTTGGAGTGCTGTGGATTTGGGCAATGGTTGCTGCCACCTGATAAAAAAGCAGAGGGCCCTCCTTTCATCTTTGGGAAAAACAAGCCAAAAAACATGAAAAAATAATATTGGCAGCCACAGAATGAAAGAACAGTCAATGCAGTCTATAAAACCAGAGTTGTCAGACCATAACAACAGTAAATGTCCAGGTGAACTAAAGACTTGTGAAATGAATCTAATCGAATGAAATCTAACCTTGAAAATATATTGTGTTTGTATAGAGTGTTGTTTGCTTCTCTCTCTGCTTTTTCCTTTCTGGGATTTCTGAGTGAGTTAGTGTTCTCGAAGGCTAACAGCGTTGCAGCTCTGTTGACCAAGATCTAGATCTTGAATGCAGTCTCCACTGATGAGAGAAGTGTACTTTCTGTACTGTATACATTGAATCTATATGGCCATACATAGGTTTCTCTAAGACCTCCTCTGTATGCTGCATGTGTCTTCTATACCCTTCCATTTCTTCAGTCTTCTTGTTTTCTCTGCAGTGCCTGCCCATGTCCTTTTTTTAAGTCCCATTTGTACTGAAAACTTTATCCAAGCTCCTTGTTTTGCTGCTGTGATGGGGGTATTGTCTTGATGGTTCACTTTCAAGGCTGTAAAATCCTCCTGCTGAAGCTGTGTCTATAGTATTGCTTTCTAGTGCACAGGCAGTGGGGATTGCACCAAGGATTCTTGTCCTTTCAAGGTAGGGGAGAGCCTGTTACTAAATTTCACAGAGGCAGTAACGGTTTGTGATTGTGGCAAGTCAAGAGGGAAGGTTCCTTTTGACTAATTCTTTGAGCACATGTCTTGTTTTCTGATATAAAACTTGAGTTCCACAGGAGGAGATGATCCTGCCAGGCTGCTGTGTGCCAATCCAAACAGGGTAAGCAAAAGAGTTAAATATCGTGGGACATCTGTGAATCATAGGCTCCATGTGGGAGACAAGGATGGCAGTGATGGAAGCAGTGATGGAAGTAACTATGAAAAAGAATAACAGGAGTGTTTGGTTAATGATGGCTGAAATCTTCTGAAGAGGAAGAAGGGGAAGAAATTTGAGTACTAGATGGAGTAGTGAGTAGGAGCCTGAAGGAATGTGGAAAATACATACAGTGGCAAAGAGAGAGACTGCAGAGGTCTATAAATGATGCAGGAAATTGTGAAGGCTAAGATACAGTTGGGGGACTGATTATATATATACAATGGAGTTAAAAATCCTTACAGGTGTCTGGAGGGTTATGTGAAAAAGAAACTTTGCATGATGGGACTAAAAGGCATTGCTAATTGATAACTATAGACTCTGCTTTTGAAAAGACATGAGTATTTTAAAAGATAGGAGGGATGATTGCAGGCTTTGCAAATGAACTCTGTGCGTGTGTCGGGGGTGAGGTGAAATATTTCTCTACACTTTGAGGACTGGAGTTTTGGGGTGGCTGTCAGGGAAATGCTTATGGCAATAAATTGCATTTTTTAAATTCTCTCTCTTTAATTTAAAAGTGCTTTGTCCCATTTGCTGCATTAGACTTACAGTTCTTGCTTTAGGCTTATATTAAAAGTTGGCAGTCTCAGATGGAGGAAAACTAGGGGATAGGTCAGATGCTAATTAATTTCATGCTAATTTTGCCATAATTTGAAATCCAGTGGATTAGTTTCTGTGGGAGAGCTGAACTATATGGAAAGGCAAAAATGAATACGGATAATTAATCTCTGTAAAATTGCTTGGGATGCTCTAAGAAAAAGAGGTTTTGTTGTTGCTTTTATTTTTTGTTTGAAATGTTTTAAAGGCGCCTGTGCCGTGGATTACATGAAAGATTAATTCCTGCTGAATGACACCTTTTCATTCCTAAAACACCTAAAAGAAACACCCCAGCAGCTGGCTGAGCTCTTGGTGAGGATTCTCTCCCTGTACAATGAGAAATTGTTTTTTTCTCTGTGGAAGGATTGAGCTGGGTGCCAGCTGGAGCCCCGTGCCAGGTAGGAATGGTACTACTATGCTAGGGCACATGGAGAATAAGGAGGTGATTGGTGGCAGCCAGTGTGGCTTCACTAAGTACAAACCATGCCTGACAAATATGGTGGCCTTATATGATAAGGTTACAACGTTGGTGGATAAGGGAAGAGCAACGGACATCATCTACCTGGATTTGTGCAAAGCATTTGACATTGTCCCACATGGCATCCTTGTCTCTAAATTGGAGAGACATGGATTTGATGGATGGACCACTTGGTGGATAAGGAATTGGCTGGATGGTCATACTCAAAGAGTTGCAATTAACGGCTTGATGTCCAAGTGGAGAGCAGTAACAAGTGGTGTTCCACAGGAGTCAGTACTGGGACCGATGCTGTTTAACATCTTTGTCGGTGACATGGACAGTGAGATTGAGTGCACCCTCAGCAAGTTTGCTGATGACACCAAGTTGTGTGGTGCAGTTGACATGGTGGAGGGAAGAGGGACTTGACAGCTGGGCCCATGTGAACCTCAAGAAGTTCAACAAGGCCAAGGGCAAGGTCCTGCACATGGGTCAGGGCAGTCCCAAGCACAAATAGAGGCTGGGTGAGGAGTGGATTGAGAGTAGCCCTGCGGAGAAGGACTTTGGGGTATTAGTGGATGAAAAACTGAATATGAGGCAGCAGTGGGCACTCACAGCCCAGAAAGCCAGTTGCATTCCGGGCTGCCTCAAAAGAAGTGTGGCTAGCAGGTCGAGGGACGTGACTCTCCCCCTCTACTCTGCTCTCATGAGACCCCACCTGGAGCACTGCATTCAGCTCTGGGGTCCCCAATGTAAGAAAGACATGGACCTGCTTGAGCAGGTCCAGAGGAGGGCCACAAAGAGGATCTGGGGGCTGGAGCATCTCCCTTATGAAGACAGGCTGATAGAGTTGAGGTTGTTTAGCCTAGAGAAGACAAGGGCCTAGGGAGACCTTATAGCAGCCTTCCAGTACCTAATGGGGGCCTACAGGAAAGTTTGGGGGGACTCTTTAACAGGGAGTGTAGTGATAGGACAAGGGGTAACAGTTTTAAACTGAAAGAGGGTACATTTAGATTAGGTATTAGGAAGGAATTCTTTACTGTGAGGGGGGTAAGGCACTGGAACAGGTTGCCCAGAAAGGTTGTTGATGCCCCATCATCCCTGGAAGTGTTCAAGGCCAGGTTGGATGGGGCTTTGAGCAACCTGGTCTAGTGGAAGGTGTCCCTGCCCATGGCAGGGGGTTGGAACTAGATGATCTTTAAGGTCCCTTCCAACCCAAACCATTCTATGATTTAAACCCCATAACCCACTGAGCTGAAGGACAATCCCAGCAGTTTGAGGTGGATTTTGTGGGCTGTACTCTTGAGTGTGCTACTGTGCTGAGTTCAGCAGAGCCCCCCATGTGAGAGGAGCAAGTGCTGGTCAGTTTGTGAGCAGTTTCAGCTGTTGGGGTGCTGCATCATCATTTCATCCCGACTCCTGAGCTCCTTCTGTGCCTGCTCAGGGGAGGGAGATATCTTACCCAATAAGGTGGTCATTGCACACAGTATCCTTTTTGCGCTTGCACTGTGCTCTTGCACAAGGGGGAAGAGCTCCCATTCCCCTGCTGTGGGAGGGTAGTCCAGACCTTTGAGATGAATGCCTGGAAAGAAGAAAATGTTACTTATCTATTTGTTTCCTTTCTAGAAGCAGATGAAGCTGGAATGGATGAGAGGCAGATGAAAACCACTTCTCGCTCTTGACACTTTACTCCCACTGAGTTGCTAGTGGCTGGCTGGAGAGCTTGACTCAGAGCCAAGCTGGGGGTAGTAATTTACTGCCGGCCTCTAATGGCTATAAATTGCTACGTGCTGTGGACCAGAGCAGTCATAGAGGTAGAGCTGTGTCTCGGAGGTGGGTCCCATGCACAGCACCTCTGAGGTTTTTCCCTTATGCACAGAGCTCCAGGCTCTGCCTGATGTAAAAAAAACTACCTGTGTGTTTCCAGGCTGGCTCTGTACAAAGTATCTCTGCCTGTAGCTAATTATAAAGCTGTGTATTTTCCTTGCAGTTTTCTCCACACCCATTATTGGCCTACCAGACTTCAGTGACCTAGTTCTGAACTGTCGGAGAGCAGTCAGTGGCTTCCCAAGAAATCATCTCTTGCTCCGAAATCCAAGGAGCTCCAACTCAATGAGGAGGCAGGGGGAAGTGGTGTGGTTTTCACAATTGAACTCCTTTTATTTTGCTTTCTACGTGTGAACACCAAGCAGAAGTTCAAATAACAATACAAAGCAGAAAGCTTTGTGATTAATTATGCCTGGTACACGTATAATTTAAACATACTGACTTGTCTGAAGTAAGTGCCAGACGGTGCAATAGGGGAGACAGGAAGTGGCTGGTTGAGATTGCTGAACCAAGCTGGAATCAAAAGTCAGGGAGAGGAAGTACATCATCATTTAACTTTGCTCAGGAGCTCAGCAGAAAACTGATGCAATCGCTGATGGACACTGATATCAAAGGGAGAAAAATCATGACAAATTCTTTGCTTTTAAAATTAACGTAAAGCTAATCAATAGCTTGACTTGGTGCAATATAAAAATGTACTGGGACCTCCATTAAAATGATTTTTCTTTAAACCTGTATTCTGGGATTGTTATTAGAGAAGCTTTAGAGATAATAATGGCAGTTAAAAGACAGCTTTCTAATTCCCATCAGGTTGTTGCATTTCACTGCAACTGATCTGTAGCTGCGCTGGGAACTAGGTAATGTCAGTCCTTGAAAGATTATGTTTTCTTTAGCATTTTTTCTTTATGGACCAGTGGGCCCTAGGAATATTTAAGATAGCTTTTAAATGGGGTGGGGGATGGAGAGGAGGAGAAACCATTTGACTGGACTAGACTAGCTGTGCTAAAAGAGCTCATGGCTTTCCACCCCACCCACCCCCTTCCAGCAAACTGACACCATATGGGAATCTGTGAGTCAAAGTTCAGAAACCAACCAGCTGCCTTAGGTTTCTGATAACAGATCCTACAGTGATGAGGGCTTACTTATTTTTGATAACCCATGTGTCTAAAATAAGAATGTGTGTGTTTTTCTCAACTTCATGGGTGTATTTTATCACCCTGAGCACACATTCTTCACTGTCTCACTCAAGCTGGTCATAACTGTTATGTGTTATGACTGTGCCATCTGTGTACGTGTTACATTGTTCACCACGGTCCTTCTCAGAAACATCTATTCATCTCAAATTGTGTCTTGGTGGGTGCCGGTCATGGAGACTCCACAACTCAGCACCCCTGGAGCCGACTGGTGATTCATGCCTCCAGAGTTTCATGGTGTTGGCTGTGCAGAAGCCAGAAGTGAGGCTTCTGCCCCATGCATCTCTCCATCCTCCTTCCCTGAAATGTGCTGGTCGTCATGAGATTGCAGCTATGCAAAACTTTTGCACAAAATATGAATGTTGTGCAACCAGGTGAAATTTGCCTGCTTGTCGTTTTAGAAATGGCCTTTTCCTATCTATGCAGGGCACTATTCCAGGTGCATGTGTTCTGGTTTTACTTTTCCTCTGCTGACCAGCCTCTGCTATGAGAGTGCTGCAGTTTTTGCTGGACTATGCCTATCTCTGGGGAATGCAAAATAGATTGGTCAGGCTTGCTGCCTCTCTGTTGCCTCAAATGAGATCTCAGCTTCCCTGTGCTGGTGTTCTGAGTCCTCTTCAGACTCAGAGCAGGAGATGGCTGAGACTACAGATGTTGTAACTCTGATCCTACAGAGATGTCCCTAAGCAAAGAGTTTAAAGTAAAGAAAAAGCATCTAGCCACAAATGTTCTGTGGTTTCCCAAACCCGTCTCCAGTCAATGAGCTTTGCCCAAATGCAGAACAAGAACTATTCTGTGCCACAGGACTTTGAAGATGTCAGTAGGAGAAGCCATAGAGGAGGTTTGTGAAATGAGGGGAACAAAGAGGACAGGATGAAACCACTGAGACTGCAGAGAAAACACATCCGTATGGAGGAAGCTTAGAGGTGTTGAGTAGTGCTAGAGGAGAGATGATCATCCTGCTTTTCTGTGAAAAGGTGCTGATAGTTTCCTCCTTCCGATATTAAGACTGTTGATGTTTTCTGCAACTAGGAGAGACAGGGAGGGTATTTAGGGAAGAAGTGGTAGATGCTGAGGTAAAAATAAAAATAAAACAAGAAACATCAAATGAGAAGGTAGAGGAGAAAAAAACCAGGCCTGGAGTCAGGAATAGGTGAGGGAACTGCATCTGAACACTATCTAGGACAGAGGAGATGCTGTCTCCCCTTTTCTCGAAGCATCTCATTCTTGCTCAGAGAGCTACTGCATTGTTCTTGGCAGCTAGATTGCTCTGTAATTGTTATGTGTTCTGCTTAGCCTCTCCCTTTATTTTCTCTTCCTACTTTCTCTGCCAGGAAGATCACAGAGCAGCAGATCTCAGATCTGGGAAGCATTTCCTGCTAGACCTTCTTTAGTCTGTGCCTAAGTATCAAGACAATGTGGTGACTGCAGCTGGCAGTCTTGTATAAGCAGAGAGGGGCAAGCTGGCAGATTTGAGTCAGTACAGTCAGAAGATCCTATTTTGCAGCAGATGCTCCTGTAGAACTTGCCAAGGCTGAATCATGGGTCTGTGGCAGCTTCTCGTCTTCATTTTTCTGAGGTTCTAGAGGAGATGATTTCAGGATTTGAGGTTCCTCATTCTCAGCAGCTGTCTCCAGTACCCATATGAATGAGATAAAGCTGCAAAATGTTTTGGTGTTGTATGCTGCCCTTCTGAGTTGGCCCTGTGGGTTTTTTGATAGTAAGTAACAACTTCATTAGGAATGCTTGCAGTACAGCTTCACTACAGTTCTTTTTTGACAGCAGTGGCCACAAAGATGATTTCTCCATAAATCTATTTTACCTCTATGTGAATTTTTGCATCTGCTGTGGCCATGACAATGCTAATAACCTATGCCATGTGGCTGAGGCAGGTTATTTAGCAAAGAACTGGTATACTCTCCTTTTACTGCCTCAGTGTGACTCTTAGACATGGCATAGGGTTTATGTATCAACTCTTACTTAGGACTTCATGTAAATAGATGGGGGCAAGGGAATGGAGGGGACCTCCAAAGGTTAACATGAACATCCGTGTAAGATGGTAATGGAGTGTCACTGTGGGGGAGACTTTGAAGGCCTGGAGATGGCATTGTGAGTTGTTTTGAAAGCTGCCAATTGTTGTCAGTATGTTGACAATTATTTTCAATTTGTTTTGTTTTTGTTTTTAATTGTGGAAATGTTCCCAGAAGCTTAGTAAATGAGGACACGTTCTTATAAATATTCAGCTAATATGTTAAAGCTCACATGGCCCAGCTTTGGTTATGAAACCTACTCCTTTAAGTTGGTGTCATTTGTCCCCTAGAAGACCTGTGTTCAGAAAAGGTTCCCCTAGTTGTGGGATGAGGCTATTTCTCTCAACCTGCAAAGTGCTAGAACTTAGATTATGCTTCTTTTAAAACAGACATGCAGCCTTGCAAATGGATTTAATCCCACTCCAACACATGGCTCTGTGGACATAGGATGTCAGAAAACCGCAATGTATTCTGTATATTTGTAAACTCCATGCAAAACTGCTGAACCAAAAAACCTAGTCAAACAATTAATGTCAGGATTGCGCTTGCAGAGGTGTTATGTAGTTTTCTTTCATCCCATAGAGATTTTCTTTTTCAAAAATGATGGAGATTGTTGAAATCCGGATGTCCATTGCATTCAAAAATAGCAAAAAACGGTCCTGAGTGGCTCTGTGAGATTTCCTCCTCCTTTTGTGTGTGCTCAAGATCAAAATTAAGCTGCTTCTTCACATTGAGAAATTAGTAGTTTCCAATAGTATAGTGGTGACATAGGAGCTCTGGAGAATCATCCCAAAGCCAGTATCTGAAAGCTGAGTGTGAACTGGCAAGGTCTGAAACAGATGCAAGGTTTTTAAATTCTTGCTCACTTAGTTGCATGACTCCCATGGAAAACATGCAACTTGTACCCCTATGTTATTTTGCTGCTAATAACATCTCTGTGTGTTCTTGCTTATACAGAAAAACTCATTGGTGGGTGGGTGTGTATTCTACAGTGTGACATTACATAAGGTATTTTGGCAATGCAAAAAGAAAGGTAAAAAATTAATCTTTTTTTTTTTAACCCCTGTGCTATCCCTCAATGGTGTCAACATGCAGATTAAAAACAATTCTGTTCCTTCATTGAGCCTTCATTCACTTCCTTTTGCTCTAAATGGGTATTCACAGTGATTAACTGCAGCCATCCCTTTGCTGATTTCTCGTCATGGGAACCTTCCTGCTATGCTCCGTGCTTAGAGCGTGTTGCACTTCCCTGGTCTGCACTGTGTGGTGAAGCAATGAGTGGAATGGAGAGTTGAATTACTCATGATTTCCGGATGGCTCCGACGAGACAAAATGAGTACTACTTAGAGAGTAAGTTATCCCTCATTGTGAACATGAGTGGCAGAATTTAGGTCTTTTGTTTCTGAAAACTGATATTTCTAATTCTATGCATTTCAATTCTGCAAACTGCTTTTCCTGGAAAGAGAAATAAAACTTCCAAGGATGGTAGATTTTACTTTGCTGCTGGAAGGCCTGGTACTACAAACACTTTTTTTCAAAAAACCTATGCTGACTTGTGCAAAGTAGCACCTTGATTTACACCAGTCCAAGATTCAAAGCATTCAGATTCATCTGTAGGCAGGAAATACATTAAGGGAAGTTATTAGGAATTCCTCTCCTTATGTTTTCCTTCCATGTCTTCTGTGGTCCATCTGTGAAACGGACTATAAGAGGGAAGAATAGGGAGTGGGAGATCAGCATAGCGGGAAGACAGAAACAATGAAACATCAATGAATTGATGATGAAAGGGAGGGAGACAAAAAGACTCTGAAGAGAGCTGTGGATGAGCCGGTGGAAAAGAAAGGGGAACATAGTGTCCAAATGCCCAAAGGAGAAGAAGGGGCTACAGCATCATTGCCCAGTTAAGCAAAAATGAGGAAATGAATGGAGGGGGAGAACAGCAATAAGCTGATGCAGTTTGCAGCATGCAGAAAGGGAAACAGAGTTTTCAGAAAGGAAAGGAATACATTTTGCCACTTGTGTTTGTATTGAGTAGGATGTTAATCTCTGAATTGTTTGCCTAGTGGACCAACTGGAGAAATCAGGTGTGATTCAGAGTGAATGAGGCATAGCGTCTGGCTCTGAATTTGCTGAATTCCTTCTGCTTCGTGTCAATGCCACAGAATAAAGTTTTGTGTTAGGGAAATTGGGACCTTCACTAAGAACATATATCATATTAGATGATATAATACTGTTCCAACCCCAGGTCTTGAACATCCAAAAATAGCTTGCATGGACATGTGGAGCAGGTCCTAGGCTCTGGTGAATGATATTTAGTGTTCCATGGGGAAGGGGAGAAACACTGTAATGAAATCACCAGCCTTAAACTAAGCTGCTTTTCTTTGGTGGCTCCCCCAGACCTCAGCAAAAACGTGTCTGTGCAGGTTCAGCCAAGCTGCCTGTTGAGTAGTTTGGCCAAATGCAGGAAGCAAGATCTTTGACCTTCTGCAGCGTCCTCATTGTAGACGCATGCATATAATTTCCAGTAATTTAACAGGAGCTTTAGTTTGAAAAAGATTTGGGTTTTATTACTTTCATTCATCATCATTAACTCATGCCATGTGGCGGAGAGGAGGGAATGACATATTTCCGCAATTAGATTCAGTATTTTGCATGAAAAAAAATGACCTGTTACAGCAAATGCTGCTTTTGAAATAGGAACTAAAACCAACTGAAACAAAAGTTGTGATGTGTGCTTAGAAGAGAAGAGTTAAAAAAGGATATTTTTACAATGAAGTCTTCTTTAAGTTGTGGTTAGAAATGATTTAGCCTTCTAACCTATTCCTACTATGTACTTGGCTTACATTCAAAAAATATTTTCATCCAGTACCTTGATGGGCTTCTAATTCGTCTGTTACAAATATGGTCTACTTTCTGCTTACTCTTAAAAGGTGCTCTGGCTTCATCTGCTGAAAGTACCTTTGCGTAGAGCTGCTTCAGTTTCCAGGGGAAGTGTGAAATTTCATTTGATTTTTAGTTTGTGTGGGTTTGCTTTGCCTGAGTTTTGATTTAGCTGAGCCCAACAACCTAACACAAAACACAGCTAGGAAAATCCTGTTTCCTATGGTGTGGGATGTAAAAGGGGTCAGTTCTTCCGGGTGGCTTGGCTCTGGGCTGAGGTGCACTTCAAGGGTTTGCTTCACTTTATTTTTTAACCCTTTGCTAAATTGCAAGGCCCTGATCCTGTATTCTGTGGAGTTGAAGGGAAGTTTGCCATCAATTAAGATGGGAACAACACGGGGCCCAACGTTGGTATGAAACCCCAGACCCGGCAAGCTTTATGTGGTTGAGTGTTCCTGCCAGCATTCCTCACATCTGTGTGTGTGACACATGCTCCCTTGATAATCTAATGAGGAATACATTTAGATCCAAACAAGTATTTTATTTTACATAGCAGGCCGCATTTTTGGTAATTTGCCTTTTCTCCTTGTATGCGTCTCAGTCTTGTGGATGTTAGTATGAGCCAGTACTCCTGATAGCTTTTCTGTTTCCCTTCTTGGGATGTTGGTTTTCTTTTCTGCATGTTCAATTACATGTGCACATTCATCTGTCATTAGTTCCTGTTCACTGGGGGATATTTTGCAGAGCTCTTTGCGCAGCATTCATAATACTGTTATCTATGATTTGGGTTTCTTACTGACAGCAAAAGTTCAATCCTTTTTTGCTGCTGTTTTATTCATTTTAGAGCCGTATCTAGATAAACTACTTACAGGTTCTATAGTGGAAGTTTAACAATTTGGTTGAATTTTTCCCTTCAAATTCAATTGTGCATTGAATTCTGTTTAAATTTAGATTTATTTTTACTGGTTTTAAGGTATTTAAAAATGCAAGCTCCTCATTTACCAGGATTTCTCTAGTGATTGCTTTCTTACATTGTCATAATTCTCACTGGATTTTTTTGTTGTTGTTGCTCTCACTTTTCTTTAGAAAAATGATCCTCATCTTTTGATTATGCTTGCCAGCTCATCTCTGTTTCAGGAGGAAAAAAATTATAATGTGTTTTACTGCACTCAATTACCTATGTCAGTAGTGAGAGTATATGTGAATAGATGTGGGTGATGGGGAGATTTGTATGTGTGGGTGTGCATATATACGTATTATCTTCACGTGGGATGATCTTCACATTTACTTTGCCTCTTTTTTAAAAATTCTATTTCCACTGTAACTTCTGTGAACATCCCATCCAGAGATACTGCTGTCTCTGGACAGGAGACCAAAATACAGAACTCCTTATAAAAGCTTAGTCCAAGCCACCTTTGTTGTGATATGGTCCCCGTGAAAGGAGACAGGAGTAGGTAAATCTGATGAGCTTTCCCTGAGCAGCATGGAATTGGCAGCTCTCCCACTGCACGAATATGTCCCCATGTCTTGATCTTTGCTCTCTGATAGTCCAGCTGCACGGAGGCAAACTATTATGGTTTCTCATTGCTCCAGCTGCCCTCAAGACTCTTTTCAGTGGGATATCCACCATGGAAAAGACTGAAAAAATGTCACCTAAACTCAGGTTGTAACATATATTCTTGTGACCTCACCAAGGGCATGTGAGGAATAATTCAGACCTCGTTCTTTTTCTTTCCTGCATGTTTGGAAGAGCCTGATGCCTTCCTTGGACTCTTGTGTGTAAGAATGGTAAAACTTGCCCTTTGTACAAAGGGTACATCTGGGAACTCAGTCGTTACTCCTCATTTCAAACATACATAGAAGTCAGCACAAGACTATTGGACTAAAAACTTTCTATTTGGTTGTTGGATAGACTTTCATGATGATATACTAAAATGTGTTTGGCACAGATGACAGAGAAGAAATGTCACTGATAATTTATTTATTTATTTTACTAATAATTCATCTGGCTATTGATCTAGTTAGTTTGGCTCCACCTGTGCCCTTCAGCAGCTTTTTGTGAACAGATTTTTTCTTATCTACATAAGTGTATTGGGTTTCTGTGGCAAGGTTTTGGTAGCGGGGGGGGTTACAGGGGTGGCTTCTGTGAGAAGCTGCTGGAAG